>CM076575.1:787421763-788073913 GCA_034641835.2 Pinus albicaulis | reverse complement strand
TTGAATTTCCTCACTTACAACACTTGTATTTGGGGCACCACTTTGCCTCCTTACTTGTCCTTGTTCGTGTCGATTTTCGTCATGAGATACCCCCTTGTACTTATGGTTTATGGTCCCCCATTTAGACCTTTACTGTGTGGCAGCACCATTGAGTCGCCCTTTTTTAGAGCATCCGAGTTGAGTTATCAGCACATTCATGGAGTCTATCCTGAGTCCCTTTGTATCCCGTCATAGTCCTCTATCCTTCATTGCTTGGTTCCTCTCTCGTGTCGCACATTATGGACTTCAGCCCCACTATACCCTATCCCTCATGAGATCGTATCAGTCACTACAAAGTCATCCATGCCCTTTATGCTCTAACAAGGGAATTCATCCATTCAGTACTCAGTATCCCCCACTCCATCATCATCATTACTATCAGTCTATCAGTCGCTCTACTATTTTCTCTCATGCGTTATTTGAGGATCCTTTATTGCCTCACCTATGGTGGACCTCCTTCTGTCAACATCAACTCGTTCATTCCAGAAGACAGTTCTAGAGGGCAGTGTACCTTGGTTCCATCTTCCACACTTGTTCGGTGCCTCGGATCAGGAAAAAGGGGATTTCTCATTACCCTTTGACTTGATTGCTTCTCAGCTCCAGCTCCTTTCAACATGATCGAGATCAGTATACTTGATAGTCTAGTGATGCAGCAGTAGATATTGGTGATTCCCGGGTGTGTGTGAGATGTCTCAACCCTCATGAGGGGGTGGCCCTGCAGGTAGCCCCCCACATGCCCAGATGACCTCTTCATTCTATCCTTTGATGTAGCTCCATATATTTGATGATGTCGGCCTTAGCCGCTTGCAGTGCCTCTTTGATTTGCATGCATCAGTCAGATTTTGCGAGCCCTTCCTTGTTTATAGGGGGCATTTGGGTTTTATTTGTATCTCATGTACTCAGATATTATTGTATAAGTCCTGGATTTTATCCCAGGCACAACATGTATGTGGGATTCATCACTCTATCTTTTATCTGGCTCATGTTTATTCCAGCATGTACTTTACAGTTCAGTTCCTTGTTTACTTGACGCACTATTACTTTGTACTTTGTCTCAGCAGGAATAGGTATGCCTCCTCTGCTGCCTTTAGCATAGGTACCCTCTCATAAAAAGAGACTTGTTGCACCTGTAAGTCTCGTCACCTCAGGGTCTAGTTCTTTAGCACATTAGACTACCTTACATTTCTCTCTCTAACTTCCCTTTTGATGTCTGGCGATTGAGTTCTTACAACGTACTTCGATCATACGATTTTCTCCTAACACTCGCACGCTGGGGGGCAATCTATTACACCATTTTTGGTCGTCTAGCCTATTATCATTAGATGGACCCAAGTACACCATGTAAGACCAGTTTTACCCTAAGTAAAATTGCTTTCACTATGTGAAATAACTTAGTAAAACACCTTTATTAAGTTGTTTATGGTCTAAACCGGAAACCCCAAAAAAGAAATAATAAACAAATCTATATTTGTTTATATTTCCTCAAAGAATAATTAGTTAAACATCAATTCAATTATTATTCCTGGTCATATTTAACCTAAAACAAGGAAATCAATTAAAATAAATCCTTATTTATTTAATTATTTCCAAGGAATAAGTTATTTAATCCTTATTTAAATAATATTCCTAGTTAAATATGACTAAATCATTTATAAATAATTAAATAAATAATTATTTATTTAATTATATTTCCACCATTTCCTTAAAATAATAAATAAATCATTTATTTATTTATTATTTATAGATAAAGGAATTGACCCAAGTCAAAAATCCTTTCCCCTCCAAATATAATAAAATATTCCTAAAAGGTGGTTCTAGAATTTGGTTAATAATATTTTATTCATGCACCAAGTTCTAGACCGCCCTAATATTTTGTTATAAATATAAGGGTTTTCCCATTCATTTGTCACCTTTTGTTGCCTATGAGATCACTCTGGATCTTTACTCTTGGTCTGAATTTGAGCCATTATCATTGTCACATCTTCTATTTTTACTTTGTGAGCTCCCTTTGAGTTCTATGTTTGTCTGGGTTTTCTTCACCAACAAGAGAGAGAAATATTAGATATGAAGCGCTGAGGACTTTCAAAGAACCCATCCCATTGAGGAGAATTGGAAACACCTTTCTTGTTTTCCTCTTAGGTTCCCTTAATATAAAAATTCTTTCAAAAATATTGTTCTTGTCTTGTCTATTAGATGCATGGAGCAAAACTTTATTTTCATTGCTTAATGTCTTTTTATGCATAGATCTAGATTTGTGCAGCATTTGTCTTGATCAACTAACTGCAGAATTGAAGATATCGGCAGTCATATTTGATGTTAGGGCTATGAGTTATGCGTAGCTAAAGTGCTCTTTTTTCGTACACTTCGACAAAAGATTCATACTAATAGCTATGCCTTATATAGTTCCACATCCACACCTCTCACTTGGTCATCTGATCTTTATGTGAAAGAACTGTTAAATGTAAAAGAGAGGTTGGAAGTAGTAGAAGCTAAAGAGCAGGAAAGAGACAAAACCAGGCTTTTGCAGAAAACAAAAAAGTTCTGAAGGAGCAAGTGCCATTGCTACAGGAATCTCTCCTAATAGGAAAAATAGAATGGTAATGCATGAAAGCAGAGGTGCAAAACATGAAGAAATTTTTAGTGGAGAATACAAAGGTGATGAATTTGAAACCATCACAGGATAAGGGGAAATTAGTTGCCCAAATATACAACAATGAATAGACATCAAGAGAAGAGAGGAAATGATATTCTGCAAAACTCTCCAAAACCCGGGCTCAAGTTATTAGCAATTCTGCTAAGAGGGAAGGAGAAAAAAACATTCAGGTTGAAAACATGCAAGATAGAGAAAGCAAGGAAAGAAATGATAGAGAAAAAAACATAATTATTAAAGGGCTGAAAAATTATGGGAAAAATGAATGTACTCTTGACCTTGCAAGAGACTTCTTGAAAGATAAGCTCCAATGGCAAGGAAAAATATGTCAAGCATGGAGAGTAGGTAAGCTTAACGGTGAGAGATCTAGGACCATAAAAGTCATCATGCCCAACTTGTGTGATATAGATGTCATTCTAAGCAAGAAGCAACTCTTAAGGAGTTCTCAGTTTTTTCTAGAAGAAGATTTAACTATAAGACAACAAGAGGAAAGGACGGACGAAATGAAAAAATTTAGGGCAACAAGAGATGAGGGGAAAAGAGCATGGATTTATAAAGGTAAAGCTGTGATAGCGCAATTTGGACCTCCTTCCAAAACAAGGCAACAAAATGATAACAAAGAAGAGGCAACAACCTCTTCATCAAGAAATGAGGAAGCAAGGTTAGTATGGGCAAGCAGGGACAAAGACTCAACTGTAAGTCTTGCATGTCAAAAAGAATAGCAATCAAGTGGTACACAAGTTTCCTTAAGATTTGTTTGTTGGAACTGCAAGGGTTACCCATGGAGATGAGGACCTGGGTTAGGGCCTATTGCGGAAGGTAGAGACATAATTTGCCTCATAGAAACACATGAGCATGAAGGGTGAAAGACACCTTTGTTTGAAGGGTATTTGATGATAGCAGTGTGGAACAAGGCAGCAGGGAATGGCAAAGGGAACGAGGGTATCATGGTATTAGTAAGAGAAAAATAAGGTCGTTTCATTCAGATAGAGAAATAAGACCCAATCAATCAATTTTTCTGGCTTAAAATGTCAGAAAATGGAAATCAGATCAGAATTGCAACTTGCTATTTTGCGCTACAAGTTTCAAAAATCTACAAAAGTAGAGGGCTTGACCACAAAGATCCCTTTGCAACCCTAAAAACATATATTGCAATATATTCTCAGCGAGGTGAAGTCCTTATAGTGGGGGATTTCAATGCTAGAACTATAGGTGAACAAGATAGCATTCTTTGTTGTAAAGAAGACTATGACCCTATCTAGCTTACAGAAGAGAGTAATCATCAGTGGGAATGAATTTCAGAGGATAAAGGCTGCAATATCTTTGGAGAAAAATTGCTTAAGATATGTGGGGCTTTTGATTTAGTCATTTGTAATGGTTTGACTAGATGGGAAAAGTCCAGTAATTTCACTTGCAATACTTACAATGGAGCAAGTGTAGTAGATTATGTAATTTTCTCGCATAGTTTGTGTGAGAAAATGGAGGAAGTGCTGATTGGAGATCAAATTTGGGACTTAAAATAAGATCACAAGCCAATTTATTGAAGTTTCTCTTGGACCAGAAAGAATCAATTAGGGTCAAAAACTCATTGTGTTCAACAAAATCCCCTAAAGGGAAGAATTATTTTGACTCCAGAGAATTGAAATACCTTCAAAATAACACTAGAGAGGCTCTCCGAGAAGGAGGAAATATCATTTCATGGCCTTCATAGTCACAGATTAACACATTTAATTCAAAGCGCACTTGCTGAGTGCAAAGGAGAAAAAATTAAGAAGTCTGAAACAAATTCCTTTCTAGTTAGTGCTTGGTTTGACGAGGAATGAAAAAAGGCAAGGAGAAGGTGGAAGGAATCAGACAAGGATAGCATAAAGCTAAAAGATAACAAGCAGATAGTAAGAAAGAAAAAGGATGATTTCATAGTCGAGGAGATAAGAACTAATCTTCCTTGGAAAAAATAACCCCAAATTATTATGGAAGGAGCTCCAATTGAAAAAGGTGCAAACTAAAAACAACATTACAACTTCTAAATGGTTCGACTATGCAAGACAAATTTATTGAAGCAATTTCTATGGTGCGAGTCATAAGGTATTTGAAAAAAATTGAGCAAATGGAAGAGGGTAGATGGCCTAAGGTTGTGCTTAGTGACAGATTGTGCAAAAGAAAGAAGACTTGGATGCAGAAAAATAATAAATGGTTTATTAAATGGGGTATTTTCTTGAGCATGTGTCCTACAAACAGTAAAGACATAAAATATTTTGTTATGGATAAGTTCCACAAACGTACTTTGGAGAAAGAGCTAGGGAGAAAGAAGAAGTACTACATTGAAGAGTTTAACCCCACTCATAACCATCAACAAAAGGCGTACATAGGGGCAAATATTTCTTGGAGATCTAAAATCCTTATTGCTGAATTAAGGACTAATTCTCATTAACTCCATTGTGAAACAGGGCACTGGAAAAGGCCAAAAGAAATGTGGGAGGAAAGAGTATGTATTTTTTTCTCTTATGGAAAAGTGGAAACAAAAAATTTCGCTGATTAGAATGTATATCAAAGACAACAAGGAAAATTATATTCTCGTTAGCCTAGTTTTGGGATAATCCGTTTAGGCCGAAGAATTTGTCGAGAAGCTAGAGGGTTATTGTAAACTTCATAGGAAAGGGCCAACATAAGAGTCTGAGTGGATAATCTATCCCATCGGCTATTTTAGCCTCGCGGGATTAAAAACATTTTCTTTATTTATTTATTATAAAAACTAGTTTAAATAAAATAAATCAATATTTCACTTAACAAAGTCCAAAAATCTCACTCAAACAACAACTCGCAGTGAACTCTTATGATTGCAAATAAATACGTGTCGGGTAAAAGGCTGAAACCACCGTAAAAATATGTGCCAGAGAAGATACTTTTTTGGTTTTTTCAAAGCCATGCCTCTTTGTTCTCAATACACACTCTGTCTACCAATTTAATGTTTGATATGCATTTAATATAAAATACATTGGTTTCGTGTCTCTTTTAGTGCCTTTTTTAAACAGAAAACCTCTACGATTAGCTCAGAACCTTCAATCTTTGTTGCATACAAGTCTTAGTTACCTTCGTTTGCAATTTCACTTCTTATTTAGCTTCGTTTGAAATTTCGGGGAATATATTTTAGAAAATCACAATGGTAAGGACAAAATTGTTATCACATATCTTAGATTTTGAAATTTGTCTCCAATATAAGTTAAAACTAGATAAAAACATTTATTATATCTCAATTAGTTTATGAAAATTATGTTAATTATGGAAAACAAAAATATGTCAATCCCTTAATATATGTTTTTGATTGATATCTCTATCAACAATTCCATTTTTGTTCCCGTTATATATGGGAAAATGTCACCCCACAAAATTAACCAATCAACATCCTAATTCTTTTCATCCAATTTGAGAGCAAAGGAGAATAAAAAAAAAATATTTCCATACCCTATTCAATTACCACATTTGAGTTTCCAAAAGCAACCATTTTCTTTATGGATAACCATTTAGCACAATATAAGACCCCCCAAAAAGCAATGATCTCTACTTGAGTCTTGGAGCCCAACCCACTGTTCCAACATAAATGGAAAAAATGACTAGGCTTTAAGACAATGTATGCCTCGCTGCCACAAATATTTTTTTTAGCAACACTGTTAAAAAACTCCATAGGGTATTTGCTCCAAATATTCATAAGTTGAATGCACCTCAGAGATACCTTATTTTCCACAGGTCCGATTTCATTGAAGCATGCACATATCTTTATGAAAATATGATTGATGTCTAGTGGATTATTTTCAAAGATACATTCATTTCTACTTCTCCAAATGCCCCATAATATGTAAAAATAAAGAGTACAATATTCCTTGTAACCTATCATCTAGTCTTGGAAACAAGCTTCCATAGATGTATAATTCCAATTGGCAATTCTGTCTAAGGTGTTCAACACTCCAATCCAAATAAAGATCACAAATGTATACTTTAGGAAAAGATGAGTCACGTCCTCGAGTGCCCCCTTACACAATACACATCTACCTGGTCTTATAAAACTCCATCGACATAAAGTATCCCATGTTAATATCTGATCTGCTCAGCTAGCCACCCAAAAAATTTGAGCTTCAGTGGAAGGCTCCAATTCCAAAATTTTTTGAACCACTATCTATCCACAAAACCCTGAAAGGCTCCTTAAAAGTGATTTGACCCTGTATTGTCTTACAATCCCACATGAATATATCTTCCTTTTCCATCAATGTGATACATGCCTAGTATAATTTGTACACATATTTGTCCCATATCTCAATTAATTCACCATATAGACCCAAATCCCTAGAGCATATCCAAGAAGGATATTGAAAAATGGGATCATATGCAACCATAATCTGATTGAGGTCAATCTCCATCAATCAACTCGATCAAATCTCCCATCTCAAGTTCCATATCAACCAATTTTTGACTTTCATCAAAATATTCCATATATATGAGATCGTGGAAGGAGCCTATGCTCCAACCTTTATCCACTCTATTACTGATTGAATCGTAAGGTATTTCTCTTTTATAATCCTTTTCCAAATTCCATTACCATTTATTGCACCCTACAAGATCTTCACCCCCAATGCCAATCCAAACTTCTCGATATTATCTACACCCCATCCTTCATCCTCTTTCCTTATGGGGATGTCCTCCAAGTGAACTACATGAATCTTATTGTCATCTTTGGTACCCACCCAGATAAATTTAGAAAAAATGGAATTTATCTACCTGATGATATTTCGGGGCATCAAGTAAAAATGTATCCAATAAACAATAACACTCTCCAAGACCGACTAAACCATAATCAACCTACCGCCAAGTGTTAGCCACTTAAGAGACACTTAAGAGACCATATTTATAATATGCGTTCGAATTTTTTAATCAGCCAAATTTTTATCTCTAATACCATAATTATTTGGTTTCAGGTGGGAACCAAGGTATTTGAACCCCTTATCCATAGGGGCCACCTCAACAACAAATATACCAACAATTTATGAGAAAATGCTAGGATCCAGAGACCAATCAACATGGATTTTGACTTGCTCATATAAAGACCATAAACATTACCAAATGTGAAAACAATCTGGTATAAAATTTTCCATTCCTCAACGGAAGCCTTACCAAGCATAAGAACATCATCCACAAAGAATTAGTGTGTGGTGGAAATGTTTTTTGTGATATGAAACCTTGAAAATGAACCCTTGTGACGTGCTTCATAAATCAATATGCTCATCCCATCAATAACCAACAAAAATAAAAGAGGGGATAGAGAAAAACCCTGCCTCAATCCCCTCGATGCCTTGAAGAACTAGAAGGAACCCCATTAATCAAGACAACAAAGTTTACAAAGGTGATACAAGCCATAATCCAATTGACTACCTCCACAGAAAGACCTATTTAGTGTAAGTCTAACACAGAAAACACTAGTCAACACAATCATATGTTTTGTTCAAGTCTAATTTCAATAATACAACATTCTTCTTTTAAACCTTAATGGAGTGCATGCATCCCCATGCAATTGCCACAACATCTTGTATTTACTTGTGTTTTAAAAATCCAAATTGCTTTGGTGAAATATATTTAGACAGAGTATCTTTCAACCTTATTGCAATAATCTTCAAGATCATTTTATATACAATGTTACAAATAGAAATAGGCCTATAATCCATAAAAGATGTTGCCTTTGATACTTTTGAAATTAAAGCAATAAAAGTGGAGTTTAAAGCACTAGAAATATTACAGGAGGTCGTCGACTCCTCAACAAGAATAAGCAAATTTGTCCCCATGAGATCCTTGAAATGAAGAAATAATTCCATTGGCCACCCATTTTGATCAGGACTCTTGTCCCTCGCAAATGACTTTAACACAAACTCTAATTCATCAAACCACCCAATAATAGCATTATCTCCCTCATTAAACATTTTTGGATATGCTAATATGACCCACAGTTGATTATCAATGTCCACCCCCTCCCTGGCATGATAAAGATTCCCAAAATAGTGGATCCTCCTTATGAAGGTCCTTCAATGAGGAAATGCTCCTACCGAGAATGCTACTATCTGCCACTTTGCATTTTTGTAATCTGATTTTTATAATTCATGTAAAGGCTCGACCTTCATTATGGTCCCAACATCTTTATGTCTATTGCATCTCATCAAATTTTTGACCTCTTTCCTGACCGTCAAATTTTAGTATATTTTTATAATATGTAATTGACATAAACTCATAACATTATTATAGTTTCATAGATCTAGTTATACTTATTTCTATTGTTGTGTTCTTGCAACTCCTATTACGTCTATAGAGAGAATCATGAATTTATTCATATGAAATCTCTAGTACAGTAACTTAGAATTTACATGAAAAAGTATATATTGTTTTCTTAAATTATAAGAAATTTAAAATTTTAGTGAATCCTTAATTTGTTTTATAATTTGAATAAGACTAAATTAAATCTATTCATTCACATTATAACACCAAAAACATGTCTAACAACTTACAAGTTATATATACCATTACTTTATAACTTAATAAAAATAAAAAACTCTACCTAATTAAAAAAATCTTATAATAAATCCTTAATTTATCTAATAATTTGAATAAAAATTTTGAAAATAAAACCTAATCACTTTCATTATAACAACAAAAAAATATCCAACAGCTTACAAATCACATATACCAATATTTATAACTTAACAAAAACAAAAACTCCACATAATTTAAAAGCCCACCTTTTAAACAACTTACAAATCACATATACCAATATATAGCTTAACAAAAACAAAAACAAAAACTCCACAAAATTTAAAAGCCAACTTTTAAAAAAATATCTTATAAACATAAAATATTAAATCAAACTATTCCACAAAGCCCTAAAGTACTATCACTGATCATGATATGGCCCTATTGTTTGAGTTTTCTCTGATGCCATGCTCTTATTCTATATTTATTAGTGTTGTTTAGTTCATTCTGTTTTTCTTTGATGCCCATAATCAATAAAATAATCTTTACATGAGAATGCCATAGTTTAAATTTAATAGAATAGGAAATCTTTGTTTGATGGCAACACATTCTACGTGTAATTTAATAGTATATTGTATTTCTTGATGAAAGTTTTTCATTATCTAACCAACTTCACTTTCACTCTTTGACTCCTGAGATTTGGAATGCCATGTATTATGACATGCATGAATTTTTCCTTAAACCTACCACCTTATTATTAGAGGAGGTGATTAACACAACACTTATTTTTAAAGACTTAAAATCTTTGTGTCCATGTGGTTAGGGAATTGGGAAGTTTGATATCTCATTTTTAACTTAAGGGTATAACACTCAAGTTTGCTTGCATTATTATTTACTTGTAAATTGTGTGCTTTAAATATATGAAAATATCTTACTCCTTGGAACCTTGCCCTATTTTTCATGAATTTATGGAATATTCACGATAAAACACCATTGTTTATATTTAATCCTTTTTGCATAGATTTAATGACCAATTGCAAATCTATAATAATGATTAGTTTTTAATAACACCTTCCATTAACAATCCTTATGCCTTGGAATAACGCAAGGGCTTTAGATTGATTATTTGTGGTTCTTCCTAGTCCCCATGCAAAAGAGTTTTCTTCATTTCTTTCAGGATCAAGTTCTTACCACCCCTTAAACTCAAGTCCATTCTTAACAACAAGGCCATAAAGAAGTTCTAAATGTGGAAGCATATCTACAATAGTGAGCACTTACGGAAGATGAGGTAAAGGTGTTGAGTGTGTAGATGGAGGTAAGTGTGGGACATTCAGGGTAGAGGGAAATGACAAATATTCAACATAGATTATAAAGCAAGCACTCCAAAATATAGTTAAACTTATCATAGATGCAACTAGGGGAAGAGTATGAGAAACAAAATAAGGGATCCCTAAGAAATATGACAAAGAATAACAAAATTTCTTAAATATGAAATGAAAGAGCCTAGGGTTAGAGAACAAGTGAAAGATGTGACATGGGGGTTTTATAGAAAAACAATCTACTCGCCATGGAAGGAGAGTTATTTTGATAGAGTGCAGATCAAGTGCCATGCCGATCAATAAATAGGTGCATGCACCTTGATGGAGAGACTAAGTACCCATAAAGATGTGGCAAGTGGTAGTCAACTATGAACAAGATAACCACAAATCTAAATTGTATGACAACATTGGTTAATTTTCTTTTATCGAAGAGAAAAAATACTTACAAAGATGCAAACTTAAACAATCAACAACATAATACAAACGTGAAAAAATAATGCAACAAAATGTTTACCCTGGGAAAACCATAACTTGGGGGAAAAACCCAACTAACGAAATTCCATTAGATCCTTGGCCAAAACCAGGCCAATTTGGCTCACTGCTCACCTCCCTAGCCCATTACAATAGAGTTCATCCTATCCTTTTAAAGGCTCCATTACATGCAATCAACAGGCACAAAACCATGGGACCAAAACCACTACTATTGAATCGATCAACTTTTACTCTTTCCCTGAGTCAAGTTTACTTAAAAATCTCCCCTTAAACTTCGACTTGGAGTTTCCTTGAATAAATTTAGCCAAACCGACAAAATGAGCCAATTCCGCTCACTATAGCCCTTACCCCCATCAACATTTATACCCAAGGTATTTGTTAACTCTACATGCCTCATATCACCTAGGTCTAACACCAATATTTATCAAAAATTTCCCAGAGGTATGTGTGCCTTCCCATTCTTACAACAATATGCCCATTTACATGCCATAAAAGATTTGAACTGCATTAAAATAATTTTGTTTTTTTTATCTAACATTTATACTGCCATCCTCTTGTTTTCAGACAGCTGATGCTCCTTTCTCTCGCTACTCTCCTTTCTACAGCTAAATTTAATGACTATGCTTCCTCCAATGCCCTAGGCATTAAACTTTAGTGATTTTATGGCTCAGTTTTTGAGTGATATCATGGCCTCCCTAGTAAAAAATATCACAATTCATTTTCATAGCGATTTGGTGGCTCCCATTCTACAATGATCACATGGCACAAATACTCTGATTACTTGAAAATTCTTCTTTATAATCTTGGTCGTAATCTAATCAACTTGCAAAATTTCCCTGAAAATTATGGAAATTCTAGAAATTTTTTAATAAAATTTGGCATGGATTTTTGTAAATATAGGTTATAGTTGTCAAAATTTAAGAATTTGTGTGGCCTAGAGGATTTTTATGGTGTTGAATCCATTTCCACTATAAAGAGCATGATTCAAACACAACTACAAATATTTTTTTTGAATTTTTTTTGGCCAGATTCTAGTCACTTTTGATTGTCCGAACAATTCTACCACCTTGGTAGATGTCTGCATAATGTTGTGCTTCCTTTCACAACAATCCAATCACCCTATTCCATATAAATCACGTGGAACCCTTGCATTACACTACCCCTTGTAGTGGTATTTCCATCCTCCTTAAAACTATGGTTGACCACTACTTCCACAACCGCCCACATTCCATCTTGCGCTTTCCATATCATTTTCTTGAAATGAGTTTTTACTGAATTTGTGCCTAATGTTTCCCCTTTGCTATCTCTCATAAATGTGCCAAGCTTCTCCACCTTCATTGACATTTCCACCGGAGAAGGCCAAACTGTTGCAGGCTCTCCCCCCCGCGATTCCAATTGGTGGCCTTAAAAAGTGAGATTGAGTGGTAGGAAACACCAGAAAACACCAGAAAATTCACACAGGTGTTTGATATCCATGGTAATTCTGGAAGGAAATGACTGAAAATACTTTGAGAATGCAGTTAATCCATAAAAAGTTAAAACTGCACATGTAGGTTAACACTTAGCAATGCAATGTCAAGGCCCTGTGCACATATGATGACCAATGGGGAGAAATAATATTTGGGGTTTTTTTTTACTTTGTTTTCTGACACTTTCACCACATACATGATCCAATAAAGCCCTTATCCACTGCTGGCCACAATCTTTTCTCTGTGCTCACTTGCATTTCCCTTGCTGCAGATGAAGATATTGCACACATCAACACACTACATCCAAACGCCACCGCTAGATCCTTTTCTCACACCACTATCTGTGCCTGGTACCACTCCATGCACCAGCTCTATAACTTCCAGTTGATCCACCATATTCGGTTTTGTGCAACTGTAGGTGAATCATGGTGTGTATTTTGAATGTAGTGAATTTCTTGACACGTTTAGTTTTTGGACCTCTTCTTGTGTTGTTGCTACTGGCATTCTTGGTTCCATATTTGCATGGATGAAAAATATCCTCCTTCATGCTCCCAGTTCCACCAAATCCAAAAATCCAAACTTCATTCATCCAAAAATCCAAATTTCAACACTTCGTACACTCACCTGGCCAAACACACCCTTGGCAATAGAGGAAAAACTTAATTTCAGTGAAAAAATTAGCTAACATAATTGATTAGAGCCTTGGCTAAAATTAGGAAAATCAAGCAAAGTGAGCCTTTATCGCTCACCTCCTTGGCCCATTACAATAGAGTTCCCCAAAAATTTTAAAGGCTTCATTACATGAAATCCACATGCACAAAATCATAGGTAACCAAAAAAACCATGAGCCCAAAGCCAATATTATTGACCCGATCAAATTTGACTCTTTCTCCAAGTCACTTTTACCTAGCAATAAGAGAGTGGAAATCCTTGCAAATGGTCATGGTAAAAATCGTAAAATACTAGTAAAAAATTGAGAGGTGTTGGATGTTATGGGGATGTGAGCGATAAATTTATTTGTATATTCTTGTTCATGGAGTTGAGAGTCAGAAAATGTCACTGCAATAGTTTTGATAATGTTGGAGCAAGGTATGATGTTGATCAAGATAGATTGTTGTGAGGACAAAAAAACCTTAGAGATATTTTTCTTGAGATGAGACTTGGCTTTTGTGAGTGCAAAAGGCTCACAAAATCCCTAGACGACATATCAAGGGATCAAAATCACGGGGGATACACAAGTAGGGTGGGAGAATGGAATGCCAATGATACACCACCATGAACAAACAAGGTGAAGGTTGGAGGTATACTCTTTAAACAAGTTAGTTCTATCTAGAAAAGGATCTTGGTCAAAAGATCAAGTGACAAATTTGTGAAGATGTAGTATTGGAGAAAAAATATTGATGTCAAAAGACCTAAATATAGTGGTGAAATGATCAAAGAAATAAAAAATGTAAATCTAAAAATACTTGGAAATGTTAAGTTCTATGACATTGTTTAAATGAACTCATTATCAAGATGGAGAAATTTATGGGAGCATAGAAAAACAATATTGTACTACCAATGTGGAAAGTTGGCATTGGGGTAGAGATGAGTACCTCAAAATGAACCCAACAAGAGAATGCCAAGAGAGCCCAAATGCTATCAATAATTATATGGTGTGAGGGTGGACCATTAAGAAATTAGAGAAATATAGAAATGAATAGTTGGGGAGGAGAGTAGATCTCCAAGGAAGTATTGCAAGGAATAAAAATAACATTGGTTGGGAGGGAATACCTCTATAAAAACTAGAGTAAGGAAATCATAAGGAACTGGGTGGGAGAGAAGATCTTATAGGAACCAATGTGTTAGGTGGGAGGGCGAACCTCTAAGAAACTATAGTGATGCAAAATGAGTGGTTTTACGTGGGTTTGGAGCCAAGAAACCATGACACCATGCAGAAAACAAGTAGGTGTTTGAGCCAAGAAAGCATATCCAAAATTTCCTTGTTTCATTTCATGGGGTAATGGTTCTGCTTAGTGTGTATAATTGAAGTAGGAATGACTGGATTTTTTTGGAGGTTTTAGATCAAAGATCACATGCTTTAATACCAAAAAACGAGAATAAATGAACCTCACATCTAGAAACAAAAACTTGTAAATCCAAAATCTAATACAATAATTTTTAGATGGAAATCAAGACCAGAAAACAATACCCTAAAACATCTTACTTTTCATTTATTCATCCAATAAGAACTTCATATAAATTTTACAATAAATCCATTTAAATTTATTTAAAAAAAATCATCTTGGCCACTCAAATTTGTCCATACATTTACTTATTGTGCTGATAGGTATGTCTATTTTGGAATAGGGTTTCATGTTGAAAATGCAACAAGAAATTCATAATTTAATTTTAGCTTGAATTGAATTAGGATAAAATCGAAATTCCACATCACAAGAAAAATTTAATGAGTTAACTGAGTTGTTACCACTCATTTAGCTTAGTTAATTCGATTTTCAGGCTTAACTTGAGTTGTGTACAATGATTCCTAAATTTAGGAGCCTAGGTTGAGTTAATTTCATATGTAACAACTTAATTCAGTTAAACTGAGTTAAGATAAGTTAAACTAGTTCCCACAGTTGGAGGAACTAGTGGGAGGTATAGCAATGGGGTGAAACTTTAGTGTTTAACCAATTAAATGATCAATCATCCTAAATTAACTCATGCATACATGAAATTAGAGTTACCCAATTGAGATTGGAGTTCAAGGGAAGTGTAATATCAATTGTAGAGTTTTCCAAATTGTATACGTGGTGCATGCAGTAAAAGAAGGGCCTAATAGAATGCAAATATCAGTGAGCAATTCCCCTAATTAATAGGGGGATAATTCCTCATCAAACAACACAAGGAAATAAGATCTTGGAGGCTAGGAAAATTGGCTAAGTGTTGGCCAAATTCAACCAGTCAAGAAGAGGGTAGAAGATACTTGTGTAGGTTGTGCTCAAGCTTGAGAAAGCATATTGTATTCATCCAGATTCTTTGATTAATGCAATACAGATAGGAAGGGGTTTTGAGAAAAATTCCCCCCTAGATAAATCTTTGTGTATTTGTGTTGAATCATGATGCATGTTTTTGATACTGTTCTCGAACGTGAGCTTTCTTCCTCATATGAGTATAGTAGATTTGAGTCTTATGTTTTAGTACATTACATGAGAAATTTTGAATCTACAATTAATTTATACACTTCTAGAATTTTTAGGCCAATAGGTATGTCTATTTTGGAATGGGGCTTCTGGAATTTTTATGCCAATAGGAATGTCTATTTTGGAATAGGGCTTCCATATTTTTTATTTAATTATCAATAATTATTAGGTGGCTCGTCGATATTTTTTAAATTTTTTAATTTTGAAGTAAGGCACTTAACATTATAAAAAAGGAGTTACATAGTCATTGAGTGACAATGTCCAGTCTTCCTAGTGAGAAACTAGATCAAATATTAAACAATAAAGTCTTGAGGTTGCGTAATCTTATTTTGATTGTTACATTTGTAAGATAAGAAAAACAATATAGAGTTTGAGTGTACCTTAGTTGGCCATGCATTAATTGAACAAAATAGAAAAAATCAAAATTTTTATTGTGATTTGCTTGGTGGTCTCACCATAGATGCGAAATTTTTTGCTGACAAATGTGGTGTCAAATTTCTATCATGTTGTCACTTAAATAATGTCACACCTTTATGATGCCATATGTGGGGGGTATTCGTTGTTGGACACCCACTGTGGGGAGAGAAGTCTTCTTTGGCCTAATTTTGATGTTGGGAACAAAGAGAGTCAGGGAGATTATGTTGCTAGCATGAGTCTAGCGATGAAGATTTTAAGTTGAGACTGTGGTTGGCCAATTGGTATGCTAATTTATTTGCTTCTGGGTGAGCATGAGATAGATGAGGATATAGGATATGAGTTAAGACTTTAGTTTTTTCTATGAGTTTCCAACTTATAGTTGTTGGTTTCTTTGGATGGATCTATGCCACACTAAATTCTTTGAAATATGTTTAGAATTGATTTTGAGTCTCCCTTTGTGATGAGTTTGCATAATTATTGAATATGGTGATAATGAGCTCTTGCTCAGGAGCCCATATTTCTTCTATATTGTTGGTATTGTGACTTATTTATCCGAAATAAATATGGATGATTTGACCATTTGATTTGTAGAAGACTCCTCCATAACTTTTAGGCCCTATATTTACTTTGGATGCTCCATCAAAATTGTGTTTGAGGAAGTCTATGGGAGGGGACAAATAAGAGGAAGGGCTAGAAGGAAAATAGGGGGGAGACTTGGGGGCTAAAAAGGTAAGATGGGAGGAGAGTTGTTCAATGGGGCTGCACTCCTAGTTCTTTTTAGTGCAGGGGAGTGAGAGAATTGAATCTCAAAGGTTGTTGAGGATAAGCTTCCAAAGACTAGTGGAAGGGATGGAAATATTTTTGAATATTTTGCAGTTGTGTTCTTTCTAGTGGTTCCATAGAATAAAGCTAGGAGCAGGTTCTAGGATTTATTTACGACGTTCTTGTACAAGGGGGAGTTCCACCGTGGGAGGAGAGTGGAGGTAGTGTTGGAGGGGTTGTGGTAAGAGATGCAGAATATGATGGTTTGGTTGTCCCATAGGGTGGATATTTAGTTACATTCATTGAAAATATGGTTTCAAGTTTTAGCATGGGAGAGGTAGAGAAAACAAATTGAAGGTCCTAGAAAGCATCAATGCTAAATTTTATCATAGGTGAGAGTCTTGTTCCAAAGTAGAAGCCATATGAAGAGGGTGATTTTGGACTAGTGTTTAGTAGCCATAATTTCTTCCATTTCATGTAGCATGCATATAGGATGGGAATGGAGAGGAGGTTGCATGCTTATGATATATTGATGTTTTCTTCTAGTCGATATCCCTAGTGATGTATGTCCTCTCCCTCTTGGAGTGTAATTTTCCAATCAACTATTTCTTATTGAAATTTATATCTTTCTAAGTTGTTTCCTAATTCTATTTTGTTAGTCCAGTCTATCCATTTTCTCTATTGAGAGGCAGTATAGGAAGAAAAGCATCATTATTGTGCAACGATTTTGAGATCTTGGGCTAGAAGTGAACTTTGAATGGAGTGGTGTTGATATTATTGGGATAGTTTTTTCCATTGATGCCAAAAATATTTCCAAAATTTTGCAGTTTTACCATTTCTGATCTCATAGAAGAAATTATATATGATGAGATTTTTGTGTTCCTTGGTGACATCCATATGTGTGATTGTTTTATGTTGTATGCCAGTTTGATGATTTGCATTTCTTACAGGTTTGGGGTGTATTTGAATCACTCCATTTTTCTCCATAGGAAATTTGTATTTTTTGCCCATCTTCGCCATGTTATGGCACAAATTTCTTTGTTGATGGTTTCTATATATCTTAGACCTAACCACCCTTTCAACTTTGGATGAAAAAGTGTTTCCCAAGCAATTAGAGTGCATTTATTTTCCTTTTTGGCTCTGTATAAATTATAAAATATGCACATATATCTTGGATTCACTCGATCTAACAATGTACTAAAGTTGAATACTAAATCGCTTCTACAAATCTTTTGCGGAATTAAAAATACAATCGCTAATCACATGAACATGAAGAAAGATCAGTCACACACAACACATATAATTTCCTGGGGAAAGCTTACAGCTAAAAACCCCACTATCTGTTATTATATATAAAGCATGCATCATGAAACAATTACATACAAAACTCTTCTCACAAGAGCCCTCTAGTGCTCAGCTAATTGTCTCACACTGTCATATGCAAACCTGACCAACACATAGCCAATTCTCAACCTCTAAACAACTTGCCTTGCTTGCACAATCCCTGATGGTAAATACCCCTAAAATATAGGAAGCCTTGCCTGCCTTGATTGTGCAAGTATCATGGGCACTCCAATGGGTGTTTTCTTGCATGTGTGCATGCAGGTAATCCTACAACTGATAGTCAACCTCCCTTTCACCTAGAACTCAACTGGGTCTCCACTGGATTTGACATGCATGCAGATAATAATAGTAAATCCTTAGTTGCATGTGATATCACTGATTGTGAATTAATTAATATTTAATTCACTATATCTCTCACTAGTGTATCTTCAGTTACAACTAGCACAACTTAGTTTAACTCACTTAACAGAGTAAAATTGATTTACAAATTTCACCAACTCATGCACCACTGCACTTCGAACTCTATTACAACTAGAATTACAATGCATGCCTCACCAACAACCTCTAACTCGAAATCCACTAGCTAACTAAATTTATCACTTTCATTTAACTCATTCAAGTCCACATTGAGAGTAGATTACAGTTTAATGTCCATATTTATTAAGGGATAATAAAAATAGGCAGACACCCAAAAATAACACTGTGGGCCCTACCCTAGTCTGGGTGCTTAATGCACTAGGCATGGGTTTTGAATATTCTTGTTGAATCTCAACACTCCCTCTCAACAAGAAAGAGATTATCCTTCACCCCAATCTTGTCTCTATTGTATTTGATTTTTTTCTTGCTAAGCGCCTTCGTCAGAATATCTGCATCTTGATCTTCCGTGGGAATGTACTGAAGTAACATGATCCTTCTCTGCACACAATCTTTGATATGACGGTACCGAATATCTATATTCTTGTACCTACCATGAAACAAAAGATTAATCGAGAGTTTAATGCAACTCTGATTATCACAATGAATCACTGTCGGATCCATCTGAGAACCAAAAAAACCAACCAAGATATTTCTCATCCATATAGACTCACATGAAACTTGACTTGCTACCATGTATTCCGCTTATGTTGAACTGAGTGCCACAGATCGTTGTTTCCTTCTGTATCGGGAAATTATTTTCGATCCAATGCTAAAGATCCCCCCTGATGTGATTTTTTTGTTTGATGGACTTCCAACCCAGTCTGCATCCATGAAGCCATGCAACTTCACTCCATCCGTCTGTTTGTACCATAAACCATACACTGATGTTCCCCTCAGGTATCTCAGGACATGCTTCCCCGCCTTCCAAAAGAGCTTGGTAGGATTAACCATAGCTTGACTCAGCTGGTTAACTGTGTAGAAATTGTTCGGTCTCATGTTCACCAAATACATTATCGAACCCACTAACTTTCGATAGACAGTAGCATCCACTACCTCTCTAGAACTAGCATCCTCTTTCCTCCAATTTCATGGAAGAGGAGTATCCATGGGTTTGCAGCTCTCCATGTTAAACTTACCCAATATCTACTTTGCATACTTGCCTTGAGACACAAAAAGTTCACCATCCCACTGCCATATTTCCAATCCAAGGAAATAATGAAGGAGTCTCATGTCCTTCATTTCAAACTCCCTTGCAAGATCCTCCTTGCATGAGTGTATCAGCTGCTCATCACCAGTCAAAATTAGATCATCAACATAAAGAAAAATTACCAATAGCTTACCCTCAACCACAATCTGGTACAGGTTTGCATCTGCTTCACTTTTGGGGAAGTCCATTCTGGTGAAATAGTTGTCTATTTGAGTGTACCAAGCATGAGGTGCTTGATTCAGCCCATACAATGCTCTTTTGAGCCTGCACACATGCAACTCATTGTTGAAGATTTCAAAACCTTCAGGTTTCTCTATGTACACCTCTTCCTCAATGATCCCATAGAGAAACATAGTTTTCATATCCATCTGATGAATGAGCCATCCCATCTGCGTTGAGAGTGCAAGGATGGATCTTATGGAAGAGTACCTTGCAACAAGTGCAAAAGTCTCATCATAATCTATCCCCTTGATTCGTGAGAATCCCTGGGCCACAAATTTTTCCTTGTGTTTCTCCACACTCCCATCAGTAGCTTGCTTTACCTTGTAGGTCCATCTTGATTCAACCACTGATTTGTCGACTGGTCTTGGGACTATCTCCCATGCACTGTTTTTGACAATGGAGTCATACTTCTCCACCATTGCATCAACCCAAGTAGGTTGCTGCACTGCTTCCTGAAAGGAAGATGGTTCAGTCACAATACATTTTCTCATAAGAGTCACTTATCCAGTAAATCGGCCAGGAGACTATCTTTGTCTACGCTATGAAGTAGGGGCTCCTACATTCTATGCAGCATCAAGTCTCAACCTATCAGCTTTTGTGGTGCACCTTCTACCATTTATGATGGATGGCTCTACATGAGGATTTCCTCCACTCCATGAACCTCCTCATGTGGCTGATCCACATCTTAAGACTCATCCTTGGGAACCAACAATTCCTCCTCTACATGCAAGTCTAGCTCCCTCTTAAGGGACAACCGCATGGCTTTCTCCTCATTGAATTTGATATCCTATCGCAGAACAGTCATTTTGCTGTTTGGAAAATACACACAATAATTATGGGGTGTTTCAGTGTTCCCCACAAAAATCCCAACCTCAGTAGTCGGTTCTAGCTTCTTCCTGGCATCCTTGGTCACATGCACATAAACAGATGAGCCAAAAATCTTAAAGTGTGAAACATCAGGTTTATTACCAGTGAAATCCTCTTCAGGTGTAATCATGCCAAGTACTCTATGAGGACAACGGTTTTGCACATGTACTATTGTATTGTATGCTTCTGCCCACATATGCATCAGTAGGCCTTGATCATGCAACATTGCTTGTGTTGCACCCAAAATATTCATGTTCTTCCTCTCCGCGACCCCATTCTGTTGTGGATTATGAGGTGCAATGAGTTCTCTTCAAATTCCTTCTTTGCTGCAGAAGTTTTTGAATTCATTAGAGATGTATTCTCCACCATTATCGCTCTTAAGAGCCTTCACTTGCTTCCCCGACTCTTTCTCCCCCAGTGATTTAAACTCACAGAACTTAGAGAGTGTTTGATCTTTCTTCTGTATGAAAAATATCTGGCACTTATGAGAAAATTCATCACAAAGATTACATATTACTTATGTTTTTCTATTGAAGCAACTAAGAAAGGACCAAACACATCTATTTGAACTCTCTCAAGGATCCCCGAAGCTCGATTTTCCTTCTCATGAAAGGTGGCCTTTACATATTTTTCCCATAGTACATCCCTTGCATGTGTCTGACTGCACAAGTGTACCCCTAGGAAGACCAGTAGAAATCTGTTGCATGACTTTCAAGGCTCCATGGTGAAGATGGCCTAATCGCCTATGCCATAATTCGCCCTCATCCTGGCTCACCACTTGATCTACCTTGCACATCATTTCTGCGCAACCATCTACCTCCAGCTTGTAGATATTATGAACTCGAATCCCTATCCTCTTGGCTTTACCCATTGTTTGATGTCGCCAGAAATCTTTTCCATCACTGAAAACAACGTCATATCCTCTATCCTCCAACATTGCGACTGAGACCAAATTTTTCTTTAGACCTGGTACATGCATCACATATTTTAATTAAAATGGTTTACCTAACTCCCTCTGAAAGGTAATGGTACCAATATCGGTAGCATTGTACCATTCGTCATCACCCATTTCAATATGCATTTGGGGATCTTTCTCCTCCAAGTCACTGAAAATTTCCTTATCTCCTATCATGTGAAAGGAAGCACCACTATCCAAATACCACATAGATTCCAATGCATTGGACACCATGCATGCAATCAATGAGAAGTCTAGCTCAAATTGCAAGGCAAGGGCCTCACTAGCTGCAAATCCTCCATCCTTCTTGTTCTTCTTCTTTTTTGGATAGTTAGTAGAAAAATTCCCATGCTCGTGACAATGAAAACACTTCACCTTGGACATGTCCTACTTCTTTCCATTATTGGACTCGGATTTTGAATGGAATTTCTTCCCTTTCCCTTTCTTCGCCTTGGCAGCCAAAGCACAATCCTCTTCATCCTCATTCTTAGATGAAGATCCATATCTGGTGTTTGGTCTGAACTCCTCCTGCACCAAATCTAATCACACTAGTTCCCAACCTGGAAATTTTTCCCTTCCATTGACAGAGTCTTGATAACTGTGCCAACTCTTGGGAAGTCCTAGGAGAGCCAAGCTCACCAAATAATCATCAAGAACTATTATTCCAACATTCCCTAGTTCATCTCGACATTGGACAAACTTTGTTATATATTTTGGAATGGTGTCTCCCTTTTCCATCTTGATCTTCCTGAGTTTATCTTTGAGCGCCAATTTCCTATGGTCGTTGTTGCTTTGGAATAGATCTGTCAAAGGCTTCCACATTTCATATGGTGTGGCTTTCCCATGTCTGGTTGAGACAATGTGGTCTCGTACTCCCTCCAACAAGATCCTCCTCACCTTTGCCACTTTATTTTGCCATGCATCAAGATTTGTAGCATCTGCAGTATCGGGTTTAGGAACATTTTTGTCAATGAATTACTTCAACCCATTGTCTTCGTGTACTGCCTCCATCCTATCCTTCCAAGAAATGTAGTTCAAGCTGCCCTCAAGTGCATACTCTAACCTCAAGCCATTGAAAGCCATTTCGATCTTGAATCAGCTATAGCAGCAAGAAAGTATTTCTGCAAATTCGAATTCTATCCAGTCACAAACTCAACTCCTGCTTCACTTCTACAATTTCCCGTGCTCTAATACCATGTAGAAATTATACAATATGCATGTATATATTGGATTCACCCGATATAACAATGTACTAAATTTAAATATTGAATTTCTTCCACAAATATTTTGCGGAATTAAAAACACAATCATTAATCACATGAACATGATGAAAGATCAAGCACACATAACACATATAATTTCATGGGGAAAGATTACAGCTAAAAATTACACTATATTCTGTTGTATATTAAGCAATGATCATGAAACAATTACATACAAAACTCTTCTCACAAGAGCCCTCCAGTATTCAACTAGTTGTCTCACACTGTCATATGCAAAACTGACCAACACATAGCCAATTCTCAGCCTGTAGACAACCTGACTTGCTTGTGCAATCGCTGATGGTAAAGATCCCTAAAAGATAGGAAGTCTTTCATGCCTTGATTTCGCAAGTATCATGGGCACTCCAATGGGTGTTTTCCTGCATGTGTGCAAGAAGATAATCCTACAACTGATAGTCAACCTCCCTTTCACCTAGAACATAAACGGGTCTCCACTAGATCTGACATGCATGCAGCTAATAATAGTAAATCCTTAGTTGCATGTGAGATCACTGATTGTGAATTAATTAATACTTAATTCACTAGATATCTCACTAGTGTATCTTCAGTTATAACTAGCAAAACTGTGTTTAACTCACTTAATTGAGTTAAACTGATTTACAACTTGCACCAACTCATGCACCACTGCACTTCGAACTCTGTTACAACTAGAATTACTCTGCATGCCTCACCAACAACCTCTAACTCGAAATACACTAGCTAACTAATTTTAGCACTTTCAGCTAACTCATTCAAGTCCACATTGAGAATATATTACAATTTAATTTCCATCTTAATTAAGGGATAATAAAAATAGACATGCAGCCAAAAATAGCACCGTGGGCCCCATCCTAGTCCGAGTGCTTAATACAACCAGGTGCTGAATGAAACCAGGTGCTTAATGCACTAGGATTGGGTTTTGAATCTTCTTTTTGAATCTCAACAGAGTCCTCGCCATAAGAAGCTTTGCTTAATGTTTCAAATTTTGTTAAGGATAACTTTGGGGTAGCAAAGGCAGAAAGGAGATAAATAGGAAGGGCTGGAGGAAATATTTATGGAGGGTGATATGACCTACTAGATTTAGGAGGAAAAAGGTCCAATATGAGAGACATACTTCAAATTTTTGAAGAAGGTTTTCCCAAATGGATTGTCTGAGAGGATTTCCTATAAGTGGGCCACTAAGATATTTGGATGGAAGGGAACTCTTTTGAAAGCCAATGAATTGAGACCTATGTGTTTGAATGGCCAATGGGGTGTTGAAGAAGAAAAAATGATATTTGGTTAGGATTAAAGACATTTGAGAGGAATTTGAGAATGTTTTAAGGATGTGCCTGAGATCTAAAGCTTCTTTTACCATGGGGATACCCATGAGTAAGGTGTCAACCATAAATTGTTGATTAGTGCAGAAGTGGTTTGTAGATCCGAGGGGGAGTAATTTTATGTGACCATTATGGAGGGAAGCTATAATGAATTTCCCAAGGCCTTATACCAGTAAAAGGAATATGTAAGGGGATATGGAGTCTCCTTAATGTATGGTTTTGGATGGGACAAAAGTGGGTGAGGGAGAACCATTGATCAAGACAACGAAATTTTTTTTAATGATGAGAGAAATAGTTTAGTGAACTCATCTTTCTTTGAATCCAAAGCTTATGAGAACATGAAAGATGAAGTTCTTTCTAAGTTTTTCAAAGGCTTTAGACATTTCGACTTTATGAGCATTCCTTTACTTTTTCTGCTTTAAAGTGAGTGGATATGCTCATGACCTAGGATGATATTGTCCATTATTTGTCTGTCTTCTCATAACCTGTTTGGACTGGAGAAAAAAGAGAGGAGAGGATGTGTTTGAGTCTATTGGAGATTATTTTATGTATGACATTACAAATGGATATGGGTTGGTAGTCGGATGGGGAGTTGGCACGTTAGGATTTGGGGATGAGAGTAATAAAATTGGCATCTAAAGTTGAGAGAATGTAGGAGGAGCACCTAGAGTCTTTGAAAATATGCCAT
The DNA here is from genome assembly GCA_034641835.2 of Pinus albicaulis. Taxonomy (NCBI): domain Eukaryota; kingdom Viridiplantae; phylum Streptophyta; class Pinopsida; order Pinales; family Pinaceae; genus Pinus; species Pinus albicaulis. The sequence goes on along the minus strand of CM076575.1, from coordinate 788,048,798 downwards.
AAATCACGAGCTATGATTAGACAAATTTTTTTATAAAACTATACTATATGTCCATTAGGTATCTAGTATTTCTTTTGGGCATGTCCATAACTATGACTTCTACTTCTTGCATTGTTATATCTTTTGAGTAAAAGATCATATTACTCCTTGGTAACAATTTTGGGAATATTTTTGATGATTTGTTTCATGGTTGGGATTCTATAAGGGGTGGGTTGAGTTAGGAGAGATTGAAAATGGTTTAGCATCTCCTAAGTTATAACATCATGATTTTCCACTTTATGGTTGGAGGTGGGTTTGAGACTAGAGATATGATTTCTCTATTGGTGATTTATCATAAATATATGGAAGAATTGGGTGTTTTTCCCCTTCTTGAAGCTGCTGGATCCTTAATTTTTTCTTCCATGAAATTTCTTCCCACTTTAGGTGCTCTTCTAGCTTAAGGGATGTGGCTATCTCTTGTTTTATCTCCTCATTTCTACTGTGTAGGATTATGGTTTGTTGAATATTAGCCATAACTTGTTCAAGATGCATTCTGCCTTTGTGAATGTTACCAAATTTGGTAAAATTTCATTTTTTCATCTTTTTCTTTATAAATTTGAGATTTTGTTAGAAGTGGATCATTGTAGATCTTGAGAATATGTTTGATTCCTTCCACCTGTTAGGGTCCTATAATAATAGGGATCACAATTTTGAATTGACTATGTTAAATCTTGTAATATTGTACATACCTTTGCTTTCTGCAAATGTTTTCCATATTAAAAAATGAAAAGAGGGTATGTCCTAAAAGAATAATCAAAGGACCAAAATAAAAAAATATTAAAAAAAAATGATATGAAGTATGAACCCCACAAAAAGAAACAAAAATAAATTTTGAAAGTGTTGCACATTCAAATGCCACTACTCTTAGTTTAATTTACTTGTGCAAATAAAATTGTGTGCAGCTTGTCCAAAATGCCACAATTCATGATGATCATACAGTCTAAGCTTGGTCATTAATGCCTTTAAATTTCATGTTATGATAGTTAGTGAATAAAGATCTGGCCAAACCATTTAATCTTGGCAGATCAGTAGTTAGGTAGAGAATAAAATGAGCTCATAAGTTTAAACTGAGCCATTGGAAGATATAAGGTTAGAAATAAGTTAGTTTGCTTATTAAAAGAAAATAAAAGGGTCAACAAGCTCAAATGCACCCAATAAAGGAAATAAAAAATGTTAGGATAAATAATGGGTAGGTAGGATACTTTCAAGAGTTATGGAAAGCATCATTTTGGTTTATCTCATATCACTAATGTCTTTCTGACATTTCCCCTTATCCTAAAAACCCGTTTCCCCTTGCTAAATCCCTTTTTCCTCTCTTGGAAATCATGTCCCCTTTTCAAAACCCTTTTCCCCTCCTAAATCCCCTTTCCATTGTTAAAACCCCCTTTTTTCCGCTTGAATAAACTTTATATTTTCATATAACACAAAAACCCACTTATCCAAAGTTTAAAAGCGCAAAAGAAAATATTAAGTGGACCCCCCATTTTTAATTAAACCCCTCCTCCTAATGTATTTTTAACATCACGCTTAATATATTTCATAAACCCCTCCCACTATCATTTTAACTCCTTCGCATATATAAATCCCCGGGTCCCACTTTATTTAAACCCCCACTTTCATTTAACCCCCTGCTTTCATTTTAACCTCCGCTTAACCCTTTCCCTGACCCCAACGTTCAAATGTTTAAAGCCAAGGGGGGGGGGGGGGGTGAAATGGGTAGTTTCACTCCCCCGCTCCCCTACCATGCGGCACCACCACATATTATCACACCTCCCCTTTCCAAAACCGCCAAACTAGTTTTGGTTGTGTGATAAACCACTAATCCGCTTCTAATGCATTGCGATAAACCACCACTATTTGAAATAACCCACCCCCATGCCAAATAATAAAACCTCCCTTCTTTACCGTTATTTCCTTATTTCTGTTTATTTGCGAAAGAAACTGAAAAAGCCATTGCCAACCAAAATTGAGGCCTCATTGCAGCCCATACCTCTTCCACAGACCCACCAGTTCAATGAAACCCACTCACCTCCTTGTAAAAACCTTTTTTCCAAATTCACAGTTGTTTTATTTTGCAGGTGATTAGCAGAACCAGGAGATGGATAAACAATTTTATACTAGTTCCAACCTGTTTATTCCATACCCACAGGACATGAATTCAAAGGATTTTTACTCACCAGAAGATTATGTACAACAATAGAGCTGAAAGAGACAATTTAAACAGATACATCGATTGTTACCAAAGACAAAACATCTACACTAGTAATAACAAAGTTCATACAAAGTGATCTCGAAGACACACTTTTATTTTGCATGAAGTTAAACATGTATTTTAGTAAAATCCACTTTTACTAAAGACATAGAAACATGGTGATTTTTACCACATGATGATGAAATTCAAATCCCAGATGAAGAAACACGAGAGGATTAATATGATTTACTATGACGGGTTAAAAATGAAATACAGATGAAAGAAGCAGACAACGTAAAAGAAACAAACAATAAACAACAATAAAATAAAACAGGGATAGATTTCAATCAGTTACTAGGTGTCACTATCTTTTTGCATAAAGATATTTATTTTCCTAGAATAAATCCTAGTTAGTTGACAAGATATTTTTGTAGTAATTTGTATAAATACTTCATCATTTCGAAGTATTGAGGGTGGAATTCTAAATATTTCTATAGCTGATTGATCTACTACCTAAGGGTTATTGTACCATTTCTAGTTGACAGACAGGACAAGTAATAAAGGCATTTCTTTACAGGATTCATGTGTTGAGCTATCTTAGTGAAGTATAATTTCAATTGTTCATGTTCTTTTCTAAGTATTCCATAAACTTTCATGTTTTCTAAATTTGAATGTTATAACAGGAAATTTACTGCAGAATTTGTTTAAATCTACACTTTGATTTGAACTGTTGTACATTTTTATGTTTTCTTCTGATATCCAGTTTAGAGAATTCTTAATTTCCCTCTGATCCCGATTGACCTCTTTCACCTTCCTTCATTATCTAGTTTAAGGAATTCTTAACTACTCCTTGATCCTGATTGAAAATCACTTCACCATTCAGCCTTAAGATCTAATTTTGCTCACCTATCCTACCCTATAACACTTCCTTTATAATTTGTTTTTGTTATGTTTTAAAAGCATATTGACTCCATATCCCAATGGTAAATATAAAAGCACCTATCCATCTAAATCATTAATTCCACCAACAAATCAAAACCAATCCAAACAAGCATATATAACTAGCCTAAAATTTATTAAATCAACAAAGTTAAATAATTAAGAGAGAGCCCTCTCTGAGCATTAGGAAGGCTAGATCCTAATCTCGAAAAGTGATTGATAGTTGCCTCCGATATTTATTTTTAACACATATAACAAATCTTGGGAAATTTTCGAGTGATAACACCACCAAGTCTCTACTTTACATAGGAATTTAGGATGTCTTAACCATAAAACTTCAAACTTGAAGGGTTTATTTATGGGGTTGTTTATACAATTCAACGATAGCTGAAGATGTCAATGGTATGGCTTGGTAATATGGTGGCTTCAAAGGTTTTGTTTAAGATAAGTATATATTATGATATGAAAAATATATCAAGCCTGAAAGTGATTTGGGAATTCCTCCTCTCCTATTGTTCCAAGTGTGGATTCCGTTTTGAGTGTAGAGGTACACCAATTAAGAGTTGTTCATGAAGTCATTAGATAATAGACCGTCTTCATCAAGTTTTTAGATGCCTCCATTTTTTTCCTTGATATTTTTATTATATTTAAATCCCCACCAAGTATCCAAGATGTTGAGAAACCAAGTGTAATGGAATTAGGATTTATTTCTCTACTTGATAATTACTTGTGAATGACTAGATTTCTTCTTTATTATATTTTATGTCTTCTTCATCAAGAAATTATACAAAATGTTCAATCTACCAGGAAAATAAAAAGACGAGACAAAAAAATTAGGCTCTAAGCCAGGGAAAAACCCTGCAAAGGGGAAAACCCAACAATCCTTCACTTATAGAATCATATAAAAATGAGATATCCAAGACCTAAGACCAAGACTAAGACTGCCACCAAAAATTCCAAGTCAAACCATCCTCCAAGTCACCTCTAAAAACAAAGTCAACAATGATCAAATTGTCCCAAATTTGGTCAACCCATGAAATTTTGGGTTTGCAATAGTGAAAAATTATCTGGCCTTCAAGTTTGAAATTCAATCAAGAAAAAATATCTCTTCTTTGACTTTATTTATCTCTCCTTTGGATTTTTCTTGTTGTCCTCCTTTTCATGGTTTATATGTACTTCTGGTCATGTCAATGAATGATTTTCCAAATAGGTTGAACTGTCTTCTAGGAGGTCCAGGGCGACTTTTTCAAGGGAGGACCGACTTAAAATTTTTGTAGACCTTTGAATTCAATTAAAAATTAGATTTGTTTTCTTATAAATGGAAAAATGTGACATTAATCAAATTGAATTTTATTTTGAATCGTAATAAATTCTTTTCTCTTTTTGACTCTTTGAGCATGAAGAAAATTCTTTGAACAAAATAAAAATTGTAATATTAAGTAATATAATAAGTGATAAAATTACATTACATTATGAAGAACGACACTAGTTATAATTTCAACACTCTCTCTTAACTAGGGAGGTATTCATAATGACTCAACATGATATTCTCAAGTTAAAATATTCATATAAGAAAGGATCCATATTGATATGAATAAATGATGATTTAAATCATTATAGCCAACATTGTCAAAATAGCAAGGCCTTGAATAATGCGCTCTATCTCTCCACTAGATCAGAGAAACAATGTTCGGAGGCATAAATTTGGACACCACCATCTCTCAAGACATATACCCCACCCAGGTGTTCCTAAGGTATGACCTCACAAGACCATTTACTAATCCAAGGAAAAGAACATTCTCCAAACCATTCTTTACCAAGTACATGTATCTAACTTGGGATGTTAATCCTAGTTAGCCATAATACATGACTCAATAATTTACATCCCTAATTCTTATCCAATCTGCTATTATCCTTATGAGTGTTCATGCACTATACTTACTACTGTTACTCCCGGTCATAGTATATGGCATATGGAGAAAAAAATGTCCACCCTCACTCCATCTTAACCAGGGAGGAGATAACCACAAGCCTAAGCTTATAAAAAATACTCATCATTTCACAATAGGAACTTCATCTATTTATCATATACTTTTTCTTCCTTAGAGATCTGTTGTAGCTTCTCAGCTCTTATCTGCATCATATTATTGAATCATAAAGCACTTAGACCTTTCTGGTTCTTTGGAAATTTTCATGTAGCTCTGATCAATATTATAATCAAATCCATCATGTCATCAAGTAATTCATCAAAAAAATTATGCAGTAAAAATTCTTCAAAGTTGATTTTACAAGGCTTCATATGCAATGAGAAACTTCAAATGCTATATCAATGAACTCTAATATATCTATATAGAATTATTTATAATAAATCACTATCTTGCAAAGGAGCATAAGATCGTTAGCTTGATCATGAATTAGAAACTTAATATCATAGGTCACTGGTGGCAAATAAAACTATACATACCTCTACTACCTTACTTGTCCATCCTTATAGGGATCCATGTAACAAGCCTAGTGAAAATTCCATGTAATAAAGTTAAATTAATAACCACGGTTCATGGGACACGTATTCCAAGTTGAATGGTGGGAAAAACATCCTTGTGGGTGTTCATTTTGGTTATTATGGCTAAAGGAAGTTGATAAAGGCAAAGGCAAAGGAAAGGGCTTTGGAAATTCATGAAGCATTTATTGGCATTTATTTGTGAAAATAATGGAAATTAGGAGAAAAGGGAGGTGAAAGGTCACATGTTTCATGTGAGGAGGAAAATAAAGGAAAATGATGGAAAATGAAGAAAATAGAGGCCTCATTAATAAAAGGGATTCCGAGGATCAGTTGGAAAGATTTTGGCTAGTTTAAGCTTTTTGTCAATGCATTTTTGGATCTCTCTCATTATTCTCTCTCTCTCTCTCTCATACTCTTGGATACTTAGAATTTTCTTGGAGCACTCTTGGAGAGTATGGATACTTGGTTATTTGGGGAAAGAAGGCAAAGGAAGAGTAGGAAAGCACAAGCGGACATCGAGATCAACAACTACAACGAGATTTTATTGTAGGTGCCGAGTTGAATGTATGTTTTCCTCACTAGTTTTGGCATGCATTGTGTATGCATGTAGATTTTCCTAGCCTTTCCATTTCCTTGATAGACATGGTGTTGTGGGTTTATTTCCATTGATTGTTTTCAGGTTGATTCTCATGATTCCTTTAGATATTGGGTTGAGTTATTAGTTCCTAGAGCCTTGGTTGGACACACGCTCTGGAGCTCGAGGGAAAATTGTTGGATTGAGTTACTAGTCATGTAGCCTTGGTTGGAAAAACACTCTGGAGCCCTAGGTGGGTTGAGTTACTAGTTCTAGAGCCTTGGTTGGAAAAATGCTCTAGAGCTCGGAAACAACTGGGGTTGAGTTACTAGTTCTCGAGCCTTGGTTGGAAAAATGCTCTGGAGCCCAGAAACAACTAGGGTTGAGTTACTAGTCTTGGAGCCTTGGCTAGAACAAACAGTTTGGAGACCTGGAGAAGATTGGGTAGAGCCCAATCCGTGATGGTTGTGATGTCCAAACGTGAGGTGGAATCACTAGTTAAAGTGGTTTTACCTCTGGAAACCTTGGATTGATTGTGATTGATGTGTTTGATGAGATCCCACATTCATGCTTATGGCACGAGGGCGATAAGCTGAAGAGATACTTGGCTCAGCCAATCTATGGTTGGGTGGAACATGGAAGTCCCATCTTCGGCTAGTTTTACATTTAGTAATGAAGAGCTCATTCCTTTGGTATTTGGTATGAAAATGTATTGGTTTATGTATGGATTTTATTGCTTTTGTATCCGTTTTATTTCTATTGTTATTATGTTGGTTATGAGCATGTATTTTTAATGAATACACAATGTATCTATGTCTAAATAGATGATATTGCAACTAATTATGTAGGGTACCAATGTTTCTTAGCGATTCTCAGATAAGTATGAGACCCCTATGCTTAAATCTACTATTTACACCTGTAGATTCAATGTTTGTGACATGTTTGAAAAAAATCCTGTCATGACTAGGAGGGGTCCAAATGAATTATTGTTGATGTTATTGCTTCCATATCATTGTCCTATTTTTATTTATCATCACTTAAGTTTTCATAAAGTTATGGGTAGTGACTTGGGTTTTGGGCTTGAAAAGGTGGCTCAAATCTAGGAGATGCAGGAACATAATTGAGTTTTGGGGGCCCTGGTCGGAGGCATGCAGTGTTGTTCCTGCGGCTATAGCCTTCTAGCCCCTGAAAGGCAGTGATTTCCTGTGACTATGGCTCAAAGGGGGTGAAAATGTCAGTGTGGCCGAGGGGTAAGAGGCCTGAGTGGTTGGGTTACCCCTGAGGGTGTTGTGGTTGTTGTATAAGGTCTGTAGGTTGTGTTTTTTGTCAGTTCCAGTTCCTTAAGGTCACATAGGAGGTCGAATCTAATTATAGTAGCCTCTCGTCACATGTTTACCCCGATTGGCCAGTTACTTGTGTAGATGTGGGAAGAGGGTGTTACAAAGTAGTATCAGAGCATGGTTCAACCATTGTACTGGATGAGAGGTGCGTTGGTCATGCATTTATGTTGGTTTAATATGTGTTTAGTATGCGTGTGGTCTATATGTGCTTGTTGCACCCGTGTTGTGTTGGCCATGTTGGAAGTGGTGTCGCCATGGAATTGTTGATGTTGTTGTTTTCAACATGTTGTCATGAGTGTATGAATGGTTATGTGTTGCTCATTCTTATGTATTGTTTTTGCACACTTTCTTACATATTGTTACATAGTGTACATGCATTACTTGTTAGGATATTCCAACACATAGGAAATAGTTAAGTATAACTTGGTCTAGCATAAAATTAGGTAAAATGTGTTTCTTTAGTATGCACATTTGTAACTTATAATCCAACGATAATGATATGTAGTGATCTGACAATTCATTCTTTCCTCGGTATTACCGACACTTGATCCATGGCTTAACACTCGATTGGTCCATGATCTCTATTTAAAGAGCATGAAGGGTCATTTGTCTGGTGACCGTTTATGAGAGAAGCTGATGTAATTTTTCTTTCTTTAAATTATTAAATTTCCTAAAGTGGTTGTGTTGGCTTAGGCTGTGGACTGTTTCCCTCTTTGAGGGTTTTAAACACGTCAAATACTGGTGTACTGATATGTGATGTATTTGTGAGTGGTGACCTTTGGTGTTTTGATCTAAGGAAATTACCCTATAAATTCCTACATGGTATCAAAGTTGTTTGAGGGCCACATCCATTGTTGATCCAAATCAGAAGCCGGTTTTACTGTGTGCAACTTCTATTTCCTGAACTACTATTTCTGACCACTTTTGGGTCGGGACAACTGCAATGTTGTAGCCAGAGACTCTGGTCTAGTGAGGAACCCCTTTTGTTTCATGAAAAAAGGTTTCCAATTACCATAGCTATGTCATTTTAGATCTGAAGGTATAAAGTATTTTTTGCAGTTATATTTATTTATCCCTCTGTTGATTTCGGTTTATAGTCATTTTTTTAATTACCGAATCTATACCTGCTTCTCTGCGTATGCTCTGTGCGATCTAGTGAGCCAGAAACAGAAAGATGATATTTTTCTCCTACGTATGCTCTTTCCCCGCGACTTTGTGCGATCTCGGGAAATTAGAAATAACGAGAACAATATTTAGTTTCCAGGCGGACTAACCAGAAATCTAACATGAAGCTGCAAGATTTGCATAGTTTTTTGTTTTTTGTTTTGTTTGTGTGGTTTTTTTTCAGGAAAAGAGCACACACCCCAAAGAGAAAAAAAAAGAAAAGAAAAAAAAACCCCTTCCTCCTTTCCAACAATTACTACTTTATGAGAATAGAGGTCTTGGGTTCAAGTTTTTTTGTCTAGTTACTTTTTCAAAAAAAAAAAATTGTTAGCTTACCTTTTTAAAAAAAAGGGATTTTTTTTCAAGTTACTTTTTTCTAATTTTTTTTGTCAAGTTACATTTTTTTAAAAGGGGTTTTTTGTCAAGTTATTTAAAAAAAAATACATGTAACTTATGTTTTAAAGTTACTTTATGTAATAGTGTTTCTCACCCATTATAAAAAGTGAATCACTTATAGTCTAAAGTTATTTTATCTTTTATTCAAGTTACAGTCTACTTGGTCATTAGTTCATAAAGTAACATTGTAAAAGTGACTCTCACTTATTTATAAAAATGGGTCACATAAAGTAGTATTTTTTATTTTTATTTTAAATTGAGCTTATTATATTAGGTTTGGAAAGGGGGGAATTAAAAAAAAAATACAACTTCATCATCAACTTTCAACCTATCACGTGACTACTTGGCATCTACTACAATTTTTCTTCAAAAAACCATAACTTCTTCATCTGGAAGTCGTTTTCAGAGCCGTTTTTTTTTAACCATCCTTATTTTTCGAGATATTTCCATTAGAGCAATTAGTTTCAACCTTTACAGCTTCAGTTTTTAAAAATTGAAAGTACGTGCTCAATTATTCTTAACAACACCAATTATTTCCAATTTCTACCCTACATGGTAGACTTACTTGGAAGTAAAGGGCTTTATAGAAAAGTCTCAGGACTAGAATCTAAACCTACCTATGAAGATACAAATGCTAAATAGGAAAATACACAAGATCAAACACGAGGGTTGATAGGAATGTCCATTGCTCAAGATCTTAGATTTCATATCTAAGAAATTGACTTCCCTGATGAAGCTATGAAAAAACTAAATATTGTTTTTGACATTCAAAATGAAATCATAGCCCACTAGATTGAAAATGAGTTTCTTACTTTGGACCCCAATAATTTATCTTCTATTGAATATTTTTTGTCCAAATTCAAGACCCTTAGATTTCTCTTAGAAGGTTGTAAGGTCAAAAATGAATATGGTAGTCTTATCTATTCCAGCTTGCTAAGTTAGGCCCTGCATACTCTGTATTTGTTTCCACCTTCCATTCCACTAGAGAAACCCTCATTTCTCAAGGAACACCCCACAAGTATCCCTCTTTTGATGCCTTTTGCGATTCTTTGATAAGAGAACAAGAAAAACTCTTACACCTTGGTCTTATTTGTTGAGATTCAATAAGAAAATTTCAGCACCCACACCTAGTTGCATTAAGCACCCAGACTGGGGTGGGACCCACAATGCTATTTTTGGGTGCATGTATATTTTGGTTATCCCTTAATTAAGATGGACTTTAAATTGTGATCTATTCTCAATGTTGACTTGAAAAATTTAACTGAAAGTGATAAATTTAGTTAGCTAGTGGATTTCGAGTTAGAAGTAGTTGCTGAGGCATGCAGAGTAATTAGTTGCAACTTGCATTAGTTAATGCAAGTTGTAAACAATTTAACTCAGTTAAGTGAGTTAAAATCAATTGTGCTAGTTGTATATGAACATACACTAGTGAGAGATCAAGTGAATTAAATATTAATTAATTCACAATCAGTGATCTCACATGTAACTCAGGATTTACTATTATTAGCTGCATGCATGTCAGATCCAGTGGAGACCCAGTTGATTTCTAGGTGAAAGGGAAGTTGGCTATCAGTTGTAGGATTATTGGGTTGCACACATGCAACCAAACACCCATTGGAGTGCCCATGATACTTGCGCAGTCAAGGAAGGCAAGAATTCCTATCTTTTAGGGATATATTCCATCAGGGATTGTGCAAGAAAGTGATCTGGATCTAGGGGGAGGCCCCCAAGATCTAAAAAATTGAAATGGATCTAACAAGATCTGCAAAATTAGAATGCCAGAAAAAAGAGAGAACACAAAGCAAATAAAACCACAAAGAAACTTGTTTTATTAAAACATATAATAACTGTAAAAGATACATTTTGGTGGACAATCCCTCCTTTTACAAAATGCGACTTGTTACTTATAGCCTTTTTTTGTTACAATACCACAGGTAAATACCATGGGTGGATCTCACTTACAATACCATGGGTAAATACCATGGGTGAATGAATACCATGGGTGGATGCCACTTACAATACCATGGGTGGATGAATACCATGGGTTGATGCCATTTACAATACCATGGGTAAATTCCATGGGTGGATGGATAACATGGGTGGATGAATACCATAAGTGGATGTCATTTTCCATTTGGATCATTCCTCCCTCCTTAAGAAGCAGTGGTCCCCATTGTATGAAGTTCCCTCCTGAGAAGCCTTTGTTGAATATGAAGAGCTACTAAAGAGAAGGGTTTTGTGTGGTTAACCCATAACCATGATGAACGAAGATCCGAGGATAGAGATACCCTGTAATGCTTGTGACCAACTGTGATACTGATAGTGTGCAGTCTAGAAAATGGACTTTGATGAAGTGTGGGTTTGTGGATGACCCAAAATCATGACAAACGAAGATCTGATGATAGATATACACTATAATGCTTGTGACCAACTGTGTTAGTAGGGCCTAGCAAATGGACTTCGATGAGAATGATTTTGTACGGTTGACCCATAACTTTGATGCTTATTGTTGATGAAGTAGCAGGTTCCTACGTAGCTTGGGGTGGGAGGGAACATCTCCAAATAACCCAAGCCGAATGCTGCTATGCTAAAACTGATGAATGTGAAGCAAGTGCCTATTAAAGCGGGGAAGGAGGGCACGTCTCCAAAGGGAACCCACTCTTAATGCTGCTCCAGATTTAAAATGGATATAACTCAGTCAATATAACTCAAAATATTTATTATAACCTGTTTTTGGAAATAGAATGATCATTCCGCATCTTCCCATGCATTTGAAATGGCTATATGGAGACTCTAGACTCTCAGATTCGCGCTAGAACTATCTCGTCGTCACAAAATTTCTGAAAAAAGAAGAAGTTGATTTTAAATCAACGATAACCCCTACATCCTGACTCCAATTCGACCAATTTTTTTTTGAAATCGGGTGATTTTTAAGGGAGAGATTAGATCTATTACCATTTATCTGAAATGTTTCACTGAAAACTGGAAAAATGACAGGAGAGCTGCCGTCCATGAATTTTCGTCAGAAAAATTTCTACAACATTGTTGATTTTGAATCAAAAATATCTCCCTCATCCGAACTCGAATTCAACTGATTTTGTTTTTTGAATTTGGATATTTTTCTGTAATATTCCCAAATGGGGAATGCAACAATACAATGTAGATATGCAGGAAAATAATGCAGATCATGAAAGACAAAGCATGATGCAAATATGGAGACCTTTCAAAGGTATTTAAAATAGAAAAATAGATGTACAAGATGGCCCATGAGATGCATAACAGGAAATACAAGTCTCGAATAGAAGAAAATCCTCAAAAAGCGGGGTTGCAACCTGTATTAAGACTGAAAAAGGCTTGACATTGTTATTTTATTAGGCTACAACATTTGTTCATTAAACTTCAGATCTAGAGAAAATAAGTGCATGAAAAGTTAGATCTATAAAAGATCCATACACTATATTGGCTCTTCTTCATAATCCCCTTGGGGTTTTCAGCAATACACCATGTACAATGAGTATATCTGAGATCTAAGTCTACAGATCTGCTGAAATATTTAGATTTGGAAATGGATCTGATATGATATGAGCAAGAGAATGATCCCCTCCAATGGATCTCCAAAGTGAAGGGCAAATACCCAACACTTGAAAACCAACTCTCCAGATGGCATGCCAAAAGAACCTACAAAAACACCTACAAGAATAACGCAGATCTGGAAGCAAAACTGCACTGTAGGGTTTAGAATGTGGTTGGCCACATGCCAAGATCTGAAAATGATGCTTAAGATGTCCAATACTCTCCTCCCAATGGAATAGAAGCCTCCTCCACTGAAAAGGAGCACTAAAATGGCTTAGATCTGAATAGATCTAGCCTCCACTTGTTGCAGCTTGCAAAGACAACCAAACCCTCAAAAAGATCTACATTGTAGTTGAAAGAAGAAGCTTGGCCTTCAGCTAGATAGTGGACTACGTAACACAAACTCCTCCAAGAGGCCTCTCAAGGAAAGAGGTGGGATTCCCGATCAGGAACACCCAATGCTAAACAACATTATTCTCAGCTAAACAGCAAGAGAATGAGATATGTCTAAATAGACCATATACTCAGAAAAATAACATATCAACAAAAACCTTCTCACGCTTCCATCCTCTTCCTTTTATAAGTTAAGAGCTCGCAAACCCTAAACCATATTCAATGAAATCACTCCTTTCTCATAAATCATCTCCATCTAAAACTGCGTTGTGCCTCGTTGATGGCCACTCCTCCATGAAAACACTGTAGATTTGGTCAAGGTTGACCCAGTCAAGATGTCCAACCCCTTTTCACACCTAAGGGTGCTTGATTTAGCAGCCAAGATTCAACGTTTATACATTTGGCATTGATTTATTCATCATTTAGGAGTATTATGGACCTCCTTTACAATTTTATTCTTTTAAAAAATATATATATATATTCCAATTAGCTTGGGACTAATTGAGAATATTACAGTCCTCCCCTCCCAAATGTTGCTTGTCCTCAAGCAACTGATAAGGTGAGTGCTGCAACTCTTCTCCTCCTCCCTTGGTGACACCAACATGTGATAAGCTTCCTCCATAAGCCAAGTTTTCACCAATCTAGCCCTCCATGAATTTTTTCTCCAAAGTTCTCATGAGATGTAAATAATCCATCCCATAAGGAGACAACAGCTCAAATGAAACAAACATGGATTTCCCAATGCTCTCCCTGAAACATGTAACATAATTCACATAGAGAGTCTCCATCCCATAAGGCACATACATTCCTCTCATCCTCCCTCCATACATTCCCATAAAAAGTGCAAGTACATCATCAATTTATGGGAGAAAAAGTACATATAAACAAACATAAATTTATGCATATGGAGGTGGGTCATAGTCCCACATGTGGTACCAGCGCAGTGCATCTCCCACCTGCATTAGATCAAGATGTGGTAAGTGGTTTCCCCACCACAAACTTTCTGCCCATGTCATATCACTATGGCTGAAAGTGTGAGATATATTTGGTGCCTTAGGAATGCACCCATCATGAAATAAAATCTCCCTTTGTCCTTGAAGGGAGTGGCCATGTTCAGAAATTTTTGTGGCCCAAAATTGGCCATGAAGTCTATAAGGAAAAAAACTCCTTCTTGGAGTCATGGCCTGCATATACATGGTAAAAGAATACATACAATTAGAAAATAAAACATGATTTACATGAGTATGTTCTTCACCAACAATCCTCCTTGTACAAATGGAGTGGTGCATAGATCTTCCTCCTCTCTCAAAAGAAGGAAGAGATGACTAAAACAACTCTTTCATAGAGTCATATTGTTGTCCCAACTCCACATGGTTCATGCATTCTTGAAAATGCTGATGTATTTTTCCTTCAAAGCCTTCCCAATCAAATCTCCTCATGATGATGTTGTAGATCTCCATGGAGTATGTGTGGCTGAAACAGAACTCTTCATAGGCTCTTTGTAGTAACTTCTCCTTGAGCTTGGAGGCTCTCGAAAAGAATATCCTACCATGATGATAGATGGATCCTTCTTGGACTAAATAGCCCTCTTCATGCAGCTGGTCATCAAGTATCATTCAAGTGTGAAGATCCTTGGAATAATCCACCAACAGCTAGGATTTCCAATATGGATCTAAACTCCCCAAAAATGATAGTGCTGATGATGTATCAACTGAAATGTCTGTCACGTGGCTTCTCTCCTCCTTGACATCTCCCATGCCAAAGGTATATTATGGAAGGCCATTCCTTCCATTCTTCTCCTCCCACAACGCAGAATCTAAAATGGGAGTGGGTGATGATGATATTGGGAAAGGATCTCCCTCATCCTTGAGCCTACCCAGGACTCCCAGCGTTGTATCATTGTCTTAAAATTCTCCCATCCCTCCTGGATCTAAGCTTGGAGCATCATTTTGTGAGATATCCCCCAAAAAATTTGAATCAGGTGGCCTCCCAGGTGGTTTTCCACTAGATAGTAGTGTCCCATGCAAAAATCTCATGAGCATGATAGATGGCATTGTAAGTTCCTTACTTCCACTATGAAAATCCATCTCTATTTTTTGTGTGGAAGTGGTATGTAAGGGATATGTATGCATTCGTTTGATCATTTGAGTCTCACCCTCTTTTTTTCCACCCATTCCATTTGCAAAGCCTCCCAATTAGTGGTGACTTTCCCCAATGTAATCAACCATTGAACACCCAAAATCAAATTGGTGTTAGGTATGTCAACCAAAAAGAAGTGATCAACCAATGTATATGTGCCCAAGGTGACTGAAAGTGATGGAGCATAATCCATGCATTTCATTGTTCTATTTCCTGGGACCAAAATAGAGAATCCCTCAAAAGTATCAGTGGGTATTTCCCTCCTTTGCACTAGATGGGCATCAATGAAATTGTGGGTAGCCCCACTATCAATCAAAACAAAGACCCTCTGATTCAAGATGGAACCTTGAACTATTAAGGTCAAGTGCATAGGTACTCCTCTCAAATATGCAAGAGCCCCTCTAGTAGGAGCAAATGCTCCATTCCCATCTCCTGATGGTGTTGGCTCTCCTTTTGCAGTGTCAACGTTGTGACCTCTTCTTAGTTCATCTTCTTCTTCCTCCTCATCATCTGAGAAGACCTCTATGTAATGTTCTTTTCCAGCAGAACATCTATGTCTAGACGCCCATGATTCTTGGCAAGTGAAGCAAAGCTTCCTTCTTCTTAGATCTCTCTGGACTTCATCATCAAGAGGCTTCTTGTATGATCTCTCCTTTGAAGGAGCAACTTTTTCTTCCTTTCCCTTTGAAGGAAAAGGGGGCTGATGCTGAAAAGTTGCCTTTGCTTTTGGCAAGGAAACTTGAAGGTCTCTAGCCCTTCAATAGCATCATGTAGGGTAGTGGGCTTGGTAGATTTAACCAACCCATGAAGAGGTTCATATAAACCATCAATGAACATGTACAGCCTACTTGATGTAGAAAAATCAGGAACCATAACAGATAATCTTAAAAATTTAGAAATGTAAATTTCTGTATTAACTGATTGTTTTAACTTTGCAAGGCTCATGAGTGGTGCCTCTGGACATCTTCTATCAAATATTTCCATTGGCCTTCTAGTGAAATCTGAATAAGCAGTCACATTGGCATGACCCAATGTTGACAACCCATGGAAACACTAGTCATGTGCTTCACCTTCAAGGTGCAATGCTGCAATCTTGATAGCGTCTATCTATGGAACCTTGTTCAACTAAAAGTAGATATCAAGTTTTTCTACCCAAGATCTGGTAGAACACTTGGATGACCCATAAAAATTGGGTAAAAGGAATATGCCCATATGGTGGTGTTGATCACGATTCTGAATGAATCCACCATCTCTATGATGATGCCTTGGTCTTCTATTGTCGTTGATGTGACAAAACTCCTAAAAAATTAAGTTATCTTTGAATCTCTAATTTTGAGGCTCATATTCTTCAAAATAGTCTTCAAGGGATTCATGCTCTTAAAATCCTTCATTTCGCACAGCCAAAAAGGTAGGCATGGTAGAGCGTTGGGAAACTTGTGGCTGATGCACTAGTTGATCATTCCAGTGATGAGATATGCTAGAGCCTTCTCCAAGATGGAATCCTTTAGGGGATTATTTGATTATGTCCATTCTCATATCTTTTATTTCTCTATCAAGATGTTGCATGGCTCTAAGATGGATCTTAGGAAAATCCTTTTCTTCTTCTTCACTTCTAGATACAGGGGCTTTACCCTTGTCTTCATTGTCATTGGTGTAATAAAATTTATTCTTCTGCCTTCTCTTTAGATACCCCTTCTCTCTGTCAGTAAGAGGTTCCTCTCTTCAGAAGATATATTGGCTTCTTAGAAGGCATAGGCTATGCCAAGATGATGCTCCGATACCACTGTAATATTCCCAAATGGGGAATGCAACAATACAATGTAGATATGCAGGAAAATAATGTAGATCATGAAATATAAAGAAGGATGCCAATATGGAGACCTTTCAAATGTATTTAAAGCAGTAAAATATATGTACAAGATGGCCCATGAGATGCATAACAGGAAATAAAAGTCTCCAATAGGAGAAAATCCTCAAAAGAGGGGTTGCAACCATGTATTAAGACTGAAAAAGGCTTGATAACGTTATTTTATTAGGCTGCAACAACTGTTGATTACACTTCAGATCTAGAGAAAATAAGTGCATGAAAATTCAGATCTATAACTGATCCATACACTATATTGGCTCTTTTTCATAATCCCCTTGGGGTTTTCAACAATACACCATGTACAATGAGTAGATATAAGATCTAAGTCTACAGATCTGCTGAAATATTCAGATCTGGAGATGGATCTTATCTGATATGAGCAAGAGAATGATCCCCTCTAATGGATCTCCAAAGTGCTGCATATTTGGTTAAGTTTGACCCAACCAAGATGTCTAGCCCCTTTTCACACCTAAGGGTGCTTGATTTAGTAGCCAAGATTTAGCCTTTTTACATTTGACATTGATTTATTCATTATTTAGGAGTATTATGGACCTCCTTTACACTTTTATTCTTTAAACAAAGAAATAAAACAAAAATGAATATTCCAATTAGCTTGGGAATAATTTGGAATATTACATTTTTTCAAGGAACCTAGATCTGGTATTTTTTTTGGTAATGTTTTTACCAAGAGTTTCAGATCTAATTTGCAAACTTGTTGCCCAGAAAATCATGGATTTTATTGAAGATTGTTGCAAAACATTGAAACTGAGATATGATTCAAAACCTTATTCCCATGGATTCGTAATATGAATCTGAACCACTGATCCGGATCTAGGGGGGATGCCCCCAATATCTACAAAATTAGAATGCTAGAAAAAAGAGAGAACAAAAAGAAAATAAAACCACAAAGAAACTTGTTTTATTAAAACAAAGAATAAATATAAAAGATACATTGTGGTGGACAATCCATCCTTTTACAAAATTCGACTTGTTACTTATAGCCTTTTTTTGTTACAATACCACAGGTAAATGCCATGGGTGGGTAAATACCATGGGTGGATCTCACTTACAATAACATGGGTAAATACCATGGGTGGGTAAATACCATGGGTGGATCTCACTTACAATAACATGGGTAAATACCATGGGTGAATGAATACCATGGGTGGATGCCACTTACAATACCATGGGTCGATTCCATTTACAATACCATGGGTAAATTCCATAGGTGGATGCATAACATGGGTGGATGAATACCATGGGTTGATGTCATTTTCCATTCGGATCAGAAAGGCAGGTTGTGTGGAGGTTGAGAATTGCCTATGTGTTGGTCAGTTTTTCATATGACGGTGTGAGATAATTAGCTAAGTACTGGAGGGCTCTTGTGAGAATATTTTTGTATGTAATTGTTTCATGATGCATGCCGAATATACAATAGAAGATAATGGGGTTTTTAGTTGTAAGCTTTCCTCGGGAAATTATCTATGTTGTTTGTGATTAATCTTTCTTCATGTTCATGTGATTAGCGATTGTGTTTTTAATTCCAAAAAAGATTTGTAGAAGTGATTCAATATTTAACTTTAGTACATTGTTAGATTGGGTAAATCCAAGATATACATGCATGTTGTATAATTTTTACATGGTATCACAACACAAGAAATTGCAGAAGTGAAGCAAGAGCTGAGTTTGTGACTGGATAGAATTCGAATTTGTAGAAATAATTTCTTGGTGATACAACTGATTCAAGATCAAAATGGCTTTCAATGGCTTGAGGTTGGAGTATGCACTGGAGGGAAACTCTAACTATATTTATTGGAAGGACAGGATGGAGGATTTACTCGAAGATAATGGCTTGAAGGAATTCACTGACAATGATGTTCCTAAATCCGTTGTGGCAGATGCTGCAAATCTTGATGCATGGCAAAAGAAAGTGGCAAAGGTGAGGAGGATCCTATTGGAGGGAGTATGAGACCACATTGTCTGAAGCCTCAATGGGAAAGCCACACCATATGCAATGTGGAAGGATTTGACAGATCCATTCCAAAGCAGTAGCGACCATAGGAAATTGGTGCTCAAAGATAAACTCAGGAAGATCAAGATGGAAAAGGGCGACACCATTCCAAAATATCCAAAAAAGTTTGTCCAATGTCGGGATGAACTGGGGAGTGTTGGAATAACAGTTGTTGATGATGATTTTGTGAGCTTGGGTCTCCAAGGACTTCCTAAGAATTGGCACAGTTATCAAGACTCTTTCAATGGAAGGGAAAAATTGACAGATTGGGAACGACTGTGGTCGGATTTGGTGCAGGAGGAGTTTAGACGGAACACCAGATATGGATCTTCATCAAAGAATGAGGATGAAGAGGATTTTTCTTTGGCTACCAAGGTGAGGAAGGGGAAGGAGAAGAAATTCCATTCTAAATTAGAGTCCAAGGATGAAAAGAATCAATACATGTCCAAGGTGAAGTGTTTTCACTGTCATGAGCATGGGAATTTCGCTACTAATTTTCTATAGAAGAAGAAGAAAAAGAAGGTTGGAGGATCTGCAGCTGGTGAGGCCCTTGCCTCTCAATTTGATCTTAAATTCTCATTTATCGCATGTATGGTGTCCAGTGCATTAGGATCCGTGTGGTATAAAGATAGTGGCGCTTCCTTTCACATTACATGAGACAAGGAAGTTTTTAGTGACTTGGAGGAGAAGGATATCCACATATTGCATATTGAAATGGGCGATGACGGGCAGTACAATGCTACCAAGATTGGTACCATTACCTTTCAGAGGTAGTCAGGTAAACCATTTCAATTAAAAGTTGTAATTCATGTACCAGGTTTGAAGAATATTTTTTTCCTTTGTTGCAATGTTGGAGGATAGAGGCTATGATGTTGTTTTTAGTGATGGAAAAGCTTTCTTGCAACATAAAATAACAAGACAAGCCAAGAGGATAGGGATTCGAGTTAAGAATCTCTACAAGCTGGAGGTAGATGGCTACGAATCAATGATGGGAAAGGCAGATCAAGTGGTGAGTCGAGATGAGGGCGAATTATGGCACAAGCGATTGGGCCATCTTCACCATGGAGCCTTTAAAGTCATGCAACAGATTTCTACTAGTCTTCCCAGGGGCACACTTGCACAGTCAGACACATGCAGGGGATGTAAAATGGGAAAATATGTAAAGGCCACCTTTCATGAGAAGGAAAACCGATCTTCGGGGATCCTTGAGAGAGTTCACATAGATGTGTGTGGTCCTTTCTCAGTTTCTTTAACAGAAAAACATAATTACTATGTAATCTTTGTTGATTAATTTTCTCGTAAGTGTTGGATCTTCTTCATGCAGAAGAAATATCAGACATTCTCTAAGTTTTGTGAGTTTAAGGCATTGGTGGAGAAAGAGTTGGGGAAACAAGTGAAGGCTCTTAGGAGCGATAATGGTTGAGAACACATCTCTAAAAAATTCAAGAACTTTTGTAGAAGGAATTCGATTAGAACTCATAGCGCCTCATAACCCACAACATAATAGGGTCACAGAGAGGAAGAATAGAACTATTGTGGGTGCAACATGAGCGATGTTGCATGATCAAGGCCTATCGATTCATCTGTGGGCAGAAGCATGCAACACAAAGGTACATGTGAAAAACCATTGTCCTCATAGATTACTTGGCATGAGTACACCTGAAAAGGATTTCACTGGTCAGAAACCTAATGTTTCACACTTTAAGATTTTTGGCTCATCTGCTTATGTGCACGTGACAAAGGATGCTAGGAAGAAGCTGGAGCCAACAACTGAGGTTGGGATTTTTTGGGGGTACACTAAAACACCCCATAATTATCATGTGTATTTTCCAAACAACAGAATTACTATTGTGAGACGGGATACACAATTTGATGAGGAGAAATCCATGCAGTTGTCCCTTGAGAGGGAGTTGGACTTGCATGTAGAGGAGGAACTGTTGGTTCCCAAAGATGAGTCTCAAGATGTGGATCAGCCACATGAGAAGGTTCATGGAGTGGAGGAAAACACTCATGCAGAGCCATCCATCACAAATGGAATAAGGCGCACCACGGAAGCTGATAGATTGAGACTTGATGCTACAGAGAATGTAGGAGCCCCTACTTCACAGCACAGACAAAGACAGTCTCCTGACCGATTTACTGGCTACATGGCTCTTATGAGCAAATGTATTGTGACTGAACCATATTCCTTTCAGGAAGCAGTGCAGCAACCAACTTGGGCTGATGCAATGGTGGAGGAGTATGACTCCATTGTCAAGAACAGTGCATGGGAGATAGTCCCAAGACTGGTAGACAAATCAATGGTTGGATCGAGATGGTTCTACAAGGTAAAGCAAGCTGATGATGGGAGTATGGAGAAATACAAGGCCAAATTTGTGGCCCTAGAATTCTGATAGATCGAGGGGATATATTATGATGAGACTTTTGCACCTATTGCAAGGTACTCTTCCATAAGATCCATCGTTGCACTCTCAGTGCAGATGGGCTGGCGCATTCATCAGATGGATGTGAAAACGATGTTTCTCAATGGGATCATTGAGGAAGAGGTGTACATAGAGAAACCTGAAGGTTTTAAGATCTTCAACAGTGATTTTCATGTGTGCCGACTCAAAAGAGCATTGTATGGGCTGAAGCAAGCACCCCATGCTTGGTACACTCAGATAGACAGCTATTTCACCAGACTGGGCTTCACCAAAAGTGAAGCAGATGAAAATTTGTACCAGATTTTGGTTGAGGGTAAGCTATTGATCATTGTTATTTATGTTGATGGTATAATTTTGACTGGTGATGAGCAGCCGATACACTCATGCAAGGAGGATCTTACAAGGGAGTTAGAAATGAAGGACATGGGACTCCTTCATTATTTCCTTGGATTATAAAATGGCAGCGGGGCGGTGAAATTTTTGTGTCTCAAGGACAATATGCAAAGGAGATACTGGGTAAGTTTAACATGGAGAGCTGCAAACCCATGGATACTCCTCTTCTAGGAAATTGGAGGAAAGAGGATGCTACTTCTGGAGAGGTAGTGGATGCTACTATCTACAGGAATTTAGTGGGTTCGCTAATTTATTTGGTGAACATAAGACCAGACATTTTCTACGGAGTTAACCAATTGATTCAAGCTATGGTTAAGCCTACCAAGCTCTTTTGGAAGGCTAATTCGAACACCATAGAGACAGGATCGATGTGAAGGATAATCCCTTTATTGTTGAGAGGGAGTGTTGAGATTCAACAAGAAAATTTCAGCACCTACGTCGAGTTGCATTAAGCACCCAGACTAGGGTGGGGCCCACAGTGCTATTTTTGGGTGCATGTCTATTTTGATTATCCCTTAATTAAAATGTATATTAAACTGTAATATATTCTCAATGTTGACTTGAAACAATTAACTAAAAGTGATGAATTCAGTTAGCTAGTGGATTTCGAGTTAGAGGTAGTTGGTGAGGCATGCAGAGTAATATTCTAGTTGTAACAGAGTTCGAAGTGTAGTGGTGCATTATTTAATGCAAGTATTAAACAATTTAACTCAATTAAGTGAGTTAAACTCAGTTGTGCTAGTTGTAATTGATGATACACTAGTGAGAGATCAAGTGAATTAAATATTAATTAATTCACAATCAGTGATCTCACATGCAAATAATTATTTACTATTATTAGTTGCATGCATGTTAGATCTAGTGGAGATCCAGTTGAGTTCTAGGTGAAAGGGAAGTTGACTATCAGTTATAGGATTATTGGGTTGCACACATGCAACCAAACACCCATTTGAGTGTCCATGATACTTGCGCAGTTAAGGAAGGAAATAATTCCTATATTTTAGGGATCTATTCCATCAGGGATTGCAAAAGCAAGGCAGGTTGTCTAGAGGCTGAGAATTAGCTAAGTTTTGGTCAATTTTTCATATGACAATGTGAGACAATTAGCTGAGTATTGGAGGGCCCTTGTGAGAGTATTTTTGTATGTAATTGTTTCGTGATCCATGTTGAATATACAATAGAAGATAGTGGGTTTTTAAGTTGTAAGATTTTCCCAATAAATTATCTGTGTTGTGTGTGATTGATCTTTCTTCATGTTCATGTGATTAGCGATTGTGCTTTTAATTCTACAAAATATTTGGAGAAGAGATTCAGTATTTAACTTTAGTACATTGTTAGATCAGGTGAATCCAAGATATGCATGCATGTTGGATATTTTCTACATTATTAATACTGGAAACTCTTATAATAAATCCATAGCAGCCCAAAAACAACCAAATCCAAAGAATCCTAAGAAGCAACATCCTAAAAATAATGGTCCTAAACCAAACAAGGGTCTTAAGCAATCTCAACCACAAACTGAAAAAACAACTCAAAAAACTGATAAGGAAAATAAAAACAAAGGGAAGAAAACATATACACATTGCAAATTTTGTAATTGTGATGACCACGTAGAGTTGAAATGTTTTAAGAAGATGGAAGCCTTGGAAGCAGAAATTAAGAAGCACAACATCCAGTTGGAGAACTCATCAACTTCATCTTCGGGAATGTCACATTCTGCATGTGGTTTTCAAGCATCAAGATCTATTTATGCATTGAATTTATCTTATTATTTTCATTCTCATGAGTGGATCATTGATTATGGAGCCTCTTACCACATGGAAAAAAATAAATCCATGCTTTCTTCTTCAAATGATTGTAACACCAAAAATATTTATATTGGTGATGATAGATCTCTTAGTGTTGTAGGGTCTGGAACCATTCATCTAGATAATGGTCAGTTTCATGATGTATTATGTGTTCCTACCTTGTCCTGCAACCTTCTATCTATTTATCAGATAACTTGTTCAGGTGAAGGGGAAACCATAGAATTATCACCTCATTATGTTGTAATTAAGGACCTAAGAGATCATAGACATATTTTAGCTACTGGAATTGATGATGATTCCACAAGGTTGTATAATTTTGACAACTTTGGGTCATGTTGAGGCCCCAAAAATAGGTTGAACAACATCGGGTAAAACCACTCGGTCAGGGACTTGAAAACCATCCCTTATCTGTTTGATATTGTGGCTCCGACTGGATTTATGAGACCAGTTTCCCACTGAAATATAATTGGGTGAATAGATGGTATTATAACTGTCGGTAACTTAGTATATGGGAGTGATAAAAGGCTTGAAGTAAAAAAATATACCTATCTATATCTATCCCGGGATGAATTATCTCTTTGTGTGATTTATAAAGATGATCTTTCACCGAATGAAAATAAAGATTATACAAACACTTAGAGATATGAAATTTTTTTGAAATAATGTATTTAATTAAATCAATTGGATAAGATTATATTGCATCTATTTACTGCATGTATTGAATATGTACTAATAGATAACAATATAACATGTTCAAAAGTGTATTAATGCCTGACTATTTTCAAATAGATATATAAAACAAAACACCATAAGAAAAATTAACCATTTCTCATTTGGAACAAAGAAATAACATATAGGATAAAAGTACCATGTATATGCTAACTCTTCTCATTTGAGAAACAATATTTGGTCCAACCCTTTCTATTAAGAAAACTTTAAGAGTACAAAAGTGTGACTTCTAAAATCTTCCTTTCAAAATTTTAGGACCCCTTCTTAAAATACATGAAGGGGTTTATATAATAAAATAGAAAGTCTTAAAAATAGTAATTACAATAAAAGTGGAGGAGGTTTGAACAACTCTCCTTAAATGATCGCTCAATATTTACCTCAAAAATTAAAGTGCTCATAATTGATTTGAAACTAAACAAAAATGACTGGCCCGTTGCTAAGAATCCAACGCAACTCATTTCGTCGAAAACCGAATTCGGATGAAGAAGTTATAGCCTGTCGATCGCTGTTTAGAACATGATTTTTTTTTTTTAAACTGCAGAATAGTGACAGGTTGATGGCATGGAAGCCCAATCAGCATGCGAGGAATATTCTACAGTTTATGCCCAGTGGCATTGTGAAAAGTGTCACAACCATATTCACTAGTTAACTTCGTGGTGAATTTTTTTTTTAGGATTTCTCTCCTAAGGTTGAATTCAATTTTATTATTATTATGAGGGATCTGCTCCTAAGGTGGTTGGATTAATTTTAATTATCCAAAGGTCTGAAACTATGGGTTATATCCAACAATGGTGGTCTCGATTCCATTTAAATATATGGTGGCATATATTATTTTATTCAACCTAAGGTTTCAGGTTATATTATATTACATATGGTGGCAAATTATTTTACCATAGTCAGCTTTATAAACCATAGTCCGGAGAAATTTATTATCGGAGGGCATATATATATATTTTATCCAAGGTTCTGTAATGTTCCAAATTTTTCTTCAATAAATTGGAACATTAATTTTTGTTTAAATTCATTTAGGAGATGAATAATTGGGTAAGGAGGCCCAATGAAAATAAAAACATAAATAAAATCCCTCTAGTGTGAAAAGGGATTAGTCATGGAACCAGATTTCACACCCTCATGTGTGAAAGGAGATATTTGCAAAGAGGGTTGACCAAGTCAACCAGCGCAGGGTATGAGGTGGAAAGAACTACATGGGACAACGCAGAGATAGAGGAGGGAAGCTTCTAGAGGAAGAGAAACCATAATTCAAAGTAGGGCCCATGGAGAGCCTTCACTTGCTATATATGGAGAGGAGGAGAGCCATTGCTATTCATGCATATGTTTATGATTTCATGTCTATTCAGACATTGAGAATTCTTGGTTGTTTAGCAAGAATCTTCGTGAAACTCCTGTTTAGGATTTCCTCACCTTCTTGAGAGGCCTCTTGAAGGTTGGTTCTTCATTTTCCACATATCTTGGCTCAAGGCCAAGCGTCCTCCTGCAGGACAGCGTTATTGTTGCAGCAGCATAATACTGTGTTGTAGGGTGTTGCAGTGGAGACTTCACAACACCTCTTCCTTCTCTTGTTTTTTAGAGGGAGAGTCTTTCTTTCCTTTGGAGGATTAGATTGGAAGACATTGGAGACGATTTTCAAACCTTGGCACTTGGCCAAAGTGTTCTATTCCACTCACTGCGCAGTCCCTCTTAGTGACTGCGTTATTTTCATGGTGTATCTGTAGTGAGGGTTTGCAGATTGATTTGAGGGTGAGATCTCAAGTGTAAGGATCAGCCTTCCACTTAGGAGATCCATTGGAGGAGGTCTACTTCAGTTTTTTCATCATATTCAACCTTCTTCATTGAGTACCAGATTTGAGTTGTAGCAGCTGCCCAGCTACTCCGGCATTTTTTCCATTTTGTGTATTTCAGCCAATCCCTTGGAGGATTGATGTATTTCTTCTTCTAAGGGTTAGAGCTTTTCTCCCCTATTGTATTTGAGCCATATATTGTCATATTCATGTATTGACATCATTTTGCAGTAGTATTCTATCATAGAATACGTCCTCATAGCCTACGTTTATGCAGAAATAGAAGTGTTCTTTCATATTCATGTACATGTATTGTTGAGGCTTGCATTGCCTTTCTTGAGAGGTTGTTTCCTCAAGACTTGTACTCTCTATTGCTGCTATACATTATTCTTGGTTGTTCACAGATCTTCTTGTCTCACAGCTCATAATATAACGTTGTCTCTTCATGGTATGCTCATGTTTATGTTTGCATATTGTTGTAGCTCACTTTTGAGTGGGATTCTTCAAGAAGCCCTATAGACAGAGTCTGAAAAGGGTCAGATAGCCTCTGGATCTCACACTTCCTTGAGAAGGTGACACATCTGGTAAATTCCCTCTCAGTCAATCTCTGGAATAGATTACTGATTTCTGACATTTCCGAAAAATAAACATTACAGTGGTATCCGAGAAAATTTCTTGGCTCAGCCTGTGAGTCTTCGCCAAGAAGATCAGAATGTTGAAGAAGATGAGTTTATTCTCATCTATTTTCAGATCCAGAGGAGACCTCTCCAAGGAGGTCAAGAATATCAAAGAAGAAGAAGAGGAAGCACCATGCACTTCCTATTCTCATCAAGAAGAATACATTGAGCATGGAAGACACTTAGATTATCAGATTCTAAGTGATTACCTTGTTGAGTATAGATCTCAACCTAGAGCCTTCAAGGAGACTCTAGATTTTCCTCATTTCATCCAGCTGAAGGAAGAGAAGAGACCATGTAGCAGAAAAGAAATCAAAGGCAATAGATTTCTGTTGCCTACTTTTGATGGGTTATCTACAACAAAAGATTGGGTGAGAAAGTTGGAGGCATTTTTCTTACTACATCCTGTAATAGAGAAAGAAGCTATTGAAATCTCAGCACTGCACTTGGAGGGTGAAGCCTATGTATGGTGGTTCAGCCACTTGAGCCATGCAAGGGTGAAAAATTTTGCAGAGTTCACTCAAAGGTTGATCAAAACCTTTGATGGAGAAAGAAAAAAAGAAGAGAAGCTCACACCACCATTTGAAGAGCCTTGTGATAATTCTGTCACACTAATGGAGGAGCAGCCACATACATCAACAGTTGGGGCAGCCAACACTTTTGAGGAAGGAACTCTTACATCCCTACAAGAAGTTCCAAATGCACATCAAGGTATGAAAATATTTCCACATTCCATTGTTACAACAAATTCTTTTGATCAATGTGGAAGTTTACTTTTGGATGACCAAGGGTCAAATCCCATTGCTACTATAGAGAATCTTGGTTGCACTACGTCGTGCAACATGGAAACACTCAAGAAGGAATCAAACCATCATTCTCATGAGCCATTTATGGGTTGTACATCACATTGGAGGTTGGGGTTTGAAGCCTTGAAGATTGATGGTAGACATCTTGGAGTAAGAAACCCTTTCTCCCTTCAAGATGACATTTTCTCAATGAGCTCCTCTCAGCTCAAAGAGGAAATTCTACTTTTAGATCCAAGACCTCATTGGTTTTGGAAGGCTATTGATAAAAGGGATGTCTCAAGGAGAGATCTCATTGGAGGTGCACTTCAACACACCATGGAGTGCAATGTTTTTCTTCCTTTCTCATAAGAACAGATAGAAGATGGAGGACATCTTAGGATAAATAACATCTCTCATGCTTGTGTTGGACACTCCCTAAGCCATACACATCATGATGGGAGGTTTTTTCCTACCACCTATTTGGGTCTTGATAAGGTCTCATTGATCCTTGAGAAGCTTTCATTTCAAAATCGCATGAAGTGCAAAGACAGGAATTTGATTTGGGAGGATGGTAGCCCTCATGGGAGGAGTACCAAGATGAGGAGAAGAAGGAGAAAGCATCCACAAGTAGTTGAGTGGATGTGGTTGATGAGCAAGGAGATGGGAGGCTACTTTCAGATATATGATACCAGGCAGCAGGAGGCTTGGCTGCGTTTGTTACTCTTGAAAGAGTTTGGCCATCACTTGGAAAACACTCTTCCTATGAGTAAGATTATGGATACTTGCATCATTGAGCAGCATAGAGTATGGATGCATGGTTTTGATATGATACTCATATCATTCATTATGTATTCGTCACATGATTGGTATGATGGAGGTATGGGGAGGCAGCAAAATGTTTTTTTTCTTTTATTGTTTCGGGGAGAGCAAGAGCAGATTTTCTCTCACACTTTGCATGATGTTACAGGGAGGGGATATGGCATTATCTCCTCGGTCTTTGATGATTTTGGAGCTCTTCCATCTTAGGGAGTATTCCATATTTGTTGCAGCATTATTGGAGGAATCTTTGACAAGAAGCATGTCAAAGAACAGAGTTTTGTATTGACAGGGGCTTATTTGCATAAGCTCACAACGCTGTCACCTTGGAGCAGAGACTTATGGATGAAATGTGCCCAGCGGAAGTGTGGTGGATCCATAACCCACAGGTCCCAGGATCATTTCATATCTATTGCACTTGATGAACAAAGAGGAGGTAATGATAATAGAGGCATCTATCACTATGGCATATTCTTCTTGACTTGGGTTTCCAAGCATGAGGAGGATTATCTTCTCGCAGCACATGGTTCATTCTTCTTCATAGTATGTCAAAACACTATGGAGGACTCATTTATGGACCCATGTATCATCTTACTTCCAGCATATGGTGAGGATTTTTTTTATACATTCTTTGATTTTCACACTCTTAGCATTCTTATGTAGTGCATTGCTTCACAAGGGGGCAAGCTTGTCACATTGCTCCATGAGTTTTATTGGGCCAATCTACATGATGGAGGCAGCCATCTCTCATATGGCCTTGGGAAAATGTTTTATCATCACATGTATGTTCAGCTTGTGCACTTTAACATGTATCATATGAAGACATGCATGATTAACCATGTAAAAAGAAACATTTTTCCATGTACTTTAATCAAGCAGCAACTTGTTAAACTGCGCTGTCACTACTGGGAAAACTATTGGTACCTTCTTGCATCACTTGAAAACTTCAAAATTTTGTTCATTTTATTGCTGATCATGACTTCATGTGCTGATATAGATCATATTTGTAAATAAATCATGATTATGAGTGAGGCACATGAGATGGATGTGTCTTTGAGTTGGAAAAATTCTCACAATTTCTGCATTACATGTTCTAATGGGAGCATGGGAGGAGATATGGCCACCACAGCCACATGTTTGTTCTCTTTTGAGGTGGGCCATGAGATTGGTATTCATCCATTTTACAGCCATGGGAAAGTATTTGATCATGTATTGTTGTTACACTCAGCCATTTACTATCCATTAGTAGATGTGATGGATCTTGTACATTGCTTGCCATGTAATTTTCTGAAGTTGCAGTGGATGAAACTGCGTTGTGTCCTCTTGAGATGTTGTTTTCACTTTGTAGCATCATGTAAAACCTACAGCAAACTTCTCATTTGGATATTCTATGATGAACATGTCCTATTCATCATGGATGATATGTGTTGGGACAACTTGTTCTTCATTGTCAGAGGAGAACTCTTTGGAGGATTTTTCTTCATTTTCCCATTTGAAGGTAGTACTTTTGCAGCCCAAGATCAGCATACGATCTATCCTTGTCATGAGTGGAGAGACGGATAGCATGGGGTGAGATATGAATCTTTCCAAGTTCAGATTTTCAGCCCACCTTCATTTCTGGAGCTTGAGGTGGAAGGAGATTTTCAGGAGTTGCCTTGTTGGGAGGTGGCTCATTTTGTTTGGATGATTGCTTGGGGATGGAGGATCCACATGAGGGAGATGTTCCTCATCATATTTCAAACTCCATGCCTTGAGTGGAGACCTTCCAGTTCTGTCCTTTTAGTTGCTTGGGGACAAGCAACATTTGGGAGGGGAGGACTGTAATGTTCCAAATTTTTCTTCAATAAATTGGAACATTAATTTTTGTCTAAATTCATTTAGGAGATGAATAATTGGGTAAGGAGGCCCAATGAAAATAAAAACATAAATAAAATCCCTCTAGTGTGAAAAGGGATCAATCATGGAATTAGATTTCACACCCTCATGTGTGAAAGGAGATATTTGCAAAGAGGGTTGACCAAGTCAACCAGCGCAGGGTATGAGGTGGAAAGCACTACATGGGATAGCGCAGAGATAGAGGAGGGAAGCTTCTAGAGGAAGAGAAACCCTAATTCGAAGTAGGGCCCATGGAGAACCTTCACTTGCTATATATGGAGAGGAGGAGAGCCATTGATATTCATGCATATGTTTATGATTTCATGTCTATTCAGACATTGAGCATTCTTGGCTGTTTAACAAGAATTACCGGGAAACTCTTGTTTAGGATTTCCTCACCTTCTTGAGAGGCCTCTTGAAGGTTGGTTCTTCATTTTCCACATATCTTGGCTCAAGGCCAAGCATCCTCCTCTAGGATAGTGTTATTGCTGCAGCAGCATAATACTGTTTTGTAGGGTGTTGCAGTGGAGACTTCACAACACCTCTTCCTTCTCTTGTTTTTCAGAGGGAGAGTATTTCTTTCCTTTGGAGGATCAGATTGGAAGACATTTTAGCTGATTTTCAGACCTTGGAACTTGGCCAAAGTGTTCTATTCCACTCACTGCGCAGTCCCTCTTAGTGACTGCGTTATTTTCATGGTGTATCTGTAGTGAGGGTTTGAAGATTGATTTGAGGGTGAGATCTCAAGTGTAAGGATAAACCTTCCACTTAGGAGATCCATTGGAGGAGGTCTACTTTAGTTTGTTCATCATCTTCAACCTTCTTCATTGAGTTCCATATTTGAGTTGCAACAGCTACCCAACAACTCTGACTTTTTTTCCATTTTGTGTATTTCAGCCAATCCCTTGGAGGATTGATGTATTTTTTCTTCTAAGGGTTAGAGCTTTGCTTCCCTATTGTATTTGAGCCATATATCATATTCATGTATTGACATCATTTTTCAGCAGTATTCTATCATAGACTGCGTCCTCATAGCCTGGGTTTATGCAGAAATAGCAGTTTTCTTTCATATTCATATACATGTATTGTTGAGGCTTGCATTGCCTTTCTTGAGAGGTTGTTTCCTCAAGACTTGTACTCTCTATTGCTGCTATACATTATTACTGGCTATTCACACATCTTCTTGTCTCACAACTCATAATATAATGCTGTCTCTTCATGGTATGCTCATGTTTATGTTTTCATATTGCTATAGCTCACTTTTGAGTGGGATTCTTCAAGAAGCTCTATAGACAGAGTCTGAAAAGGGCTAGATAGCCTCTAGATCTCACACTTCCTTGAGAAGGTGACACATCCGGTAAATGCCTTCTCAGTCAATATCTGGAATAGATTGTTGATTACTGACATTTTCGAAAAAGGAAAATTACAGGTTCAAACCTTGGGTTATACACTGGTTAATGGCACGTTTATATCGGTTGGAAAAATATATATGAGAAGGAGCAGAGGTTGAGGTTGAGCACATGACCTCCCTCCACATAACTGTGTGCCCTACCAATGGGCTGCGGGCAAGACTTGTAGAGATATGGTGCCCGATTTATATTTGAAGTTACATATAACTTTGATGGTGGAATAGAGGGGGCTAGCCCGCGAGCCAACCCTCTTCCCATGCAACCATGCCATATGGCCTATTCCCAAGTGCCCATATTAGATGCGCTTAGTGCGCAATTAAACCCATGCTTATCTACATTATCCAGGTTTAGCATTAATTAACTTAGCGCTTAAGATGGCATAATTTTAGGAGGCGCCACCATTTTCGGCGGGAACCACCATTTTGTCAGGGTTATCTTAAGTCTTCTCCAAATTTAGAGGATGAATCTAGGGAAAAAATTAATTGGCCATATCTTGAGAAATTTTTGACCAATTTTGGCTGATGAAGAGTCATTCCTAGAATATTGAAATGCTCCGAACACATTGGAATAGGTTGCAGAGGTACAGGAGTAATTCTACATGTTTTTTTTTTCAGTTTGAATAATTTTTAAGCCTAGGGCCACCAAGAAGGAAGGACATGCCTAGATGAGCTGAAGGCCAAATGGAGTGAATGAATAGTCATTTCTGATAAATTTCAACATTCTGAACTCATTGGAGTATGTTTCAAGAGAATTTGATGCATGTAAATAGAAATTTTTTCACTATTTAGCTAATACAGAGGCCCAAGCCATGGAAGCTAAACCAAGGAGATGTAGCCCAGGAGGGGTGAACTCCTTCATCAAAACACTATGTTGATGGATCAGTTGTGATGCTTTTCTTTTCTTTATGTTGATACTATTCCGAATTTGATTTTCATACTTTATGCTCTTGAATATACACATAAAAATCAGTTAAATTACTTGTTTGACACACATAAGAAACAAGGAAACCTATTTACAACAAGCATAAGATCAAAAAATAACTTATAAATATGAACTTGTAATTAGCACATAAAAAATAACATTCCAATTTAGATCATTAAACTAAATGAACATAAAACAGAAATATAATTTAAAGGGGTGACTTGCTTGATGGTTGTGCTACTGTCTCATCAGACATTCGTTCCTTCAGCTGAAGGATGTTAAGCATAGGCTTAACCTTGGGAGGTTGGCCTGGCCTGATGCACAGTTTTCCATTGAAAACCACATATAAACGTGGAGGCAACATGTAGGAGGAAGTTTCTGTAAGACAACATAACATGAGTCATTGGCTATGTGGCTTTACCAAGTATCCCCAATACTTATCTGAATCTAGTTTTTCCAACTTTTTGATGTTTTCCTCTTTGACCTTGGAAACTTATTGCCATTTCCTTATCAAATAATTCACAATAGGAAGTGAAATGGAAGGGAATCTATCACTAATATTAACATCGATAATATTTTGATTAGCTGATTCAACAATATTATTAGCCACATATCTTTCTCTGTAGATGGCTCTTTCAGCATGTTCCAATTGTATGTCCCGGTCAGTAAATAATATTTCCTTTTTAGAGTCCTCAATCCTGGGAATATTTCCCTTTTGGCCATTAGCAGTATCCTGCTAGGTGACATACTGTGAAACTTTATCATCAATCTCATAAAAAATTATTCTCTGGTTTGCTATTCAATTCATCAGTGAATCACTTTGCTCACATAATTCAAAGATATTTGACAATGTTTTACAAAAATTAACTTCTTGTTGTTCTACTAGGGTATTTAGTTCCAGTGCTTCTTTTCTAAATTCACCTATCTTTGGATTATCTTTCATTTAATCAACAGTAAACTACAATTGATGAATATGAGTGTCCTTTGAACTAATTTTAGTTTGGTGCTGTAATTTCAATTGATCAATGCTACCTTGGAGCTATGATACTTGTACCTGTAATTTTTGGTTGATGTTTTGCTTCTCTGCCTATAGTTCATGTTCTAATTGGATGATTATTTCATATTTTTCTTTCAGCAATTGTTGAACCTAAGAAGAGTTATCTATAGTTGGATATGAATAAGCTCCTGCAAACTGGGTCAGACGTGTTAGATCCTGAGAAGGATCTGCTTGTGAATCTTTCTAGACAACTTCCATTGAAACATCTCCTGCAGCAAGGAGTTGAGATTTCTCTATCCTCATTGTTTTTCTTTGTCTACTCATAACTGCTTTATGTTTAGGACTATAGAATATATCGAGAGAAGGGATTTCCTCAATTTTGAGTACAATTTCTGTAGTAGGGAAGGTCAGGATGAATTCCACTTTCTCTATGCTAACTAAATTTTTAGAGGGCCCATCAATGAACGGGTCCTGAATTTTGCTTTTTGGCGTTTACACTATCTGTTGTTGACCATTAATCATCACTTCTTTGTCTCTTTTGTCTGATTGCAGTTTCTGGTTAAGTTCATCCCATACATCATTCGAGTTACTTGAAAATTGTGAATCTTTTGTATAAACTTCAGTAGAAATGTCTCCTTCTATTTTACTAATTATTTTAGTATCCTTCGATGTCTGCCCTATTTCTTGTTATTTATGTGTAATGGGTTGAGATATATTTAGTGTATCTAAGGAAATTCCTTCCAATATTTTGTTCTTGTACTTCTTAAAATTTGAAATTTGATGCAGATGGAGGCATAGGGTTGCTAACTTCTAAAATGTGGAGAAATTATCGACTAACTCAAACAAGTCATCGAACTCATCATCTTCATGTACAAAAGGTATGATTTTAACTTGGGTGGTAAAATCATTGGCAACTTGATTCAGGTCATATTGTCTATTTGAAATTGTAAACAATTTCAAACATTCAATTTGGTTGACCTCTATTCTTGCATGCTTATAGTTGTCCAAGGCGTAAACACCAGAATGAATTGGAAAGGAGGGCCATGAAGATTTCTTAGCTTCCTTCAGAAATTTAGTTAATCGTTTGCCAACAGTTTGATAAGATATTTCTCTCCTGAGAAGCTTATCTAGAACATATATCGGTAAAACATGTTGCCGAGAAAGACTCCCAAAAACTTTGACATAGGTAAAAAATTATTCTCCAAACCATTTTTCAATGGAGGAGAAATCCAATTGAGCTTCTCTAGACAACCTAGGGGATTTCTCATTGAAGATGACTTGAAACAAAGGGAGCTTGATTCCATGGAAAATATTATAAAAATGATTTTCCAATTTTGACTCCCATAACATGATATGATAGACATGAATGGGGAGAGGGTCCTAGGTAGTCCATTTCCAACCCATGGTTTGAAAATCTGAAGTGAAAAATATGACATCCATAATATAAGCACTCATATAAAATGGTGGAAATTTTTTGGAGGATATAGAACAATTTTTCCTATATTCCAAAATTTTATTAGCAATATTATTGGATAAAATGGTTCCCCAATCCATAATATAAGTGTTTGCGACTACTTCCATTAGGGGAACCCATTCAACTGAAAATTTGGTGGTATCAGGCATAACAAAGAGTCTATACATCATTGCAGCAACATAACAGTAAGGACTAGCAAGGGATTCAATAGAATACATACCCTTGTCATAATTTTTGTGTTTATTCAGGTTGGTCCTCCATTGCTTGATAGGATATTATTTCATCTCATTCTCACTAGCGAATTGTGCCATGAATTCTTTGTCATAGACCTTTTCTGGGTCTGGAATGTGATACATTGACTTCAAGTCTTAGGCTTTAAAAGAACCTATCATTGTTCCTATTATGGTTAAGAAATTAATGTCCCCAATATTGAGGTTGTCAATTATCCATCTTACCATATCAGTATATGGTAGAATTTTAGGGCGTGCAGCAACTCAGTGCATAAAAGAATTCGCAACTTCTTCTATAGTAGCTTCTGAGGAATCAGAAGCATCAACAATAAATTTCCTTTGAACTCTGTGGGGTTTCTCATCCTCAAAAAACTTATACATCACTTCCCAGGAGGAAGAACCACTTTGCGGCCCGCATGTGTTTATAAATAGAGGAAGCATCTATGTTCTTTCGCTTACAATAGGTGCAGGATTCACAGGTGCCATAGGTTTCTTAGCTTTTTTCACAACTTTCGACATCTCCGAAGAACTCTATTTATTTGGACTTGCTTATGAACAATGAGAAATGATAAGTAGAAAGAGGCAATTTTGATTTACAAATGTATAAGTACCGTAATAAAGGAAACAATCAAATGAATGAAACTTGGCACGATGTTAATACATAAATTCAATGCTTCTTGCAGTCAAATAATTTTTGGAGGCATGGGCTATAAAACCTTTAAATTATGACATTAATGGTTGGTATGGGTTGATGTGCCCCTGTTATCATTCCAACATTAAAACGAGATCTGTCGCATCGCAGTGTTACTCGTGTGTGAATCTTGATCAAATGCCGATCGACTTTGTTTTTTCGATTGCGATATCGAAATCGCAATATCGGTGAAAATGGATGAAAGGCAAGAGTGGTCACAAAGAGAAAGTTGCGATACGATAGAGTACATCGCATTGGGGAAATGTGGAGGATGACATTAAGACTGTCGGGTTAGCACTGCAAAATGAGATTTGAGATTTGCGATTTTCCTACGTGGCGGAGGTGGGTCCTGTAGTGTTTTTCAATATAATTTGTTCGAAACACGCCTTTTTCCCTTTATTAAAGCGATTTAATGTATTTTACATCACAATATGTGTTTAGTGGCTTTTAGGAGCCATATGTGTTTCATTGTGATATTGCGATTGCGATTTTGTGATCATTCTCCACTCAAATGTTTTTTAAGGCTAAAATTCAAGGTTTTTACCGCCTTTAATTCGTATTTATATTTAAATGAATCACTTAAGAGTCTTATTTGTTTTACTCTAAATTTTTAAAAGGGTCCCCATTATTTTTCTAGGGTAACTATGCTAAAGGGGTTGTTTAATAGCACAACAATTGGCAATTCACTAGAAGAGCCGGTTATCTCTGAAAAATAATTTCTTAGTATTTTTAAATAAGTAAAAATAATTTAAGGAAACAACAATTGATTTCAAACTGTTTGAATGAATAAAATCACTTTGAATAAAAGAACTCATCTTTATTGTTAGTCTCTCAAAAACCTTTCATAAATAAATATCTTCATACCTCTATATCAATCATCAAATAGTTTAAAAGATAAAGTAAGTGTCTCTTTGTAACTTAGCCTTTTGATTTACTCCTTTTGTCATATGTAGAGCCACTGCTGCCAGCAAGCATTCATAGCCTTGACAAGGTTACCTTTTAACCATCAATGATTCACTATCCCATCCATATATTACTAAAATTTGCTGAGATAAATACTTAACGCTATAACTTGTTTTTTCTTGTTCTTAAAAATTCATTGTCTTGGCTTGATGACAAGAAAGTGACAATGCCATTCACTGGTTATAATTGAACTGAACAAGCTGGCTTGTGATGAGACTTCTTGTCTTATGATTATTTAATAATCATGAGCCATTACCCTAGTTTGATATGCAGTAATGGTAATGCCAATTTATTATTTACATATGATCATGGTAAGCAGGC
This sequence comes from Pinus albicaulis, assembly GCA_034641835.2. Taxonomy (NCBI): domain Eukaryota; kingdom Viridiplantae; phylum Streptophyta; class Pinopsida; order Pinales; family Pinaceae; genus Pinus; species Pinus albicaulis. The sequence goes on along the minus strand of CM076575.1, from coordinate 788,011,358 downwards.
TCATAATGAGAGCCCTTATCCTTTTATTTTTTTATATTTTTGAATTTCACTCTAAAAAGGTATTTTTAATGGATGGGGAGAATCATTAACTCCTTAAAATTTTTGGATGACAATTTAGAGTTAAAGATTCTTAGTAACATCAAGTATTTACTTTGTAAGGATGAACCTTTAATGATTGATAAGAAAATAAAAATACTTTACAAATTCAAGTTTATAAAATTTACAATTTCAATGGAAAAATATTTCAGAGTTGTATAGTATTCATTCAAATTTTCAAGTTTTGTAGTTATTTCCCCAAGAATTTTTATTCTTAAAAAAAAAGGTCATAAAAATAATCAAGAGGTGTTGCGAAAAACCAAAAGTATGTAATCAAACATTATTCTCATAAATATGTAATATAAGCATAGTACATTTAGAAGAAATTTTTCTCCTAAGAAAATAATTTTTCCAAAATCAGCCCATTGACAAGAAGAAAATATTTTCTCCCTTGAAGATCTCATAACATGAAGGTTGATGGGCCAATTTGTTATATGATTTGAAATGGTCCAAGCCACATTCTTTGGAATTTGGTATGCTTACCTTTTTCCTCATGTGCCTTGTCCCACTTAAGGACGAGGTCTCCAACTTGGAATGTTTTTGGGGAAACAAAATTTGCATCAAAATCATTTTTTACTATCTGCTGGTGTCGGGTATGAGTTAATTTCTCTTTTTCCCTCTCCTCTCCCAGTTTAAGGATCCGAGACATTATTAATTGTAAGGAATAAGTAGGTACTTCATCAATAAATTGAACTAGGGCTAATGAAGGAAGAGCTAAATTTGATGGAGTTACAACTTATTTCCCATAAACTATATTGAATGGAGGAGTTCCAATAGAGGCCTGCTAAGTAATTCTATCTTTCCAGATTGCAAATGTTAAAGACTTGTGCCAATTTTTTTGGCTGTGATCAATAGTCCTTTTTATGATTCTTATGATATTTTATTATGCTAAACCATTCCCTTGGGGATAATAGTTAGCAGAGAATTTAAGTTTAAAAAATCTTTTGAGAGCAAAGTCAGTCACACTATTTCCCAAAAAATAAGATGCATTATCAAACATAAGTGCATTAGGTAAGACAAATCTTGTAATAATAAATTTATCGATAAATTCCATAATGGCCTCAAAGTTAGCTACCTTTAGTGGAACAAATTCCACCCACTTAGTAAAATAATCCATTGCAATGAGAATGTATTTATGCTGTTTGGATGAGTTAGGAACAATCTCACCTATGATGCCCAATCCCCATTACTCAAAAGGTTTCTCAATTTTGACTGGTTGCAATGATCTGAATTTATGCAGGAATGCAACATAATACTCATATAACCATAAATACAAATATGCAACAGAAATAAAACTTCATTTCATTAATATCAAATAACTGAAATTTGTTTACAGACAATAGAAATTAACTAGCTAGGGTGCTGGTAGCTTATCTCTGAGAAGGGATGTGGCGGCTACAGGCCTTTGAACTCTATGCTACAATGAGGCTCAAAGGCCTATATATTATTTAGAAACAATTGAAAAATATAAACATCAAAAAACCTAACCCTAGGAGATGAAAAACCAGAATATGGGCCCCATCGGGGTAAATTGGTACATCAATTTCCCGAGGTCGTAACTTTGGCATACTATCTTCATTTGACGCACATGATACATCATTAGAAATATCTATATGAGGACTACAAATATTGACAAAAAATATCAAGTCCAGAATGGACTCATATTCATCGAAGGTTTGATGCCCAAAAAACGTCGTTCAGGGCCTCAAAACAGCTCCAAAAGTTCAGGAACCGAAAAAATTCCAAAAATAGTAAATTGTGCTACAATTAAGGAAACTAAAAAACTGAAAGAAACAATGGTGTGGGTCCAAGTGGAATAGGTGGGTGGCCACCAATATCCACTTGGATCATTCCCCCCCCTTAAGAAGCAATGGTTCCCATTGCGTTGAGTTCCTCCATGAGATGAGGAAACTTCTACTGAACTTGGTCCCTAGTGATCCGCTTGCCCTGGTGAAGGAGTTGGCTTGATTTGAAAAATCGATATATATGGATCCTCTGTTGGTCGGTGTTCTTGATTTGTGTGTCAATAATATGATCAGTTGTGGCTTGATCCATGTAGTCTTGGTTTAACTCTATTGGTGTGAGTTGTTCTTCCATGTCGAATGTGTCCACCATTCCTTGGCATGCATCAAGTGTTCAATGTCGACTGCCTTGGTGTATGGCCCATATCGGAGTGGGCAAAGCTTGCGGTTGGGTCCAATGAGGCGTTCCTTCTACAAATGTATCCACACTTTGATTCCCACCTGGAAGTTATGTTGCACCTGATGTTAATCATGTCGTTTCTTGTACTTAGCATTGGCTCTATCGAATATGTCATGAAGCTGTTGGTGAATGCGCTGAATGCACTCAATGAAGCTATTTGCCTTGGCAGATTCAGACTGGACATGAGCCGAATCAGCCTGAGTAGTTGCAAATGGCATGGCTATGTCAATAGGACATAGTGGCTAGAATCCCAAACCCACCTAAAAGGGGATGTGGTTGGTTGAGCTGTGGAGGGCCCGATTATAGCTATGTTTTACATAGGGGAGTCTCTCATCCCATGTGCGTGAATTATTTGACTTGTACATGTGCAGAATGTGTATGATTATCTTGTTGACAACCTTTGTCTGGCCACTAGTTTGGGGATGCAAAGTTGTAGACTTGGTGAGCTTGGTGTCCAACATTGACCAGAGGCTGGACTAAAATGTATTAAGGAACTTGCTGTCCCGATATGATATGATAGACTGTGGGATCCCAAAGTGTACCCACACTCGTTCAAAGAAGAGTTTAGTAGTGGCTTCTACTGTGATATTCTTCTTGCAGGCCGCCATAATGGCCATCTTCCAAATTCTGTCGACGACCATGAAAACACAATCATTTCCATGCTTAGTAGAAGGAAGGCCTGACATGTAATCCATGGAGATGGATTCCCAAGGTCAACTAGGGGCAGGAAACAAAGTATAGATGCCTTACTTCTTGATGGTTAGTTTGGCAATGGCATAGGCAGTGTAGGATCTGATGTACTTGCCGACATTCTGTCGAAGGTTTGGCCAATAGAAATACTTCTACAATAGTGCCACTGTTTTTTCGACCTCGAAATTCCAGCGACCAGAATGTAGTGCACTACCCAAATCATGTTAACACACTCACTTGAAGGAGCACAAAGGTGTCCCGAGTGACATAGCAGTGCATCCTGGAGGTGAAAATTTGGAACCCGGTTACCCTCCAAGAGCGTCTTGTATGTGTGGCTAAATTTTGGATCGCTCTTGTAGAGATGTGGCCAATTAGAAGTCTCGTGCCCACAAGAGTTGAGCATGTTGGTTATCGCCATGATCGGTGGTTGGCTGAGGAAGTCTGCAGCATTATTGATGTTGCCCTTATTTTACTTGATGTTCAATTGAAACTATGGAAGATATGTAGACCAGTTCTGATGGCGATCGTTCTGCAACTTCCGTTGTGTCTGTATGAACTACAGAGGTAGGTGGTTTGTGTGGATGATCATTTCCTTCCCCATAATGTAATTCTTCCATTTTCGGCAAGCCTACACAATGGAATATATCTCTTTGTCATAAGTGGGATACTTTTGGACTGTGTCGGACAGTGTCTCACTGTGATATGCCATTGGATGCCACTGTTGACTAAGAACTACCCCATTAGCATAGTAAGAGACATATGTCACGATCTTAAATGGTTCATTAGGGAGATTTTGAGGTCTAAAATGGGCCTCCTAAGGAAAATGTACAATCAAAATTCACTTTATGAAAACCAATCACATTTTAGGGGATGACATCATCCCTAATGGTTGAGGTGGCATTGCTTGAGTTAAAGGTACTTACTTGTCACATTCTCAATGGGAGACAAAAACTCATGGTTAACCATGGTAGTGCTCTAAGTACTTTTAAAGTCATAAAGTAAAGTACTCATAATAAATGTCATTTCACACTTTTTGAATAAAATATTATTATTGTCATTTCATATTTTTTTGAAGGAAACAATGCATATCATTACATAATATTCATGTATTTACACATTTTTCAATAAATATTTAATTTTAAATTATATATTCATCTCATTTCATTTAATATTACAATTTCAAATTAATCATAAGTTAATATCCATACATGTATATTATACATATGAAATCAAAATAAATAAAAATGTAACCTTGTAATTTTAGGATAAATCAAATCTATAAACAATATCATTATTATATTAATAGCAATACAAACATATTAAAATTAAAGAAAAAAAATTATTTTTGTAGGAAGAAAAAAGATATATTCTTTTTGTATGTTGAAAAAATATATTAGGTTCAACATAGTTTGGGGCAAAAAAAAAACTAAATTTCAATGTATATAAATTTTATATTATACTTATAAATATAAATTAAATTTACTTCAATACTTTTTTTATATTAAAGCTCAATATATTTCATTATGATTATATTAATATTATATTAATGATTATATTAATATTATATATTAATATATATAATATTATGAAAAATAGTCTAAATGTTATAGAATATATATTATATTCATTTTTATATTATATATTATTTCTTCTTATGTTATAAATCAAATCAATTCAATATGTAATATAAAATTCATACATAAAAAATATATATATATTATATTATATTATATTATTTTTATATAGTATATTAATTACATGTTATTATATAATTTAAATAATATAAATTTTAATTAATAGTATATTATATAATTAAGATTTTATAAATTTATATTTATATTTTATTTTAAATTATTTAAGTACAAAGGACAAATGTATTAGTTGTGCAATGATAATGATTTTGTTTTTTAAATCTCATTTTTATTTATAGTCACATCAATACAATTTTTTTATTAATTTTATTTTGGTACAATTTTTGAATTGAATATAACCATGGTTACATGGATTTTGGTGCAAAAAGTGAATTGAAAATTCATCAATATTATTTTATTGGTTTAGGTGTTATTTTATTATTTCCTTAGGATGCCCATTTTAAACTTCAAAATTCCCCTAATGGTTGCAAGTCTAGTAATGTGAGCACTGGGGCACAACAGAGGCAAAGTTTCAATTCTATGAACACCTTCAGTTGAGATTTTGACCAAAAGAATTTTTCTTTCGCTCCTTCGTTGGTGACTTGAATTAAGGGCCAAGTGATATGAGAGAATCCCAGCACGAACCTGCAGTAGAGATTAGCAAGACCCAGAAAGATGAAAAGATCTGTTAGAGTGGTTGGGGTTGGCCAATCCTGAATGACTCGGATCTTGGTTGGATCCATATGCACCCCCCGCTCATTAATAATGTATCCCAGATACTGAACCTAGGTCATGCAAAAAGTGCACTTCTCCAAATTGGCACATAACTTGTGTTTCCGCAGTGTTTGGAGGACCTATCGGATGTGGTGGAGGTGATCTTCTCAATTCTGGCTGAAGATCAAGATTTCATCCAGGTACACTACTACAAATGAGTTGGTGAATGGCCACAATATGTCGTCCATTAGCCTCATGAATGTTGCAGGAGAATTTGTCAACCCGAAAGGCATGACCAGTCATTCGAAAAGGCCCTCCTTGGCTTTGAAGGCAGTTTCCACACATCAGATGGTTCGATTGGTACCTGGTGATACCCAGACTTCAAATCAATCTTGCTGAAATACTTTGCCCCTATGAGTTGGTCCAGAAGATAATAAATCCATGGGATTGGGTCCCTATTCTGGATAGTGATCTTGTTCATTGCCCTATAGTCAATACAGAGTCTCCAAGTCCCATCCTTCTTCTGCACCAACATGATCGAGTTCCCACAAGGCGATGAACTTGGCCAGATGTGACCTTTCTACAATAGCTCCTGAATCTTCCTCTTGATTTCATCATTCTCCGTAAAAGAGCGTCGATATATCGGTCCATTGGGCAGCGACACACTTGGGCAACGACACACCTGGGGTCAGATTGATGGGGTGCTTGACCTGACAGTCTAGAGGCACCCTTGTGGGTGAGGTGAAGATGTCCCTGTACTCCTCCACGACCTTGTCCATTTTTTTTTGTCATGCGGAGGAACCCTGTTTGGAGGTCGTGGCCACAATCTTCTTCTTTCCCTAAGGGTGGATCATCAGGAAAACAAATTTCCCAGTTTTGGAAATGAGCCTACTACATTGTTTTGCAGTAACCAAAGAGATAGCAACAGGCGGTGGTACCTCTGGTATCCTGTACAACTTATTTCCCAAAGTAACAATAATAGCGCGAGGTCGGGACTCCTACACAGCATGTCGCTTCCACAAGTATGGTTGGCCTAATAATACATCAAAAACATCAAGATGAGAAATTTCACATAATACCTCATCGGTGAAGGGCTTTATGTTGTAGGGAAGGTGACACTGCTAGCTGACACGAAGATCTTGTCCTTAGGAAGCCACCTGATGGTGTACAGTTGTGGGTGTCTTGTGGTTGGCAATCCCAACTGCTTCACGACCTCTGCTTAAATGAGGTTCTTTTGGCTCCCACTTTCGACAATGAACTGTAGTGGGGAACCCTTTACCCACATCTGGGAGTGGAAGAGACGCTCCTCCTCCTCTGGATCTTCTGGTTCTTCCTTTTGGATCTTCGTGGTGGCAACGTTGGCGTTGGGAATATGCTTCCCTCTGTAATTCCCCTTCTCAAGTTTTGATTTAGTGTCAAAGCATGCATCTAATTTTGAAGCCTTCATCTTGGCCACCACTGACTGCTTGGCCCGACACTCACTTGTGTTGTGAGTGAAGCTCTTATGGAACTCACACCACTTTCACGTGTCCTTCTTCGGCTTCACGGTGTTGTTATTTGCTTGCATATTTGGTAGGTTGTCTTGGGCCTCCATGCCTTGGCATTTTCCTTTGTTCTGCAGTTTGGGGGCACCTTTCACTTGATTTTGATTCGCAAATCCAAAGTCTTGCTTCTTCTGTTTGAATTTCTGCTCAATCTTGGTAGCATACAGGTATGTCGTACCAAGTGAGGAAATGTTGAGGAACTCCATTTCCTCCTGAATGTATCTGTGCAGAAAACTGTGGTACTTTAACAACAAATGTTTCTCCAAATCTTTGATACCCAACTTTTTGCGTAAGGTATGGAACATATTCATCAGCTCATGCACATCTTGATCCCTTTGCTGCCACAACGTAGTCCATTGTATGCACTTGTCCTCATAGCTCCCCATGGGATAATATTGTTCCTTGATGGAATCTCAAAAATAATTCCAAGTGGCTACGGCCGAGAACAGAGAGAGTTCCCCCTCGTCCTTTTTCTCACAGTAGGTTTCCCACTAGTCCTTGACATGGGGGTGGATTTGAGTAGTGAAAAAATAATCTTCTCCCGTTCGGAAAATTCATGAACAGAGAAATATCCTTCTAATAAATTCAACCATCTATATATGGCATTTGCATCCATTTTGCCATCAAATATTAGAATGTAAGAGTTTACTTTTACCTTAAAAGGGGTTTCGCCTCCAGAGTGGTTGCTGGATGCAGATGCGCCACCACTGGGCAGTCATTAAAGGATCTTGGTGAATCTATCCATCATTGCATTCCTTTATTTTTCAAGGGCCTCCTCGAGAAATATTTTGATAGGATCTCTTGATCCCTCGTCTTTATTTTTGTCTCCCATGGGCGACCGTTAGGGTTTTCGAGGCTGATCTTACAAAGGTTCAACTAGATCGAGCCCTAAATCTTTACACCCTGACCTCGTTGGGGACATGCAAATAAGGATCGAGAAAGAGCAGACCGCTCTGATACCACTGATCCAAATTTATGCAAGAATGCAACAGAATAAAAATATAACCATAAATACAAATATGTAGTGGAAATAACACTTCATTTCATTAATATCAAATAACTGAAATTTGTTTACAGACATAATGGAAATAAACTAGCTAGGGTGCTAGTAGCTTATCTCTGAGAAGAGATGTGGCAGATACATGCCTTTGAAATCTATGTTAAAATGAGGCTCGAAGGCTTATATATTATTTAGACACAATGGAAAACTCTAAGAATCCAAAAAACTAACCGTAGGAGATGAAACGCCAGAATATGGGCCCCGTCGGGATAAATTGGTACATCAATTTCCCCAGGTCGTATCTTTGGCATACTATCTCCGTTTGATGCACATGATACATCATTAGAAAGATATATACGAGGACTACAACTGATAACATTGAATTTTAAGTCAGAAACAAACTCATACTCGTCGAAGGTTTGATGCCCAAAAAGCATCGTTTAGGGTCTCAAAATGGCTTTGGAAGTTTAGGACCCGAAAAACTGCCAAAAATAGTAAATTGTGCTAAAATTAAGTAAACAGAAAAAATGAAAGAAAAAATGGTGGGGGTCCAAGTGTAATAGGCGGGTGGCCACCAATATCCACCTGGATCATGTAAAGGTAAGGTTGGCTCTCTTTTTCTTGCAGCATTAGTTTGGCATGTTTTACATTTTCTCACGTATGCATTAGCGTCTTTAAACAATGCGGGCCAGTAATATCCTGCATGAAGGATCCTATGTGCAGTGGTATCTCCTCCAAAATGTCCACTTGCAAGTCCATCATGGAGTTCCTACAAAACCCTTTGTGCTTCAGACTTCTCAAGGCATCTTAGTAGTATAGAGTCATAGTTCTTTCTAAATAAAGTATTGTCTATAATCTGATATTGACTAGATTTCAATCTTAAAGGTATATTTCTTTTGTAGTTGATTTTTGTAGGAGAATATCCATTTTTAAATAAAATATAAGACCAAAATACTGTGATTAAGAGTATTTTAGGCTTACCTTAGCAATGTGTATAGTGTTACCCAACTCTTCATCATCTGATATGTTGGTTGCTCCAGATAATAATCTACAGAGACCTTGCCCTCTGATGATTTTGGCTGGTCTTATTTCAATGTCATATTCCTGCAAAGTAGTTACCCAATTTGCTCTCTTTTCTCCATTTTCCTTTTGATAAGTATTTACCTTACTACTGAAAATGGAACTATTACCTTGGTGTGTGTCTTTAGGATAAAAGGTCTAAAGTGCTTTAAATATTTATAAACAACAAACACTTTTTTTTCCACTTCTGAATAATTTAGTTAAGCTCCTTGAAGATTAGAACTAAAAAAAGAAATGGGTGCTTAAATATTTAGATCATTGATTTGTGTTAACATAGCAGCATAAGATGTTTCAGATGCAAAAACATATAAAATGAAATGATTATAAAAATCTGGGGTAGTTAGAGAAGGAGCTTTAATGATGGATTTCTTGATTAGATCAAAAGCTTCTCTTTCATTGTGTCCCCATTTGAAGAGTGCATTTTTCTTAATCAATACTTACAATGGTAAAACAATTTGGGAAAAGTTTGGAACAAATATTTTGACAAAACTTATCTGTCCTAAAAAGGACTGCATAGATTCCTTGTTATGGGGATGAGAGAGTTCAGAAATTTCCTTTATCCTTTCTAGATCTATGCATATGCCTTTTTTTGAGACAATAAATTCTAAAAATTTTCCTTCACTTAAAGCAAAATACTAATTTTTAGGATTTAAATAAATTCCATATTTTAAACAGCGTTCACGGATTTTCTTAAGATCATGATAGTGTTCACTTCTTGTCTTGGAGTAAATGGTTATATCATATAAATATACAACCATTTTTTTATTTATCAGTCCTCTGAAATTAATGTCCATTGCTCTTTGAAAATTTTCTCCTACATTGATTAGGCCAAAAGGTATTTTCTGGTAGGCATAAGTGCCCCATTTAGTTATGAATGTAGTATTTAACCTATCTTTAGAATGAACTAGAATCTGATTATAGCCTGAAAATCCATCAAGGAAGGACATTAATTTAGATCCAACTACTGATTGCGAATTTTTTTCCATCGGTGGTAATGGGATATTGTCTTTTAAGCAAGCTTTGTTTAATTCCTAAAATCTATACAAATACCAATATCACCATTCTTTTTCCTAATAGGAACTAAGTTTGAGACCCACTTTGAATGCCTAACTGGGAAGATGATTTTTTCCTTAAGGAGTTTGTTCAGTTCACTTTTGATTTGACTTTCAAGATCAGGGTGAATTTTCCTTAACTTTTGTTGTATAATATTTTCAGTGGATGTCATTGGGATAATATGTTGGATGATGGAGGTATCATACGTTTTGAGATCTTCATATTTCCACGCGAAGACATTATTGTATTTCTTCAGTAAGTGAATGAAGGATAATGTTTCATCTGAAGAAATACCAAGTCCTAATTTAATGTTCCGAGAGTTAATATATGTGCCGAGGATTACTAATTCAAACCTCAAAGTTGAACTTTGAAGTTTAGAATTGGTAACTTTTTTGAACCTGTCTTTGAGATCATAGAGATCTTCAAGCTTAACCACAGACTTAGGTATGACATTTTCTTCAGTTTTTTTATTCAATTGCCTTTCATGTTCATCTTCATCGATTAATTAGTCATCATATGACCCTTCTGATGTAAGAAAGGTTATAAAATCTTCATCATCGTTGAATACTCTCTAATTAGTGACATTATCAGGAATAGATGGGTGAAAAATCAATTTATCTGGACTATAATCTTAGGAAGGAATAAGTCTAGATGCTAAATTAGCTAGAGGGTTCGCTCTTGGATTTTGAATTCTTGGAACAAACAAGATATTGAATGCTAAAAAATGTGAGGTAGGAGATTGTACGAATGACTGGTAATGTTTAAGATGACCAAAAATACAGTGTATAATATTTATTACCTATTTGACAATTATTTCAGAATCACCATATACCTGGAGATATTTCAAGGTCAATTGCTTTGTATAAGCCTTGGACCAGTGCCTCATGTTCTGCAGTATTATTTGTGCATTCAAATTCAAGTCTGCATGCCAGCATTGTCTTTTCTCCTTCCATATTGATTAGTATACAACCAGCTCTCGCACCTTCACCAAATTTTGATCCATCAAAGTATAGTGTCCAGAAAAAAGTATTAATACGAGGTTTATCTATGATATTTATACACTTGGAAGAGTTCGAATGAGAAAAATTTTCGACTTGATAATTGACTGAGTTGGTGAGAAATGGAGATTTTTTAGCATGAAAATTCCCCAAAAAATATTCAATAGAGTAATTTCCGAGAATGTTATTAGTAAAAGCCATGTGTTCATTCTCATCTTTGAATTCAGTTATTGAGTATTTCATCTGTTTTTCACGATCTACTTGGATTTTATTTGGATTACCATTATAGGGAAGCCACATATGTTACCAATCAGTGGCAAAATAACCATGAAGCTTTTCTGACCAATCTCTAATTAAGATTAAATCGTAAAAGCTAGGGATATCAGCAACCAAAATATCAATCACTTGATGAAATTTTTAATTAGATGTTAGTCTGATGAGGAATGAGTTCATTTCTTCCAATACCTTAACCTTAGTTTTGTCTAATTGCAAAATGTGTACTGTAGAATTTTAAGGAGAAATATTCAACTTCAAACAAATAGAATAGGTCATAATATTTGAAGAGGCTCCATAGTCAATTAGACAATTATTCACATTTTTGTTAAATACTTCAAAAGTTTTAGGAAGGGAGAAGTATGCGAATTAGATCCGTCTCTGATTAAAATACCATCATTTGCACCAATTTTTTCAGGTGGATCACTAGGAGGTTTACCAAATCCTTTTGAAGCTTTAGAAGTAACATGCACAGATAAGGATGAATCAAGGACTGCATTAAGCTCTTTGAGTAAAATTTTATGTTTTTTTTTTAGTTTCTCAACTCGTGTATGGAGATATTTTCCTTTACCTCCTTCATGTATTATACTATATTATATTCGATAGTATCATAGAAAACTAATGTCTTGTATGTAGATGGAAGAGTAGAGGAAGTTGGGTTCGATTAAGGAGAAGGAGTTCTTTTGTTAACAAATTTATCCTTAGTAGCAGAGGATGAAGAATTTTTCTTTTTAGGAGACTGAGGGAGGTCAGTATAATTTTTAATTTTATTGTTAATTGTAAGTGCCTCATGTTCATCTTCATTGTTAGACGTTGGAAGGATAAAGTCCCATAATCCATGAACTTCAACTAATTTTTGTCTTGTAATTCTTCTATGAATGAGATTGTTTCATCTTGATCTTCGTCTTGATCTGATTCAATATTCAAGATTACATTTGGAGGTTGGGAAGCTTGAGTTTTCTTAAAATATCTGAAAGGTTTCTTCGAAGAAGATTCAACTACATGTTTCTTTATTTCGACCATATCATTCGACATAGTTTTGAGAACCTTTTGTAATCCCTCAAGATCATAAGGATCCTTGGATGTTTTATTTTTGGATTCATCCTTAAATGAAACCTTTTGAGTTTTTATTTCCTCCTGTGTAGTTTTCTTTTCTAACGCAAGAATTATTTTTTCAACAGAAAGAGATTCTTTCATATTTTCTACCAATGTAGCCTTATTGGCTCTATCTACAAAAATAGAAATATTAGAAGGAAGAGAGAATATGTACCATTCTATTTGTACATTTACCCTAGGCTTAAATGTGGTTGGGGTTTTATCGAGTAGCTTATTAAATCTGGAGTTGAAATCTTTGATCTATTTCCCGATATTTGCTTTGAGATTGGAAAGATCATTGATAAGGGTAGCAGTAGTATGATCATCACCAAATTTAGTAAGGAATTATTCTTCGAAAATATCCCATTTAGTAATAGTGCTTGATAGTAGTGAGAAAAACCATGATCCAACTGATCCTTGAAAAGTATAAGGAAATAACCTAACTACACAATCTTCTTCAGTGACATCATTAATATTCATGGCAAGCATAAAATTATGGAGATGTTCTTCTACAGGTAGACCATCATTTGGGTTATACATAGGAAACCATATTTCTAGATACTTGGGTAAAGGATGAAGAGGACCTGGTAATTGAACGACTCCAGGATTCGTTCAAGGTCTAGCTTCCATTATGTGAATTGGAGGATTAGTTTTCCCTGAAGAAGGATTTGGAGTGGAAGAAGTAGTTCCAGTAGTGGGTGTAGGTGTGGAAGAAATGACTATGGAACTAATACTACTTGAGGAAGAAATTGTAGCTTGGGGTGAAGAAGAAATATGAATTGATGAAGAAATTGTTTGAGAAGTTATAAAATAAGGAGGAATAAATGATGGATTCTGAGGGGTAGAAGAGGATTGAATTTCACTAGTAGATGATTGAGTCTCAGATGTTGGAGATTTCCTACACTGAGAATGGAGAGGAAAATAAAAAGGGATTATTACGAGCTTTTCACTCTTAGAATGGGTTAATACACCAATTCCCTCAAATATTGGAGTAACACTTTCCTCTGAGGCTTTAGAAAGTACATTTTTTCTTTCTTGCCGAAATAGAAATTTCTTCCAATTTCTTTATCAAATTTTGTACTTCAGGTGATTATGGAGTATAATATGAAGAGATTTCTTTAGGAATATAACTAGGAGACTTGGGGGGAGATTGAACAACTTATGATCTAAGAATAGGGGATCTTAAACTAGGAATAGAAGTTGTAAGAGACTTGGAGGGAGAACAACCCTTTTGATGGTCTTTGCATTTTGGATTGAGCTTTGGTGCCATTCATAGTTTGATGGCCCTCCTTCTAGTGCCAAAAAATTTTAGGCCCCAAAAATCGGTGCAACAACATCGGGGAAAACCACCTGGTCGGGGACTTGAAAATTGTCCCTTATCTGTTTGATATGGTGGGTATGACTGGATTTATGGGACCAGTTTCCCAGTGAAATATAATTGGGCGAATGGGTGGTATTATAACTGTATGTAACTTATTAGATGGGAGTGATAACAAGCTTGAAGTAAATAAATATACCTATCTATATCTATCCCTGGATGAATTATATCTTTGTGCAATTTATAAAGATGATGTTTTAGCGAATACAAATAAAGATTATACAAAAAATTAGAGATATTAAAACAATTTGAAATAATTGATTTAATTAAATAGTTAATTAAATCAATTGGATAATATTATATCGCATCAGTTTACTACATGTATTGAATATGTACCAATAGATAACAATCTGACATGTTCAAAAGTGAGTTAATGCTTGATTGTTTTGAAATAGATACATAAAACAAAACACCATAAAAAAATTAACCATTTCTCATTTGGAACAAAGAAATAACATATAGGATAAAAGTACCATGTATACGCTAACTCTGCTCATTTGAGAAACAATATTTGGTCCAACCCTTTTTATTAAGAAAACTTTAAGAGTACAAAAGTGTGACTTCTGTAAAGTCTTCCTTTCACAATTTCAGGACCCCTTCTTAAAAGAAAAAGGGATTTATATAATAAAATAGAAATTATAAAAAATAATAATTACAATAAAAGCCTAGGAGGTTTGAAAAAATCTCCTTAAACTAAGTGAAAATAAAACAGAAACATAATTTAAAGGGGTGACTTGCTTGATGGTTGTCTTGCTGTCTCATCAGCCATTCGTTCCTTCAGATGAAGGATGTTAAGCATAGGCTTAACCTCAAGAGGATGGCTTGGCTTGATGCGCAACTGTCCAGTGAAAACCACATCTAAAAGTGGATGCAACATGTAGGAGGAAGTATATGTAAGACATCGCAACATGAGTCATTGGCTATGTGGCTTTACCAAGCATCCTCAATACTTATCCCAATCTAGTTTTTCCAACTTTCTGACGTTTTCCTCTTTGACCTTGGAAACTTGTTTCCATTGCCTTATCAAATCTTTCAAAATAGGAAGCGATCCGGGAGGGAATATATCAATAATATTAACAGTGATGAGATTTTGACTGACTAGTTCAACAATATTATTAGCCACATCTCTTGCTTTGCAGATGGCTCTTTCAACATGTTTCAATTGTATGTCATAGTCAATAAATAATATTTCCTTTTTAGAGCCCTCAATCCTGGGAAGATTGGCCTTTCGGCCATCAACAGTATCCTTCGAGGTGACATATTGTGAAACTTTATCATCAATCTCATCGAAAATTATTCTCTGGTCTGCTATTCAATTCATAAGTGAGTCAATTTTCTCACATAATTCAATGATATTTGACAAATTTTAACAAAAATTAACTTGCTGCGGTGCGAGTAGGGTATATAGTTTTAGTGCTTCTTTTCTAAATTCATCTATCTTTGGATTATCTTTCAATTGCTCAAAATTAAACTGGAATTGATGAATTTGAGTGTCCTTTGAACTGATTTCAGTTTGGTGTTGTAATTTCAATTGATCAATTCTCTCTTGGAGCTATGATATGTGTACATGTAGTTCTTCATTGATGTTTTGTTTCTCTACTTGTAGTTCATGTTCTAACTGGATGATTATTTCATCAATTGTTGAACCTCAAAAGCTTTATCTATAGTTGTAGATGCATAAGCTCCTGCAAATTGGGTTAGAGGAGTTGGATCCTCAGAAGGATTTGCTTGTGAATCTTTCCAAAAAACTTCCATTGAAACATCTCTTGGAACAAGGAGTTGAGTCTGCTCTGCTCTCCTTCTTTTTCTTTGTCTTCTCATAACTGCTTTATGTTTAGGACTATATAATATATCTAGAGGAGGGATTTCCTCAATTTTGAGTACAATTTATGTAGTAGGGAAGTCCAGGATGAATTCCACTTGCTCTGTGCTAACTAAATTGTCAGAGGGCCCAACATTGAACGGGTCTTGAATTTTTCTTTGTGGTGTTTGCACTATCTGTTCTTGATTAGTAATCATTGCTTGTTGGTCTCTTTTTTCTGATTGTAGTTTTTGGTTAAATTCATACCATACATCATTCAAGTTACTTGAAAATTGTGAATCTTTGGTCTAAACTTCAACAGACTTGTCCCCTTCTGTTTTACTAAGGATTTCAATATCCTTAGATGTATGCCCTATTTCCTGTCCTTTCTGAGTAATGGGTTGAGATATATTTAGTGTATCTAAAGAAATCCCTTCCAATATTTTGTTCCCGTACTACTTAAAATTTGACAATTGCTATAGATGGAGGTGTATGGTTACTAAATTCTGAACTGTGGAGTAATTATCAACTGACTCAGACAAGTCATCGAACTCATCATCTTCATGTACAAAAGGTATGATTTTAACTTGGGTGGTAAAATAATTGGAAACTTTATTCAAGTCATATTGTATGTTTGAAATTGTAAACAATTTCAACATTCAATTTGGTTGACCTTTATTCCTGCGTGCTTATAGTTGTCCAAGGCGTAAACACCACAATGAATTGGAAAGGAGGGCCATGAAGCTTTCTTAGCTTCCTTCAGAAATTTAGTTAATCCATTGCAAACATTTTGATAAGCTATTTCTCTCACGAGAATCTTATTCGGAACATATAACAGTAAACATGTGGCTGGGAAAGTCTCCCAAAAACTTTGAACATAGGTAAACAATTATTCTCCAAACCATTTTCTAATGGAGGAGAAATTAGCTTGAGCTTCTTTAGACAACCCAGGGGCTTTCTCATTTAAGACGACTTGAAACAAAGGGATCATGAATCCATGGAAAATCTTATAAAAATGATTTTCAAATTTTGACTCCCATAACATGCTATGATAGACATGAATGGGGAGAGGGTCATGGGCAGTCCATTTCCAAACCATGGTTGGAAAATATGAAGTGAAACATACGATATCCATACTATAAGTACTCATATAAAATGGTGGAAATTTTTTTGAAGGAACTATAACATCTTTTCCTATATTCCAAAATTTGAGTAGAAATATTGTTGGATAAAATGGTTCCCCAATCCATAATATAAGAGTCTACGACTGCTTCCATTAGGGGAACCTATTGAACTGAAAATTTGGTGGTATCAGGCTGACCAAAGAGCCTATACATAATTGTAGCAACATAAAAGTAAGGACTAGAAATGGAGTCAGTAGAATACATACCCTTGTCATCATTTTTGTGTTTATTTGGGTTGGTCCTCCATTGCTTGATAGGATTTGACTTCGTCTCATTCTCGTTGGCGAATTGCGCCAAGAATTCTTTGTCGTAGACCTTTTCTGGGTCTGGAATGTGATACATTGACTTCAATTCTTCGTTTTTAAAAGAACCTATCATCGTTCCTCTGCTGTTTAAGAAATTCATATCCCCAATATTGAGGTTTTCGATTATCCATCTTACCATATCGGTATATGGTATAATTTTAGGGCATGAAACAACTCGGTGCAAAAAATAATTAGCAACTTCTTATATAGTAGCTTCTGAGGAGTTAGAAGCATCAACAATGATTTTCCTTTGAACCCTATGGGTTTTCTCATCCTCAAACAACTTATACATTGCTTCCTAGCAGGAAGAACCACTTTGCGGCCCACATGTTATGTCTGTAAATAGAGGGAGCATCTCTGTTCTTTCGCTTATAGTAGGCCTAGGATTCACAGGTGCCACAGGTTTCCTACATTTTTTCACAACTTTCAACATCTACAAAGAACTCTAATTATTTGGACTTTCCTGTGAACAATGAAAAATGACAAGTAGAAAGAGGCAATTTTGATTTACAAATGCATAATTAACGTAATAAATGAAACAATTAAATGAATGAAACTTGGCACGCTATTAATACATAAATTCAATGCTTCTTGCAGTAAAATAAATTTTGGAGGCATGGGCTATAAAACTGTTAAATTATGACATTAATGGTTGGTATGGGTTGATGTGCCCGTGTAATTATTCCAACATTAAAATGAGATTTGTCGCATCGTAGTGTTACTCGTTTGTGAATATTTATAAAATGTCGATCGACTACGTTTTGCTGATTGCGATATCGTAATCGCAATATCGACGAAAATGGATGAAGGGAAAGAGTGGTCACGAATCAGAAGTGCGATGCGATAGAGTATATCACATCGGGGAAATGTGGAGGATGACATTAAGACCGTCGAGTTAGAACTGTGAACTGAGATTTGCGATTTGCGATTTTCCTACGTGGTAGAAGTGGGTCCCATAGTCTTTTTCTTATATAATTTGTTTAGAACACACCTTTTTCCCTTTATTAAAGTGCTTTGATTTATTTCGCATCACAATATGTGTTCAGTGGCTTTTAGGATCCATATGTGTTTCACTGTGATATTGTGATTGTGATTTTGCAATCATTCTTCGCTCAAATGTTTTTTAAGGCTAAAATTCATTGTTTTTTACCCCCTTTGATTCATATTTCTATTTAAATGTATCACTTAAGGGTCTTATTTGTTTTACTCTAAAAAATTTAAATGGGTCCCCATTATTTTTCTAAGGTAACTATGCTAAAATAATGGGGGTTGTTAAATAGCACAACAGGTCATCAAGTCTTACATCAATTTTCGTTTTTCATAATGATGAAGTGAGAAAACTTTGGCATGAGAGATTTGGTCACTTAAACTATCACTCTCTTCAAAATCCATGTATAGAAAATATGGTGACAGGTATTCCCATGGTATCTTTCCGAGATGGTGTTTGTTCCGATTTTGTACTCGGAAACATCATCAGGATAACTTTGAAAAACATGCCTCTTGGCACACTTCAACCCATTTTCAACTTGTGCACAGTGATTAATGTGGTCCACTTACAATTGTTTCTTTCTCTGGCTATAAGTACTTCTTAACTTTCATTGATTATTTTTCCAGATGCACTTGGGTATACTTCTTAAAACTCAAAAGTGAATTTTTTAACATGGTCTTTGCCTTTAAGGCCTTTTTTGAGAAACAATATGGACATCAAATTCTTAAGTTAAGATCTGACAATGGAGGAGAATATGTTAAAAACAAATTTATCAAATTTTTCACTGAGCATGACATTCAATTGCAACATATTGTTATGTATATTCCACAACAAAATGGTCTAGCCTAAAGGAAGAATCACACTCTAAAAGAAATGGATAATTATATGCTTCAATCTAAAGGACTTAGTCTTAATTTTTGGGTAGAAGCAATTAACTGTGCAAAATACATAGTAAATCGAAATCCTACTAAGTTTTTA
Organism: Pinus albicaulis; assembly: GCA_034641835.2. NCBI lineage: Eukaryota > Viridiplantae > Streptophyta > Pinopsida > Pinales > Pinaceae > Pinus > Pinus albicaulis. Next base: position 787,992,348 of record CM076575.1, on the reverse strand, counting down.
AGGAATATCAGTCCAATAGAAGCCTGGAGCTCAATCAAATTAGATGTAATTCACTTTTGTGTTTTTGGAAGTGAAGCTTGGGCCCATATTCCAGATGAGAAACATAAAGCCTTAGAACCTAAGAGTGAAAAATGTATTTTTGTTGGATATTTATGAAGATGTAAAATGATATAGACTTCTTCAACTCAAATCCAAAAATGTAATCATTAGAAAATATGTAAAATTTTAGTAAAATATATCAGCATGCGAGCCTAGTTCGGCGGGTGTCCCACCTTTGGCCTGCGAGCCTGATTCAGCATATGTGCCACCTCTCTTTAACTCTTCTAATTCTGAAAACATTCCTTCTATTTTTTATGATGAAAAAGAGGATGAAAATCCTCCTCCACCTCCCTTCACCTCCACAGCTTCCAAAATGGGTCCGCTCTACTCAGGATGCAACAGGTTCTCTTGCAGGTGACCCTGCAGATCAATGTCATACACGTTCTCAGTTCGACAAAGCCTCTTATTTAATGGCTCAAGTTCTAGAAAATTATGATCCAGATACCTTTGAAGAAGCTTCAGGTCATCCAAATTGGGATGCAGTTATGAATGAAGAATATCGTTCCTTATTGGAAAACGAAAGTTGGGATCTTGTTCCTCTTCCAAAGGGAAGAAAACTTGTCAAATGAAAATGGGTTTACGGAACAAAGTTTGGACCAGATGGAAAAGTGGAAAAAAATAAAGCTCATCTTGTTTCTAAAGGATTTTCACAAGTTGAAGGCATTGACTATACTGAAACCTTCTCCCCTGTTGCCAAAATGAATTATATCTTCCTTGTTCTTTCACTTGCTACCTCCTTTAAATGGGAAGTCCATCAGATGGATGTTAAATCTTCCTTCTTACATGGGTAGTTGCATGAATAAATCTAGATGGAACAACCCCCTGGATTTATCCAAAATGACTCTAGCATTTTTTTTCGCCTTAGGAAGTCTCTCTATTGTCTCAAACAAGCCCCTCAGGCTTGGTATGCCAAAATGGATATCTTTCTCTTAGATATTGGCTTTTCTAGATGTCATTCTGACAACACTGTCTACACCAAGAAAGTGGGTAATTCCTTAATAATCCTTGTTCATTATGTTGATGATATTATCCTTACTAACAGTGATCCCAACCATATAAACCATGTGAAGTCTAGCCTTAAAAAGAAGTTTTAAATGACAAACTTAGGACACTTGCATTATTTCCTTAGTCTTCAAGTATTGCAATCCAAATAAGGTATAGCCCTTTCTCAATCCAAGTATGCATGTGATCTTCTACACCATTTTCACATGGAAGACTGTAAGCCAACCCCTTCTCCCTTTTATTATGGAGTCAAGATTTCAGTCACTTGTACTTCCCATGAGGTTGATGCTACCTTATGTCATCAACTTGTTGGTAAAATTTTGTATCTTACCCATACTCGTCCTGACCTTTCCTTTTTTGTTGGTCTTGTTTCTTAATTTATGCACAAGCCTCATGAAAGTCACTGGAAAGAAGCTAAAATAATACTTCAATATGTTTTAGGTACAATAAAGTTTGGGATTAATTACAATGCGAGAGCATCTCCATTGTTGGTTGGTTTCATTGATTTTGATTAGGCTAGTGACCCTGATGATCGAAAGTCTACTGCAAGTTATGTATTCACTCTTGGTTCAGGTTCTATTACATGGTATTGTAAGAAAAAAAGTTCCATCTCTCTTTCTTCGGCAGAATCAAAGTATCGTGGTGCTGTTGAATCCAAAAAGGAATCCCTATGGCTTCGTCAAATCCTGTCTGAATTTTGTCTTCATCAACAATATCCAACGAAACTTTGGTGCGATAATCAGAGTTCCATTCAACTATGAAAAGATCTAGTTCAACATCAGTGTAGAAAACACATTGAGCTACACATGCACTTCATCAGAAAGCTCATTCATGACCGTGTTCTTAAAGTGCAATATTGTTCAACCAATGATCAAGTTGCTGATATATTTACAAAGGCTCTCACAAAAGCGAAGTTTACCAAACTTTGTTCTATGCTTGGAGTTCAGGAAAGTTATCATTAAGTGGGGATAGGCTCTAATGCCTCCTTCCTTATCCTATTATGTCACTTTTGTAAATCCTTCAATCCTATCCCAAATTTTTCTTAAGGGAGGATGTTAGGTTATTACGACACATAGGAAATAGTTAAGTATAACTTGGTCTAGCATAAAGTTAGGTAAAGTGTGTTTCTTTAGTATGTACTTTTGTAACTTATAATCTGACAGCCACAATATGTTGTGATACTATGGTTCATTCTATCCTCGATATTTTTGACACTTGATCTATTGCTTAACACATGATTGGTCCATGATCTTTATTTAAAGAGCATGGAGGGTCATTTGTCCAGTGAGAGTTTATGAATGAAATTGTTATGCATGTATGATTGTTATGCATGAATGACATTGTTTATGAGTTTATGGTGTGAACATGTTATCTAATTAATGTTATGGATATCATGACCTTATTTGCGTTTGAGTTGATATGTTGAGAAGTTATATTGTGCTAATATCGATTGATTGTGCAGACAAGATAACCTCCACTGAGATACATTAAGGTATGAGTTTGCTTATGTTGTGTACTTTATGCTTGATTATTTGATTATGTCATCTATTTGGTGTTGAGTGTTTGCAGGTGTCCATTATGTCGTCTAGTTGATTTATCTAACATGGTACGTTTATATTTTTTTTGTATGTTTGATTAATTGCATGATATGATAATATGTGTCTGTAATATTGCATGAAGGAATGGTCTTGTTTTAATATGGTTGTGCTAACACATGTGATGAGATAGATGGTATATACTTGAGTGTAAGTAGGTGATAGTTGTAGCTTTATGTATTATAACTTATCAATGGGATTTGATTGTTGATTATGGCATGGTTGTTAGTCTTGGTAACAGTTGATTTCAAATTGATAGATATCTTGTCTTGATGTTTATACATATGGATGACAAGTGTGCATGCTTGGCACAACAAGGTAAGGTAACTATCTTGTTGTTATGTTTATTTATGCACTGACAATTATGTGTTTATGGAAGTGTGATGCAGGGGATTGCATGGAAAAAGAGACTGCCCTGAAATCTTGAAGAAGGCTCAGATTGAGCTTTACTTTGGAAGTGTTGGGAAGCCATGGGGGATTTAGTCATGGTGTTTCTTACTATTCTTGTGCTTTTGGTATTTTATGATTTTTTTGAGATTGATTTGTAGATTTTTTTTATGTCCAGTGCAAGGCCTTACCACTTTGTTTGCAGTGTTATATTGTTATTTGTTTTCATGGTTCTCTTCTTGTTGTTTCTTGTATTTCCTTTTGTGTTTTGAGTCTTGGGAATTTTTTGGGAAAGAGGAAGTTAATGGAGCTTGGGGAGAGTTTTTTGGTACGCAACAGGTAATGAAAGACTTGTATGAAGCTCAGTGCACGAGTAAGTGCAACGAAAGGAAAGAATATGACAATCGATTAGACTGGTTGGGTCTGTTGTCGTAAATGGGCGGTGAAAATACAGACATGGGAAAGGCAACAAAAAAGGTAAAGAAATTGGATTTGAGGTGTTAGATGCCTTGGCTATGTTGGAAACTATTTTTCTCAACATTGTGCATGTTGTGCACAAATAAAGGAGTTATCTTAACCTAGACCTTATGATATCTAGCAATTATGTGGTGATCACGACTACGTTTATGTTTATATATATATATATATATATATATACATGTATGTATGTATGTATGTTGTATATGATAGGATATTTATGGATCATGGTTGTTTAATGATAAATTTTTATATGTATATATTTGTGTGTGTATATCATTGTATGACATGATCATGCTTGTTTTATGCTAGTTATTATATATATGTACGTATCTATGAATCTATGTCACTATATGAAAAGGTTTTCAAGGATCATTCTTGTGGAGGAATGATTGCTCATGCAGATGAATGGCATGAAGAGGTTCTTGGTCTTATGAGGAAATCAAGCAGGAAGATTAACTCTGACAAATCTATGAGGTTAGTATCATGTGGACATGAATTGATATTATATCCTATGTTTATGTTATGGATAGGTAATGCTGAGGGGTGCATCAACGAAGTGAAAGTAGTGTGATCTATGACATGCTAGGATAAGCATGGAGAGTGGAAAAACATTAGAAGCAAGGTTGCTTTGTGGATTTAGTATGTGGTATATGGATGTGCAGTACTATGGTTGTGTGTATATTGCACATGTTGTATATTCAACAATTGTACCTATGGTGATGTGTACATGTAACCCATGTAGTGTTGTGTACAATTGATGTTGTATTCCTGTTGTATATATATGGTGTTGTGTATATATTGCATATATAATGCTAGATATAGATGGTGTTATGTACATGTTGGATATGCAGTGCCGTGTACTGTTGGAACATGGTCTCCTACGAACTACGAAACTGGTCCGATTTTGTATATTTTTTATTATATTTATTCTAGCGCAGGGGTTTTGGGGTGGGTCAAAGCCCAGAAAGCATTGTAATGGGTCAAAGGGTAGACCTAGAATCCGCAAACCATGGTTTGTGGACGATGGGAAAGATTAGGCTAGATTGTTATAAATAGAGGAACATTTTGAATTGTAAGGCAAGGAAGATAAGGAGATATTGATGCGAATTGTGGCTTAGTAGATCTATTTGGGTTTATGGGGAAAGGACTCCTACTGGATGTGTGCGCAGAGATCCCACGTCCAGCTGTGTGCGGACCCTGCTACTATGTGCACAGGTCGGGTTTGGGTATTGTAAGAAGGAACTGCAGGATTAATGAATGAGTAAGGTTGTTGTGTAGCTGAATGTATTTGTACTATTGATGAGAATATTTGATAATTACTATGTTATGAATATTATGTGTTAAGCTGTGAAATTACTGTGCTAAGTATTTCTTCTGCATTTATTATGTTCTATTTTATGAGAATAAATGTAATACTGCACTACTGGGTTAAATACATATGATTTGTTGAGTACAGTAAGTATAGCTGACCTTGCGCACGTAGATGCGAAGGGGATCTATAGATCTGGTTCTGGGATAGGCAATCTGGTCATTATCAAGCCAAATGTAGCTCTGCTTGGCTTACCCATCCTCTCTCAGGGTGTGGAAACCTGGTTCCAACACCCACCCATACTGCTTTGGGTGAGACTTTGACCTGCGCAAGCAGGTCACTATCGAAAGGGCTAGTATTATAGGGGTTTGTTGGCAAACCTTAAATTTGAACCTGGGTTAGGACCCCTTGAGCCAACAAATGGTTCTGTTTCCAGGACCGGGAGCATTTTGAGAGAGTGATCGGGTAATGACAAGAGAGTGTTGGAAGCCCGAGAGAAAGGATATTGAAGAGTGGTTCGAAAAGAAGATTCAAGAATTTGTGATAAAAGAGAATCGCAGTATGAGGTTAACAACGAAAAATTGGACAAACAGGTACATCTTTACGAAAAGATACGAACTTTTCTTTGTGAAATTTGCAATCGAGCTTTAGGAGTGGCTGGTAAGGCTCTTAGAGCTACAGAAGTGTTGGAAGGATGAACGAGTCACCCAGTGTACTCCAGGGCTGATCCAACAACTGGAAAGGACTGATAACACCATCACTCGCACAGTGGATCATTGGGTGGATAGTGTGCTAGGAGGATTTATGATAGAATTTGCCATTGATCATTTCGTCTCATACTCCGAGAAGAGCGGATATTCTTTAAAGGTTTCTGGGGCAAGTTCCTGAAGACATTACCCCTGCTAACTAAGATATTACTGTGCAAGAAGGGTATTCTATGTAGTCACACCGAGTGAATGACCTCGGATCTAAGCGAGAGTGCGACACGAAGTGGTAAGTACTATCGAACCAACCTTGAAGGAGGAAATTCTGCCTATAGCCCTCTGTGAGAAATGGATGCGCAGAGCCCCCTAGCTACATCGTCGTCCAGGCCACGCAAAGGTAAGAAATCGAACTCACCCATACCCCCACCTCCGTCAGACAGTGATATGGGTGCGCATCTGAAACTACCTACCTTCAAGGGGGTAGGAGATGAGGATATGGATTGATTTTGGTTTGTTACAGATTCCGTATGGATTGCGCGGAATGTGGCAAGCGATGCGGTGAAGAGGACACATTTTTCCCTGGCATTCGAAGAAAGAGCTTTGGACTGGTATATGAGATACATATCTTAGAACGGGAAAGCATCTATTCAAGATATAAAGGATGCGCTGAAGAAATAGTTCAGAAAGCCAAAATCTTACTCTCAGCTAGTAGCATACGTGAAGGACTTTAAGCAAGGAGCATCTGAGTCAGTATGGGAAGCTGACCAGTGACTAAAGAGAGCAATCAGGGAAGGAGGATTTGAGTACAGTAATCGACAGCATACGGAATGGTTCATCGCTATGTTTTTGCCTCACCTGCGTATAAAAATGAGTCATCAGACCTTCGAGTCGCAGGAAAAAGCTGTGGAAGTCGCTATGAAACTAGAAGCTGCATTGAGAGGAGATACTTCGTTAGGAGTACATAAAATTCAGGAGCAGCTCAGAGCTATGCACATGGAGATTCAGAACCTACAAAGGGAAGAGGAAAAGGAGCTAGCGCAGACCTATGGTGCATACGATGTCGAATCTAGACATACAAAGGATCAGTGCCTGCTACTGGTAGATTACATGCAGGCAGGAGGCCCTAGTCCGGTGCGACTAGGAGCAAATGGGGAACCCAACCTATGGCGGCCAGGCTCAAGCAGGTCTACATTGTGGTGCGATGATTTTCATGTAGCAGGGCTACATGATATAAACCATTTCCCCCGGCTAGGTGCGTATGTCTCGAAACTGAAGCAACAATGGTGTAGATTATGCCGGTCGATGGGACATGATGAGCAGAACTGTCAGACTTATGATCTAATGATAGATCACAGAAACTTGTATAGGGTGCAATCAAACCCTGCGTCACCCATATCCCTTGCCAAATTCAGTGGCTCTCCAGCTAGGGGTAGGGGAGGTCGGGGAGGAAGCGCAAGTCGAGGACACAGATAGCTAATTTGTTATAACTGTGGGGAAGTAGAACACTTTGTAAGGGACTGCCCAAATCCCATAAGGAAATCCTGAAAATATTGCAAACAACTGGACCATGCGGTCGAATATTGCCCAATATTAATAGCAAAAATGTAGGAAAAGCAGCCCACCCCTACACATAATATGCAGAAAGTTAAAGTTGAGCTAAGGAATGTAGACCCAAGTGTGAAATTCATAACGCACAGTGGGATGGTCACTCAGGGACCACAGGAAGAGGCTACCAGGGATCCTTTGACCTATCGAGGAGGATCGAATATGAAAAAGGGACAAGAAACAATGGCCATAGCTAACCCAAACTTCGCAAAGGAAGAAGAAGCTACTGCGCTGACGTCGACACACCCCAATATGGATGAGGGGGTTGAGCCCTTCCTGCAGGCATGTATGAAGCTGCTACGTAACCCAAAGGTTGTGGAGAACCTTCAGGCATTCATTAATAACTACACAACGCGGCCTAATCCGATCCCAGGGACTAAGGATGTACACAAGCTATACTGGTATAAAAAAACGCACCAGAAGAGAGATGTGGTTGACTGCACATATTGGTGTTGTGAAACTAGCTCCAAAAATAGAACAAAAGAGATATCAACGCCTTAGAAATAAGCCACTTCGAGGGGGAAACCTCCAATACATTACATTAATGAAAAATTCTTAGATGATACAAATTACAAAACCTTCTTTCTATATATAGGAGTCCATGGGCCACAATGTAATCCTAGTTGTCACAGGTCAAAATACCTCCTCATCAGCTCAGAGGAGAAGATAAATATGGAAGGAATACAAAGACCTAAACTAAACCTATTTCTGCCAAGGTAACGCCTCACTATAACAACATAAGAGAGTTATGACACACCTGATCAGTGAATAGGCCACGTTAGTGGCTAGGGAAATGCTCTGTTTACACTAGAGGGCAACGTTACCTGTGTTTTGAGTTTGGAACGGGAAAAACCCGCAGAGAATGATTTTAATTTCCAGATTTTTCTCACAAGAGAGTCAGTACAAAAAGGAAACTTCAAATCACTAATCTCTTATTGGGCCTTGCCATAAAAAACTGAACTCTCAAAGAAGGCAAAAGCATGGAAGTTGAGGAAACATCTTGGTTTTTTCTATTCAAAACTGGTGGAAAGAGAAGGGCAATGATTGCTCTCTCCATCTCCTATAAAATGGAGTTGAAGGCTCTTGGTTCGAGGTCGAAGGATTGTCAAAGTTTTTGAATACTTGTGAAGTAGAGATCATTGTTGTAGTGTGAAGGTCAAAGGTCAAAGAGGTTCATTGAGAACTTGTTGATCAAGACATCACCACTTTGAGAGATAGAGATATTGGAAGGCTGAGGAGGGCTTGGTACAACCAACGGTTGTAATCCTCCTTTTTATAAATCAATAGAACTGTATCTATTTTGTCCATTCTATGCGTTGATGTTGTCATTATTATTTAATCACTTATATAGCATGAGATGAATGGCTTAGATGTACATAGTTTAAATGTTTATTATATATTGACTTAATTGATAAGAAATATATGTTATGGTAGAGATTAGACGGGTGCTTTGACTGATTGCAGAGTCGAGATTTGGAGCTGGTGAAGAAGGATCCCTGCTTTGTTGTTCAGTGCTCTCCAAAATAATTCAAGATCATTAAAGAGGTAATCTTCCATCTTATTCCATCAAGTTGTTTTAAGTTAATATGAATATGTATGTGCCATCTTTGTGAACTATACAGTTAATCTTACTGTCTGCCTCGGGCACCGGAAAGCCCTGAGAGGGATATTCGATAACCAACAACCCAAGCATTTTACCCTATAGCAAAATTGGCGACTCCGCTGGGAATTTCCCCATAGTTTCTGGACTATTTTGTTCCTCCTTTCTTCTTTCCTCTGTTCACAGACCCTTCTGACCAGTATTTATGCCCAGTAGACATTTCAAAAGCTTGTAGAGTTCAATCTTGTTTCTATTTGACCATCTGAAGAACTTTACCCTGGCCAATGCTACCTCTGTTGGTTTTCCAGTGCGTTATAACACTGGCTCTGCTTAAATATAGTGCATTAGTCTCTGGATTAACACTGTCTTTACTCAGAGACAGTGCGTTACTCAGCCAAAATTTCTTGTTCACCCCTGTGATTGTGTTTTGGTTGCAGAGTTTTTTGGCCATCAGTATCTCTCCTTGACTGAATCCTTGTGCTTGTTTACTAAGCTGGCATTTCTTTTTGTTTGCTCTTGTTTGAAAAGTTAGTGTCAAAAGCATTTACTTTTTAGAGAATATTTTTTTTTTAGTTTTTCTGCATCTAGCTGAGTTAATTCTAAAAATTTCAGTTCATAGACTATTAAGAAGAGGTAGATAGAAGTCTGAATCTTTAAAGTTGAACTGTGCTATTTGAATGTTAGTGCATGGATGTTGAAAAGAAACCTCTCCTTATAGAAATACTCTTCATCGAATTGAATATTTAGAGCATATTTTTGCATGGTTTCTTGAGTCAGAGTCTCATTACATTTCATACATCCACTCCCCCTACGCAAGAATAATAATCAAGTACACTAAGAATCAAGAGATAACAAAATCAATCACATTACTCTTTTTGAGCTCACACCAACAGTAGTTCAGGCTAGGATCTTGGGTTAGGAAAACTGAGAAAATCACCCAAGATCTAAAAACTTGAAACTAGAGTCATTAACGAGTGAAATCATACTGCACTCATATTATCGGGACCGTTCCTTTACTGGAGCTTAGCGCGAGACAACACTTGGGTGCACAAGAAGGTAGCCCGCCTTCGACTGCATCCGGTGGGTGTGCTATATATTGGGGTTCCCTTCAGGGATGTCGAAACTAGATCGGGGATCTAGGTATTTTGTCCATATAGCATGTTGTCCTTGACCGTGGACCCCCCTAATGATGTCTGTGATTTGAGGTATCTTTAGTGGCCATAATTTTTAGGGACTTACACAAGGTGACTGGGACGGGATGTCCTGGTACCTGAAACAGATGGACCCACTCTTTCTTCGGTATTTAGGAGGGTACTCATCTTCACGAGAGTGCTTACACCTATCATCTGAGGTTCGGGCGAAGATCTAGAGTGACCGTAACTGTAATTTCGACCAACCCTCTCCGTATACTATTGGGACACTGGATTTCAACACCAGAAAATGATAGTACTTAGACAGGGCACCCTATTCTGGCTGCTTGCTGATTGATTTTAGAGAGTCCTTTTTTCTTTTTTCTTTCTTAGGTGTGTGGTTATTGTCATTGAGACTTTATAATACATAAAAATTTATTAAAATTTGTTCAAAATAAACAGGTCACCATGGTGTCATCCGACCCACGCCATCTGTCTTGACGATAGAAAGGTATACCTCCTCTGACTCTTGAGGAAGAACTGAACCTTGGTGAACCCGTGCCTTTTGCGGAAGAGCAGTCTCCATTGACAAACCCTGATTTTCACATAGCCTCATATCATACGGAATTTCCAGAGGACCCTTTCACGGAAGGGGTTGTACCTCATTAAAATCCTCCACTCACTGATCCGTTGGGGCCTGTAATAGTTTAGATTCCACCACGACAAGACATGTCTTCGGCCGCACAAACATCCATTTCACAATCGGCATCCACAGGGTCGATGCCAATGGAAACCATCCCAGGTTCGCCACCATCCTCCCCGCCAGTTGTTAGTTCTATGCCATCACTTGGTAACCCCAGTAGTCAATATATACCTAATCCCAACCCTACGGTCATCACAACTGTTAGTAGCTTTCCGAGTCCTTCGTGATCTACTCCTACCGTGACCACGTTGGGACCCACAGTTGCCCCTCCCACGAGTGTGACTACTTCGGTTCCTTTTAGCAACCCTTTCGGTTGGAACCCTTTGCTGAGTTCAAACCCCTTGGCCACTATACCAAGGGGCAGTGTCACCAGCACACAGGTAGCAGGGAAAATTTCACTTCCCCTGCAATCCTTAGGACAAACGAGACAACATATTGTTAATACTATTCCCTTAAGTGGTTCAAATATAGGAGTAGGGTCTATGCCATTGCCAAACTATGCAAGTAGTAGCATGCCTCCGGGAAACTCTATTGCATCCATATGGACTAACCCACTCCAACCTCCATCTGGAATGGGCGGGCACTTTTATACTGGGGGCAACCAACCATTTGCTCCACAATACAATATGCCCTATGGACAGCAACCATATGTCCCTACCCCTCCACCTATAAGAAATTTTTATCAAAGTCCTACTTATCCTTCTGGTAACACATTGATGGGTAGACCCTATGGTATAAATATTCAGCCCATACTTCCTTGGTTAGATTTGGGGGAAAATCCACAATTTCCATTTTTGGCAGCTCTGGACATCCCCGACATCCATAAACTGACTAATGATCCCATTAATCACAACCCGCTCTGGCCTCTAGTACCACACAAGATTCCTTCTGACATCCCAAAGTTCGATGGGAAACAAGGGGATGACCCAGCCACACACATCACTACCTTTCATCTATGGTCTATATCTAATTCCATGGTGGATGATAGTGTCCGGCTTCGACTGTTTCCCCGCACCCTTACAGGCAATGCTACCAAGTGGTATATTGAATTGCCACGCATCGCCATCAACACTTTTGGCGCTTTAGCGATGAAATTTCTGAAGAACTTCCAATTACCAATCAGATTTGAAACCGGAACGAAACTTTTAACCTCGTTGTGCCAAGACACTGCCACCCACATCTCCGAACAAATCCATGAATGGAGACGTAGGAGGAGGCTAGTCAAAGCGCCAATCCCGGATCATCTTTTAGTTAATTGGTTTTGTAAGTCTCTCTTACCCCACATCTCTAAAGACATTGGCCTTTCCGGTGCAGTTACAGAAGATCAATGCATTTGTCGTGCCCAACATTTGGATTTAATCTATTCACAATCTGGCATGCTATATGATTTTCTCCCCAATGCCCCTGGTAACTCAAATCCTCCAGCTACTCAGAAAACTGGAGCTCATGTCGACGGTCTCGTTAGCACAATATTTGGTGTAGCCACAAAACAGTCTCTGGGGCAAGCCTCCCAGCCATCCTCGACTACCACTTCCCCTCACCAAATGACTACTCTTCCTACTGCTGAGGTAAATTCTATGCAAACTTCATAAAAACCTAGTGGAAAAAATAAGAAGAACAAGAAAAAGACATCTTCTTTGGAAGAGTAGTCGGACAATCAGAATAACATTAATCAGAAAAACGCTGCCAAAAATGACAAAGGGAAGGATAAACCCATGAAATTACCTTGCAAGATCTGTGCGGTGGACCACTTGACATACAAATGTCCTCGGCTACAGGAATGCACCGATTTTATCGCAAACAAGGATTCTGGGTGAACACCTACCATTCTTCATAATCCTTTCCCTAATCAATAGTAGCAACATGAACACATGGTTGACAACCCGCCACAACCCCAACAATGGGGAAATGGTGGTTCACATCCTTCCAGTGAAGGACCATCCGCCATTTATGGCATTGAGAGTGTTGAAATTCAAACATGAGCCAAGCTTTATGGAAATCCTACCATAGATGCTCAAGAACCTGGTACTAGTTCAAACTCACCGCTACCCAACGATATTCATATCGAACGACCTACTGTTGACCCCGTGATTCGTCCCCCCAAAGGGACACTTCGATGCAGGACTCATAACACCTCTGCACGTGCAGCCCAAAACTACAACATTGTAGAAGATTTGGCGCAAGCACCATCAGCTATGTCTGCTCTTGAAGTATTGCAGACTTTTCCAGCACAAAGGAAAGCCTTGCTTTCGGCCATTGGTGGAATAGACCCCCAGGATTCCATGCTAGCTATCTTTGATATGGAAAAATCTAAATCTTGCCTCTCACACCAACTCGCATTCTAGGTGTAGGTTGTGTCGAAAGGGAGACCAATCCATCGCATTGTCATAGACGAAGGTGCTTCAACCTGCGTTATGTCACAAGCTTTCTGGCTCAATTTAGGTTCTCCTAACTTAACACTGCTGTTGAATTCCCTCAAAGCTTTCGATGGCCACACGTTCCTCCTGTTGTCCACGTCAGCCCCTCATTCAAATTTGTGGTCTTCAATTCCCCTTAAACCTTCAAGTTCCCTATCCTGGCTTAATGCATTCATTTTGCTGACTGTTGCCTATCCCGCCCCCTGAAAACGCATTAGAGAACATTATGGGCGAGTATTCGAAATCATAAGAGGTCTAGCCCCTTTAGCAGCAGCCCCCTGTATCTTACTGTCCACATGACCAAAGCCTATGATTGAGTGCTAAGTCTGAATAATGTACATGTCCATCGGGCACGTTCCGTGTCGTCCGATTAAACATAAATCGACGGCCCATAGTCCTATTCGCTTTGGTGGTCCCCGCACCTTCAAAACCGGCTGATTATTTCGCACCGCTCATCCGAGGCAGGTGGTATTCCCCCTTTGGCCAGCGATTCCATACGCTACACGACAAGTGTCCCTCTGTACGTCCCAAACTGCTTCCATTTCGCACATTACTGTTCGGTCAATGGACGTGCAGCGAAATCTACGTGAGCCGTCCGATTTAGAAAGCATCATCCGACGGTCGTCGTGCTCGAAATCTATGCATTATTTAAGCCCGGTGTATCGCGCCCATGGCCCACCATTCCATTGCCCTCGATGCATTGGTAGCCATAGATCATACTTTGAAATCAAATGGTCGGTATTGAAATTCCCCGATTGACTAAGTCCGACTCCACGTTGTCCCTCCGCTTAGCTTTTCGTACACCCATGTGGCATTTGCATTCTCCTACACCACTCATATGCTCTGTTTATGTGCCATGTTCCAGTGTTTAAGTCACTTGTCTCCCGCTACGTTCATTTATCGTTGTTCCACCGTATGTCACATCTCCACCTGGCTTGTCCACCCCTATTCCACTGCGTTTTCACCACCACCCTATGTGGTTTTACCGTTCCGCCATGTCCACCATCCCCGTGTTTTGTTTTCTCTAACGTATTTGTGGGGTTTTGCAGGTTTATATTGAAAAGGAACTACTGTAATTCCCTGCCTCCATCGCAGAGGTCGAGAGTAATCCAAAGGACCATCTATCAGGTGCAGAATGATGGAGCAGAGATCTGGGGAATATTGTCGATAAGACTCTTATTTAATGAAGCAGAGTTGGAATTTATCAAACCCCTCAGGGCAATTCAAAAGGCAGATTCTGGTAGCTGAAGACATTAATTTCGCAACAAAGAATATCAATCAGAGAGCAAGGAATTCAATGGTTGAAGCCGGAGATTTTAAATAGCAATTCAACATTCAGAAGGCAAAGAGTACAAGTGCATAAAAATCATATCCTCTAGGTTTTACTTCAACAGATTTTTCCCTTAGGAAAGTACGGGATGTTACATATTTTATTTAGCATATCTTATCTCTAGAGGAATCTGCACCTGAAACATTTACTCCATAGAGCAGCATCAGAGTACGCTCAGCATTTCAGAGCCGTCAAGCAATGTGGGCGCGAAGATTTCTGCCATTTTGTTCAAATTAGGAAAATTTAATGTTTCACCTACTTCATTCTCTAGAACTTACTGTTTCTCCTATAAAGCTCCAGAAAAAAGATATTGTAAGGGTTCCAGATTTCTATCAGCAAACTATGCAGTGAAAAGTTCTTGTATACATCTTGTAAAAACTTTTGTATGAAGGCTCAGAGCCCGTAGGGTCTCAGTGAGGAGGAGTTATATCTGTAATGAGGATTCTGGTCTTTGGTATCCCACAGTATGTAATTTTCTCTTATGTGTTAATATAACATCTCATTTCATTTCATTCATCTTCTTGTATCATGTACTGGAATGCGAGTGGCTCACTGATTTGGTAAGGATTCATCCTAGCTGATGCCCATACTTAAATCAGTCAAGCGCTTTAAATATGCCTCAGGCATGATATACTGTTCCATGTTCATTTCATTCATATTTCTGCTATATTAGTTGCTTGAGGAGGGTGCTTTTAAAACGCCATTGTCATGTATGGATTCTTAGATTGATAAGCCCATATGTGGTTCTGTTGTGTATCTAGGTATCAGCCTCATGTTAACTAGTATCTTCTTGATATTTTCTTCACTGCATCCACCTTCTGATACTTGATTTCTGTGGCATATTATTTGAATCGGCCCTCTTTACAATGAATTGTCTCTTAACTGTCTGATGCTTTTGTATTGGGGTTTTGCATGCTGTTCCTACATTATTCTTATCTTTGTATCATATTTTTGTGGGTTTGGTTCCATTCAAATTAGCTTCCTTGTTTTACAAGAGATAGCAGGAGAGCTTTTGGATTGACAACCCAAGTTATATTATGTGCTCCTTGCTATGCTAAGATGTCCTAGGCACTGGTCTATAGCAACTCTAGGATGTCTCTAGGAGTGACAACTTCTGTCGACAACATCTTTTTGGCACCGTTGTCAGGGACCAAATTTAAGAATATCAGTTTCCCTGGGCCTCGACAAATCATATTCACTCTCTAATCAGGTGAGCACAGAGAGTTGAAGAGTTGTATATCTCTCACCTTGGCAACTCCACAGTTGTTTATTTGATAGATCTATTGGTAGTCCTGGCTCCTCGTAAGCCGCATTTTAGGTCGGATACGTCTCAATCAAAGATACCCTCAGTGTCTGACACAGAAAATATTATTCATAGAAGAGCTTGGAAAGAGAAGAAATAAGTCCGTGCTGTAATCCCTGAATATTTTGTAGAAGATTATCCATCCTCTTCTTCTCAAGAAATCCAAATAGAAAATCCTGACTCCGCTGAAGAAAACCCTGAATATTACTCAGATAGCCCACCCTGGGGAAGTGCTAGAACTAAAGAGAATTTTCATCCTACCCCCGAGACTGAGGAAGTTAAAGAAGTCACAGAGGTAGCTGCTATTAACCATGAATTGTTTCCATCTACACCTCAGGATTATGTACAATATATTCCCGTTGTTATTCATACTCCACTCCCTCCTCCACCTCTTCCTTCATTCGTACATCAGATTGTCACACAACCTCCACCTCCTCCAATGGCTAACGTTCCAGCTTTTCTGTTAAAAAAAATGCTCCCCTAGCACTCCCTCAAGTGCTAAATGATATGCCCCAGGATTATTTAAAGATCTTGCCTAGATTCACTGGGGAAAATGAGATTGATGCTCAAAAACATCTTGAGACTTTCTGCTCTTTTGCAGAGAACTTTAATGTGGAACACCTAGATGTGGTCTTAAGACTATTTGTGCAATCTTTGGATGGTGAAGCCAGAAAATGGTTCAAAACATTAGGAAACCGTTCCATAACTACCTGGGATGATATGGAAAATACTTTTCTTAGAAAATGGGGAGAGAAGAAAGATCAGGGACTATCTCTTACTGAATTTAATACTCTGAAGAAGAAACACAACGAGGGGGTGTCAGAATTCATCAAGAGATTCAACAAGTTATATCTAAATCTTTCTGCTGATATGAAGCCTCATCAGAATGCTGCCAAAGTTTTTTTCATAGCAGCCTTTGACTCATATTTCATCTTTTATCTCAGGGAAAGGAAACCTTCCACCCTCGATGATGCTCAGTCAGATGCTCTTGAGTTAGAAGCAAACTTTGCCTCCACTGGGAAATTAAAAGGAAAAGCTGAACAGGATACTAGAAGGAGAGTTAAAGAAGAAGTTTCCACCTCCAATCAGGATAAGGATTCAGATAAAATGGATGAAATAAGAAAAATGATTAAGAAGATGGTCAAGCTTGAATTGGAGGATAAAAATGAAGCCCCCAGGAATTTCTACAATGCTCCTAATAGAGGATACAATCCCCAATACAAGAAACCGCCCCTGCAAATATTGCCAAGGGAAGCTAAGGAGCAACAAGATCAAGTACCACATCCATTGTACCTGGAAGGCCCAGTAGATGACTCCACCGAAGATACTGCCTACGAATTCGAAGATTCAAATATTTCTTTTTCAAATAATGACGAAATGGAATGCCCTTTGCAAGAAGAAGAAGAAGCAGAGATTGATCATTATTGCAAGCAGTTTAATGATTTTATGCAAGCCAATTTTAACGGGAGATATGATCTCAGATCTTCCAGAAAGAGGACCCGGACTCAAGATGAAGAAGAGGAGCCACCTCAAAAAGAAACACCCGCTCAAAAGGATTCAACAATGAAGAAAGCCACAGATAAAGGTAAGAGTCCTCTGAATAAACCTTTGCAGTCCAATGATCAAATTCCTTCTTCCTCAAAAGTAGACAGTCCTCCTAATGTCGATTCTGTGTCAAAAGAAGTAAAATCCTCAGTTGAAAACAAAGAGTCAAAAGAAGTTGTAATAGAAAAGTCCCCCCCTGCTTTTAATCTGCAAAAAGAACTTGAGAAAGTTAAAATCCCAGTCCCCTGGACTGAGCTGTTGAAACAACCTGTATATCAATCTCAAGTTACTTCTTTATTGCTCCCCCCTGAAGCACCAATAATCCCAGATAGTCTTAATCTTCAAGAAGAAAGACCCACGGTAGTCTTTGGCCCACATGTTGAGGAGATAGACCCTTCTACTCCTCCTTTCTATGTGTCTTTAGTAATTCATGACCTGCTGTTACACAATTGTATGTTAGATTCTGGGGCTTCCCATAATCTTATGCCTTTTTCAGTCATGGAGCAACTAGGTCTACAAATCACACGTCCATACAAAGATTTATATTCATTTGATTCCAAAAGAGTTAAATGCTTGGGGATGATCAAAGATTTAGTGGTCAATCTGGCCCAAATTCCAGCAAAAAGCGTAGTAATGGACATTGTGGTGGCTGATATCCCAGCTCGCTTTGGCATGCTGTTGTCAAGGTCCTGGGGAACAAAAACTGGTGGGTCACTTAAAATGGATTTAACATATGCCACTATCCCTGTTTTTGGTGGCCAAGAGAGGAGGTTATATAGAGAAACCAGATTTGTCAAGATGGTGACTAAGGTTGACAGCTCAGAGAATTCACCAGTTTACAGCAAGGAAGGATATTTCTCATGTTTGATGTTAGAAGAAGATCAAAATTATGCTCAGGAACCTTCCTTCTGCTAGATAAAGACTGAGCAGTCTTTAGAAGATCATGAAGCAGGAATCTGGACTTTACATTTTGATGGAGCAAATTTAAGAGAAGGTAATGGGGCTGGAGTATTATTAATTTCTCCTACAGGAAAATGGGTGCCACTGTCTTTTAAGTTGGAATATGAAGCTACTAATAATGTAGCTGAATATGAAGCATTGTTATTAGGACTGCAGACAGCCAGGAGCATGGGCATACAGTGTTTAAAAGTTCTAGGAGACTCTGAGCTGATTGTCAGACAGGTCAGAAATCAATGTCAAACTAAGCATCCATGACTGAGAGCTTATAGAAATGAAGTATGGGACATGGTGGAGAATTTCTTCTCAGCATTTGATATCTAGTTCATGCCCCGGGAGCAGAATAGAATGGCAGATTCTCTTGCTGTGGCCGCTAGTACATTTTGCCCTCCTCAGAATCCTCTCCTGAGGTATGAAATCGAGGTACGTTATAGACCATCAATCCCAGATAATATTAAGCACTGGCAGGTATTTGAGGATGATGAAAAGATGAAGAAATTCTTGGAAACAGTGGGAGAATTCTCTAATATGGAGATTGATGATTGCGTAGAAGATGAAGCTGAAAATGTTTCAGAAAACAAATGGGAAGAGAAAGTGGTAGGAAGTAAAGTGCTGCAGCTGAAAGGAAATGTCATACCTAGAGGGCTGGTGCCTCTAGAAAGATTATTTGATAAAAATGATGTCTCGTTGCAGCCTAGTAAAATAATAGAGGAAGATCAAGTAGGAGATCTGAATCTGGGTACTGAGGTTGAGCCCAAAATTGTAAAATTATCCAAGAAGGTCCCAGAGGAGTATAAAGAGAAATACTTGGAATTATTTCAGTCATACAAGGATGTATTTGCATGGTCCTATCAGGACCTTAAAACTTTTGATATTAGTATAATGCAGCATAAAATACCTCTGAGGGAAGATGCAAAACCTTATAAGCAGAATCTTAGACAAATAAATCCTCTGCTGCTTCCCTCCATTGAAAAAGAAATCAAGAAGATGCTAAAGGCTAAAATAATTGTGCCATTAAGGTACTCAGAATGGGTTGCTAACTTAGTTCCTGTTCAAAAGAAGAATGGAGAAATAAGGCTATGTGTAGATTTCAGGAATTTAAACAGGGCCTCTTTAAAAGATAATTATCCTCTACCCAAGATCGACCACATACTGCAGAAAGTGGTCGGAGCATCTAGAATGTCAATGATGGATGGTTTCTCTGGCTATAACAAAGTGGCTGTACTCCCAGAGGATCAGAAGAAGACTGCTTTCATCACACCATGGGGTACATTTATGTATGCCAGGATGCCTTTTGGCTTGATCAACGCAGAAGCTACTTTCCAAAGGGCTATGGACATAGGCTTTGTTGGGGAGCAAGATAAATTTCTGGTGGTGTACCTCGATGATATTACAGTGTTTTTGAAAGGTGATGTTGAACATATTGAACATTTACAAAGAACCTTTGAAAAATGCAGAAGGTATGGCCTTTCTCTCAACCCACAAAAGTATTTATTTGCATTAGAGGAAGGAAAATTTTTAGGGCATATTGTAACTAAAGATGGGGTGAGAATAGATCCTAAAAGAGTAGAGGTTATAAATAACATCTCTCTCCCCAGAAATAAGAAAGAAGTGCAAGTGTTTTTGGGACGAATAAATTTTCTAAGAAGATTCATTCCTTACTATGATGAGATATTTAGGCATATAACAGATATGCTAAAGAAGAATAGTGAGGTGAAATGGTCACAAGAATCACGGGAGGCCTTTGCTAGAATTAAAGCTGCATTTGCTAAAGCCCCTGTGTTAGCTGGACCAGATTATGCAAAGCCATTTATGATATTTTCTTTTGCATCACCTCATACAGTAGCTGGAGTTTTGTTACAGAAAAATGAAGAAGGATTTGATCAACCCATAGCCTTTTTCAGTCAGGTATTGCATGATGTAGAATTGAAGTACGACATATTAGAGAAGCAGGAATATGCCCTGGTGAAGTCCCTCAAAGCCTTTAGAACGTATGTTTTGCAGTCTCATATTACTGCATATGTCCCTACTGCAGATGTTAAAGACATTTTGGTTCAGGGAGACAGTGAAGGAAAAAGAGGGAGATGGATTGCTAAAATACAGGAGTACGATCTAGATATCCATCCTACCAAGTTGATCAAAGGACAGGGGCTAGCAAGAATCTTATCAGAATCTAACTACCAAGCTCTGGGCATAAATCTGTCTATGCTTTTAAATGAAGAATCTGAAAATGAAAAAGAACAACAAGGACTGGAGGTAGCCACCCAAAAAGCACATATAAAATATCTCACTAGTACTTGGTATAAAGAAATAGTAGAGTATCTTTTGACACTCAGCTGTCCACCCAGCTGTGATAAATCAAAATACAAGGCTTTAAGATTAAAATAAAAAAAGTACATAGTTGCCAATGGTTAGTTATATTGGAGAGATCCTTCAGGCATACTATTATTATGCCTCACAGAAGATGAAGTAGGAAATGTAATGATAGAATTCCATGAGGGAATTTGTGGAGGCCATTACAGTTGGAGAGCCACCGCTCATAAAATACTGAAAGCCGGTTTCTATTGACCAAAATTGTTTGGGGATGTTTTTACTTGGGTCAGAGCATGTGATAAGTGTCAGAAATTTGCTGAGAAACAGAAGTTGGCGGCTCTGCCCTAATTCTAGTTCATGTGAATGAACCATTTCAACAATGGGGAATAGATTTCATAGGTGAGATTCACCCACCCTCAAGTGGACAACATAAATGGATATTAACGGCCACAGATTTTTTTACAAAATGGGTGGAAGCCATACCTGCAAGGAATGCTACTGACACCATCATCATAAAATTCATGGAGGAAAACATCATATCTAGGTTTGGCTGCCCTGCTAGAATAGTAACTGATAATGCACAGGCCTTTAAATCTGCAAAATTCGTGAACTTCTGCCAACAGTATAATATTACATTGAATCACTCCACAGCTTACTATCCACAGGGAAACGGCTTGGCAGAATATTCCAACAAAACTCTAGTGAGGGCCTTGAAGAAAACAATCAATGAGAATCAGAAGAATTGGGATTCCCAATTGAAGTTTTCTCTGTGGGCTAATAGAATCACCAGCAAGAAAGAAACTGGGAAATCCCCTTATGAACTGGTATATGGACGAGCATCTGTGTTTCCTGTGCAGCTGGCTTTGCCAGTTGCACGTTTCATGCAAGAAAGTCAGGAAGAACCTGATGGTATGGTCAGAAGAATTAATCAATTGGTGGAGTTGGAGGAAACATGAGGCTAAGTGAATCAAAGGTTAGCTGAATATCAGGAGAAAATGAAAAACATCTTTGATCAGCATGCAAAGGATAGAAAATGGCAGATTGGTGACCTAGTGCTCAGATGGGACGTACGAAGGGCTGAAAAAGGAAAACATGCCAAATTTGATCCCCTCTGGTTTGGTCCTTTCAAAATTGTGGAACGAGGAGGTAATAACACATTTATATTGGAGAATTTACAGGGTGACGTGCTGGATGCCCCTGTAAATGGCCAATTTCTGAAACCCTACTTCCAATTATGATTCAGGTCGTGTTCACCTGACTGTATCATCCTGTATATTAGCTTTTTGTTTTTTGCTATCTGAATGGTGCGAGTGTCGTAATGAATCATGAAGGCAAAAGGTTTTGAGAGTAGAATCCACAGGGTTTACATAAGATTGTGATCTGGAGGTCTGCAGGTTCTCGACACGTCCAGGGGTGAACGCGTCATCCCCAGTTGGAGCCGATGTTTTCCATGTCAGCCCCTCATTCAAATTTGTGGTCTTCAATTCCCCTTAAACCTTCAAGTTCCCTATCCTGGCTTAATGCATTCATTTTGCTTATTGTTGCCTATCCCACCCCCTGAAAATGCATCAGAGAACATTATGGGCGCGTATCCGAAATCATAAGAGGTCTAGTCCCTTTAGCAGCAACCCCCTGTATCTTACTATCCACATGACCAAAGCCTATGACTTAGTGCTAAGTCTGAAAGGCGCCTAACGTACATGTCCATCGGGCGCATTCCGTGCCGTCTGATTAAACATAAATCGACGTCCCATAGTCCTATTCGCTTTGGTGGTCCCCGCGCCTTCAAAATCGGCTGATTATTTCGCACCGCTCATCCGAGGCAGGTGGTATTCCCCCTTCAGCCAACGATTCCATACGCTGCACGACAAGTGTCCCTCTGTATGTCCCAAACTGCTTCTATTTCGCACGTTACTGTTCGGTCAATGGACGTGCAGTGAAATATACGTGAGCCTTCCAATTTACAAAGCATCATTTGATGGTCGTCGTGCTCGAAATCTGTGCATGAGTTAAGCTCGGTGTATCGCACCCATGGCCCACCGTTCCATTTCCCTCGATGCATTGGTAGCCGTATATCATACTTTGAAATTGAAATTCCCCGATTGACTAAGTCCAACTCCACGTTGTCCCTCCGCTTAGCTTTTCGTACACCCACGTGGAATTTTCATTCTCCTACACCACTCATATGCTCTGTTTATGTGTCATGTTCCAGTGTTTAAGTCACTTGTCTCCCGCTACGTTCATTTATCGTTGTTCCACCGTATGTCACATCTCCGCCCGGCTTGTCCACCCCTGTTCCACTGCATTTTCACCACCACCCTACGTGGTTTTACTGTTCCGCCATGTCCACCATCCCCGTGTTTTGTTTTCTCTAACGTATTTGTGGGGTTTTGCAGGTTTATATTGAAAAGGAACTACTGTAATTCCCTGCCTCCATCGCAGAGGTCGAGAGTATTCTAAAGGACCATCTATCAGGTGCAGAATGATGGAGCAGAGATCCGGGGAATATTGTCGATAAGACCCTTATTTAATGAAGCAGAGTTGGAATTTATCAAACCCCTCAGGGAAATTCAAAAGGCAGATTCTGGTAGCTGAAGACATTAATTTCGCAACAAAGAATATCAATCAGAGAGCAAGGAATTCAATGGTTGAAGCCGGAGATTTTAAATAGCAATTCAGCATTCAGAAGGCAAAGAGTACAAGTGCATAAAAATCATATCCTCCAGGTTTTACTTCAACAGATTTTTCCCTCAGGAAAGTACGGGATGTTACACATTTTATTTAGCATATCTTATCTCTGGAGGAATCTGCACCTACAACATTTACTCCATAGAGAAGCATCAGAGTATGCTCAACATTTCAGAGCCGTCAAGCAATGTGGGCACGAAGATTTCCGCCATTTTGTTCAAATTAGGCAAATTTAATGTTTCACCTACTTCATTCTCTAGAACTTACTGTTTCTCCTATAAAGCTCTAGAAAAAATATATTGTAAGGGTTCCAGATTTCTATCAGCAAACTATGCAGTGAAAATTTCTTGTATACATCTTGTAAAAACTTTTGTATGAAGGCTCAGAGCCCATAGGGTCTCAGTGAGGAGGAGTTATATCTGTAATGAGGATTCTGGTCTTTGGTATCCCACAGTATGTAATTTTCTCTTATGTGTTAATATAACATCTCATTTCATTTCATTCATCTTCTTGTATCATGTAATGGAATGCAAGTGGCTCACTGATTTGGTAAGGATTCATCCTAGCTGATGCCCATACTTAAATCAGTCAAGCGCTTTAAATATGCCTCAGGCATGATATATTGTTCCATGTTCATTTCATTCATATTTCTGCTATATTAGTTGCTTGAGGAGGGTGCTTTTAAAACGCCATTGTCATGTATGAATTCTTAGTTTGATAAGCCCATATGTGGTTTTGTTGTGTATCTGGGTATCAGCCTCATGTTAACTAGTATCCTCTCGATATTTTGTTCACTGCATTCACCTTCTGATACTTGATTTCTGTGGCATATTATTTGAATCGGCCCTCTTTACAGTGAATTGTCTCTTAACTGTCTGATGCTTTTGTATTGGGGTTTTGCATGCTGTTCCTACATTAATCTTATCTTTGTATCAGCTTTCTGTGGGTTTGGTTCCATTCAAATTAACTTCCTTGTTTTACAAGAGATAGCAGGAGAGCTTTTGGATTGACAACCCAAGTTATATTATGTGCTCCTTGCTATGCTAAGATGTCCTAGGCACTGGTCTATAGCAACTCTAGGCTGTCTCTAGGAGTGACAACTTCTGTCAACAACACCTCCCAAAAGGATACCTTGCTAGCTTTTCCATCACTCTGAGTGGGAAAACGGTAACCGTGGACGTTGAAGTCGTAGATTGCCATCTCGACAATAATCTATTGTTTGGTCGCAGTTGGTCTGATGCCATGACTGCCATTGTTTCTTTAGTCTTTCGACTCATCCTATTTCCATTGGATGGGAAAATAGTCACAGTGGATCAGTTATCCTTCTGCACCCCTGATTATACCACATTACCAAGTAGAACTGTACCCCTAATAGGAGGCTTTCTTGACTCTTATGTCAGTATCGGTACAGGTTTTCTGAAGGCATATTCCCTACTGGGTTATTTTCCTCTCCCACCACCACAGATCCCAAACACGGTTGCAATGATATCCACCACTTTGGATGGCTCTATCGACCCATGGATCCTTCCGGTGCCTTCAGA
This sequence comes from Pinus albicaulis, assembly GCA_034641835.2. Classification (NCBI taxonomy): domain Eukaryota; kingdom Viridiplantae; phylum Streptophyta; class Pinopsida; order Pinales; family Pinaceae; genus Pinus; species Pinus albicaulis. The sequence goes on along the minus strand of CM076575.1, from coordinate 787,967,640 downwards.
CATTGATTCCTATGGAGATCAGATGCTGCTCTCACGAGCCGAGTTGGCCTACCAAGCCATCCAAATTACATATGAACCCTCCATTTCTATGGTTTCGACCAAAGGTACAAACCTCCCACCCATCACAGTTCTTTCTAAGGATCTCCTCAAAGAATTCTTGCCTACAGAAGAAGTTATTCAAGAGATCATGTCTCTAGAAGAACTACCTTGGGGAGAGTTTCACCATCACGCTTCGATGATCGACTCAGACGTGATAAAAACTGAAATCCCATCCTTTGACCCGCCTGAGATGGTTCCCTCCACTTACACGATTGTTTAAACTATCGATTCAGAAGGGAACATGTGTAATATTTCTAATACAATGCTCATTGATATCTCGGTCAAATGGGTATTGTGGAAAATATTCAGATTGGAGCCAATTGCAATCCTGGGGAAATTGCATGCTTCACATCCCTTTTCAAGGAATTCCACAATGTGTTTGCTTGGTCTTATGACGAAATGCCCGGCATAGATCCATCTATAGTCGAACACGAAATCATGATTTATGACAATGCCAAACCAATTTGGCAACAACTCAGGCCTGTTCACCCGCGCAAAGCAGCCGCCATCAAAATTGAGGTAGAAAAAATTTTAAATGCTGGTTTCATCTATCCCGTTCCGTTGATGGAATGGGTTTCCAATCCAATTCCCGTCGATAAAAAAACAAGGCACCATTCGAGTTTGTGTTGACTATCGCGATCTGAACGCCACTTGTCCCAAAGACAATTATCCTACACCGTTCATAGATCAGATTCTCGACGATTGTGCTAGATGTGAATCTTTTTCCGTCATGGATGGATTCTCGGGCTATAACTAGATTTCAATTAAAAAAGAAGACCAGCATAAAACTGCTTTCATCTATCCTTGGAGCACATTTGCGTATCTTAAACTCCCATTTGGTCTGAAGAATGCTGGAGCAACTTTTCAGCAGGCTATGGACTACTCTTTTCATGACATTCGACATATTGTATAGGCTTACTTGGATGAACTTCCAGCCCATTCCAAGAAACGACCTGATCACCTCGCTCATCTGAAAGAAATTTTTGCTAGGTGTAGATTCTACAATATACGTCTGAATCCTCATAAGTGCATATTTATGGTCAAGTCTAGGCGTCTGTTAGGTTTCATTGTCTCCAAGCACGGGATTAGGGTTGATCCCGATAAGGTTAAGGTGATTGTTGAATTTCCGGCACCACAATCCATCCTTCAACTCCAACGTTTGCAAGGGAAGGAAATTTTTTTACGTCGATTCATCGTTAACTATGCTGAGATGATGAAAGGATTTATGCGATTATTGAAGAAAGGAACACTATACTTGTGGGATGACCAAGCTCAATGGTCATTTGATGCTTTAAAACATGCACTTTTTTCAGCCCCACTCCTTAGTGCCCCGACTACTCACGCAACTTTCTCCTCTACCTGGCAGCCTCACCATCCTCACTTGGAATGGTTCTGGTTCAAGTTCACAGTGATGACAGTGAACATGTGATATACTACTTGTCAAAAGGTCTAATCGGACCTGAATTACGTTATTCACATGTGGAGAAACTTTCTCTGGTGGTAGTTTTTTCCATTACCCGACTCCGACACTATATATTGCTGCGATAGACTACGATTATTGCTTTGAAGAACCCCATGTGACACATCCTGTCTCGAGAAATTATTGGAGGAAAATATTCCAAATGGATCATAATCCTCCAACAATTTGATTTGGTCTTCATAGCTGCCAAAGCAAATAAATCCCTCGTCTTCGCTGAATTATTATTGGACCTTCCCAGAATCGACCCAGGAGAAGTAGCTCATGATCCATTTCCTGATGAATTTGTATACTTGGTTGATTCTTTGGACCCATGGTATGGAGAAATTTTTGTCTACCTACAAACCCAATGCTTTTGCCCAACTCTCACATCTGATGACCGTTTTCGTATCCGCCACCAAGCAAAGCACTACCTCATGCTAAACGATACACTATATCGTCATGGTGTCGATACTATTCTTCGACGTTGTCTCACTTTCGATGAGGCGGAACGCGTTTTGAATGACTGCCACGCAGGGGCATGTGGTGGTCATCTTTCGGGCATAGCTAATGCCCAAAAAATCCTGCGCGTAGGTTACTATTGGCCCACTTTGTTTAAAGACTGCATTGCAGCGGTCTAGAAGTGCCATCCATGTCAAATTTTCACAAAGAAAATGCATGCTCATCCTGCCCTCCTTCATCCGGTTATCTCCATTGGTCCTTTCACTAAATGGGGAATTTAATTCGTCACCTTAAATCCCACTTCGGAAAATGGACACAACTACATCGTGGTTGCGGTCGACTATTTTACGAAATGGGCGGAAGCCATTCCCACTTTCAAGGCCGATGGCGAAACCGCCACTCTCTTCCTGTTAAATCAGGTAATCTGTCAGTTTGCATACCCGTATCTATTGTCATAGATCATGGATCCCACTTTCAGAATCATATGATGACCGAATTAAAATCCATGCTAGGTTTTCGTCAAGATCAATCTTCGTCTTATTATCCTCAAGCTAATGGTCAAGTCGAAGCCGTAAATGGAGTCCTCAAAACCATGATTCATCGATTGGTTAGAAATCATAAAACCACATGGCATCGGAAGTTGTATTCCGTGTTATGGGCATACCAAATGTCAGTCAAAACTACCACAGGCTTCACGCCATTCCAACTTGCATTTGGCCTGGAAGCAGTACTTCCAATCGAGTGCGAAATTCCATCACTCAAACTCGCCGTTGAACTCCTGCCTGGCACCACCACCCCAGAAGAGCCTTGCTCTCACTCGATCATTTGGACGAAACTCATCGAGATGCTACACTAGCACTTGAAGCTCACCAGCGCCAATTCAAAGCTTAATACGACAAATATGTCAAGCCTTGTTCTTTCCAAGAGGGCGATCTTGTTCTAATCTATGATTAGAAACATGACCTTTTGGGGGCAGGAATGCTCCAAGATTATGGCTTGGTCCTTACATCATCACTAAATTCCTCTAAAAAGGGGCTTACACACTTCAGGACTGTAATGGAATTCCACTCGCGGAGCCCCGCAACGGGCTCTATCTCAAGAAGCATTTTACCTAGTTTCGCACTAGGTGTATGCTTTGTAATTTTATGTATATAAGTTTTGCCTATTGTTTTTATTTTTCTGGATATTTTTTGGTTTTTGAGGTGTTTTTTCTCATGTATAATCTTTTTCTTTCACACAGATGCCGTAACCCTCCTTATCATACGTCGGATATGCGGATGGTGCTAGTTGTCACACTAGACGCATTGCTTCAGCTGCTTGGGTTCTCTACACTCCTGAGTTAGACCTTCTTGGTTTTGGGGGAATCTTCTTGGGTAGCACCACCAATAATGTTGTCGAGTACATGTCAGTGATCCAAGTCCTCATGGAAGCGGCATCTCGTGACATCTCCAATTTAGTGGTTAGGTTAGATTCCCAACTCATCATTATGCAGTTAAACAATCATTACCGTGTCCGTCATCTAGTCTTGTTACGTTATTTTTTAAGGGTGTGAATTTTAGAACGTCAATTTCAAACAATCACATTTGAGCACGTTCCTAGAGAATTTAATGCATTAGCTGATTCCTTGGAAAACTATGTGTTAGATTGGAATTTGTCACATTTGCTATAAAAGATTTACTCATGAGTATATATATTTTTATCCCATTGAAAATACATAAAAAATCAAAAAACACAAAATGACCAAAAAGTATGTATATATATATGTCATGTCCAGTAGAATAGTTACATAAAAAAATCTTCTAAAACTTGGGTGTTTTACAAAAAAATGGCTATACTAAGCCACGCTCTGACACTAATACATTTGCTCTGCCAGCTAGGCCTGATGATCATGGTAACATACAACTGCTCTGGCTATCCTCCTTAGAGGCACCAGGTATCTATCCAGCATGCCTACGGTATGCCGCTGCAAACGAACTGGAACCTCCCGCATAAGAAGGGGTGGTATACCCATACTCAAACCCTCTAGGTTTATAGAGAGTTCATGTAAAACCTGGGCATCATCATCTTTGGCGGCTTTCGCATCCTCTGCTTGTGCGCCAGCCCCGTGTAGCTGCAGTCCTCACCGTGCATAGCGAGGGGCCCCAACTGGGTGGACAGGTGCCACATTTGTGTCAAGCAAACAATGCTTCATGTCAAAACATAATTTTCACCCTATTTCAACAAAAAATCGCATAAACATTCAAAATACAAAAACAAAGTACTTCCTTGAAATACACTAATCATTTCCTTCTTACCATCGAGTCCCCACTGGGTGCCAGGGGGTAGCGCTAACTCCGGATCGCTTCTGAATTTCATCCCTGCATAGGGATAATCCTCGATCATAATAATCTGGGAGTTTAGCCAATCAACAAATCCATCATCAAAACAGTGGCGGACGGGACCCTCTCCAGTCCGCGGAAGCAAAGCTACCCATCGAGCCTGCCTCGGCTCGCGTGGGCCCAATGGTGCTGTAATGATCCTGGGCCTCATCAATGGTACCCAATCCAATAAGAAAGAGACAATCAGTGTACCGTACCCAAACTCTCTCTGGGTATGGGTCTTGCATGCGGTAAGCTCTGCTCGGACCCGACGGACAACTCTGTCACACCAGTCAAGCACCTGAGGTTGCATACAGTCCAAGGCTAGTAGCATTTGGGCCTTGGTGGCCACATGCTGACTCTTGGCACCTGCCAAGCGAATAATCATCCATAATATAGACCTCAGTGGTCTCAAATTCACCCGTGCAATCGGTACCCAGTTGCTCACAACCCGTGTGTCACGTATGAAATGCTCAAGAATAAGATCAGCAGTGGAACGCATGTCAACTCTGGACCCCATGAAGTTGGGCCTTGGTCCATGACATGATAGGCCGGTCAAAAATTACACATCGTCTTTCTCAATTGAGAGCTCATTGCCCCCAATCTGAAAGACATGGTGCCGCTCATCCCATTGCTGGATTAGCCACCTCAGGAGGTCCTCTTGACCCCTCATCAGTTCTAAACGGGCATATTTTAGAAAACCGCATCTACGAAGAGCCATCAATCTTGTAGCATCCGTAATCATATCTCGTTCTTCCCATTCATGTTCTCTCTCTCACCAGTTAGTCATGATTAACAGCTGAATACTTGCAAATGCAACATTTTTAACCGATTAAAAATTGCCTAGACCACTTCAAAACGTTGAGAAATGAGTTGCTAAAAAATGCGGTGTGCCTAACGCTGGCCATAGTGTAAAACATAGTCCACTAACGTGGCATCCCTTCACGGGAGGTGCGCTTAATGCGGTTTTAACACTATTGGCCCGCATTAACTGCAAACATTTTTTATGGCCTCACAAATTTCCCATTTTGAACCAGTAAAAATTAACAAAAAGACAATTAAATGATAGCAGGAGGTTCTAGCTCTTACGTGGATCTCGTGGGAAGGAAAACCATTGCCTGGATTGACCGCAATCGTCAGTTGAAGATTTCACCCCTTTCCACCCGAGAGCTCCTTCACAGCACTCAAAACAGTGAAAATGAAGGTCTTATGACCTTCTTATAGCTAATTCTGGGGCATGACTCTCTTAAGCTAGTCAGAAAAAGTCATGAATTCTTGCTGCATATGTGTCGCAACTATTGAGATTTGTTACTGATGTTCTGATGAGTGATCAAGATTCATATGCAGACATACACATGTTTAGTCAAGCATTCTTTTCACGGTATTTTTCTTGCTTGTTAATTCGAAAAAATTCGAGTTCCCTTCTTCGGACTCATTAAACTTATACGAAGTTGATGTCGAGCGTTCTTTTTATGGTCTTTTTCTTGCTCGTTAATCCAAAAAACCTGGAGTTCTCTTCTTCAAACTCGTTAAAACTGATATGAAGAAGCACTGAGCTTTCTTTTTAGGGACCTTTTTCTCGCTCATAAAACTGAAAAAACCCCAAGTTGACTTTGTCGGGCTCGCTAAACTACCACGACAAAGAGTAAGGAGCCATTATTTTCCTCTTTTTCAAAGCTCTTTAAACCGAAAAAGTGACCGAGTTTTCTCTGCGTGACTCATTAAAATTTCACAGAGGGCACCGAGTTTTTCTTTGTTGGACTCGTTAAAATTTCACAAAGAGTACTGAGTTTACTCCGTCTCCTCGTACTCATAACAAAATGAGGTAGACGTCCATCAAACATAGATTTCTCACTTTTCCGGCTTCGATGGACTAACTCACGGAAAATGAACTGTTTCAGGCTTACTATTCTCCCTTTGTCGTGCTCAGTTATCAAGACATGACAAAGGTACCCCAATGGAGTTGTCTTTTACGACATTTTTCAGACTCTCTAAACATGAAAAATTCACCGAGTTTACTCGTCTGGACTCATTAAACCTAATCAGATGGGGCACGGATTTGTCTTTTATGATATTTTTCAGACTTTCTAAATATGAAAAATTCACCGAGTTTACTCGTCTGGACTCGTTAAACTTAATCAGACGGGGAAAAATTTGGACAAAATGGATACTACCTCTGTTACATTTCAGAAAGGTCGATTTGGCAGCAAAAATATTGAACATGGCACTTCCCAGAAAACTCTTTCGCAGTTAGCCGAACCCTACCATCTATGAGTGTTAGCCTTCATCTCCCAGTGTCCCTACACTGGTAAAATCCTAACACACTCTTTGGTGTTCATTAAGCCTCAGCTGCCTAGTACCCTGTTACAGTGCCTTCTATTGTTCAAGTAGATCTCGTTATCTACTGCTCCTCTTATCAACCGAACCGCTCATTATGCCAGAAATTATTTGTCATCCGACATCCCCATTTACTCTTCATTATCTCCATCAAAAACAAAATCAGTTGGTTTTCGTTTCGTGTTGACTGATGTAGGATGCCTCAGTGCCTACCTTTCAACATATCTCTTCCTATTGAATTCAACATCTTATCTAGGAAGATGATCCAGAAACCCATCAGTACCCGGATACTTGCAGACATCAGTGGTAGGTAGTCTTTTGTTTGATTAGGAGTATTCATCATTGGCTCCTGGTCGAATGATTCTACGAGTGTTCAACTTCAACTCTTTTTATTCGCACTCGCTAGATTGTACTGTGCATATTAGGGACCATCATCATTATTGGTGGCCACCTTCGCGTCTGTTAAAAATTTTCATTATTGACTGGTAATCAGACGATTTCTCACATGTTCAATGACAACTCCTTCATTCACATGTTGAGAAATATGCAGTTTAAGTGAATCAGCGGTCAAGACCTTGGGGCAAAGGTTACATCATTAAAGTTGTGTTCCCTTCCCCAAGTTGCGATATTTTTTATGGAGATAGCTTCTTCAGCATGATCCTGTTATGACAAACACTTCCACATTGTTCTTATCGGTGGAAAGATTCTTCATATCTCTATTCTAGAGAAATCATGTTGTTTAATCTACTAAGCATGGGAATGCCCGACTCAAGGCAGATACTATATTTTCTGACATATGTTGTTGTTTCAGGTTTTCCTCAGTCTTTCAATCTCTTTATCTCTACTACACACATTATAAAGTATTTCGGACATTGTCTTCGTCTTTGACCTCACACTTTAGGAAGCATCTGTTACAGGTCAAAATACCTCCTCATTAGCTCAGAGGAGAAGATAAATATGGAAGGAATACAAAGACCTAAACTAAATCTATTTCTGCCAAGGTAATGCCTCACTATAACAACACAAGAGCGTTATAACACACTTGATCAGTGAATAGGCTGTGTTAGTGGCTAGGGAAATGCTCTTTTTACACTAGAGGGCAGCGTTACTCATGTTTTGAGTTTGGAATGGGAAAAACCCACGGAGAATGATTTGAATTTTCAGGCTTTTCTTACAAGAGAGTCAGTACAAAAAGGAAACTGCAAAGCACTAATCTCTTATTGGGCCTTGCCATAAACAACTGAACTCTCAAAGAAGGAAAAAGCATGGAAGTTGAGGAAACATCTTGGTTTTTTCTATTCATAACTGGTGGAAAGAGAAGGGAAATGATTTCTCTCTCCATCTCCTATAAAATGGAGTTGAATGCTCTTGGTTCGAGGTCGAAGGATTGTCAAAGTTTTTGAATACTTGTGAAGTAGAGATCATTATTGTAGTGTGAAGTTCAAAGGTCAAAGAGGTTCATTGAGAACTTGTTGATCAAGACATCACCACTTTGAGAGATAGAGAGATTGGAAGGCTAAGGAGGGCTTGGTACAATCGATGGTTGTAAACCTCCTTTTTATAAATCAATAGAACTGTATCTATTTTGTCCATTCTATGTGTTGATGTTGTCATTATTATTTAATCACTTATATAGCATGAGATGAATGGCTTAGATGTGCATAGTTTAAATTTTTATTATATATTGAATTAATTGATAGGAAATATATGTTATGGTAGAGATTACATGGGTGCTTTGACTGACTGCAAAGTCGAGATTTGGAGCTGGTGAAGAAGGATCCCTACTTCGTTGTTCAATCCTCTCCAATAGACTTCAAGATCATTAAAGAGGTAATCTTCCATCTTATTCCATCAAGTTGTTTTAAGTTAATATGAATATGTATGTGCCATATTTGTGAACTATACAGCTAATATTACTGTCTGCCTCGGGCACCGGAAAGCCCTAAGAGGGATATTCAATAATCAACAACCCAAGCATTTTACCCTATAGCACTAGTGGGCCACAATGTAATCCTAGCCGACCTAACAATAATAATTTAAGGGCACAATAATAACAATATGGGGGTTACAGGGGTACAATAATAACAATAAGGGGGTTACACTAACAACAATAAGGGACTATACTAGTAATATAGGGACCTAACATGCCCCTCTCCTTCAAAAAGTGTTGTCCTCAACGCTTGAGTAGCTCTGGGTGCTTCTGTATAAAATTCTCATCCTCCCATGTAGAATCTTCAGTGGGTAAGTTCTTCCACTTGATGAGATACTCTGAAATTGATCGATTCCGTAGTTGTCAAGTTCTTGTTTCCATGACCGCTTCAGGTTCCAATATGATTTTTCCTTCCTCATCGAGTTCTGGAAATATTGTTTGAACTGGAATATTTTCACCTATAACCTTCTTTAAGCATGAAACATGGAAAATTGGATGCACTCGTGAAGAAGCAGGAAGCTCCAATTTGTATGCCATAGTACCAATCTTTTGCAACACATTGTAAGGACCATAGTACTTTGGCGATAATTTATTATCCTTCTTAGCTTGCTTGAGGGACATTTGTTTGTATGGTTGTAGCCGTAAAAATACCCAGTCTCCTAAATCAAAACCTCTCTCATTGTGATGTTGATATGCATGTTGTTTCATTCGATTTTGTGCCAAATTCAGGTTATCCTTTAAGAGTTGGAGAACTTCTTATTGATGCTCGGTGTGATCTTCCACTGCTTGAACCTTCGAATTTTCTCTTAAAGATGATGTGATGGATGGTGGATGATATCCATAAAGTGCTATAAATGGGGTCAGTTTTGCTGCAGTATGGAAGGAAGTGTTATACCACCATTCAGCGAGAGGTAACCACTTGACCCATTGTGTTTGTTTATCAAATACAAAACAACGAAGATATCCTTCCAAACGTTTATTTACTATCTCAGTTTGACCATCAAATTGAGGATGATAAGATGTACTAGGATAGTAAATAAACCTCTCTGTCGCTCACAATAACCCTTGGGTTTCCATGTAGCTTTTGAATTGTGTCCATAAATGTAGTAGCAACTGTACTTGCTTTAAATGGATGAGATAATGCACAAAAGTGTGCATAATTGGTAAGTCTATCAACTACCACCATGATGACACTCTTTCCTTCGGACTTAGGTAAACCTGTGATAAAATCCATTGAAATCTCCTCCCAACGTTGACTTGGAATGGATAAAATTTGTAGAATTCCCGGGGTCTTAATTGTATCAACTTTATTTTGCTAGCAAACCAAACATTTCACCACAAAATTTTGAATATCAGATTTAATGCCATCCCAAAAAAATCCTTTCTTCACCCTGTGGTAAGTTTTTAAAAATCCTAAGCGTCCTCCTAAAGGAGAAGTGTGCAATTCCAAAAGAATCTTTTGTTTTAGTTGGGAATTCTTACAAATATATAAGCGATATTTGTACCATAAGGAATCATTTTTCCAACTAAATCTATCAGATGTACTAGGATCTTGCTGCAAATTTTGAATGAGTGTCCATACTTCTGTGTCCTTATTCCATTCATCTCTTTCTTTGGTTATCCAATCTGGTTGGATAATAGAAATGGCACAAAGCAATGCTTCCACCTCTTCATTCTTTATTGAGAGTGCATCTGCAACAACATTAAGCTTCCCTTTTTGGTAGATTATTTCAAAGTCATAACCCAACATCTTTGTGACCCATTTTTGCTGCTCTTCTGAAGATAGTATTTGTTCCAAAAAGTGTTTAAGACTATCATGATCAGTTTTTACCTTGACGTGTCTTCCCATTAAGTAAGTTCACCATTTCTTTAGTGCATGCAGTATTGCTAACATTTCCTTCTCATAAATAGGTTTATGTAAATACTTTCCTTTGATTGGACGAATTTCAAAATCAATGGGTCTTCCTTCCTGCATTAAAACAACACCAATTCCATTTCCTGAGGCATCACATTCCACAATAAAGGTTTTTGTGAAGTCTGGCGTAGCTAAGACTGGTGCTAGGAACATTGCTTCTTTAAGATGTTCGAAGGCCTTAGTTGCTTCAGGAGTCCATGAAAATGCATCTTTCTTCAATAATGTTGTTAGAGGTGTTTCTATTCTCCCATAATTCTTAAAAAACTTGCGATAATACCCTGTTAACCCGAGAAATCCTCGCAACTTCTTTATGGTTGTGGGGACTTTCCATTCCTTAATGGCTTTAATTTTGTTAGGTCTACCTTAACACCCTCGTGAGATACAATATGACCCAGATATTCCACCTCTTGTACTCCAAAGAAACATTTGGATGTTTTTGCATATAATTGTTTCTCCTGCAATAGTTTGAGCACCCTGTCAACATGTTGAACATGATCCTTCCAAGAACTATTGTAGATTAGTATATCATCAAAAAATACTAGCACAAATTTTCTAAGGAAGGGTTTGAAAATGGAATTCATCAACCCTTGAAATGTAGAAGGTGCATTGGTAACGCCAAAAGGCATGACCAAAAATTCATAATGACCCTCATGAGTTCGAAATGTTATTTTTGGAATATCTTCAGTCTTCATTCGAATTTGATGATATCCCGAACAAAGATCCAACTTGGTAAAATAAATTGCTCCATGTAAGTCATCTAATAATTCATCAATCACATGAATGGGAAATTTATCTTAAATGGTGAGCTTATTGAGCTCCCTATAATGCAGACACATGTGCCATGATCCATCCTTCTTGTGTACCAATACTACAGGAGCAGAGAAAGAACTTTGGCTAGTTTGAATTATACCCGCCTCTAACATTTCTGCAATCATACGTTCAATTTCGCTCTTTTGGACATAAGGATATCTATAAGGCCTGATGTTTGGAGGAACACTTCCTGGAATCAAATGAATAGCATGATCATGATCACGAATAGGTGGGAGTCCATTGGTAGTTTCAAACACCTTGGAATGATTTTCCAAGACTTGTTGGAGATCTGCAGAAATAGATGATTTTGATGTTGGAACTTCTAGTGAGCATAATTGTGAAATTACGCCTCGTTTTTCTTTCTTTATAAGCTTTGTCATGAAATTAGAGCTTATTATATTTCCTGGCTTCCCTGAAATACCCCGTAATTCGACTTCCTTTCCTTCTGAAAAAAATTTCAAGAAAAGTTCTTGAAAATTAAAAGCTACCGTACCCAAAGATTGTAACCATTGTACTCCTAGTATAACATCAGCACCTCCCATAGAAATGGAAAGCATTGGACTATTCAATACATATTCACCCATGGTTAGCTTGATATTATGGCATTTTCTAGAGAAATTTATAGTTCCTCCATTTGCAACCATCACTTGACATTCTGGTGCTGGGTATAGGAAACAATTCAATTCCTTGGCTACCTTACAATGAATAAAAGTATTACCCTAATACCCTATTACCCTTTTCTTCTTGATATGTCCTTCTATCTTGAGAGTTTTAGGAGTGGTAATTCCTGCCAATGCATTACATGATATGGTCGGGCTCATTTCTTTCTCTTCTAGGGCTAGTTCCTGGTGTATATCCTCTTCTTGTTCATTTTCTTCTTCCTCTTCACAATCTATGTAAAATAATTTCTTCTCAGCACACTTATAACCTTTAGTGTATTTGCTATCACAACTGTAGCAAAGCCCTTTTTCTATTTTTTCCTCCAATTTTTGTGGTGTCAACCTTGTAGGTTGTGGAAATCCAGGCGTAGCAACACTTCCTTCTTTATAGAAGTGAGTGGTAGGCTTCCTTGTCGCCATAATTTTACATTCAATTTTTCTTTCCAACCTGAATGCCTTCTCCAATGAATCAAGTTCCAAAACGCGAACTTCATGTTGGATGTTATCCTTTAAAGTACCTATGAAGAGATCAATCATGTGTTCCTTTGGAATATCAGTTACCCTTATATTCAATTTTTGGAAGTCCTCAATGTGCTGCCCCATTAAACCCTTTTGTTTGAGATTTATCAATTGGCTAAAGAAGGTGTTGCTCTTTGTATCCTCATAATGTGCTATCATTTCCTCCGTAAAAATTGACCAAGTGACAATTTTTTTACGGGAGCAAAGCCATCGATAACATACAAATGTATTTTGTTCTAAATGTAAAGTTGCAATGCATACCTTTTGTGTGTTTTTCACATTATGGAGATCAAAATATTGCTCCATCTGTAGTATCCATGTTACAGGATCCTTTCCATCAAACTTCCTCATATCCATTTTTGGAATATGGTGGTTCTTCCCGCCAACATTAGAGTTTATGAAATCACAATTAACATTTATTTTGTTCTCATAATGAGTTTCCTCTACTAGATTTTCACCCTTAGGAAAAATTTCTTGTATCAACTTTGTCAAACCTTCCATGTCTGCTTTTAGATCATTCTTCATGTTTTCCATTTTAGCTTCCATGTCATCTATCTTAGATTCCATGCCAGCTTCCATGCCATCTATCTTAGATTCCATGCCTTTATTCAAACCATCCATATTATTCTTCAAACCATCCATATTATTCTTCACACCATCCATCTTCGCTTCCACTCCTTTCTTCAAAACTTCCATTTCATTTTTTGCTGCTCTTTGCGAGAGCAAAATTTGGTGCACTTGCTCTTGTAATTTTGATAGATCATGTTGCAATTCTTCATCTTCATGAGTCATAGTAGAGCCTTCTGAAGGCTTAATGGGTGTTGAATTATTTTTATGGGGCATTTTTTAGAACCCAATACTGATATCTATTCTACAATATGTCCTTGGAATCAATTCAAATTGATTCTTCAAACAAGACTTATGTAATTCGGAAAAAATTACACACCTTTTTCTTTCTTTTGAAGAGCTCGATATTTAAATTGGATTATCTTTGTGGTTACAGCTCTTCAATATCTGAAATTTTGCACTGAGGTAGCCTTCTGAATCCTCTTTTAAATGCCACAAGTCTAAGCTGATCTGGATTCTTCAAATTAAAGTTATCTCCAATCTTCCACAATGACCTAATTATGGATTGTTTCAGTAGATCAAACTTGTACAACTTTCCATGTGTCACTGTTTCATATTTTAGCTCTAAATTTGATAGAAAAGAAACTACAGTCCGTGTACCTGTGGCCACTTTTTACGGCACTCAAGTTTGATGCTCAGAGAGAGAGTTATGAAGCTTTTCTCACGATCACCTCTTTGAGATGAAATTCAGGAGCCTAAAACAGCGCTACCTTCCACAGATCATATCTCCGAAAATATTGCGAACCAAGCTCTGAAATGTTGTGACAAGTTTCCTCAGGATTTCAGCTTTGTGCCCTAAAAATTTCAGATTTTGAACTTTTGTAGAAAAAAAATTATAGCGCAAATTCCACGATGACCTATTTATATTAAATTGAGGAGCCTGCAAAAAGACCTAACTTCCACAGATCATATCTTTGAAAATATTGTGAACCAAGCTCTGAAATTTCGTGATGATGTTCCTTAGGTTTGCGGCTTCACACCCTAAAAATTTCAGCTTCTGAAACTTCGTAGAAAAAAAATTATAGAGAAAAATCCATGATGACCTGTTTGGAGCAGCGAAACCCTAGAATCCAAAGCTCTAATACCAAATGTTGTGAAATCAACTCCAAAAATAGAAGAAAAGAGATATCAACGCCTTAGAAATAAGCCACTTCGAGGGGGAAACCTTCAATAAATTACATTAATGAACAATTCTTGGGTGATACAAATTACAAAACCTCCTTTCTATATATAGGAGTCCATGGGCCACAATGTAATCCTAGTGGGCCACAATGTAATCCTAGCCGACCTAACAATAATAATTTAAGGGCACAATAATAACAATATGGGGGTTGCAGGGGTACAATAATAACAATAAGGGGGTTACACTAACAATAATAAGGGACTATACTAGTAATATAGGGACCTAAAAATTGGTGACTACGAAATGGATCAGGTCATCTTGGACCTTGGGTCCGATGTGAACACATTACCTAAACAAACATGGCAACGAATGGGAGAACCTAAGTTGGAATGTTCCACCATCCAGCTACGCATGGAAAATCAACAGAAGATCATCCCTTTGGGAAGGCTGCCCAAAATCACGGTAGACATCGCGGGCGTACGGGCACAAGCTGACTTTGAGGTAATAGAGATCGTAGAAGATGCAAACCCCTACCCTGCGCTCCTCGGACTGGACTGGGCTATAGATATGGGGGGTGTTATCAATCTCAAAAAGAAAAACATGGTGTTTGAAAATAACAGTACACGAGTAATAGTTCCATTGGATCCTGCAGAAGGTGCACGGTATACAAAGCCAGCGCATGATGAGGAGGAAGTAGATCACATTTGCAAGTTGACTACGCAGGACGAGGATTGGATTAACCCCATGGCGGAAGGAGTGCTCTGCTGGGAAAAAAATAGTGAATGATTTTCCAACTCTGATGGGGAACTGGAGAATTGGCAAGGCCGGTTGCATGAGGTCTTGGCGCTGCGATGTCTACAGGTCACCAAAAAAATTTGTTGCATCTCCTCTGAGGTAAGAGACTTGCCCTAATTTGGGGATTCGGGTGACATTAGGGAATTCTTACACGCACTCGAAGCCGAAGTCCCTGAGGGCCACAGGCTATGGGCCCTTAAGCTAGCCCTGTGTGGAACACCTGCGCACTGGTGGGATACGCATGGGAAGAAATTTTGCAATTGGGAGGAATGTCGGGATAAGATGATCCTGCGGTTTGAAGCTCTAGCTGGGAGACGACTCAAGAATTTCCTTGGGTCAAAAGACCCACACAGATATTTTCTTGCATGGGAAACGCAGTGGTACGACATAACCCAAAAAGAATGGGTCCACCTATTTATCCATGCTCTGGGACTGTGTCTAATTGCATGGTACGTAGACGCGCAGCTACATCAGCGCACTCGCCACCGGGAGACTTTGCGGGATGAGTTTCTGTGAACATTTAGGATGGTAGAAGGTACGGGAGCACTCGACGCAGCTCTGCAGCAGACTGACGCCTTGAATCAGGCTAGACCATGCCTGTACATTGCATCTGAATCATGGGGAATGCAGGTACCACACAGGATTTAGCACTGAAGCCTCAGCCACGAACGAAACGAATGATCCCCGAACTATCCTAACCGTGGTGCTGAACAGGATGCACACGGTTTCCAGCTTGGTTAGGCTATACCTGACTCGCACTACCACACAATCGACGTCAGCTATAATTCAAGATGCACAAGCAGCACGAATACTTCCTCCGAGGTCGGTAGATCTGTGGGAAGGCTATCGGGTGCGAGCGGTGACAGTCAGAACACTAAACTTTGGTAGCAAGCGAATATTACCGTTACAGAAAATAGGTGGCTAGCAATTAATGCGGAAATTTATTGTGAGTTTCTACCGTTTGCTTTATGGTAAGTTTCAAGTTAGATTCACCTTACCGTTGGTAGCCACGGGCACTATAAGGAAGAAAGGATAACTCCGATTGGGGCTCCATCTCATCTCTGTAATCTGTATGTATTATTCTGTTGCTTGATTGTCTAGACCTTCAGCATTATTTTCATACCCAATCAACCTACTTCTGTTGTCTGTGAGTTTCCAACTTTGGAAGCCTATCCTTTCATTGCTATGACAGCCCCTAACCTTCTGAATGCTTCGGCACCTACCAGTCCAGTGCCTGCAGACATTGTGTTGAGAGGGTCTGGGGATGCCAAGATTGATAAGCTGATTTCCCTTTGGCTCCCTGCAGGGAAAATTGACTTTGAACCCTATGCAGAATGGCGCCAAAGCTACATGAAGGAAGTTCACGACCTTTCCAAACCTGGGATGATCGCAGGCCCAGCTGGATGGGCTTGGAAGATACCATGAAGGATGATACACAACTATTGCAGCTTGCTATGGGAACTGACGCAGTCGAGTCGCAGCTAGTCCTGCACACGAAAGGGCTGACTAACAAGGATACTCCATCCCCTCAAGGTATGAAGCGGCATAGTGATACGCTACGATTTCTTCACAGTTCCAGGCTACCTACCAACAAAAGCCATACTTGTTCACTGCCTAGAACTGCCTTGGTCGGTGCCCACCTCCCAATAGCTACGGAACTACACGTGGACTTGGCGTAGCTGCCTTGCAAGGCATTACAGGGTTTACACACTGTCGTGCTTCAAGAGATCCATCATCACGACTAGACCGCACAGCAACAACTCGATGTAGCCACACCACTCCTCACATGCCAGACCGAAGATATCTCCCTTATGGCGCAGCTCGAAACAATGGTTCACCAGCTCGACACAGAGATCCCTGATGAACTCCCAGCGTCAACTCCGCTCCGGGCTACCATAGAAGGCTTGGTTGCAGCACTCAAGGCATCCCGAACCGAAGTACAGACCCTCAAGACCCAAATGGCCCACCAATTCACCGTGTGCCAGGCCCAAGTATAGCCTACCATACCACCGGAGGTACGGGCACAATGTGTTGTGTTGATAAAAGAAGTTATGGACATTATTATAGGACAACTTACTCTGGGTACTCAGTTTCTTGAGGCGGCTATGCAGCTCTGGACAATGGTCTAGTTCAACCCGAGTCTTCAGCATGTCAAGAAGGACTTACGACAAAAGGAAGCTGCTTTTGATTATATCGAAGCTACCTTGCCCTCCCTCATCCCTGCGCAGCATCTAGCACTCTTGAAAACTAGCAATGCCTTCCAAGACATGATTGCAGAACTCTAACGTGCAAAGCATGCCATCAGAAAGCGCTTGAAGCCATGGGGTGATGCTGCCTTCCAGCTATCTCAGGGTGCTCACAACATCATCACGTGACTCAACCAGATATTGGAGCAGGTTACCACGGCTCCTGAAAGACCGACCTCCCTGAAGCTTGTAGATATCACACAGAGTGTTGCTGCCCAGAGTTAAGAAGTGTTACCTTCACTGATCGCAGCCCTCAATACCTTACGTGCGTAGATAGATACCGCACCACCACAGTGACTCGGGACGAGTCACAAGATTGTGTTGGGGGACTGTTGGAACAGGGTCTCCTACAAACTGCGAAACTGGTTCAATTTTGTATATTTTTTATTATATTTATTCTAGCGTAGGGATTTTTGGGTGCGTCAAAGGGTAGACCTAGAATCCGCAAACCATGGTTTGCAGACCATAGGAAATATTAGGCTAGATTGTTATAAATAGAGGAACATTTTGAATTGTAAGGCAAGGAAGATAAGGAGATATTGATGCGAATTGTGGCTTAGTATATCTATTTGGGTTTTTGGGGAAAGGACTCCTGCTGGCTATGTGCACGGAGATCCCACGTCCAGCTATGTGCGGGCCCTACTGTTGTGTGCGTAGGTCGGGTTTGGGTATTGTAAGAAGTAACTGCATGATTAATGAACGAGTAAGGTTGTTGCATAGCTGAATGTATTTGTACTGCTGATGCGAATCTTTGATAATTATTGTGTTATGAAGATTATGCGTTAAGCTGCGAAAGTATTGTGCTAAATATTTCTTCTGCATTTAGTCTCTTCTATTTTATGAGAATAATTGTAATACTGCACTATTGGGTTAAATACATATGATTTGTTGAGTTCAGTAAGTGTAGCTGACCTTGCACACATAGATGCGAAGGGGATCTATAGATCCGGTTCTGGGATAGGCAATCTGGTCATTATCAAGCCAAACGCAGCTCTACTTGGCTTACCCATCCTCTCTCAGGGTGCAGAAACCTGGTTCCAGCACCCACCCATACTACTTTGGGTGAGACTTTGACCTGCGCAAGAAAGTCACTTCCGAAAGGGCCAGTAGTATAGGGGTTTTTTGGCAAACCTTAACTCCGAACCTTGGTTAGGACCCCTCGAGCCAACATGTACATACTATACTATGGCATGTTGGATATGTGTTGTTGTGTGCATATGGTGATGTGTGCACGTTGGATATGCAGTGCTATGTATGTATGGTGCTATGTACATGTTTTGTATGCAGTGTTATGCACATATGGTGTTGTGTGCGCATCATACATATGGTGTGCTATGTACATATGGTGTTGGGTGCATGATTGTACACGTGGTGATGTGTGCATGTGGTGTTGTGTACAGTTTGTACATGTGGTGTTGTGTCTAGTTGGTGCCATGTACATGTTGTGCACGTGGATTTGTGTACATGAGGTGTCACGTACATATCGTGCATGTGGTGTTGTGTACATTTGGTATTGTGTACACATTGTATAGGTGGTGCAGTGTACATTTGGTGCTGTGTACACATTATGCAAATGGTGTTGTGTACATGTGATGTTGTGCAGGTAGTGTTGTGTATAGGTGGTACTGTGTACATGTTGTGCATATGGTACTAGTATACATGTGGTATTGTGTGCATGTCATACATGTTATGTTGCAGGCATGCGATACTATGTATGCAAATCGCATAGTCATGGTATCATGACATGTGTATTCATTGTGTTGTACTATGTATATGTATATGTATTGTGTTGTATTGTACACTGGGTGTATGTGTATGTGTTTTATTTCAGTGTAGGTGTATGTATTGTGTTGTATTGTACACCGGGTGTAGGTGTAGGTGTCGTATGTCGATGTGGGTGTGTGTATTGTACGGTGTTGTTTGTCACGTGTGGATGTATGTGTTGTGATGTACACTATGTGTATTTGTACATGATTGAAGAGAAGCAAATGCATTGGGTGCTTATTGGGTGTGGCAACCGATCCGATGTGTGTACAGAAAGAACAAGGAAGAAGTAAGGATCGATGAAGGATAAGTATTGGTATTTTATTTTAGTTCTATTATGCATGTGATCTATGATTATGAATTATGATGGTTACATGTGATTTATGATTATGGTTTATGATGATTGCATATAATTCATGATTTTTATATGTAATGGTTTTTTTTTTTAGCTACCAGATGTGATATTTTTATTCATGATGATTTTATCGAACAACTAGTTTGAATTTTGTAACTGATCTCTACTTCTTGTTGTATTAGGAAACTACTGTTGACCCAATACTGAAGATGCCCCTTGATGTTCCCTATTAGGGTCCCGTGATTTGGCTGATTGGCAAGCCAAATGACAGTGTAACATCAAACCAATCTTTGGAGCCCAAGGACCTAGCCTTCCTGGACTCAAAGAGGGCTCTCTCTATATGTGTAAGGGATATCTGTGTGTTTTGCTTATTATGTTCTGATTTTAGGCTAGTTATGAAGTAGGTTTTTTGGTTTTGGTTTTTAGGTTGTGAGGGATGAAACTGATCAAAGATATAAGATAGGTAAAAATATGTCAGATCAACTAGGCTATTGGGGTCGAAAAGGTCTAGAAAGCTATCAGACGGTGATAAAAGGCTGTTGAAGGGCCGATTTGATTCAAGGTAGAAAGGATCTTTGGGAAAAATGGAGTAAATGGACATCAAGTTTGTGAACAACAAAGGATTTCAAGCATAACTAGTTTAATA
Source organism: Pinus albicaulis (assembly GCA_034641835.2). Lineage (NCBI taxonomy): Eukaryota > Viridiplantae > Streptophyta > Pinopsida > Pinales > Pinaceae > Pinus > Pinus albicaulis. The sequence goes on along the minus strand of CM076575.1, from coordinate 787,947,540 downwards.
TCAGACATCAACATGGTAGGGAAAACCATTAATCATGAGAAATGTAACTATAAGCTAATAAATACATAGAAATAAACATTCAAGCCATGCATAGAGTACAACTCTCTAACTTCGGGAAATGGCTATCAGACTTTGGGGAAAACACTTAAGATGGAAAAACAACTCAAAACACTATGCTGGAATGCCTAAAAACAATACTTCAAGTTATTGGGCACTTTGAAAACAAGATTTGCATAGTCTTAGACAAAGGGCTAGATCGGAACTAGGCCTCCTTGGTTCAACAAAATGATAATCTAATCAGTCAAAGAGAAATTTCATGGATGGAACTATGGCTGGCCATAGGTAAGCAGGGCATACCATAAATCATACTTAACATGCATAGAACTATGAATGAAACTAAGCAACAATATCCATAAGCTATTAAAGAGCAGTTAAGAATTCTTTAATGTGACTAAGGAAGAGGAAAACATGAAAGCTATGAAGAAACAAGAAATTTGAGGTGCCTCCAAGGGCATGTCTCAAATTTGTTCTCTACTGATATATAGCAAGCAAGAAACATGTATTCATGAATGAAAACTAGAAGACAAAACAAAGAAAGAGACACTATACCATTCTACCAAGTCATGGTATCCAACAACAATCCTCTTTCATCATCCAAGAACATCCAAGAGGCAATCCAAAAGCATGAGACAAGTATTTCTTCCAAAGCTTATGTGACCATATATTGCTTCTATCATCAATTTCAGCCTTGTTTACAATGAAAGCCTTTGGAATAAATAGGCCAAAGTGAGGAAAACCTCATGGTTCAACTTGCTATCCCATTGGCCTAATCAAAATATCTAGATTTGTCTTTGAGGCTTTGCAAAGCCCAAGGCACAAAACATCTCATAAAATATCTAAAAAATGCTAAAAAATGGAATTAAATTGACTTTTCATAACTTCTCATGTGCAAAAATAGCTAAACGCACATGAGGAAAAAGCAGATTTTAAAGGTTCAAATTTTACAAAAATACTCAAAATTTACATCAGCAAAAGGTCCCCTGACTTGCTGGCAACATTTGGCAGCCTTCCCGGTGTCAAAACGAGGCTCATGATAGCTCGTTGGAAAGCTCTAAGTGTCTAGTTCTTGGAAAAACTAGAATTTTCCCAATATGATGCCTAAAAGTCCTCCAAAACGGAACCTGTGTGTAAAAAACCAAAAATTACAATCTGCTGATAGATCGGGCAGAGTGTGCAAAAAGCGAGCATTTTTCGCCATTTCGGGGGAGAAAATGATCTCCAAATGTCCTAAAAATCACTGAGAGTGTGCTCCTAAAATTATGGCATCCAATGATACCATTCTCCTCCTTTGACGATCTCCCAAACTGAAATGGCTAATTTCATAATTTTTGACCAAAAACCCAAAAATGTCAAAAAACCAAAATATGTTGAAATTTGCCCAAAATCGGTGAGTATGACCCTCAAGGGTTCTTGGAAATATGTTCTGAAGCAGTGGCCAAAATCTCAAGTCCTGATGTGTCTTTCTTCACTTTCCGTTCTGGGCGCTTCCCTTTAGCTTCCTTTAGCTTTTCTTGGGCAGCCTTTAATTTGCGCCGGGCAAACTGATTTAACTTCTTGTAATGCCCCATCATTCTCCTTTGAAGCTCTAAATCCCTGTTTTCCCTCTCCAACTTCTTCTCCAAATGGTAATTTACTCTTTCAAGCCACGCCTCCTTATTGTTTTCTATCTCCTGTTCGAACAATGCAGTGAGAGGAGTGGATTGGAGAAGGGCTTTCTCCTCTTCTTTTTGCCTCTCAAGGGCTCTTTTAAGCCCTATGGTTCTAGGCCTCTTTCGCCTAGGCTGGTCTTCACCTTCACTTTCATCAAATTCGCCTATGAGCTCATCTATCCTTGCTTGGGCTTTGGAGGCCTCCTTTTTGTACTTAGTCACCCTTGTCTCATGAATGGCCATATGGACACTCATTTGCCTATTTTGGATTTGCAAGAATTGATTGAAATTCCTTGCCCTATGAAGATCATCCTTCAATGCATCAATTTGGCCTTCTCTTTGGATCAAGAGGTTTTCTAGAATGTGGGCCTCATTATCACTATCATCGCTTTGGATAGGGATGATATTAAATGCACTTTCTTGCTCATGACTTCCTTCTACCTTGCCTTTCCCTTTGCTTTGGGAGGCTATTCTTGTGCTCTTCCTCTTAGGCAAGTCAATCATAGGCTTCTTTGGCAACTTTCCTTTGCTACGGAGAGCTCTTGTCACATTTGGAGTGACAACCTTAGGCACTCTCTTTCTTGCAATCCTAGGCTTGGCCTTTTTATGAGAAGAAGGCATGCCCCCTTTACCTTTGTCGCCTTGCTCTTCTTCTTCTCGAGTAGGCTGCTGTTCTTCTTGAGGCTATTATGTATCTTGAGGAGGCTGTTGTGTGTCTTCTTTAGGCTGCCCCTGCTCCTCAATATCATGCTGCTGTCTTGCCTCACTTTCCTGTTGCCCTTGGTCATCATACTTATGCTGCTGCCCTGTCTCAACCTCACTGTCATGCTGTTGTTCAAGCTGCTACTCTTCACCATGAATTTGTTGCTCACCCTCATCAGTGTGTTGCTGTTGTTCAGCACTCTTTTCTTCTTGTTCCTGCCCTTCCTCCTCTTGTTGGTCACTTCCTTCTCCTTCTCCATGTTCTTTTGTTTGTGCTATAGTGAACTTGAGCCTTTTAGGAGTAGGCCTGCTAGAAGAAGGGGAGGGGCGATGAGTGGGGGATGTAGAGGATGTATGGACTGGAAGGACAGTGGAGAAATCTGGGTGACTGATGAAAACATCCTAAGAGACCTCTCTCTTTTCAAGCTGGTGAAGGATGATGACTTTGATGAGAGAGTGATGGAATATAGAGGCTATTTTCTATGACAAAGGCTTCTTCTGGACAGTGGAGGCCATTTTCTCAATGCTTTTGCATAAGAAGAAAGGAAGATTTAGCTGCTTGGTCCTTGTGAAATGCATCAACAGTCAGATGTGATATGCATAAAATCAGGAGAATCTCCCCTCACAAGTGAAATACTTCATGATAATCTTCATGAGGGGGGCATAGCTAGCTAAAAGATATGAGAAAGGGAAAATAGCAGGGAATGATTCTCTGTGCTCAGGCTTGAGGAAGGGTTTGTAGTCATCTAAGTCCAAATAGCTTTGTTTAAACCATTTCTCGCCAATATAGGGAATTTTAGTAGCCTTGGATATGGATCTCGGGGAGAACTTGAAGTCAAGGCCTACCAATTGAAAATGTTTGTCTCTGAACCTCAAAGCACACAGATGTGTTAAAGGAGAGAAACTTTTCACTTCTTGTACCCTTTGGCAAAAATCTAAGCACCCCACCTCATGGAAATTGAATAAGATTGATGGGTGTGCATTGACCTCCTCGGTGGAAATAGGCTCATACCTTTTGTGCAATCCACTCCTGCTATCCTTCTTGGGAGGCATCTTGTTCTAGATGCGCTTCTGCAACACCAAACTGCCTCAAAGTTTTTGAAATGTCTTCTTTAAACAAAACTCTGCCTTCCCTGTCAACTTACTGTTTGATCAAGCAACAATGGTTTCAAATTCTGTGTGAAATGCACTCCTTTGCTATTAGGTCTATGTTCCTTCCAAACACTACCTTTTCCTCCCTTTGTATACCAAACAACCAATATTTATAATGAGCACACAATCAACAAAGATAAACACAGTCAAAGTGCTTTTTTTGTGTTTGTGGTAAGATTACCCAGCTCTTGGTGTTTTGAGGTCAACAAGATAGCTTTGTTTTTGGATAAAGGCAAAACAACAATATTCTCAATTCAAAACACTACTCTCTTCCTTGTAGGCCACTCAACCAATAGATTCAACAACATAAACACAGTGAACCAAAAGGTATATACACAGTCAAAGGTCACTTTGTAATAGGATAAGGTAACAGAGCTTATTGTGTTTGGTGTGAGCTCGAAAGACCTGTAGACTTTGATAAACCCTCTTTAATGGTAATGACAGTTTCACAAACTAAAGTTCTATTTTATGGAGTAAAAGGAGACAACCCTGTTCTTTTGCCCTTGTTTACCACATAGAGGAGACCTTTGAAGTGACCAAAACCTTTACACCATGATCACTGCTACTTGAAAATAGACTCACTGTTTTATTTTTCCAAGTACTGAGTTTCTGCTTTTAAAATAGTGCCTCCATCTTTTATCATTGCTTTGAGGGTAGTTTCAATGGGCTTTTTCTCATCAACAAAACTCACAAGCTTTAATGTTTCACCTCTAGCCAACATAACCACTGCCAATCTCGTTTTTAAAATAAACATACAAAACTAAATACAATGATTTACATCGTGAGTTTCATCCCTTTCACTCTCTCTTAGTAGTCTTAACAAAGCAATAAGGCACATAGAATACCTTTGAAATCGATGATGGTGTTTCTTGAGTTGTTTGATCCGCTTCAGGCTCTGTTTGGAGGCATCTCGAACGTTGGATTTATGCGCAGCACTTTAGAAGGAGAGAACGCCACGCAAAACATAGTCGGGTCACTTGTCGGTCCCTTGTGACCAGAAGCTACAGGCGCGCCACGCAACTTCGTTTTCCTGTGTAAAATGAGTGCCTGAATGTGCCGCGCGGTGTTACAAGCACGCTGCACAGTTCAAAAGCCCCAAAACTCTGTGTAATTTGCTCCAACTCTTTTCTTCGATCTCCAGGATAGCAAGAGGGGTTCTGTTGGTGTTTTGAGATGTGAAAAATGTGTGGGCAACGGTCTCCAACTCTTGTATTTGAAAAAGGGGGAAAACCCTTTGGTGTACTTAATGAGGGTTTTTGAAAAAAAATTAAAAGGCCTTCATTTTTAAAATCAAAACATGAAGTTCCTACCCTTTGTTAGATCATAGTTAAGACTCCCTTTCTTTTTCTCAAAATAAAATCATTCCAAGGGTTAACTTTGTTCATGGTGTTCATATATTTGAAAAGATGACCTTTGCCACTGTTGACACCTTTGGTGACATTTTTAACATGGAAAATCTACTCAAAATCTATCAAAGAGCATTGAAAACTGCTTTGTCATTTTGCAAGGAGATGGCCTGTCTTATTCAACTTGGTTGACAGCTTCTGCTTCCAGGTGTTTCATCAGCTCTTCCTCTGACTATAGGTGCCAAAATTTAGTTGCATTCATTCATGCTTACCTTTCTCTGTTCATTTAAAGGGAACTTCTCTAGACCTCTCCTTTACTTGGAATGCAACATTGAGGTGCTTTTGACCTTGTAAGGAAAATGCCTTCATTTGAAAATGGTGACATGCGCTATCAGCTTTAAATGTTATTCCTGAGATTTGAAACTTATGCCATAATCTTTTTATATTTTTTGAGCTTGTGTATCTATTTGCAACGCTTTTTGGGAAAACTAAAATCAATTTTCCTTTGTCTACTATGATAAGTAATTTGAAAGACATTCCTTTGTGAGTAGGAAAATCAGTACCCTTTGAAAAAAAATTATCATTTTCTTTGCCTGTGCAATGACCCATCTCATCAACCACTCTTCAATTCTGTTTTTTTTGAGCTCCAGACTGTCTTGGGCGAGAAACCTTGATAAGAGACAAGTTTTAACCTGTTGGATTACAGTGGTACCCCTACTTTCCTTCTTGGTATTCTACATCATTTCTCTTGTTTCAACTATCTCTTACTGTTCTTACCACTTATCTTTTGATCATTCAAACCTTGAAATCAGTCACTGCCCTGGCCCTCTACTTGTCAATGAAGGAGGCCTTTTCTTGACAAAATGTCTGATGTTCTTTCAACCTCTTTGGCCCTCTGCTTGTAGATGAAGGAGGCGCTCTTAACCCTCTGCTTATAGATGAAGGAGGTTCTTAGTCGGGTCATATCATCAGCCTCTTGATTGTGTTGTTTTTTCTTTCACTGTCCTTTCAGGCTTTGAATGTGGTCACATGAGCTTGATGAAAAACTCTTTGCTCTGTAGCTGCATCCCAGGCTCAAGATCACATTGAGAAGCAGTTGTCTTCTCATGTGGAGCCAAATATTGTCTTCTGAGATGCTGGTATGCCTTTGTCTTTGAAAGGTCTATCAAAACACTATAAAAACACCTAAAATTAGCTTGACTTCTGGTCTATGTGTTGCTGAGACTTGAGGGTGTATAAGTGGCGCGACTTATGGATGTAACTAACCTTTTTTGCAGAATGGGAAGGTCTGTTATGATTGGTCAATAGTAGATGGAGGTTCTTTGGCTCTTGGATAGTTCACCAAGGGAGAAATGCCTAAAGCACCACTTCCTAACTTAGGGGAGACTGTTTGGATAGATTTGGATTGTTTCTTTAGGGCTGATGGGCAGACTAGTATGGCTGAGGCTAGGTAGGATTTGATAATGAGGTTTCATCTCGTCATGGGCGAACTGAAAGGTAGGAGGAAAAAAAAATTTATGGATGTTTTCCCAGCTGGAAAATATGAAAAATTTTTGGATCAGCTGCTAGAAAACTTGGCTGTCAGAACTAGTCATCACCAACAAGTGAAAAATACTGATGACTAACATTCCCTTCCTGTCAAATGGACTTCCTGCCCAATCTGCATCTATGAAGCCTTGAAGATTCACTCCCTCTGTCTGTTTTTACTGAAGACCAAATTGATTGGTGCCTCTGAGTTATCTCAACACATGTTTTGATTCCTTCCAATAAATCTTGGTTGGATTAACCATAGCTTGACTAAGCTGGTTAACCGCATAACATATGTCCGGTCATGTGTTCACAATTACATGATTGAACCCAGAAACTGCTTGTAAATGGTAGCTTCTACCATTTCTCCTGAAGTAACATCTTCCTTCCTCCAATTCCCTGATAGAGGAGTCTCCATGGGTTTGATACTTTCCATGTGAAAATTATACAGTATCTCGTTGGCATACTTGCCTTGAGAGATAAATAATTTCCCATATCTTTTCCAAATTTCCAAACAAAGGAAATAATGCAAGGGACCCATGTCTTTAATCTCAAATTCATTTGCAAGATCCTCTTTGCAAGAATTTATCAACTTCTCATCACCTTTCAGAATCAAATCATCAACATATAATACTACAATAAATAATTTACCTTCTACCACAATATGGTAAAGGTTCGCATCTACTTCACTTTTGGTGAAGCCCAACCTAGTGAAGTAGTTGTCAATCCTTGTGTACCAAGCATGGGGTCCTTGTTTCAGTCCATACAACAGTCTCTTGAGTCTGCACACATGTGAATCTATATAGAAGGTCTCAAATCCTTTTGGTTGCTCAATGTACACCTATTCCTCAAATACTCCATTGAGGAAGGTTGTCTTTACATCCATTTGATGTATCTTTCATCCCATGTGCGTTGAAAGTGAAAGAATAGATATAATTGAAGAGTACCTTGCTACTAGAGCAAAGGTATCCTCGTAATATACTCCATCTACCTGAGAGAACCCCTTGGCTACAAATCTAGCCTTGTGTTTCTCCACACTCCCATCTACTGCTTTCTTCACCTCGTAGATCCACTTGGATCCTACACCTAGCTTTTCCTCCATTCTTGGGAGAACTTCCCATGCACTATTTCTAATAATATATTCATACTCCTCAACCATGGCATCAACCCATACTGGTTGTTGCACTCCTTCCTCTAATGAGGATGGCTCATTATCTACACTATCTCTTATAAGAGCCATGTAGCCAATGTATCTATTTGGGGACCTTCTCTGTCTGCGCTGTGATGTGGGTGCTCCCACATTCTCTCTAGCATCATGCATCAACCTGTTAGCATCTCTGGTGCACTTCCTTCCGTCTCTGGATGCCTCTACTTGAGTGGGTGCTTCCACTCTTTGTTCCTCTGCTTGTGGTTGCTCCAAATCTTGAGGTTATTATTTGGAGCTAATATCTCCTCAACTGCATTGTTGAAGTTTGAAACAAGAAACATTGAAGGAGGCATCCTGAAACATCATCCTTGATCCTAGTTGGAAAATAATCACCTAAACTAGGTGGGGCCCACACAGGCTATTTTTAGGTGTATGCCTATTTTTAGACATGTGATCATATTTCAGAAGTTGCAGGATGATATTTGTGGATGGTTGGTCAAATGTGAAAAATAGATGAAATTCTGTTTTTAGAATATTGGGCAAAGTCTTTATAGATTTCTGATCTAAAAATAGATGCATGTCGATTATTATTAGCTCTTAATAATAATCAGACATTAAACAACAACTTATTCTCTTGGAGCACTTAATTTCACTGAACAGATTTGTCAAATCAGTGGGGTGAAGTGATTACGCAATTCCTAAGGGTTTACTGGAGTTCATGCATGGAGGACTCAGTTAGAAATGAAGTGGCAAAGTTATGACGGAGTTGGAAGAGTATTTCATGGAGTTGTATTCAGTTTAACTCAGTTAGACTCAGTTGAGCTAGTTGTATCTAATCTAACTGAATGATACACTAGTGAGAGTGGAGTGAATTAATTAGTTAATTAATTCACAAATAATAACTCATTAATCAACTGAACAATACATCAGTTAAGTACAGTGCATGTCAGATCCAGTGGAGACGCAGTGCAGAGATAGGTGAAAGGGTGAGATAGACTATCTATTGTGACCATAGTGATGCATGGATTGCATCTATATATACATTGGAGTTGCCAATGATAATAACACAGTAAAGGAGAGTGGTATTACATTGAATTGGTCTTTTTAATCATATTGGATTGTGCAATGGAGGTAGGCTAGCAGGAGGGTAGAGATTGGTGCATGGATTTGCAGATTTCTTCCATGTTAGTGTGTGGCGATTGATTGTACTGAGAGCTTGATGTACTAAGCTTTGTATGAGATTGTTACATGATTTCCATGATACATAATATATGATATTTGGGGTTTTTAGCTTCAGGCTTTCCCATTAAACAACTGTGTTATGTGTGTTTTTATTGCTTCATGTGTTTTGCAATTGTTGATTAAATTTCCGCAAGAATTATAGTGGAAGGATTCTGTATTTTGCAAGAAGTTAAATATTGTGAGATTAGGGGAATATAGATGTATGCATGCTTAGTGTATACTAATTTATACATGCATGCATTTGAAGCCTCCTCTCAAGGGAAAGTTGCATAGCCTTTCCTTCATCGAATTTGACATCTCTACGAACCACTATCATCCTATGAGATGGCAGGTACACTCGATAGTTGTGAGGTGTATCAGTGTACCCTACAAATATGTCAAACTGAGTTGTTGGTTCTAGATTCTTTTTTTCATATTTGGTAACATGAAATTAAATTGATGAACCAAAAATTATAAAGTGTGCCACATCTGGCTTCTTATTGGAAAAATATTCTTTTGGTGTAATCATCCTGAGGATTCGATGAGGATTTCTATTATGCACATGAAAAAATGTGTTGCATTATTCTTCCCACAAGTGCAACGATAGGCCGTGATCATGTAACATCACCCGCTTGGCTCCAATAATGCTTCTATTCTTTCTTTTTTTAGCCCCATTATGTTGTGGGTTATTATGTCCTATCAAATCTCGTCTAATGCCTTTTGATGCACATAAGTTCTTGAATTCATTCGACACATATCATCCAGTGTTGTCGCTCTTGATAGCCTTCACCTTCTTGCCTATTTCTTTCTCGACAAGTGATTTGAACTCAAAAATTTTGAGAACAACTGATCTTTCTTCTGCATGAAGAATATCCAAAACTTGCATGAAAAATCATCTACAAAAATCATATAATACCTATGCTTTGTCGTGCAGGATGTCGAGAATGGTCCACACTCATCTGAGAGAAATATTTCAAGGATCGCTTTCGCCTAACTTTCATTATCATAAAAGGTGGCTTTTGTGTACTTCCCTAATGTACACCCTTTGCATGTACATGTTTCTCAAGTGCACCCTTGGGAAGTCTTGTAGAAATTTTTTGCATGATCTAAAAATATTCGTGGTGAAGATGGTCCAATCTTCTATGCCATAATTCACTGATGTCTCGGTTATCTACCTTCTTTGATTTCATGCTCAAGGAAACAAAATATTCTATATCCAATTTTTAAAGGTTCTTTACTTGAACCCCTATATTCTTCACTTGTCCCATGGCTATGTGAAAAAGGAACACCTTTCCTTTTCTAAATATCACATCGTAGCGATGGTCTTCCAACATAGTAACTGAAACAAAGTTCTTCTTCAAACCAGGTGTCTGCTCAACTTAGTGTTCCTAAATTGATGTCATAAATTGTCAACCAGGGCTAGTAAACTGTTGAAGTGAAGTGCACTATATGTGCCTAGGTATCTTCTTCCTACTTCGTTGTGTTTAGTGTTTTTCTAGTGTTCTTGGTTTTGTGTTTTTGTGCTAAGAGGAAAAGAACTAAATTGTTGGCAAAGAGAAGTTATTGGTCACACTAAAACAGAGCAAAATCTACTCTAAACTATGTATGGCACCTAAGAACAGAAAATGCTAATTCACCAATTGCAAAGCTTGACAAGGAAAGTAACTCATAACATTAACTCAGTCCAATTCATTTCATTAGAGGTATGTTGGAACAACTTGAGAAAAGGATAAGTTTGATGCAATGAGGTTCTTCTAAGTAAACAAAAACTTACAATATCACAGAGAAAATCTCATCCATGGTTAGAAATTTGTTGGAACATGTTGAGAAAAGATTATTTGCAACATAGTAAGGAACCCTATGCTAATTTAACTTATGACACTAAAATCGACCCATTCTGCAACTCAAAATGTTACTATTAAGCCTCATTCAAGGGTTAGAGATCTCTTGGAATAGCTTTGGAAAAAGGTTGTTTGTAAAATTATGAGAAATTGCAGAATAGTCAAGACCTCAAAATGATATTACTAATTCTTGTCCATATGATAATAATGTGTTAGAAGAGACTAAAAACAAGAGCAGTTTGTAAATAATGAAGGCCTTTAAGTTGAATTTAACAGAACTAGAATACAACTAGCTAATAAAACTTGAAATGCAATGAACAGAACTGAACTAATACGCAATTAGTCTTCGAAATAATATAGCTCTATCTCATTTAGTGTTAGTGATATTTTGGAACAATTCATGAGAACAAGATTGACTGCACTATTCGATGTAAGTAAGCATAAAACATGAAGTTTAGAAAACTACCTAAATTAAGAACGAAACAGAACTAAAGTTACTTATCTAAAAAAAACATGCACAAAGCCTTTCGGACAGTAGGGGCTCTCTACCATCGGATTGGCACACGAATCTCCTCAAGATTGCTTCAGATCATGCATTAAATTTGTACTTCTTTCATTAAAGGAAAACGCTTCAAAAACAGAGTATTACAGTCTTGGACAACTTAACAACAAAACATCAACTAGCTAACTGTCTCTCGGTTCACCGAGTTATTTCTATAAGCAAAATACATAACTGTCATTGAGAAGAAATATGGATAGGTATCTTTTTCAATCAAAATCAAATTAGAACTCCTGTTGAGGCCTCGTACTTTGCTGAAGACATCTGCAGAGTCCTTGTCCTGGTATAAGTCTACTTCTTAGTTTTGGTTTCCTCCACGTGCATAACCACTTGCAAATTTTTTCTCAGACTTCGTAGAGGGCAAGGAATGATGTAGGTGAGTTCTGGAATTCAACCATATGTGTTTTTCCTTTAAGTGACACATGTAACCTGTGTGAACATAAAGATAGGTGCGGAATATGCGACTAGCTACAGAATGGCTGCATTCTGTAGCTAAGTCTAGTAAAAAATCACTACGACAACAAAACCATAAAAGTATAGCAATTTAGTCATTGTATGAATTCTTAAAGTGACTTTAATCAATCCTATTGATCTTTTAAGCCTATAATTGATAAAGGACAAAGGAAATGAAGTGACATTTGGTGAAAGAAAAGGACATCTTTGGGGCTCAACAACAGGACCATACATGAAATATTTCAATGTGAGAGGAGAACCAAACTCCCTCTGAAAGGTAATAGTACCAATTTTAGTCATGCTATAACTCCCATCATATCCCATCTCAATGTGCATCTGGAGATCCTTCTCCTCCAAATCGTTGAAGAACTCTTTTTTTTCGGTCATATGGAGTGAGGCTCCAATATTCAAGTACCACACAAAACCCATCATCAATGACCCCACACATAATATGAGAGTGAAATCCAACTTGGATTGTGAAGCAATATCTTCATATGTGGCTCCTCATCAAGGCTTCTTACCGACCTTCTTGTGCAGAAACTTTGTGGCATAGTGTCCCAACTCGTGATAGTGAAAAAATTTAATCTTTAACAAGCCTTTGTTCTTGCCAACCTGACCAGAATATGATTTGGAATGGAATGAATTCCATTTCCCTTTATTTTCCTTTCCATCCAAGGCACAATTATCCTCATCATCATGATTTGATGAGGATCCACCTCTGGTGTTCCGCCAAATCTATTCTTGTACAAAGTTAGACCACAATCACTCCCACTTTGGTATCTTCTCCCTCTCATTCAATGAAACCTGGTAGTTGTTCCAGATGTTGGGAAGGCATAGAAGTGCTAGGATCACCATATCATCCTTGAAAATTGTAGCACCAACACTTATAGTCTCATCTTGACACTGAGTGAACTTGTTTAAGTATTTTTGTATTATGTTTCCCTTCTCCATCTTGATTTTTATGAGCTTGTCTTTCAATGTCGGGTTCTTGTGGTCGTTCATGTTCTAAAAAAAATATGCTAAGGCCTTCCACATATAATATGGAGTTTCCTTTCGATGGAGGTTCGAAACAATATGATCTCAAACTCCTTCTAACAAAATCCTTCTTTCCTTTGCTACGTTCCTCTTCCATGTCGCCAGATCTTGAGCATATGTTGTTGTAGGCTTAGGCATATAATTGTTTATGAATTCCTTCAGCCCGTTTACTTCCAACACTACCTCCATCCAGTCTCTCCAAGCTATGTAATTCAAACTACCCTCAAGGGAATATTCGAGTCTCAATCCAGACAAAGACATCTTGATCCTGCTGGTCCTAAAGAGTAGATCTGCAATTTTGATTCACCTACACAAAACAAACTCATATTCTTCTATTCTAGAGTGATTCCTGCTATGATGCCATGTATAAAATCCATGTAGATTCAACCAATCTTGTAATATTATAAAACAAAATATTTGAATCTACTCTACAAATTGCAGAAATCAATTACAATCGCATAATAATATGAACAAGAAAGATAGAGAATTTCAATCCCACAACACAAATATTTATCTGGGGAAAGCATCAGCTAAAAGTCCCACTATTCGTATATTTCATAAGACAAAGAATATGATAAGATTACAATTATTTTATCCAAGTTGAGAAAAATCTGCACTATCTTTATTTGTCTCAATGATTCCTAGATAAGTCTGGTTCAATTCTTAACCAATTTATGGCTTGCAAAAGTCCCTATTTCCTAACAAAGTTTCCTTGGGTGTTTATGCCCTATTAATTAGGGATTTCCCAATCCATATTGCACAATCCATTAGGGGCATTCCTCTAACTGCATGCACCACTTGTACAATTTAAATAATTATACAACTGATAGTAAACTGCCCTTGAACTCTAATCTCAACTGGGTATTTCTCAGAATTGAAATTCATGAGTTATTTATGAGTGGATTATCAATTATATGATTGACCACTGCATGTGAATTTAATCTAATTTTCACACTTTTACCTCTCTCCAATTCCTCCATCAGTTATAAGTAGTTAAACTAAATTTAAATCCTATAAACTGAGTTAATTAATTACAACTCAAAACAAACTCAGCCAGGGCTCCTATAATGTTAAAGACACTCTACATGCCTCTAGTTTGAACCTCAACTCGATTTAACAGAACCAACTAAGTCATCCTAACTTATTTAACACATACAAGTTGTGATATGACATGGAATTACAATTTTCTTCTAATTTAATTCAAGGGAAAATTAAATTAGAAGCCTTTCTTGGTGCCATTTCAAACAGGGTACAGATTTGGCCTTTAGCACAACTTATAATCTGCAAATAGATGGAAAGACAAAGAGGGTAAAAAATATTTTGGAGGACATGTTGAGAATGTTTGTGATTGTTGGCTCGAGGGGTCCTGACCCATGTTCAGAGGTTAAGGTTTGCCAACAAACCCCTATACTACTGGCCCTTTCGGCAGTGACCTGCTTGCGCAGGGCAAAGTCTCACCTGAAGCAGTATGGGTGGGTGCTGGAACCAGGTTTCCGCACCCTAAGAGAGGATAGGTAAGCCAAGCTGTAATGTTCCCACTTAGCCTTAGCTAAGAGGAACATTCAATTTTGTTTTAATTTCTATTGCATGAATAAATGAATAAAGGAGGACATGTAAAACTCCTAAAAAGTCTAAATAAATCAATGCCCATGTGAACAAAGACAAATCGGGGCCATGTAAATAATCACTTGCAGGTGTGAAAGAGGTTTGAGCTAAAGACTGGGTCAACCTTGACCAAATCAACAGCGTTGTCTAGGTTCATTTCATCTCCAAAAGGGACATCGTAGTTCTAGAAGGGAGTCTCTCATGTGAAAAGGCTAACTCATCAACGTGGTTTAGGGTTTGCAAAGGATTTCTCATCTTATAAAAGGAAAGGGAGGGCAGAAAGAGGAGGTTGTTGATTGATCATATTTTTGAGTATTTTTCTACTTAGACAAATACCATTCTCTGTTGTTTAGTGGAGGATTGTATTTGGAATTCCTATGCAGGAATTTCACCTCTTCCTTTGAGGATTCTTGGAGGAATGTTTGCTGAATTGAACCACTATCAGGCTTGAGTCCAAGCTCTAATTTCATGATCAGTGCTGATCCATTGAGGATTTTGCTTCTTCTGCAAGCTACAGCAAGTGGGAGTCTAGATCTGCAGAGATCTAGTGTATTTTTGGGAGCCTCTTCTCATGGAGTGTGTCTTTTAACCTCCTGGAAGAGTGTCTCTTCTCCTTGTACTTTAGATCTAAAATTTTGCAGTGGTTATCTATGTCATTTGAGCTACAATGTTGTTCATCTAGATAGACTGTGTTATTTTGGTGTGAGCCTCTTCATGGTGTTTTGCTCATAGTTTAGATCAGAGATCTCTAGTGTTGGGCTTTGCCTTCCATTTTGTGATCCATGGATTAGCTTGCTGATCCATGTTTTGTTTAGATCTGATCCATTGTAATGAAATGTCATATTCAGAAATTTACTGCAGCATTTTACAGATCTGCAACTTGTTTCTCAAATCTACTCTTATTTATGCATGCTTTTGTCAAAATTTCAAGGGGGTCTTGAAGAGAAGACTATCTAGCTTCCATATCTAAAATAGATCTGATTTTTTCTCCATAGATATGTCCTAGATCTGATTTTTAACTTACAGCTGCTGAAGCTCCTTAAAAATAACGCTGTTGAGCCATTTCTTCAAATGTACATGTGTTCTAGCTCTCTTTTCTGAAGATTTATTGTTGTATTGTCTTATGCATTCTACTGTATAGTGAAAGAGCTTCATCATAATGCTGATTTGTTGCTGTATTACTGAAATATAAACCTCCTTGCTAATCTCCATTCAATATCTGATAAAACTACACAATTCCTAAAGTAGTGTTTGCATTTGGCTGCAGCCTTCCTCTTTGGGTGCTTTTTAGCTAGTCTAGTTTTTGGGAGATCTGTTTAATGTATCTAAAATGATTTTTTTTAGATGAAATTACATACATGAGTCCCATAAAACATAAATAAGAGGAACCAAGTCCTGATTTGTGTTTTTGTTGCACAGTTTTCCTTATACAGTGTTTCTCTTGAGCACATTATTGATATTCATGAAAAAGGGATATTACAGTGGTATCAGAGCTCCTTTCTTGGCACAGCCTGTGCTTGCCTTGGAGCACTAGTCATGTTGCATTCTAAAGAAGATGATCCTATTACTAAGAGGGAGAGAAGGTACCAGAATAGAAGTCATAAAAAGTATGACTACACTACTGATGACCCTAACAAGGGTTAAGACAAGGGGAAAGCCCCTGAAACTGTGAATGATAAGGAAGCAAAGGAGTTTGAAAAAAATCTTTTGGAGACTATGCAAAATCTTTCCAATGAGATCAAAGAGATTAGGATGGACAGAATGAGGGAATCTCTTGGGATATTTCATCAAGGAGAAAGTTCTGACATGTATCATTATGGGATTGGTTAACCAGTGAGCCTACCACAAGCCCCACAAGCCTCACAACGCTATACTATGCATACCTTCTTGGCTATGGAGAATGAAGGACCAAAAGAGAAAACCTCCCTTGAAGGTTACTTTGTGGAGTATGATTCTCAGAGTCAGAGATTCAAGGATAACTTGAGTTTCCAAGACTTTTGCCATCTCAAGGACCGGAGGAGACCATGGCAGCAGTATAGAGATGGTGGTTTATTTCATGGGAGACGCCACACTATGGGTAGATTCTTTTTTCCCAAGTTTGATGGATCATCCTCTTGTTCTACCAAAGCATGGGTGGAAAAGATGGATATCTATTTCCAGTTGAACAAAGTCCCTAAAGTTGAAGCCATCAAGATTGCAGCGCTGCACTTTGAGGGTGAAGCACACAATTGGTGGTTCCATGGGTTGTCTACATTGGGACACAACAATGTGACTACCTATGCTGAGTTCACTAGAAGACTGGTGGAGAGGTTTGACTGGAAGGATCTCGAAGAACCCTTCATAAGCCGTGCAAAGCTGAAGCAGACAGGAGATGCAAAGGCTTATATATCTGAGTTTCTTAGATTATCATTTATGGTCCCTGATCTATCCGTAGCAAGGAGAGTCTACATGTTCATTGATGGCCTAGAGGAAACTTTGCATGGGTTGGTTAAGTCTACTAAGCCCATCACCTTGCATGATGCGATTGAGAGAGCTAGAGATCTCCAAGATGCCTTGCCAAAAGAAAAGGAAACTTTCCAAAGCAAAGCCCTTCACTCTTCTAAGGGGAAAGAAGGGAAAGCCGCTCCTCCCAAGGAGAGCTCACTGAAGAAACCTCTTGACATTGATCTCCGGAGGGAGTTGAGGAAAAAGAGATTGTGTTTCACTTGCCAAGAGCCTTGGGTGCCGGGACATAGATGTGCTGCTAGAAGGGCACACTATATAGAAGTCTTCTCAGATTTTGAGGAGGAAGATGGGAATTATGGACCTAGGAGGGGTCACAACGTTGGTGATGATGAGGAGGAAGATCAAACACCATCCAGAGATGAAGAGGGAGCCTTTGCTCCAACAAGTGGGACTCTTGCCTCTTTGAGAGGAGTGCCTAAGTACTTGACCCTAAGAGTACAAGGCTCAGTCATGAACCAGAGAGTGTCTATTCTGATTGATAGTGGGGAAACCCACAACTTTATTGATGCTCACCTTGTGCAAAGGACAGGAATCCCCAATGATACTTTTGATGGGTTTTATGTTTTGGTCCCAAGAGATAGAACCATGTAATGCATGCAATATGTTCCATCAATTTCTATCACTATGGGATCCTACACATTGGTGGATCACTTCTTTGTAGTTGACATACCAAAAACCAATATCATCTTGGGTGTCCAGTGGTTGATTACCTTGGGGAAGGTTACCACTGATTGGAAAGCCTTGCAGATGGAGTGGGTGGACTTGAAGAGTGGGAAACCACAAATAATTCAAGGCATGCAAACTTATCCTTCACCTAATGTTTCCACACAAACAACAAAGATGGATTTACACAGTGGAAGCAAGGATCTCACAGTTCCTTCTCTCATGTTTATGAGGATGCTGCAAGAGAAATTCTTACCTCATGGCAAGCCACTTGGAATTTCATTAGATTTTGATCTTGTGGGGAAAGCCTCACAAAGTGTTGCTCCAAATATAGATCCAGGAAGGATTGGAGAGCAAGCTACGGCGTCGTGGAAGGAAGTAAAGGGGAGGATCAACCTTCCAACAAACAATTTTGGCATGTGTAATGTCAAAGAAGCAATCAGCAACAAGGAAAGCACCCCCATAGATGTATCAGTAGTGCTGTCATTATTGAGCTGTGTGGATCCATATTGGAGATCTCAACTCCTTGTGGAGTACTCCAAAGATCTTCACACCAGGATGATACTAGATGGCATGAAGCAAGAGGGAGGCTATTTGGTCCATGAAGGGGTCATCTATCATCTTGGTAGAGTATTCTTGTCTAAAGCCTCCAAGCTTAAGCAAGAGATACTAGAAAGGGAACATAAAGAGTTCCTTTCTAGCTATATGCAGTCAACAAAGATCTACACCCTAATTACGAGGAGTTTTGATTGGGAGGGTATGAAGGAGGAACTACATCAGCACTATGATTGGGAGGAACTACATCAACACTTTCAAGAGTGCAAGAGTTATGAGGAGTGGGTACAGCCAAAGGACTCTATGTAGGAGTCATTTCAACCTTCTCTTCCTTCTCTTGAAAGAGGAGAAATATCCATGCCCAACTTCACATGTGTGGGAGACTTGTATGGTAAAGAATCTGATCCTATGGAGCATGTTTATTTTTCTAATTTGACACATTCTCTTACCATATGTATGCAGGCCATGGCTCCTACAGGGAGTGATATGAAATGTAGATCTCATGGCATTGGTAAGGCCAATAAAAATTCTGAATTTGATCACTCCCTTGAGGTGCAAAGGGAGATTCTTTTTCATGATGGGTGCTTCCCAAAAGCACCTAACTTGTGTATCACTTTCAGCCATGTCAAAGTGACTCATGCAGCAAAGGTGTGGTGGTAGTACCACTTACCACACTCAGATCTAATAAAGACAAGGAGTGCATTGCGCTGGCATCTTATGTGGGATTGTGACCCACCTCCTCAAGTGCAAATTTCAGTTTGCATATATGTGATTTTGCTTCCATCCATAGATGATATATTGGTATTGTTCATGGGTTTGTATGGTCAAAGGATGGGCAATGTATATGTACCACATGGGATGGAACTTCAACTTGTACTTTATGATACAAGTTTTAGATGTAGCATTGCTTCACCCATGTTTATTTCTGTCGAGTTTTACACTCTTGAAGGGATGGACTATGCCCCTATTATGTTGGCATTGGAGGAGAAATTTTTGATGTATTGGCTTATTGAGCACTTGGCCCATGATGAAAAATTGATCCTTGATGGTGCCATCAATGGAGAAGGAGAAGAACTACAGCTCTTACCCTATCAGCTGCTTGAGGACAAGCAACATTTTGGAGGGGAGGACTGTAATGTTCCCACTTAGCCTTAGCTAAGAGGAACATTCAATTTTGTTTTAATTTCTATTGCATGAATAAATGAATAAAGGAGGACATGTAAAACTCCTGAAAAGTATGAATAAATCAATGCCCATGTGAACAAAGACAAATCAGGGCCATGTAAATAATCACTTGCAGGTGTGAAAGAGGTTTGAGCTAAAGACTGGGTCAACCTTGACCAAATCAACAACGTTGTCTAGGTTCATTGCATCTCCAAAAGGGAAAGCGCAGTTCTAGAAGGAAGCCTCTCATGTGAAAAGGGCTAACTCATCAAGGTGGTTTAGGGTTTGCAAAGGCTTTCTCATCTTATAAAAGGAAAGGGAGGGCAGAAAGAGGAGGTTGTTGATTGATCATATTTCTGAGTATTTTTCTGCTTAGACAAATACCATTCTCTGTTGTTTAGTGGAAGATTGTATTTGGAATTCCTATGCAAGGATTTCACCTCTTCCTTTGAGGATTATTGGAGGAGTGTTTGCTGAATTGAACCACTATCAGGCTTTATGCCAAGCTCTACTTTCATTAGCAGTGCTGATCCATTGAGGTTTTTGCTACTTCTGCAAGCTACAACAAGTGGGAGTCTAGATCTGTAGAGATCTAGTGTATTTTTGGGAGCCTCTTCTCATGGAGTGTGTCTTTTAGCCTCCTGGAAGAGTGTCTCTTCTCCTTGTACTTCAAATCTACAAATTTTTAGTGGTTATCTATGTCATTTGAGCTACAACATTGTTCATCTAGATAGACTGCGTTATTTTGGTGTGAGCCTCTTCATGGTGTTTTTCTCATAGTTTAGATCAGAGATCTCTAGTGTTGGGCTTTGCCTTCCACTTGGTGATCCATGGATTAGCTTGCTGATCCATGTTCTGTTTAGATCTGATCCATTTTAATGAAATTTCATATTCAGAAATCTATTGCAGCATTTTACAGATCTGCAACTTGTTTCTCAGATCTACTCTTATTTATGCATGCTTTTGTCAAAATTCCAAGGGGATCTTGAAGAGAAGACTATCTAGCTTCCAGATCTGAAATAGATCTGATTTTTTGTCCACATATCTGGCCTAGATTTGAGTTGTAACTTCCAGCTGCTGAAGCTCCTTAAAAATAACATTGTTGAGCCATTTCTGCAAATGTACATGTGTTCTAGCTCCCTTTTCTGAGATTTCTTGCTGTATTGTCTCATGCATTCTACTGTATAGTGAAAGAGCTTCATCATAATGATGATTTGATGTTGTATTACTAAAATATAAACCTCCTTTCTGATCTCCACTGAATATCTGATAAAACAGCGCAATTCCTGAAGCAGTGTTTGCATTTGGCTGCAACCTTCCTCTTTGGGTGCTTTTTAGCTAATCTAGTTTTTGGGAGATCTGTTTAATGTATCTAAACTGATTTTTTTTAGATTAAATTCCATAAATGAGTCCCATATAGCATAAATAAGAGGAAACAAGTCCTGATCTGCATTTTTGTTGCAAATTTTTCCTTATACAGCGTTTCTCTTGAGCACATTGTTGATATTCCTGAAAAAGGGATATTACACAAGCAGAGTTGCGCCCGACTTTATAATTACCAGCTCACATATCCTAGAACCAGATATATAGATCTACTTCGCACCCAAGTGTGTAAGGTCAACTATACTTACTGTATACACTCCTAAAACAATAGTGCAACATTACAATTATTTATAACAGGACCGACCCAGATCGAAGGTTTGCGCAGCAGAAACACTTAACACAGTTACTTTCACAGCTTAACACAGAATATGCATAAGATAAAAACTATCAAATATTTGTATCAACAGTAAAAATAAATTCAGTTATTCAAACAACCTCTCTCATTCATTAATCCTTCAAATCCTTCTTACAATACCCAAACCCGACCTATGCACACAGCAACAGGGTCCGCACACAGCAGGACTAGGGATCTTCGCGTACACAGACAGCAGGAGTCCTTTCCCTGAAAACCCAAACAGATCTACTAAGCCACAATTCGTATCCAGATCTAAATCATATCCCCCCTTACAATTCAAAATGTCTTTCTATTTATAATTATCTAGCCTAATCCTTCCTATGGTCCGCAATGTTAGAAAATTATATATTACAGAGCAATGAAACACATAAAAATATGCGGAAAATAAAAGCACACAAAACACATAAAACTAGAGAGACACAGATATACGTGGTTCACCCAGTTTGGGCTACATCCACCCTAAACAACTAGTCCTTCCTTTCTATTATCCAGCTAAAATGAAGAGACAAAACCTATAGCAGATCTGCTGTAATATCCTCTGTTCTCTCTCACAGTGTCCCTCTTTGTTTCTCGCTCCGAGAATACACATAAAATACACAGCCACAATACAATACCCTCATGAAAGCGAGGGGTTTCCTTCTAGGGCAAAAAACCCTAAACTAAACATAACTTCTACCGTCAGATCATTTGCCTAATGAACGACCCAGATTGACTAGAAATTACTATACTTTTACAAGGCAATTTTACATCTGTTTTTAGCTTCGGGGGTGCTGCCCCCGAAAACCCCTGCTAGGGGGGGGCTCCAAACGGAAGTGATTAATTACGAGCAGCGTTTCCACCCCTTTTTAAGGTACAGGGGTCCAATGCTGTGATACAAAGTAAACAAGATAATCAGGCTCCACACCCAACAATCTCCCACTTGGAGACTGATTGTAGCAACTCCACCGCTGCTTCATTTGTTGGACAATGACTCCTCTTTGGACCTGGCTATTCCTCATCTTCATCGTCATCCTTGAAGACCAATTGAAACTGAGCACATTCTTAGTTTCTCCCTGGTTACAACTTTTGTTAGCATATCTGCAGGATTCTGGCTAGTGTGTATCTTTTCCAGCTTCAACTCTCCATCTTCTAATACTGACCGTATGAAATGGTACTTGAGATGTATGTGTTTAGTCCTAGAATGAAATGTTGAGTTCTTTTCAAGATGAATGGCACTTTGGCTATCACTGTATAACATGCCCATATCATGCTTCTTACCCAATTCACCCATAAACCTTTGTAACCAAATCATTTCTTTACTAGCCTCTGTAGCAGCAACATACTCTACTTTTGTTGTTGAAAGTGCAACAACACTTTGGATTTTTGAAACCCAACTGACAACTGTTCCACCTACAGTAAATACATATCCTGTAGTGCTCCTCCTGTTATCTCTATCACTTGCCATATCTGCATCAACATATCCCTGTAGAGCAATGTTTGAACCACCAAAGCATAATGCTTGATTTGTGGTACCTCTCAAATATCCGAGAATCCATTTTACTGCCATCCAATTTTTTTTCCTCGATTATTCATGTACTTGCTTACAACTCCCACTGCATGTGCAATATCAGGCCTTGTGCAAACCATTTCATAAATTAAGCTTCCAACCGCTGATGCATATGGAACTTTAGACATATAATCCATGTCTTCTTGGGTCTTTGGGCACATCTCCTTACTAAGTTTGAAATGGATAGCAAAAGGTGTACTAACTGGTTTTGCATTGTGCATATTAAATCTTTTCAACACCTTTTCTATGTACTCATTCTGAGACAGTGTTAATTTACGATTTTTCCCGTCTCTAGTTATCCTCATACCAAGGATTTGTTTTGCAGCTCCCAAATCCTTCATTGCAAATGAATTTGCCAATTTTATTTTGAGCACATTTATTTCCTGCATGTTAGATCCTACAACAAGCATGTCATCTACATACAATAACAATATAATATAGCTGCCATCATTTTTCCTTTTTAGATAAACACAATGATTAGAGTGACATCTAGTATAACCTTGTTCAGACATAAACTTGTCAAATTTTAAATACCACTGCCTTGGAGCCTGTTTTAAGCCATACAAGCTCTTCTTTAACCTGCACACCAATTTTTCTTTCCCTTTACCTCATATCCTTCTGGTTGCTGCATGTATATCTCTTCCTCCAAATCTCCATGGAGAAATGTTGTCTTTACATCTAACTGTTCAAGATGTAAATCTTCCGTTGCTACAAGACTTAAGATAGTTCTGATTGAATTCATCTTAACAACAGGAGAAAATATTTCATCAAAATCAATACCTTTCTTTTGTGCAAACCCCTTCACCAAAAGTCTAGCTTTGTACCTCTGTTTTCCTCCATCTTCTTCCTTCAGCCTGTAAACCCATTTATTCTGCAATGTAGTTTTACCTGCAGGCAACCTGACTAAGTCCCAAGTCTGGTTATGCATTAAGGAGTCCATCTCTTCTTCCATGGCTAGCTCCCATTTCTTCCTGCTTTCAACCTGCATTGCTTCTTCATAACATTCAGGTTCACCAGAATCAGTCAACAATAAATAATATAATGAAGGAGAGTATCGTTCAGGGGGTCTACTTATCCTGGTAGATCTTCTAACACCACTTTCAGGTGTTTGAGGTGCCTGTTGCTGTTGTGGTGGTTGCTACTGCTATGGTTGTTGATTATTATTATTTTCAGGCACCTTTACTTTTTCAGATATCTCATCAAGAACCGCGTATTCCTTGCTTTCTTTTTCCTGTTTCTTTTCCTGCAACTGATTCTTATACAAAACCTTTTCATTGAATATTACATCTCTGCTCCTAATGATTTTGTGATTTTCATAATCATATAAGCGATAACCAAAATCATTAGCACCATATCCAATAAAGGTACATTTCTTTGATTTTTCCTCAAGCTTTGTTCTGTTTTCTTTATTAATATGGACAAAGGCCTCACAACCAAAAGGATTTAAATAAGAGTAGTTTACCTTTTTACCTGTCCATGCTTCCTCTGGAATACCACCATCCAAGGAACTTGAAGGCCCTCTATTTATTAGATAAACAGCAGTATCTACAGCATCTGCCCAAAATTGTAAAAGCAATCCTGCATGCAATCTCATGCACCTTACACGCTCCATGATTGTTCTGTTCATCCTTTCTGACACACCATTTTCTTGTGGTGTTCTTGGAACTGTCTTCTCTCTACGAATTCCATGCTCTGAACAGTACCTATCAAACTCTTTACTGCAATATTCACCTCCATTGTCTGATCTAAGACACTTCAACTTCTTTCCTGTCTCAATCTCAACCAAAGCTTTCCATTTCTTGAAAGTATCAAATACATCAGATTTATTTTGAATACAATAAATCCAAGTTTTTCTAGTTGCATCATCAATAAACGTAACATAATAGCGAGAGCAACCAAGAGATGATACCTGAGCAGGTCCCCATACATCTGTATGCACAAGCTCCAATTTTTCGCTCTTATTTTCTTTCCCAACTCTGAGAAATCTAACTCTCTTCTGTTTTCCATAAATGGAATTTTCACAAAAATCCAAATCAACATTCTTCAAACCTGGCAACAAATTTCTTGAGTGAAGAATCTTCATTCCCTTCTCACTCATGTGTCCGAGCCTATGATGCCATAATGTTGCATCTACTCCTTTGGAAGTTAAAGCATTAACGGAGTTAGAAATACCATTGCATAAATACAATGTACCAACCTTTTCACCTTTTGCTATTACCAGCGCTCCTTTGGTGACCTTCCAAGTTTTATCTGTGAAAGTTGTCACACAACCTTCACTGCCTAACTACCCTGTTGAAATCATATTTTTCTTCAGATCTGGAACATGCCTTACCTCCTTTAGTAGCCATTGGTTTCCATTATGTTGTTTTACAAGAACTTTACCCATTCCAACAATTTTACAGGGTTTATCATAACCCAAACGAACTTGTCCAAAATCTCCTTGAACATAGTCATGAAAATATTTCTTATCAGGTGTGGCATGGAATGAAGCCCCTGAATCTACAACCCAAGAATCAGTAACATTTTCGAAAGAAATAATCAAAGCATCTTGTAACACATCGCCTGTCACATTTGCTTCATGATTGTTTTCTTGCTGTGTGTCTCCTTATTTTCCCTTCCGAGATATATAGTCTTTCTTTAGGTGTCCTTTCTTTCCGCAATTCCAGCACACTATCCCCGATCTAGACTTGGATCTGCCTTTCCTTGATTTACTGCGATATCCCAAGCTCTTTCCTCTTTCCAATCTTCTTCCCCTAGACTCTGCACTCAAAGCATTACCCGATGTCTCACCAAAGCTTTTCCGTCGCATTTCCTCGCTAAGGATAGCACCAAAAACATCATCAAAATTTAAAGTACTAGATCCAGAGACAGAGTTACTAATGGCCATAACTAAACCATTCCAGCTTTCTGGTAATGAGCACAAGAATAACAGAGCTCTAACTTCATCATAAAATTTTACCCCTACAGAACTTAACTGACTGGTAACTGTATTAAATTCATTTAAATGGTCTGCAATAGATCCACCTTCCGACATCTTCATATTAAATAGTCGTTTCATAAAAAATACCTTGTTTGAGGCCGAGGGCTTTTCATACAGTTTCGCCAACGTCTGCATCAAACCCTCTGTTGTTGTTTCCTTCGAAATAAACTGGCGCGCCATAAGGCACAAAGTCTTGTTAGAGTGCCTTTACGCGAGAATGTTCCATTGCGTACGTCATGGCCGTCGACTTCTTTATTTTTACGCCGATGGTAGGTATAGATCTTCAATACGAGATAATCTTCCATGTTTGCATCTTCACGGTGGAAAGTTTTAGTTAAATTTCTCTACCCTAAACTTACCATCGTCCACCATTGTTCCCACTCGAACTAGGAACCCTTCTTTCCTACGAGTTTATCAGCCAAATAGACCTTTGGCTTTGATACCAGTTGTTAGAAAATTAAATATTACAGAGCAATGCAGCACATAAAATATGCGAAAAAATAAAAGCACATAAAACACATAAAACTAGAGAGACACAGATATATGTGGTTCACCCAGTTTGGGCTACGTCCACCCCGAACAGCCAGTCCTTCCTTTCTATTATCCAGCAAAAATGAAGAGACAAAACCTACAGCAGATCCGCTGTAATATCCTATGTTATCTCTCACAGTCTCCCTCTCTGTTTCTCGCTCCGAGAATACACATACAATACACAGCCACAATACAATACCCTCATAAAAGCGAGGGGTTGCAATCTAGGGCAAAAAACCCTAAACTAAACATAACTTCTACCGTTAGATCATTTGCCTAATGAACGGCCCAGATTGACTAGAAATTACTATACTTTTACAAGGCAATTTTACATCTGTTTTTAGCTTCGGGGGCACTGCCCCTGAAAACCCCCGCCAGGGGGGGGCTCCGAAAAGTGCTGCCGCCCCCCCTGGACCCCCCACGGCAGTGATTAATTACGGGTGGCGTTGCCACCCCTTTTTAAGTTACAGGGGTCCAATGTTGTGATACAAAGTAAACAAGATAATCAGGCTCCACACCCAACACGAAAATCGTGGTTTGCGGACTCTAGGTCTACCCTTTGACCCGTTGCAATGCTTTCGGGCTTTTTCCCACCCCAAAACCCCTGCGCTAGACTAAATATAATAAAAAATATACAAAATCTGACCAGTTTCGCAGCTTGTAGAAGACCCTATTCCAACAGTGATGCATCAAAAATGGAAGTGGGAAGACTATCTACCTGTGGTTGAGTTTTCTTACAACAATAGGTATCAGGAGTCTTTGAGGACGAGTCTATTTGAGTCACTCTACATGTGGAGTTGTAATACTTCTATCTATTGGAGTGATCTAGTTAATAGAGTATTGATTGGACCGTACATGTTGGCAGAGATGGAACAAGAAATGTAGGTTATCAAGCAGAATTTAAAGGTAGCACAAGGTAGGCAGAAAAGTTACACAGATCAGCACCGAGAATTTAAGGAGTTTTAGGTTGGAGAACATGTATACTTTCGCATCAAGCCCAAGAAGAGCTCCTTGAGGATTAGGTCATGTGTGAAGTTACCACCTCGGTATTGTGGGCCTTTCGAGATCCTTGATAGGATTGGACCAATGTCCTATCAACTTGCATTGCCTCTAAAAATTAAACTCCATGATGTTTTCCATGTTTCATTGCTTAAGAAGTATGTTAAATATGATGATCATGTGATTGACTAGTTTGTATTGCATGTGGAGACAAAAGGAGAATTCCAGTTGGAACCTCAGTGCATTTTTTGGAGAAAGATGCTCATGCTTCGAAACTGACCAATCGAGTAGGTTAAGGTGTAGTGGAATAACTTTGGGCCCGATGAAGCTAAATGGGAGATGGATGATCAGATGCAGGCTATATATGCTTCCTTGTTTTCTGGTTGAGGAAAAATAGTTTTGGTATATGCATATATGTATATGCATGTAAATATTGCATCGAGCTATGTTATAAAGCTCCAATAAGCATTATGGGTGTCATATTGTTATGTTTGTCATGTTGGTTGATTTTTAGCAGGTTGTTCATTGTAAATACTGCATCAAGTTGAGCTATAAAGCTCCATACGCAATATATTTTATTTTTCGGCAGTTTTTACGGTTGAAGGTATCATTGAATGCCAAGGATGGTGTTACCCTAAGAGGGAGGGGTCTGTAACAACCCCGCGTTAAAAATTCATGTAATAAAATTAATAAAGGAAAAATAAGACCAAGGTCATGGGAGACATTACAAGATGAATGTTCAGAAAAAACATAGTGACAATATCACATGTGATTAATTAATGGCTATGGAAATTGGAAAAGGAAATGACAAAGGCCTTGGAAAGGCATGCGGAATTTATTGGAAATGTATTTATGAAAATAATGAAAAATAGGAGAAAAGAAAGGTGAAAGGTCACAAGTTGCATATAAGGAGGAAATTGAAAGAAAATAATGGAAATTGAAGTAAATAGAGGCCTCAATGATAAAAATGCTTCTGAGGATAAGCTCACAACTTTTTTTAGTGCTATATTTTGACAGTTCAATTTTAGAGCTCTCTCTCTCTCTCATACTCTTGGACACTTAGAGTTTTCTTGGAGTACCCTTGAAGGAGCGAGGCATACCTGGGATTTGGAGTAATAAGGAAAAGGAAAAGTAAGAAAGCGTAAGAGGACAATAGGATTAGTAGCTACAACGGGTTTTTCTTTTAGGTAGTGAGATGCATGTATGATTTCCTTATTAGTTTTGGCATGCATGGAACATGTACGTGGTTTCTTGGTTGTGATCTATCATTAGAATGAAGGATTTTCTAGATTCACAGTAGTTTTAACTAGCCTTTCCATTTTCTGGATAGCCATGGTGTTGTGGTTTTACCTTTATTTTTCTGATTGGTGCTCATTCCTTATGGCTGTGGGTTGAGTTACTAGTTCATGTAAGCCTTGGTTGGACAAATGCGCTAGAAGACCTATAATAACTTGGGTTGAATTACTAGTCCTGGAAGCCTTAGCTGGAAAATAATTTTGGAATTCCTTGGTGGGTTGAGTTACTAGTCCTAGAAGCCCTAGTTGGAAAAAAATATCTGGAAGCCCAACGATAGTTGTGGTTTGAGTTACTAGTCCTAGAAGCCTTGGTTGGAAAAAATGCTCTGGAGCCCTAGACATTTTGGGTAGAGACCGATCTGGTGATGTTTAGTGATGTCCAACCATAAGGTGGAATCACTGGTTGAGGGTTGAGATGGGTTGGCCTCTAGAAGCCTTGGTTTTTTTTTTTTTGGTTATTCCATGAGATCCCACATTCATGCTTGGAATATGGCATGTGGGTGATTGGATAAAAGAAAATTTTGGTTTAACACAATCTATGGTTAGGTGGTACGTTGAAGTCCCAGATATGGTTGCATTTTTCATATGTCAATAAGATCTCTTTTCCTCTTGTATGTTATGGGAAAATTTATTTTTTATTATGTGATATTTATGGTTGGTTTATCATTGTTATTCTATTGGTTATATGCTAGTCATGAGCATGGTTTATGACAAACTTGAGTTATGGATCTCATTATGTTTTGATTAGTAGATGAAATGTTAATGAATGCATTACCTAATTGATGATCTTGCAACTATTATGAGGATGCATCAATCCTTCTTGATAAAAACCAGATAAGTATGAAGTCCCCATGTTCAGATGTGTTTATATGACCTGTAGATTACATGTTCTTGGTGTGTTTGACTAAATTACTATAATGGCTAGGCATTGTCATATCAGGTTCTTGTTCTTCAAGTTTTTCATTAGAGGCCTTATCATATTTTTATTTATCCTTTTTGAGAGTTTCATCAAGTTCTGCACAGAGGCTTGGGTCCTGGCCCTGAAAAAGTTTCTCAGAATCCAGGCTCACTGGCACATAATTGCATGAAAAAGGTTGCAATCACATGGATGCCTTGTTATGCATGTGCCTGAAGGGTTTTAGTCACATGGAGGGCTTGTAATCAGTTCGACTGTGGCTCTAGTTTAACAAAACAGTAAGTTATCCCAGGGGTTGGACACCTAGAAGGGTTGGTTGGCTCCTGATGGTTTTATAGCATTCGTGGAAGTTAAAATTGGTCTTTTATTGTCGGTTCTGTTAGTGTCAGTCTAGTCATACTACCATCAGTGATCAAAATTTCTCTTTTGCATTTTCATATTAGGATTCCCATACCAATATAATTTCACCATTCCACTAGGTCATGGATTCATTGATGGTAGTAATTTTTTATCAGTTTTCCCTCATGTGAAACTTGCTGATTCTCCTTTCTATGGTCTTTAGTCATGAGTTACTTTCACTTTGTGAGTCATGTCAATAGGTCATAGGATGGGTCTCATTAGGTTTTAGGATCTCACCATGGTCAAAATATTGAGTTACGTGTCAATAAATATCAGCAAGGTCATGAGGAAGCTAATAAACTCAAAGTCACAACACCTGGAAGATCAAAGAAATATTTTATTCATCTTGATGTAATTTCCACCTCAAAACTATGTTTTGAGGTGAAAACATGATATTTTTCCCTTATTATCATTCATTATGTAATTTCATGTTAGCATATGTAATAAGTCACATTTCAGAAGCCGCCATCTCCACAAAGTCATCACCCTACCTTCAGAGTAGTTTTCCATAGCATTTTCAGTGTCAAATCATGTTCTAAGTAGCTTTAGCAGAAAGAGCCCGGAAAGAGCTTTCCAACGGTATACTACACTCTCAAAACTTACTTCTGGATTGAAATTTATGCCTCAGTGAAGTAAAAGTCCCCTATATCCTCAAACTTCCCCTATTTCCCATTTTTTCCCTTAAAATTTATGTTTAAAGTTTAATATTTTCCTTAATAAAATCCCTTTCCCCCCCTTCGATATAAAATTGCATTATAAAATTATTTAAAACACAAATGCGATTTTAACTTAACCACTTCCCATCATGCCCTTGAGACTTTATAATAAAATCAAAGTCTCATAGTATAAATACCCCCCGCCGTTCCAAACCACTTCCCCACCATACTATGGAAACTTTATAACAAATTTTATATTATAAAACCCTGCCGCCTTAAGTCCCTTTCCATCACAATCGAAACGTTCGATTGTGTGCCCCGATTGGCCCATCACAAAAAATTCTGATGCGATGGCTTCCAATTGAGCGCTCCCGAAATTCCATACTCCCGATTACATGCTCGCCATCGATCTTATCAGTTGATCCGATGGCTCACAGCCAATTGGGATACCCTTATTGGCCCTTCCCAAAAGCCCCTCCCGATTTCAGTCTCCCCGATCAACACCCTCCGATCATCCTTCAGCCGTCGATCGCCCAATCTCATCCGACAGCCTAAAGGCCATCACACTCATCGGCATCAGCAATTTCATGTGTATTACTTTATCTCGCTCCCCTGCGATCCCCGATGCTGATTGGCCCTCTGGCCCACCACATTATATTCCACCCCATTCATAATATAAAACCCTTTCCCTTTGTATAAACCAAAGTTTCGTTTTATAAGTTGCATGCAAAGTATTTCCCCCATCGCTGATCTCCATTACATCGAAAGTATTGTATTGTGTTATGTGATGCACCCGCCCCATTTACCCAATTCTGATTGCGATGATAATACCCCGGTCCCACCATAAAGCCCTCCACTCTTTCATATAAAAAGCCTTCCTCCCTTTGTAAATAATGAATAACCATTTTAATTATATTTTCAAAGGGATTTCTCTGCTCCCTTTCACATTACCCATCAGGCCTTGTCAAATCGCATCAGAAGTTTTGTTTTTTTCGTTTAAAATAACATCCTCCCCATTCCTCGATCGCCAATTGGTGATGGCACTATCACACAAAGCATATTACCATGTTTTATTATATATCACCTCCCATCCGATCCCGGTTGCGATTATAACGTGGACCCCGCCTCCTTCCCTTCCCTTTTTCCCATTCAAAATTAATTTTTCCCTTCACCGAAAGCATAATTTCATTCCGTTTTGTTTCAATAGCATTTTATTAAAATGTCAGATTTCTCAAACAAATAATGGAAAGAAAAGCGACAGTCAAAGGCCGAGAGCTATAAATAAAACAAAGATTTCTACAGCAGCATAAAGATAGGGATTTGCTCCTCAAATCACCTCTTTATCATTCAAAAGCGAAATTGTAAATCTGCCCAAGTAAAGCAAATGTAATATTGTTCCTTCTTTAGGGCAGATTTTTGGATTTATTTTCTATGATTAGTTTTCAGTTCTTCAGCTGTTAAAACAGCTCCTGTTTCTGTGGATCTATGTTCCCACAAATCTAGTGTATTTAATTTAATTGTAAATCATTTGTAAATCAGTCTGTAACTCAGAAGTAGGGGAATAGTGTGGAAAAAACGCTCTGCGCTCCATTGTACAGTTTGATAGGGAATTAATAAGAGATGCGGCTCCGATTTGTGGGATTCATGTGGTATGAGATTTAGCATTTGTTTTTCTCTTTATGTTCATATGTAGATTGTTATGTTTCACCTCTCATCCATAAACATTTCCCTTTGCATGCTTTCAAGATAGAAAGGTAGAATACATTTTATATGCTCTGCCTTGGGAAATCATTCACACTCTGTGTTTTTCTCTTCTGTTTGAAAAGGATCCATTTCTTATGCCCTTTTCAGCTCCTCACCAGTCTTTCCATTCCATCTTATTTCAAATTGATTGATAAATATCTTTCCTATCTTGCCCCATGAAATACCTTGTATCCTGATTTAATTTCCCAGCTTCAACTGTCCTATTTTGTCCCACACATCCCTGAAAATTCATTCATTTTATTAAAATTCTTTCCTATCATTATACCTAGCCTAATATCATATTATTATTGCACTTTATTGAATATACTTTTCATGGAGAGAGCCCTCTCTTGACCTTGTAGGGCTAGATACAAGGATGAGCGTGGTTTATTTGTTACCCTGTTTTGCCCTTTTCAGCCTGGGGTCCAGATCAGGTGCTAACATCTCTGGCGACCATACTGGGAAGCCAATCTGACTGTCAGCGAGCACATATTCTCATCTTTTGAATTGACTGTGTTTATTTAGTTTTGAAGAAATATCGAAATAGAGGCCCTGTAGAAGAGCGAGTCATATTCAGGCCATGTGTTATAAAGAGTATTGAGAAACTCTGTCTAAGGTTAAAAACCTTGGTTACATTGAACGCGACGCTTTTAAAGAAACCTCTGTTATTAAAGTAAAAAGCTTTATTCATTGCCAGCGATGTAAATATCAGTGGGACCCAGCTATTAGTTAACGCGAGGAGTTAAAGCACCTAACCACAAGTGAAAACCACAGTCAAAGCATGGTTTAATTACCACTGGCGGGTTTTGGAAACCAAAACCACCTTCATTGCGCTGCTTTCGCCTCGGAGCAAAACTACTTTAAAAAAACGCGATCCAGTAAGTTTAAGGCACATCATCACCCCAATATTGCCCATCTCGTGCATCTTTCAGATGTTAAACTTTGGCCTTTGAAAAAACACGAAATCAACGAGGATCGTCCAATTTGGAGAGCGCTAGTTCTGACGGTGATCACGCAGTAAAGTGCACAAGTGATAACTCAAGGTATGATCCGGCAGTTTGATATTATTTAATGTTGATTTTATTCATAAAAGGTGAAATATGGATGCGTGGGCCCCTGTTGAATCAAATATATGTTGTGCTAGTAGCATAAGTGTGTGCTATGATATAAGTTCGAAAGGTTTAAAAGGATCACGCCATTGTTATAAAGTTTTGATATTTCGACTGGAGTGATAAGATTTGCTTAGTATTTTTAATGTGTTCCCCAATATCACATTAAATTATAAAGGTTTGTTTAATTTTCTGGATATTATTTCACAGCAAACATCGTTAAAGCACTGTTAGAAAATAATATAACTACATCCACTTATTCCACAGTCGTAAATATATCAAAGTATAAAGTCAGATCACCCCAGTAAAAGCTTTCTTGTAAATTCCTTGGTCCTGGAAAATGATTTTCAGAGTCTGTTAGGCTGAAATAAATTTTGTACAATAGAAATTACACACACTAGCTTCAAGAAGATACACAAGGGCTAATCCTGATCCAAATCCTCCCCCTGTGTTTGAAAATCCAAATCTTATCCCAAGAAATGTCAAAAGACAAGAAGGATCATTAAGTCCCAGACCCATCTTCAGATCCCATACTTGGCCCAGTGAGTGGTTTTTTGTAGAAGATCTTTCTTTTGATGAGAGTTTTGAACTTTATTTGTTTAGAAATAAGTCTGAAACCAACATTGGTGATACAGTTTTAGATCCTGAGTTCCTTGTAGATATTGAAGTTCAAAGAGCAAACACTTCAATTGATGATTACATTTTGAATTCTCCTCAGTCATCCATTACTGTTACTAATATCCCTGAGCCTTCAGAATCATCAGGAATAGCATTCCCTCCTCCTAATTCATCAGCGTTCCCATCAGTCAATTCCCAGTTGTCATCTCCTCCATCAACACCTCCCTTGAATCCTACAAATCCTGTTGTAATTCCATCCAGAGTCATGGCTGCCTGGTATGCACCCTTGGTTTTGCCTCAAGTTCTGAATGATATGCCTATTGACTATAAAAGTAAAATTCCTATTTTTGATGCCACTCAGAGAATTACAACCCAGTAGCATGTTGATAAAATGAATGACTTTTTTGATCTACATGAGGTAGAGGCAGAGAATGTAACTACAAGGTTGTTTGTTCATAGCTTTGGAGGTGGAGTTAGAAAGTGGTTCAGAGCCTTACCAGCAGGCTCTATTCACACTTTACAGGAGCTACACACACAGTTTTTGGACCGGTGGGAGTAAAAAAGAACCCACTTCAAATTTTGTCTGAATATGAGAATATTAAGAGAAATGTGGGTGAAACTATACAAGACTATTGTTTAAGATTTAATGCTGTATATAATGCTATTCCAGCTAACCTGAAACCTCTTGTGGGATTAGCAATGCTAAAATTTCTAGATGGTTTCGATGCTGATATGGCATATCAGCTGCATGAAAGAGATCCGTCTTCACTTGAAGACATGCAGAAGATAGCAGTAAGCGTTGAAGCTAATTTGTTGGCTAAAAGAGCTCGAGCCAGAGCGGAAAAGAGAGTCACGGTGAAAGAGGAAGCCTCTCCTTCATACAGCAAAATGGACACTCTGATTTGAACAGTGGAGAATATGGTTGATAGATTGAACATTTCAAATAGACCTGAACCTCAAATAAGAAATCCAAATTTCATAGGGCAGCAACCCCAATTCAGAATCAAGCAAAGAGAACAGAGAATGCAAGACCAAGCGCCACCATAGAAGCAGATTAAAACTCCATTACAGCAGAACTACATGCAAGGGACAGACTCAAATGACGATGATCCTATGATTGAGGCCAATCACTTTTTCATAGTTGATGGTGCGCCAATTTTTCTCACAGAAGATGAAGAATACACAGTGGCGACTCCAGACATTCAAAAAGACCAAAATTTCATTTTGGCCAATGACACAGTGTTGGAAGAAGAGTCTAATGACTACCAGAGAGGGTATATGAACGCTCTGTCAGCTCAACAAAAGCAATATTCTATGAGGAACAGGGATGTTACAATCAGTCCCATTCAGAAAAGAAAAGAGCTCCAAATGAAGAACGATGCACAGAAGAAAGGAAAAGAGCTGGCCGATCCTTCCTCCAGCAAAGCACTTACAGCTAATAACACTGCAATTGAGAAGAATCAGCAGAGCGCAGTAAAGGATCAAACAGAGAAGAAAGATCCTCCCATTAAAGAGGTAGGAAAAGCTCATTCCTTTAATTTGGAGAATGAAATTTCTAAATTGAAAGTATCTATGCCCCTGACTGAGTTGGTGAAGAATAGTGCATATAAAAGTCAGGTGTCTAAAGTCTTGCAAATAGACTCTATTTTTGATATGGTTAATGTAGAAGATGACTACCCTAAACTTATTTTTGGTCCATCCATAGAAGAATCTGAAGAAAATGAAGTCCCTCCCTTTTACCTGAGTCTTAGAGTACATGAGTTTATCTTGCATAATGCTATGTTGGACTCTGGAGCCTCACATAATTTGATGCCCAAAGCTGTCATGGAGAAGCTAGGCCTTGATATTACTCGAAAATACCATGATTTGTATTCCTTTGACTCAAGTATGGTCCATTGTATTGGTCTTATCAAAGACTTGGTAGTGTCTTTGGATCAAATCCTAGCTAAAAATGTATTGATGGATGTAGTTGTTGCTGATGTTCCACCACGGTTTGGAATGCTTCTATCTAGGTCTTGGGGTGCAAAACTTAAGGGAACCATGCAACTTGACTTCTCTTATGCCACTATCCCTGTGTTTGGCCAGTTGAGAAAATTATATAGGGGAAATAAAATGAAATATATGATTACTAGCAAAGAGAATCCAGTCAATCATCCCATTAATGCACTCCACACAGAATTAGATTCTTTTATCTTGTATTCAGATGGTGGTTTAAATGATGAGAATGTTCAGTTGGTACAAGTAGATGAAATACCTAAGATTTCAGAGAATTTCAGGGAAGTCCTCAAACAAGAAAAAGACAAAGCAGCAAGCACTTCTGAGCCTCCTGCTAGCCAACAGCAAAAAGACAGTGAATAGCCAGAAATCAGCCAAGGTAAAGAAGAGAAAGAGACAAAATTTCAGCATCTACAAGAAGAAGAAGAAGGCCTATGTAGTATGGATTTTGATGGAGCTGTTGGTAAAGATGGAGCTGGTATTGGAATATGGATTCGGAGCCCTGTTTTCCAGCCTGAAAAGGTTCCGAGTAATGTTAGAGTATGTGCTTATAAGTTGGCTTTTGAATGCTCTAACAATGAACCAGAATATGAAGCTTTGATTGCAGGTCTCAAAATTTTGAATAAGTTGAATGCAAAGAGGATTTCTGTATATGGCGACTCCGAGTTAATAATTAAACAGGTTAAAGGAGAGTACCAAGCAAAGCATCTGAGATTGAGGGCATACCAAAATGCAGTCCTGGATATCTTGAAGACCTTCCCAGAATACACCTTGACAGCAGTACCCAGGATGCAGAACATTATTGTTGATTCTTTTGCCACTACAGCAAGCAATCTGAAGATTCCGATGAACTCCAGCAACAAGTTTGAGATTTATGTCAAACATAGGCCTTCTGTTTCGGACAACTTAAGGTATTGGAAAGTGTTTTGGGATGATAATGAGATTAATGCATTATTGCAGGGCGATGGAAAATTCAAAGATACTCCAATAGAAGGTGAGTATGAGGTTGATGATCAGGAGATGGAAGCAAACTAGATGGACATATTGCAGTTGAAGGATAATGTAATTCCTAGAGGTCTCATACCTCTAGAGGAGCTTTTTAATCAGGATGATGTCGCAAAGAAGCCAAGCTTGGTGCCCACTAAGAAAGGAGTTGAAGATGTGAATCTTGGAACAGCTGACTAACCCAAGTTTGTGAAGTTGTCAAAGGCATTGTCCTCTGAGGTAAAGGAGAATTATGTTAAGTTGCTTTCTGAATTTTCTGATGTGTTTGCATGGGATTATTCAGATTTGAAAGTGTATGATAAGAACATAATCCAGCATACTATTCCTATCAAGCCGGATCAGAAGCCTTTCAGACAGAAGCTGAGAAGAATCAATCCGAAGCTGCTGCCATCCATTGAAAAAGAGGTTAACAGGTTGTACAAAGTAGGTATCATAGTCCCCATTAGATTTTCTGACTGGATTTCAAATTTGGTCCCAGTACGTAAGAATACAGGAGAGATAAGATTGTGTATAGATTTTCGGAACTTGAATAAGGCATCCTTAAAGGATAATTACCCACTTCTGAAGATGGACCATATTCTGCAGAGAGTAGTTGGAGCATCTAGGATGTCACTACTTGATGGCTACTTAGGCTACAACCAGATCTTGGTGCATGAGAAAGACCAAGACAAAACTGCCTTCAAAACACCTTGGGGAACCTTCCAGTATGCTAAAATGCCATTCAGACTAAAGAACGTTGGAGCTACTTTCCAGCATGCAATGGAAATTTCTTTTTCAAATGAAAAATATGTTTTTCTTGTTGTTTATTTAGATGATTTGACAATTTTTTCTGGTTCTGATGATGAGAATTTGCACCATTTGAGAGTTGTTTTTTAGCGTTGCAGAAATTTTGGGATTTCTCTCAATCCCAAAAAGAGTCTCTTTGCCATGGATGAAGGCAAGTTTTTGGGGCATATCATCTCTCACAATGGTATCCGTATCAATCCATCTAGAGTGGAGGAAATTCAACACATAGATCTTCCATGAAACAAGAAAGAGATCCAAGCATTCAATGGTAAGATGAACTTCTTACGCAGATTTATACCCAATTTGGTTGAACATCTAAGAGAAATGACTAATATGTTGAAGAAGGATAGCACTGTTAAATGGAGTGAGGAGGCTATCAAGTCATTCAATCTGGTAAATTTTGCTTTGTCCAATGCCCCAGTTTTGATTAGTCCCGACTATACTCAAGATTTTATCATATTTTCATTTGCATCAAAGCATACTATGGCTTCTGTTTTAATGCAAAAGCGAGATGAGGTAGAAAATCCAATTGCCTTTTTCAGTAGAACTATTAGAGATGCTTATTTAAGGTATAATATTATTGAAAAACAAGCATTGGCTCTTATAAAGGCATTGAAGGATTTTAGGGTCTATATTCTGCATTCACATACTATAGCATATGTCCCTAACGTAGCAGTGAAGGATGTGTTGATGCAAACTGATCCAGAAGGTCGAAGAGGTAAATGCATAGCAGCTATGTTGGAGTACGATCTAGAGATCAAGCCCACGAAGTTGATCAAAGGCCAAGTCTTGGAAAAATTGATGGCCCAATAAAATCTACGTGCCTTGGACATAAACCTCATAACATCAATGTTAGAGAATGAAGATGAAGGTTTGCTTGTTCCAATTTCAGATATTTTTCTGCAGTCCCCTTGGTATTCAGATATTTTTTATGTTCTTCAGCACCTTTCGCCTACTCTAGGAATGTCTAAGAGTAGAGGTAGATCTTTGAAACTTAAATCTGTGAAATATTGTATTTTAAACAATGCTCTGTATTGGAAGGACCCAGGAGGTATTCTGCTAAATTGTTTGGTTGAAGAAGAGGCGCAGAAGGTAATGCATGATTTCCACAAAGGTGATTGTGGTGATCACTTGTTTTGGAAGACTACAACTAACAAGGTATTGAGAGCAGGGTATTATTGGCCCACATTATTTTCTGATTTATATAAAACAGTGATGAATTGTCATGAATGTCAAATTTTCCAAGGGAAGAAGAAATTTCTACCTCTTCCTTTGAAACTAGTTTCAGTGAACGCTCCCTTTCAGTAGTGGGGACTCGATTTCATAGGAGAAATCCATCCCGCTTCATCAGCACAGCATCGATGGATCCTAACAGGGACAGATTAATTTACAAAATGGATCGAGGGCATCCCAGTGAGGCAAGCAACTGACACGGTAATTATTCAATTCCTTGAATCGAATATTTTATCTCGTTTTGGCTTCCCATACAAAATTGTAACAAATAATGCAACAGCATTCTGATCCAAGAAGATGGTCAATTTCTGTGACAAATACAATATCGCGCTGGGCCATTCAAAAACATATTATCCACAAGGCAACAACCTGGCAGAATCATCCAACAAATCGCTGATAAATATAATTAAGAAAATGTTGGAGGAAAACAAAATAAATTGGCACCGAAAGCTCATCAACGCACTGTGGGCAGATAGAATTAGCAGTAAGAAATCCATAGGTATGTCGCCTTTTGAATTGGTTTATGGAACTGATGCGATTTTTCCTACATCTCTTACAGTCCCGGTTATGAGATTATTGCAAGAAGTTGGCAGCGAAGATGATGACAATCAGCGAAGGATCAATCGGATGATACATCTTCAGCAAACAAGAGAGGAAGTATCACAGAATGTTGTTCAGTTGTAGGAGAAGATTAAAAAGATCTATGATCGAAAGACAAAAGAATAAAAGTTTTAGTTGGATGATGTAGTGTTGAGATGGGATGCCAGAAATGAGGACAAAGGGAAGCACGGTAAGTTTGACAACCTCTGGAAAGGACCATACAGGATTTCAGCATACAGGGGACATAATGCCTTCTTTCTTTCAGAGATGGATGGTCAATATTTCCCTGGAGGAGCAGTGAATGGTAGGCTTTTGAAGCACTACCATTGTTGAAGATAATGGATCAGAAACCATGCCACCATCATTGTATATACCATGTTATTTTTTATCGCAGTTCAAGTACAAATTCATTGAAGTTTGGGACCCGAGGTGAAGGCTATAAAACTTGAATGATATGTGTATGGTTTGGTTTTATTTCGGTTTTTAGTCTTAGTCTTGAGTCAGAGTCAGTTTGCATTTGTGTCAGTTTTCAGCGTTTTTTGACTCCATGCCCAATGGATAAGGCTACTTGGTCTACGGTGTTCTTGGCACTTCCAAGGAGCCACCATCCCCATTGGAGCCAATGTTAGTGTCAGTCTAGTCATACTGCCATCAGTGATCAAAATTACTCTTTTGCATTTGCATATTAGGAGTCCCATACCAATAAATTTCACCATTCTGCTAGGTCATGGATTCATTGATGGTAGTAATTTTTTATCAGTTTTCCTTCATGTGAAACTTGCTGATTCTCCTTTCTATGGTCTTTATTCATGAGTTACTTTCACTTTGTGAGTCATGTCAATAGGTCATAGGATGGGTCTCATTAGGTTTTAGGATCTCACCATGGTCAAACTAATGAGTCAAGTGTCAATAAATATCAGCAAGGTCATGAGGAAGCCAACAAACTCAAAGTCACAACACCTGGAAGATCAAAGAAATATTTTATTCATCTTGATGTAATTTTCACCTCAAAACTATGTTTTGAGGTGAAAACATGATATTTTGCCTTTATTATCATTCATTATGTAATTTCATGTCAGCGTATGTAATAAGTCACATTTCAGAAGCTGCCATCTCCACAAAGTCATCACCCTACCTTCAGAGAAGTTTTCCGCAGCATGTTTAGCATCAAGTCATGTTCTAAGTAGATTTAGTAGAAAGATCCCAGAAAGA
Organism: Pinus albicaulis; assembly: GCA_034641835.2. NCBI lineage: Eukaryota > Viridiplantae > Streptophyta > Pinopsida > Pinales > Pinaceae > Pinus > Pinus albicaulis. The sequence continues at coordinate 787,906,995 of CM076575.1, read as the reverse complement.
GCTTTCCAATGATATACTACACTCTCAAAACTTACTTCTGGATTGAAATTTATGCCTAAGTGAAGTAAAATTCCTCTATATCCTCAAACTTCCCCTATTTCCCATTTTTTCCCTTAAACTTTATGTTTAAAGTTTAATATTTTCCCTAATAAAATCCCTTTCCCCCCCTCTGATTATAAAATCGCATTATAAAATTATTTAAAACACAAATGTGATTTTAACTTAACCACTTCCCCTCATGCCCTTGAGACTTTATAATAAAATCAAAGTCTCATAATATAAATACCCCCCATCGTTCCAAACCACTTCCCCACCATACTATGGAAACTTTATAATAAAAAATTATAACAAAGTTTATATTATAAAACCCTGCCGCCTTAAGTCCCTTTCCATCGCAATCACAATGTTCGATTGTGTGTTCTGATTGGCCCATCACAAAAACTTCCGATGTGATGGCTTTCGATTGAGCACTCCCGAAATGCCATACTCCCGTTTACACACCCGCCATCGATCTTATCAGTTGATCCAATGGCTCACAGCCAATCGGGATACCCTTATCAGCCCTTCCCAAAATCCCCTCCCAATTGCAATCCCCCCAATCGACACCCTCCGATCATCCTTTAGCGGTCAATCGCCCAATCTCATCCAATGGCCTAAAGGCCATCGCACTCATCGGCATCGGAAATTTCATGTGTATTACTCTATCCCGCTCCCCTCCGATCCCCAATGTCGATTGTCCCTCTGGCCCACCACATTATATTATGCCCTGTTCATAATATAAAACCCTTTCCCTTTGTATAAACTAAATTTTCATTTTATAACTTTCATGCAAAGCATTCCCCCCATCGTTGATCTCCATTGCATCGGAAGTATTGTATTGTGTTATGCAATGCACCCGCCCCATTTACCCGATTCCGATTGCAATGATAATACCTCGGTCCCACCATAAAGCCCTCCACTCTTTCATATAAAAAGCCTTCCTCCCTTTGTAAATAATGAATAACCATTTTAATTATATTTTCAAAGGGATTTCTCCATTCCCTTTCACATTACCCATCGGGCCTTGCCAAATCGCATCGAAAGTTTTGTTTTTTTCGTTTCAAATAACATCCTCCCCATTCCCCGATTGCCGATTGGAAATGGCACTATCGCACAAAGCATATTACCATGTTTTATTATATATCGCCTCCCATCCGATATCGATTGCGATTATAACGTGGACCCAGCCTCCTTCCCTTCCCTTTTTCCCATTCAAAATTAATTTTTCCCTTCACCGAAAGCATAATTTCATTCTGTTTTGTTTCAACAGCATTTTATTAAAATGTCAGTTTTCTCAAACAAATAATGGAAATCAAAGCGACAGTCAAAGGCCGAGAGCTATAAATAAAATAAAGATTTCTACAGCAGCATAAAGATAGGGATTTTCTCCTCAAATCGCCTCTTTATCATTCAAAAGCGAAATTGTAAATCTGCCCAAGTAAAGAAAATGTAATATTGTTCCTTCTTTAGGGCAGATTGTTGGATTTCTTTTCTATGATTAGTTTTCAGTTCTTCAGCTGTTAAAACAGCTCCTCTTTTTTTGGATCTGTGTTCCCACAAATCTGGTGTATTTAATGTAATTTTAAATCATTTGTAAATCAGTCTGTAACTCAGCAGTAAGGGAATAGTGTGGAAAAAATGCCCTGCGCTCCATTGTACAGTTTGATAGGGAATTAATAAGATATGTAGCTCTGATTTGTGGGATCCATGTGGTATGAGATTTAGCATTTGTTTTTCTCTTTGTGTTCATATGTAAATTGTTATGTTTCACCTCTCATCCATAAACATTTCCCTTTGAATGCTTTCAAGATAGAAAGGTAGAATCCATTTTATATGCTCTACCTTGGGAAATCATTCATACTCTGTGTTTTTCTCTTCTATTTGAAAAAGAACCATTTCTTATGCCCTTTTCAGCTCCTCACCAGTATTTCCATTCCATCTTATTTCAACTTGATTGCTAAATATCTTGCCTATCTTGCCCCATGAAATACCCTGTGTCCTGATTTAATTTCCCGGCTTCAACTGTCCCATTTTGTCCCACACATCCCTGAAAATTCATTCATTTTATTAAAATTATTTCCTATCATTATACCTAGCCTAATATCAGATTATTATTGCACTTTATTGAATATCCTTTTCATGGGGAGAGCCCTATCCTGACCTTGTAGGGCTAGCTACAAGGCTGAGAATGGTTTAGTTGTTACCCTGTTTTGCCCTTTTCAACCTGGGGTCCAGATCAGGTGCTAACAGGTCCCACTTCCTTAACTGTACTTGGGGAGTCAAATCATATCATAGTAACTCTTCATCACATGTTTACCCTAATGGAACAATTAGCTTGGGTAAATGTGGGAGGAGACGGTTACAATCTAGTCCTTATGTAGCAGAGATTGTTTGACCATTTATTTAGTTCATATACATATATTTATTCAATGTAGGTACCTCAAATATGTATTTATTGAACCAGAAGGAAAGACACAAATATTTATTTTTAATTTGTCCATAAGAGGACTTTTGACTGTCTTCGTATGATGTTCTATAGATCCACAAATCAACCTTCAACTATACTTTCTTTTGTAGATTTCATATTTCAAATTAGGTGCCTTTAAAAATTCCTCACATAGCACAATTGTTTCACATACTTGTGTAATAAAGATGAGTCTTATATACTTTCTTATCACAATCCTTTTTACCTGGAGCTATAACACCAGAAGATACAATTATTATGATAATTTCTATATTTCAGTAGCTCAATCTTTTACCATAGAATCTCAACCTTTATTTTTCAGAGAACATTCATAGATATTTTGGTCCCTTCCAGGTTCTATAGAAATTGGGTATAGAGGAACATTGAATTTTCTAAGGGATATGTCACAGATAACTTGTTTTTCAAACTTTTATGTATACTTAATACCTTACTCCAGGATTTTACTTCTGATTGACCTCCCAAGTTCCTTGAGCCAATATCATAGTTTTTTATTTCAGATCAGAGGTATGTGAGTTGATGAGTTCTATTTGAGAGATGTGATATACATGAAAATGAATGATTTTCCACATAATGCCAGAGAGATAAAACTTTCTTCAGTAGTTTGGATTTCTAGGAGTTTTAGGTGTCTACCTTGGATCTCTCACTGAGATTATGAGCCTTAGATTTTCATGACAAGCTTCATACCTTCACATATAAACTTTGTACTTCACATATACCATAGAGTAACATCCATTAAAGCTCACATATAATCATAGAAGAAAGTTATGCATAAGATGCCACATAATTGGATTTTCACAGAAAAATTCATCATTTTAATATTCATATATTTTTTTCAGATGCCTTGTATAGTTTGGTCCTTGAATTTTTGTTTCTTGGTGTCAATTTATTTGCCTCAAATCTTAGAAATATGTTGCCACAATAATCTCCGCAGTAAGCTTCAGATGTCTCAGAGAAATGTTTCCACAATAGTTCAAATTCCACAGACGATATGTTTCCTTCATGTAGCTTGCATCATAGAGATAATATGTGTCGTGTATCTTGCATTTACATAGATAGAAGGTGCCATAGATACGAAATTACCCTTTTCAAAAGAGAGATGATCTTGCTTGAGTAAGGGTAAAATAAATTCTTCTATCCTTTTGTGTTTTCGTCTTCATCCTCCTTGTATTCTTCATAGATTGCAGAGATGGATGACATGGTGTCATTCCTTGGGCTACTTGAATTTGTTAAATCCTTAGATATGAGGAGATGCTTAGGAGTTTATTTCAACAAAATTCATATAATATATGCAATGATATCAACCTCTCAGGTATTAATGCACACTAGAATTTGAACTTAATTTTTCTTTCAAACTTAGATCTAATTAGGGCTTCTTCAATAGTGTTCCTGCCTTTACCATAGCTCTGATACCATGTTGATAAACCAAGTGTAGTGTAATTAGGCTTCATTTATCTACTTGATAATAACTTTTTACTGTTCATATTTCTCCTTTATTATTTGTTATTTCTTATTCATCAAGAAATTATACAAAAATTTCAGTTTTCTAGGAAAATAAAAGGTACAAGAGACACAAAAATTAGGCTCCAAGCGAGAGAAAAACACCACAAGGGGGAAAACCCAACAATCATTCTCTTATAGAATCAGATCAAAGTGAGATATCCAAGACCCAATACCAATACCAAAACTTCCATAAAAAATTTCAAGTCAAACCCTCCTCCAAGTCACCTCCAAAGTCAAAGTCAACAATGGTCAAACTACCCCAAATTTGGTCAACCCATGAAATTTCTGGCCTGTAGTAGCACAAAAATATTCATCCTTCAAGTCTGAGATTCGGTCAAGAAAAATTGTCTCTTCTTTTACTTTATTTATCTCCTCATTAACTTTTTCTTCTTGTCCTCGTTTACATGGTTCATATGTACTTCTTTCTGTGTCAATGAATGAATTGCTAAATAGGTCAAACTGTCTCTCTCTATCACACACACACACACACACAGTAATATTCCCAATTAGCCATGAGCTAGTTGGAATATTAAATTTTGTTTCGCTGCTTTGTTTTATGAATAAGAGGACAATGGAGGTCCATAAGTCTCCTTAATAATGAATAAATCAATGCCGATCTAAAAGTAAAACATCTTGCCAGCTTAATTGAGCACCCTTAGGTGTGAAAAGGGGCTGAAACATCTTGACTGGGTCAACCTTGACCAAATTGACAACGCTGTCATGGAGGAGTGGCAATCAATGAGGGACATCACAGTTTTAGATGGAGACACCTTGCATGGAAGTAGGGTCATAAATTAATGGGGCTTAGGGTTTGGAAGCTCACATATTATAAAAGGAAGAGGATGGCAGCCATATGATTCATTTTTATGTATTTGATATTTCTAAATATATGGTATGTTTAGACATATATCTTTCTCTAGTTGTTTAGCTGAGATTGTGTGTTGTTTAGCACTAGGTGTTCCTGATCGGGAATCCCACCTCTTTGATTGAGAAGCTCTTGGAGGATTTTGTACTACATTTTCCACTTTCAGGCCTAAGGCCAAGCTTCATCTTTCATTTACAGCGTAGATCCTGTTGAGGGTTGAATTATTTTGCAGGTTGCAGCAGTGGAGACCATCTTTGGGTCATTTCATTTCTTATTTTCAGTGGAGAAGGGTTCCTTTCCATTGGGAGGATAGTAAGGAAGGCACTTGTGAATATTTTCAGATCTTGGCATTAGGCCACATATTTATTTTCCCCAACAGTGCAGTTTCTTTCTAGATCTGTGTTATTTTGAGGGAGGAGTTGCAGGGTGGTTTTGGCACACCATTTGGAGAGGAGGTTTGCTAGTGAAGGGGATCTTCCTTTCATCTAGGAGATATATGGGAGGAAGCTGCACTATTTCTTATATCATATTAGCCACACTTTCCATATCTATATGTTGCTGTGGATATTCAGCCCTAGGGCTTAGATTCCCATATTGTACATGGTGTTTTGTTGAAAACCCTTAAGGAGTTCTTCATTGGAGGTTGTATAGTGCTCAGATCTGTATTAGATCCATATTTTGAGGCACATATCATTTTCTATAGCAGTGCCTTTAAAACTGCACTGTAGCAGTGTTCCGACATTTTGATATATAGTAGCAACACCTCTTTTGAGGGTTTTTTCCATTGGAGGCTTGTTCTATCTTATATTTTGATTTGTGGCCCATTGTTTTACATATATTTGCTGTTTTTTTGATGAATGGAAGGTCTCCATATTGGTCTCTTATTTTTATCTAATGTTTTACACTGCTATTCCATAGTTTTGCACTATATTCCTGCTTTTCCCAGTTGGGAATATTACAGTGGTATCAAAGCATAATCTTGGCACAGCCCGTGCATCTTGAAAAGCCAATATGTCATTTGAAGAAGGAGATACTCTTATTGACAGAGAGAAGAGGTATCAAAGAAGAAGATACCGAAAGTTTGATTATACAAATGAAAAAGAAGATAAGGGTAAAACCCCTTTATCTGGAGGAGAAGATGAAGAGAAAGAGTTTCCTAATATTCTTCTCTAAGCTATGCAAGACATTTCTAGATAAATAAAGGAGATGAGGATGGATAGATACAAGGAATCCCCTAAAGGATTTCAACATGGTGAAGGCTCTGACATTTCTCATCACTGGAGTGATAAACCAGTGCAGCAACAACAAGTTTCCCAACGCTCTGCAATGCCTACATTCTTAGCAGTGGGAAATGAAGGGTTTCAAGAACAAGAATCCCTTTAAGACTATTTCATGGAGTATGAGTCTCAAAATCAGAGATTCAAGTACCTCTTGAGTTTTCAATAATTTTTTCAAATCAAGGACAATAGGAGACCCAGACATCACAATAGAGGTGGAGGATTCTTTCAGAATCATGATCTACATCACACTATGGGAAGATTTTTCTTACCCAAATTTGATGGGTCATCTACATGCACTTCCAAATCATGGGTAGAGAAGCTTGACATCTACTTCCAATTGAACAAAGTTCCAGAGATGGAGGCCATTAAGATAGCAGCTCTGCACCTTGAGGGTGAAACACATGATTGGTGGTTCCATGGCTTGTCTACATTGGGTCATGCCAATGTGACTGTATATTTAGAGTTCACAAGGAGGCCAGTGGAGAGGTTTGATAGAAGAAATAATGAAGCACCATTCATGGGGCTTGCAAAGCTAAAACAATAAGGTGATACAGAAACTTATATTTCTGAATTCTTAAGACATTCTGTTATGGTTCTTGATTTATCTACAGCAAGAAGGGTCTATATGTTCATTGATGGGTTAGATGAACATCTTCATGGGTTGGTTAAGTCTAGCAAGCCCACTACCCTTGAAGATGCCTTGCCAAAAGAAAAGGCAACATTTCAGCATAAGCCCTCTTTTCCATCAAAAGGAAAAGATGAGAAGGCTCCTCTTTCAAAGGAGATCCAATACAAAAAACCTCTTGATGATGACGTCCGAAGAGATTTGAGGAGGAGGAAGCTTTGCTTCATATGCCAAGAATCTTGGGCACCCAGACATAGATGTGCAGCAAGAAAGGCACACTACATAGAGGTCTTCTCAGATGATGAGGAGGAAGAAGAAGAAGAACAAGAGAGGTGTCAAAATGCTGGAATAGAAGGAGATGATCCACCACCACCAGGAGGTGAGGATGGAGAAATTTCTCCATTTAGAGGGACTTTTGCATCATTGAGAGTGGTACCCAAGTATCATGGAACTTCCACATAATAAATAGATTTTGATTTGCACAGTGGAAGCAGAGACATGATAGTCCCATCTATTATGCATATGAGATTGGTCCATGAGACATCACTATCTTGTGGTAAACCACCTAGGAGGCCACCTGATCCAGATTTGATGAGAGATGTCTCACATCATGATACACCATTCATAGATACGGGAGGAATGGGAGCATTAGGATACCATGATACAACGTAGAGAGTCTTGGGTAGGCTCAAGGAGGAGGCAGACATTCTCCCACTATCATCATTACCCACTCTCAAATCTCATACTGCGCTGAAAGAAAATGTTGCAGGATTGGAGGATGACACCATCATGAGGCAAGGAGATCATTCCTTGGCTATGGAGACTCAGAAGATGTTCTCATTTGAAGAGAAATCTTCCATACATGGTAGAAGATGGTGTCCACAAATGCATGCTTTGGCTAAACTCAGGAATTTTTGGATGGATGATAGCTTCCCATGGGAGACTAACCTCCAAAAACTTCAACCTTTACTTGAGCATGAGCATATGCAAGAAGAGCAGCACGGAGGGGATAGCAGCATCCCAATGAGTACCTTTGGCATGGGAGATATCAAAGAGAAGGACAGCCATATGACAAACGTTCTTTGTGATAGATCATCAGTGCCATCACTATGGAAGATTGATCCATATTGGAAATCCCAACTGTTGGTGGATTATTCCAAGGATATTTTCACATGTATGATACTTGATGACCAGCTACAGGAAGAGGGATGTTCAGGAAAATATGAGGTCATTTATTATCATGGTATGATATTCTTATATAGAGCTTCCAAGATCAAGGAGAATTTGCTGCAAAGGGCTCATGAAGATTTCATTTTCAGCCACACTTATTCCATGAGAGCCTACAACACTATCATGGAGAGCTACACTTGGGAAGGCTTTGAAGAGGAACTATATCAGCATTTTCAAAGATGCATGAACTATGTGGAGTTGGAAGAGAGACATAACTCAATGAAGGAATTATCACAACCACATCTTTCCTCTTTTGGAATGAGAGGGGATCTATGTATGGACCACTCCATTTGAATGAGCAGAAATTTTGGTAAGGAACATGCTTATGTACATAATGTTTCATTTGATTATTACTTGCATTCCTTTACCATGTATATGCAAGCCATAGCTCCAAGGGGGAGCATTTTTCCATATAAATTTCATGGCCAACTTTGGGCCATAAACATTTCTGAACATAGCCACTCACTTGGAGGATATAAAGAGATGTTGTATCATTGTGGGTGCACTCCAAAGGAACCAAACATATCTCACTTTTTCAGCCATTGTGAGAAGACTTGGGCAGCAAGTAAGTGGTGGGGAAACCACTTTCCATATCAATATATGATGCAGTCAAGAGATTTACTGCACTGGTTTCACATGTGGGACTGTGACCTGCCTCCATTTTTGCATATTTCTGTGTGTATGTACTTGGTTTTGATCCCATACACTGATGATGTACTTATTATTTTTATGGGAATGTATGGAGGGAGAATGGGAAGAATTTATGTGCCCTATGGGAGAGATATTCTCCATGTTAATTATGCTACACGTTTTATGGAGAACATTGGGCAAACCATGTTTGTTTCATTGGATATATTACTTCCTTGTGGGATGAAGTACTTGCATCTCATGAGAACTTTGGAGGAGAATTTCATGGAGGGATGGATTGGTAGACACTTAGCTTAGGAGGGAAGCTTATCACATGATGGTGTCACCAATGGTGGAGGAGAAGAGTTGCATCACTCACCTTGTCAGTTTCTTGAGGACAAGCAACATTTGGGAAAGGAGGACTGTAATATTTCTAATTAGCTATGAGCTAGTTGGAATATTAAATTTTATTTTTTTGCTTTTTTTTATGAATAAGAGGACAATGGAGGTCCATAAGACTCCTTAATAATGAATAAATCAATGCCAATGTAAAAGGAAAACATCTTGGCAGCTTAATTGAGCACCCTTAGGTGTGAAAAGGGGTTGGAACATCTTGACTGGGTCAACCTTGACCAAATCAACAACGTTGTCATGGAGGAGTGGCAATCAATGAGGGACAATGCAGTTTTAGATAGAGACACCTTGCATGGAAGTAGGGTCATAAATGAATGGGGCTTAGGGTTTGGAAGCTGACATCTTATAAAAGGAAGAGGATGGAAACCATATGATTCATGTTTATGTGTTTGATATTTTTGAATATACGGTCTGTTTAGACATATAGCTTTCTCTAGTTGTTTAGCTGAGATTGTGTGTTGTTTAGCACTAGGTGTTCCTGATCGGGAATCCCACCTCTTCCATTGAGAAGCTCTTGGAGGTGTTTGTACTACATTGTCCACTTTCAAGCTTAAGGCCAAGCTTCATCTTTCATTTACAGCACAGATCCTGTTGAGGGTTGAGTTGTTTTGCAGGTTGCAGCAATGGAGACCATATTTGGGTCATTTCATTGCTTATTTTCAATGGAGAAGGGTTCCTTTCCATTGGGAGGACAGTAAGGAAGGCCCTTGTGCATATTTTCAAATCTTGGCATCAGGCCACATATTTATTTTCCCCTACAGAGCAGTTTCTTTCTAGATCTGCGTTATTTTGAGGGAGGAGTTGCAAGGTGGTTTCGGCACACCATTTGGAGCGGAGGTTTGCTAGTGAAGGGGATCTTCCTTTCATCTAGGAGATCTATTGGAGGAGGCTGAACTATTTCTTATATCAGATCAGCCACACTTTCCACATCTATATGTTGCAGTGGATCTTCCACCCTAGGGCTTAGATTCCCATCTTGTACATGGTGTTTTGTTGAAAACCCTTAAGGGGTTCTTCATTGGAGGTTGTATAGTGCTAAAATCTGTATTAGATATATCTTTTGAGGCACATATCATGATATTTTTTATATTCATTCGCTGTAGCAGTGCCTTTAAAACTGCACTGTAGCAGTGTTCCAACATTTTGATATATAGTAGCAGCACCTCTTTTGAGGGTTTTGTCCATTGGAGGCTTGTTCTATCTTGTATTATGATTTGTGGCCCATTTTTTTTTACATATATTTGCTATTGTTTTGATGAATGGAAGGTCTCCATATTGATCTCCTATTTTGATCTAATTTTTTACATTGTTATTCCATGGTTTTGCACTATATTCCTGATTTTCCCATTTGGGAATATTACACACACACACACACACATATATATATATATATATATATACATATATATATATATATATATATATATATATACATATATATATATATATATATATATATATATCTGTCAAGGAGGTCTAATAGGTGGATCTAGGAGGCCTAGTCCGACTTGTTCCAAGGAGGGATGTCTTGACATATTTGTAGACCTTTGACTCCAAATAAAAATCAAATTTCTTTTCTTACAAATGTACAAAATGGAAATGACTCAATTTTTTTTCTTCTTTTGAATCATAATAAATTATTTTCTCTTTTTTACTCTTTGAGCATGAAGAATATGCTTTGACCAAAATAAAAATAACAATAATAATGGATATAATAAGTGATAAAATTATATTACATTATGAAGGCCAACACTAGTTAAAATTTCAACTCTCCCTCATAACTAGGGAGGTATTCATAATGAATCAACATGGAATTCTCAAGTTGAAATACATATAAGAAAATATCTTTATTGATAAGCATAAATGATGATTTACATCATCATAGGCAACATTGTCAAAATAACAAGGCCTTGACTAACATGCTCTATCTCTCCACTAGATCAAAGCACACTGCTAGAAGACATAAATTTGGACAATAATGCCTCTCAAGGTACATACCCCACCTAATTATTCCTAAGGTATGTCCTTACATAACCATTTTCTAATCCAAGGAAAAGTACGTTCTCCTGACCATTATTTACTAATTCCATGTATCTGACTTAAGATGTTAATCTTAGTTAGCCACAAGACATGACTCAGGAATGCACATCCCTAATACTTATCCAATCCACCATTCTCCTTACCAATGTTCATGCAATAAACTTATGACTCTTAGTCCTAGTCATAGTATGTGGCACATGGATAATACAATGTGCACCCTCACTCCCTCTTAACTAGGTAGGAGATAACCACGTGCCTAAGCTTCTAAAAAATACTCATCCTTTCACAAAAGGAACTTCATCTATTTATTGGCTACTTTTCCTTCCATGGAGATCTATTGTAGCTTCTCGACTCCTATCTGCATCATACTCTAGAATCATAAATCACTTCAGCATTTCTGGTTCTCTGACAATATTCATGTAGCTTTGATTAATATTATAATTGAATCCATGATGTCATCAAGTAGTTCATAAAACACTTTATAGAGTCAAACTTCTTCATAGTTTATTTTACATGTCTTCATATGTAAGGAAAAACTTGAAATGATATATGAACGATCTCTAATATATCTATACATAATAATTTATAATAATTCACTATCTTTCAAAGGAGAATAACATCATTAGCTTGATCATGAATTAGAAACTTAATATCACATGTCAGTAGTGGAAAATAAAATTATACATACCTCTACTTCCTTACATATCCATCCTTATAAGGATTCGGTCCTTATGCATCATATATTATTTTACCATTTTTTTAGTTGATATACATATATTTCTTCAACATAGCTACCTCATATCTTTAACTGTTGAACTAGGAGGTGAGCCACATTTATTTCCTTTTAATTTCTCCATAAGAGGTCTTATGACTATGTCTTAGTAGGATCTTCTAGAGATCCGTATATCAACCTTCAAGTATACTTACTTTTGTAGATTTTGGACTTCAAATTAGGCGCCTTAAAAAATGCCTCACATAGCACAACTGCTTCAGATAGTTGTGTCAAAGAGATGAGTCTTATATACTTTCTTATCACAGTACTTTTTATGAGGCGATATAACACTAAAATATATGATTCTTATGATCACATGTAGACTTCAATAACTTATTATTTTACCACAAAACCTCGACATTTAATCTTCAGAGAAGATTCATAGATTTTCTGATCTCTTCTAGGTTTTATAGAAATTTGGTATAGAAGAAAATTGAATTTTCTAAGGGATATGTCACAGACAACTTGTTTTTTAGACTTTGAGGTATACTTCAAACCTTACTCTAGACTTCTACTTATAATTGACCTCCCAAGTTCCTTGAGGCAATAAACTAGTCTTTAGTCTTCAAAGGTAGTATTAAGTTTATTTCAGATAATAGTTATGTGAGTTGATGAGTTCTATTTGAGAGATGTGATATACATGTGAATGAATGCTTTTCCACATAACTAAAAAGAGATAAAACTTGCTTCAATAGTTTGGATGTCAATGAGCTTTAGATGTTTGCCTTCGATTTGTCACAAATATTATTAGGCTTACATTTTCATGAAAAGCTTCAAAACTTCGCATATAAACTTTGTACTTCGTAGATAACACATAGTAACATCCCTTATAGATCACATATAACCATATAATACAATGCTATTACTAATATACCTTGAAACTCAGATTTTCACATAAAGATTCATGTATTGACAATTTTGAAAAAAAATGGATGCTTTTATAGTTTGGTCCTTGAATTGTTGTTTCTTGGTGTCAGTTTAGATGCCTCGAATCTCAAAAATATTTTTCCACAATAAGCTCCACAGTAAGCTTCAAATATCTCAAAGAAATTTTTCCACAACAGTTCTAATGCCACAGAGGATATGTTGCATTCCTATAGCTCGCATCATAAAAATAATATGTGTCACACATCTTGCATTTACATAGATAGAAGGTGCCACATATACAAAATTTAGTTTTTCTGAAGAGACATGAACTTGCTTGAGTAAGGGTACACAAATTTCTTCTTATCCTTCCATGTTTCAACCTTCATCCTCCTTGTATTCTTCATAGATGATATATATGAATGACTTGGTGTCATTTCCTTCGACTATTTGAATTTTTTCAGTCCTCAACAATGATGATATACTTAGGATTTTATCTCAAAAATCGTCATCTAATAGATATAATGATCTCATCCTCTTAGGTATTTTTGCACAATAGACTTTTATCTCTATTTTTATTTTGAAATTAGATCTATTTATGGATTCTTCAATAGTGCTCATGCCTTTAACATAAATTTCATACCATGTTGAGAAACCAAGTGTAATGGAATTAGGATTGATTTATTTACTTTATCATTACTTGTTAATGTTTATATTTCTTCTTTATTATTTTTTATGTCTTCTTCATCAATAAATTATACAAAATGTTCAATATTCCATGAAAATAAAGAGATAAGAGACACAAAAATTAGGCTCCAAGCTAAGGAAAAAGGCCACAAGGGGGAAAACCCAACAATTCTTATCCTATAGATTCATATAAAAATGAGATATCGAATACCTAAGACCAAGAACAAGACTACCACCAAAAATTCCAAGTCAAACCCTCCTCCAAGTCACCTCCAAATTTAAAGTCAACGATGGTCAAATTGTCCCGAATCTGGTCAAACCCTGAAATTTTGGGCCTGCAGTAGCATAGAAAAATTCAGCCTTCAAGTCTGAAATCAAATCAAGAAAAATGATCTCTTCTTTGAATTTATTTCTCTCTCCCTTGATTTTTTCTTCTTGTCCTCATTTTCATGGTTCAGATGCACTTCTTGTTGTGTTAATGAATGATTTCCAAATAGGATGAATTGTCTTATATATATATATATATATAAGGAGGTTGAATAGGTGGCTCTAGGAGGCCTAGGTTGACTTTTTCCAAGGAGGGTTAATTTGACATTTTTGTAAACCTTTGATTCCACTTAAAAATTAGATTTGTTTTCTTACAAATGTCTAAATGGCACATGACTCAAATACATTTTTATTTTGATGCATAATAAATTATTTTTACTCTTTGAGTATGAATAAAATTATTTGACCAAAAAAAATAATAATGAATATAATAAGTGATAAAATTGCATTACATTATGAAGACTGATACTAGTTACAATTTCAAGATAGGGGTGGTCTCTAATTATTTGATATGTCCTTCCGAGGTTATGAAGAAATTTTTTTCTATCAAGAGGTGATTTAGGGCCATATACATTAGATATTTTACATGATATGGCTAGACAGATAGGCTGGAAGGTGGCTGTAATGATTCTTGGGAGGGAAAAGTAATCCTTAATGGTTATAATAGTAGAATTCCAAATAATGGTGATGCTTCTAGAGGCTCCTTGAGCATCATGGTTGATTAAATCACTTTCATGCTAGATGGCCTTGAGGATGTTTTAGAGGGTTTTTTTAGAGCATTTTGTTTCTTGTATCATCAAGATGCCAGGATGATCATTCTTAATTTTATTTTTTAGGAGTTTGCCTGTGGATTTACCATTCAAACCACAAATATTTCATCTAATAAATTTCATTTAGTAGGGTGGGGGGAGGGTTGAAATATGGCGTCCATGGTGTTTACACACCCAAAGTTAACCAAAAAGTATCATGTTGGTGGAAAATTTAAATGAAGAGTGACCTAGGGTTCGACCTAGGGTGCCAACAAAGGATTTCTATGTAGTCTAGCACTTTGCTAACATTTTCACTCCCTTGAATCAAAGGAGCATCTCAAATAAGGTGAGACATAACCATAAGAACCTAAGGGGATCTATATTTTTTTATATTATGCAGTCTATGCAACCATACATACATTCATTTTTTTCGAACAAGATCGATTATATTATATTTCTAAAAAGTAGGAGAGGAGAGAAATTATCCATTACAAAATTCCCCCAAGTTGAGTGTAGAGGAATATCTTCTTGGGGGCTATTTTATGTGATGTACTACTGGATTTCCATTTTTCTTTCCTTTTTTTAGAGCTGGAGACGGTTACATTGGAACTATATTGTTTAAAAAACTGGAATAATAACAAAATACATTTGACTTTCATAATAAACTATGTTTACTGATGTTATTTAGAGCTGGATCCATGGGTGATCTGAGCTTTGGATGGACTATTTATTGACAATATTCTCACTTCCTCGATGCCTGCTTCCTTGATCCATTGATGTAGAGACTTGTTCTGATTTTTTACTCATTGCTTCTTTGATGAAATTTAGCTCTTCCTTCAGGTGGCTACAACTGTTCTTTAGAGTTCTTATTTTTTCGTTGCATGTCTTCCATTGTGATCTTATATAGGCCATTTCTGCTTTGGATTTTTCTTTATCTTGCAGGATCTGATTCTTGAGATTTTCAATCACAATTTGGTGTGATTTGCAAAATGCACAGGGTTGTGCTCTGTTCTCCAAAGGATCCATTTGTATCTTTCCGCTACTGTTGCTTCGTGAAGTATCTGCTCCCTTTGTCGTTGAAGAAACCCACTGATGTGTTAATATACCTACTGTTCTCTTTGAGATTGAGTCAATTTTCTTGCTAATCGGGGATTTATGAATATGCATAATGAACTGGGCTTCCAGCGATGAGGGATGCTTCCAGTTCACAAAGGAGATATGCATAGGAGCTTGGGATCGAGCTGACTGGAGATTGGGGAGAAAATCAAGGTATAAAGCAGGGAAGGAATGAGTTGGAGGGATAAGGGAGACGCTGTGTGTGTGGAAAGGACCGCAAAGGCATAGGAAAGGCCATGGAGAGATAAGGGAAAATGCAAAGAGAGAAAAGCAGATTTCTCTTGCTTTGACAAAATTGAAATGGAGAGATGAAGTGCTTGATGGCAAATTGGAAATTTATTGAAGCGCAAATGGGAAGAAGGGTGTTGTGGGTTCACATGAGTCTGGATTCCTCCGGATTTTGAAGTACCATTATCATAGATTTTAAGAATATGGCAGAGATTTGGCATAATTCCAGTTTTGTCCTTTTGCTTGGTTGCTGATTCAAGAGATATCTTGGAATCATGAGATTTCTGAATTGAAGTGATTTGGTTGTTGTCCATCATGGATGAGGGAGGGTAAATCAAGGGATAGTTATTTGTGCAGTAATTTCACCAATTTTTGCTTGTTCAGAATTTTGTTGGACTCCTTTGTTTGCTTGCTCATCTGCTAGCTTGTTGTTTTTCCTCAATATATGAAAATATTGTATTTTTCCAATCTGTCTTGAAATTTTTTGTGCTCTGTTTAAAATTTTATTTAATCCTGCATTTTTTGGGAGAGAGTTTTGTGCCATTGCCTTGATGATGATAGTTGAGTCCCCAAAGACGATGGATTTTTTTTCTCTTTTAGAATTTTGAGGCCTAGCAGAAGCCCATATGCCTCTTCTTTGTTGTTCGTCATCTGGCCTAGACCCCATTTATAAGGTATCTGCATGAGTTGATGTTGTAGAATTATTCCACCCATTCCTACTTTTCCTGGGTTCTTTTTTGATGCTCCGTCAAAAAAGAGGTAAGATTTTCAGGTGTAAGACTCGGAATAACCACAATTGTCATTTTTAGTCTACGTTTCGAGTCTGAATCTAGACCCATCATCAGGACCAAGCTTTGTTTAGAGTGTTTACCCAATTTTGGAATTCTTCTTTTGTTTTCCTAATTTTCCAATTCTGATGCCTCCTTGTGTTTTTTATTTGGGGTACCTGTTTGATCTTGCTTGCTGTAAAACTAATCTAGCTCCTTTCTTCTTCTTGGAGTTGGCTTGGATTGATTCCTTTGACCCCTTTTGCTGTGATGAATTCCACCATTATTCCCCATGCTTTTGTTGTGATTTTTCTTACTGTTGGGGTTTTATCTTTGAAAATTACTCCATTTCTTACTAGCCATAATTTCTAGTAGAGGAATGAGGGTAGGTTGTTCCACATTCTCTGCATTGTTTGTTTATTTTTGAAAGAGTGTGGATAACTGTTCTTCCACCTTCTAATGAAATGGTTTATAGGGAGGTTGTAATTTATATTTGTTGCTATGGGTTGCACCATTTCCTCCCAACATTTTCTTGTGAAGGAACACTCCAGAAATAAATGTTGGATTGTTTCTTCCTCCTTCTACAAAGTGGACATTGAGACGGGCCACTTATTCCTCTTTTCTTTAAATTCTCTGCAGTTAGAGATTTGTTGTGTAGTAGTGTCCATAGAAAGAATTTTATTTTGGGAAGGGATTCAACCTTCCATACTATTCTCCAATACATCCAATCCTGTTGGTTTTGATTCTCTTGAAGTTTTTGGTACCCTGTTTTGACAGTATACTCTCCTCCTATTGGCTCCCATATGTAGACATCCTTCATGTTTTTGTCTATCGGTGCTGCTCCTGCTAAGAGAGTTGTCAATTGGCTCCATTGGCATGTGAGGTCCTGCAGTAGATTGGGTTTGGCCCATTGCTTCCAGTCTCCGTCCATTTCCCATATGGAAATGTCATTCAAATTGTGAAGACCTTTCCTTGTCATCCATTCTTCTAGTTCCTTTATACTTGGGTTCTTTCCCAAAGGTGGATGTCCCATTATAATATCATCCCAGATGTTTGTTTGTTCCCCATTTCCTAGTCTCTTTGTGATTTTTTCTTTGATAAGATGAGTTGCATTGGTGATTGCTTTCCATATCTGGGTGCACGATATTTTCGGAGGGTTCTTTTCCAGAATCGAGGTTCTTGGTCCATTGAGATATTTAGCTTCAAGGCCAGCTTTCCACCATGAATTTTCCCCAGTTAGGAAGCTCCAAGTTATTTTACTTCCCAGTGCTGTGTTCATTAGTCCTGGGAGTTTTATGGAGGCTATTACCTGTTTCCAGTTTATCAAACTGAATTTTTTCCTTTCCCTTTTCCCTCCCTACCAGAGAAAGCTTCTGATTGTAAGTTCTATCTGTTTATGGATGCTTGCGAGAGCCGAGATAAGTGAAAATTGGTATAAAGGTAGAGCTACCAATATGGACTTTATGGGTGTAATTCTACCTGCTTGGTTAAGCTAAAGCATTCCCCATGCCTTGATTTTCCCTTTCATTTTTTCAGCGAATTTACTCCATATTTCATTCTTCATATTTTTCTTGCTTATTGGCAGCCCCAGATATTGAAAGTAGTCCCAGTTGTTTTGGAAAGGAATATTCATAATTTGTGACATTTTCTACAAGGTCCTTATGGGAGTGTTCCAACTGTATAAACAGCTTTTATCATTGTTGATCATACCTCCTAATACCTCCATGAAGCTATCCAAGATAGCTTTGAATCTTATTGCCACTATATAGGAGGCTCCACCCAAGAGAAGGGTGTCGTTAGCAAACGAAGAATGATTTATTCTTTTGATTCCTCTGCTTATAGAGAGGTCAGTCAAGGTGGAGTTTCTTCTACAATGTTCTAGATTTCTACTTAGGGAGTCTGCCATTATGATATAGAGGAAAGGAGACAGGGGGCATCCCTGTCTTAGTCCCCTTGAGCTTTGAAAGAAATTGCATGGCCTGCCATTGATTAGTGGAGCTATCCAAGGGCCCACTTTGCAGGCTTGTATTAATTCCACAAATTCAACTGAGAAGCCAAAGGCTTTTAAAACATCTGCCAGAAAGGAGAGGTTTACTCTGTCAAAGGAATTTTCCATATCCATTTTTACTACGAAGCATTTTTCGTTATTGGTGAGGCTAGTATGAATGGCTTCTTGAACTAAGATGATATTGTCCACAACCTGCCTATTGGGAACAAAACCTCCTTGATTTTCAGTGATTAGGGAGGGGAGGAGGGGTTTCAGCCTGCCAGCTATGATCTTGGAGATAATTTTGTAAGAGTTGTTGTAGAGGGATATGGGCCTGAAGCGATTGAGAGTGATGGACGGGGATCTTTTGGAATTAAGGCCAAAAAGGTTGAGTTGGTGTATCCTCCAATATTTCTTTTCTCATTACATACCTTATCATTTTCAGTAGATCCTTTTTGATGATATTCCAAAAGGTTCTGTAGAAAGCTATGGGAAAACCATTCGGTCCCGGAGCCTTATCCGGTTGTAAGGCCCATACAAATTCCTATGCTTCTTCTTATGTTACTTACTTGTGAGCGAGATATTGCTGCTGTTGTCAATAATTCTTGGGATGTGTCTCAGGAACTCTTCAGGATTTGCCTGGCTTTCTGGAGCTGTGAGGAGATTTTTGTAGTGTTTGAAGGCCTTACTTTTTATTTCTTCTTGTCCTTTTAGCTCTTTTCCCTCACTTCCTGTTATTTTTTCAATATTGTTATTTATAATTATAGTTTTTGCTGAATTGTGGAAAAAAGAGGTGTTCTTGTCTCCAACCTGCATCCATATCTGTCTGGATTTGAGCCTCTAGGTTTCTTCTTCTTGTCTGTTGTTTCTGTAGATTTTCCATTGTACTTATTTTTCTCGTGCTTACTTCTCTGTGGTGTTGTCACTGCTTTCCAAATCCTCTTGAATTTGCTTTAGCTCCTTTTTAGATCCTCTTTCTCTTTGTGAGGTTCTTTGTATCTATTTTTTTCCCAATCTTTCAGGCTTGTTTTTGTTGCTTTCATTTTTGTTTCTCATATGTAAGTGGGGGATCCACTGATGTTTTTTCCCCATACTTTTTCCACTTCTTTATGTGCTTCTTCATTGCTGCCCCAAATCTGGTTATATCTAAAAGGCAATGGTCCGTAATTTTCAGCCATTCCTAGCTCCAGTAGAACTGGTTTATGATCATATGTTGTTTAGGGGATAATTCTGGAGGCTGCTCTGCTATAATTGACTATCATCTTATCTTGGATGAGAATCCGATCTAACCTTTCCTTGATGTTTTCCTTGCCTATTATTCTATTATCCTAGGTGTATTTCCCATTTTTTGGAGGAATATCCAGAAGGTTTCTTTGTTCCATTATCTCTTCTAGAGTTTCTCTGCTTGGGTCTAGCAAGTAGTTCCCTCCTTTTTTTTCTTCAGCTTTGAGAATTAGATTTAGGTCTCCCCCAACCATAAGATTATCTTCATGGTCATCCCCTATGCTTTCTTTTAAGGTTTTCCAGGAAATTTCCTTATCCTTATAATGATTGGGGGAATATATGTTGTAAATGCTAGCTTTCTTGCTAGTTTCAACATTCTCCAGATTAGTGTTTATCCAGTGTTCTTTTTTTGTGTGCTGATACAGTTTCCATTTCCCTTTCTTCCATATAGTGCTTATCCCTCCTGAAGCTCCAGTAGGAGATATTGCTTGTCCTTCATAAATTCTAGATTTTTCTATTATTGTGTCAATTTCTTGACTACTTAGCTTTGTCTCTTGAATTAAGAGGATGTTAGGCTTTTCACTTTTGATCAGGTCTTTTTAAAAGTTTATTTTGGAGGGGTGACCCAACCCTCTACAATTCCAAGAGACAACTATCATTATTTACTATTGTGGGCAGATGTAGGACCCTTCCCTTTGTTTGCTTGTTGTACTTTTTCTTTATTCTTTGGTCCTTTTTCTAGAAATTTCTCCAACCCTTGTTGTGTTCCCAGTGAAATATATTTGGATGCTTCTTCATCCCTTATTTCTTTGTTTTATTTCCTTCCGAATTTCTTTGTGTTATCGGTGTTTTGAGGGTTTTCTTTTGTTTGGTTTCTTGTTAGGATTTGATCCAGGTTTTGAGGGAGGAGTTTGTCTGTCTGAAGAGGGGAGCCTGGGGGGGTGGGGATAGGGGATGAGAGGAGAGAGGGTTTGGGGGAGGAGGAGGTGAGCGGTTCTGAAGGAATGAGGACAGATGAGAGGATGTCAAAAGGGTTTGTTCCAAAAAGGGAGACTGCTTGAGAATGGGGAGGAGATCCTAGTGGTGGTGGAGGATGAGGGCTTGAAACAGGTTTTGAAGCTGTCTTCTTCTTTTTTAATTGTTCCCATTTTGGATCTGAGGTTTCTTCTATGTATTTTCCAGGTTCTTCTCTTTTAATACATCTATTGGCGAAATGACCGTATTCATGACATACCTTACATTTGAAGGGGATTTTCTCGTATTCCAGCTGCTGAATGTGGATCCAGTTTTCCACCTTGATCTTGACAACTTCCAAGAGGCCCTTTCCTAGATCCACCTCAACACAAATTCTTGCGCATGCCTGCATGTTGTCTTTGGGTTCACTTCTGTCAATGTATTTTCCCACTCCGTTTTTGATTGCCCTGTTATCACCCTAGTAATTATCAAGTTGTGGGATGAGGATTTTTGTAGTTAAGAAAACTAGGGGTAGCCAAGAACCTCTTTTAGAATTCAGGATCTAGCCTTCCTGAGTTCCGGAGAGGGATCTCTCCTAAAGATTTAACTTTGTTTTGTAATTGGATTTTAGGCTAGTTATGAGTGGACAGTGGGACTTGTTTTGATAGTTTGGTGGGAATACAAAGTGTTTCAAGGTAAACCACAGATTGATCTACTAGACCATTGGGCTATGGAGTCAACTTTATAGGCAAACAAAGCTAGGAAATAAGTCTTAAAGATGCAAATGTACTAAGGGCAGGGTAGATGACCTTCAAAGGCTTTTAAATAGGCTTTTTTGATGGAATGGGTGAAATCTAAACAAAAGGGAAATTAAGAATCCTTAAGTTACAGAAATGGAGATTGAAGGAGGGGATCAAACAGGGACTAAGAGCATTTAAGAATTCTATAGTCCGATTATCAAGAAAAAAACATAATCATGAAAAACTTGTAAAAAACAGGGAGCTTTTTATCACTAATCCTATTTAAATTCTCCTAGTTAATCATTAAAGACAGAAAAACATTAAAATGAATGTCTGGAAACTTTTGAAAGATAACACACTGAAAACAGGAAAATACTAGACTTATCTGGTCAGCACAAGAATCTTGAGTTATGATGTCTTTAATCTCAATTCCAATCTGATGCTTTACTGATTGACTCATACAAACTTCAATATATCCAGAAAAATGACTATAGTAGTCTTGATAAATTTTATTCCACACTGAATACTTCGAAAGATGAAGTATTTATACAAATAAATTGTTTACAAAATATCTCAAAGTTTGAGATAATGTTTCAAGGAAAAATAGGAAATATAACATAAGAAGAGGGACAATAGAAAAACAGTTTGCAAGCTGTTCTCTTTTACAAGAAAATATAGAACTGATTATCCTAATCAAACTGATTTCATGATGTGCTGGGAGCATTGCTGGCATTGGAGGCATTATCTCGTGGAAGATGGCTTGTAGATCACTCCTTATTTTCACTTTCAATCCTGATACTCCTTATCTTTGATTTTCACTGTTTTACTGCTGTAATTGAAAAATAACCAGCAGTAAGATTCTTTCTTACTGATACTCTTTGACATTTGATACAGTTTGACCCTGAATTTTTACCCTAAGGTAACAGTAAAATATGATTTCTTCATGTGATTTTCCTGCTCTTTTACCTGTCAAATTCACATAAGATCTGTGAATTCTTGCCACTGTTGAGCTGTGG
Source organism: Pinus albicaulis (assembly GCA_034641835.2). Lineage (NCBI taxonomy): Eukaryota > Viridiplantae > Streptophyta > Pinopsida > Pinales > Pinaceae > Pinus > Pinus albicaulis. The sequence goes on along the minus strand of CM076575.1, from coordinate 787,884,459 downwards.
GGATCTTTATACTCTTCAATTTTCTATAGCTTTCATCAGCTTCTGTGTACTTAGAAAAGTTTGGCTTTACTATGAACATGTGCTTAATTTCATTCTCCAAAAAGAACAAATTCTCAAAATATTGAAGTATTACTTTGCCACTTGGAGACCCTTGTGGCAAAGGCTTATTATCCTACTCCTTAGCATGGGCTCTAATCTTCTGATCATAGTCCTTCTGTGGCACTAACTTTTCATTCAATGCATGGATATCTGGTAAACTTACTTCTGACAATACTGAGTATTTGGCCTCAAATCTGGTGATAGCCAATTTCATATCTTTGCACCTGTCTTCTAAATTATTCATCATGTTTTTCTTATTGAGCACATTTTTAATTTGAAGGATGGCTTCTGTCCTGTCTGGAATTTTCAACTCTTCTAATTCCTCCCTATTTTTACTGTTCAAGAATGATATGATTTGAATTGATTATGGTGGTTTGTTGTCCAGTTCCTTCTTTGTTCTGTTAATTTCTGCTAGGGTAGCTCGTAGCAGATATTTTTGCTCATATTATCTGAATAGAAGGCTATTGTGAGTGAATGCCTTCAGTGATTTTTGTCCACAAATATTTTTTGATGTAGGCAACTTGCTCAGTGAGATTTACCTGCTGTTGAAGAATTTTCACCTGTTCCTGTAATCTGTTGGCCCTCTGTTCGTGTCTTTTGGAAGTGACTAAGGCATCTCTGTTGGATGCTTCCAGATTTTTGATGGTGCCTTTTAAACTGATTATCTCTTGATATTTTATGGACATGTCTTCCATAGCCTTGATTATGGAAGCTATTTCCCCTGTTGTATTTATCTGTGATGTTGATGAAGAAGTGGCAGTGATGTCTTTAGAAGTAATTGAAATTGTAGTTGCCAATACTCCTTGTGGTGCCAAATGTTCTGCCAATGTTGAGGGGATAGTTGTGCTTAAAGTTGGGATAACTGTATGAATGATAACTTGCTGAGCTTTCTTCAAATTTTTATTTTCTTGCATGAAAGCTTCTATTTGGCTTTCCATTACTTTTATTTGGGCTGTCATCTTTAGAACAAGCTGAATTAATTCATCATTCTCTGTATTTTGTTGAAGGATCTCCTTTGCCTGAGGATTTTCACTTTGAGGCAATTTAAGTTGTCTCCTGAGAACTGTTATGTCTTCATTTTTCTATTTAATTATGGCTTTTGCCCCTTCAATTTTTGCTGGGTTAGCTACTGCTACAATCACTATATCTTCCAGTCCTTTGATTCTTAAGCCATTGGCATACAATGCTGCTTTATCCAATTTCATTTGATTTTGAATATTTATCAGTTTCTTTTCAAGCTTAATAGAATTCATAGTCTTGTTGACTATTTTGGAATACAACATCTATGTATTGCTCTTGTGGAATTATATTTGGTCCAATTCATGGACAGCATCTGCATCCACTTCCAAGTCTTTCTCTGAGTAGTCTACAATTGTTTTTGGATTAGCCACTGTGGGCTTCAGAAATGACATTACCAATTTCTTTGAAGAGTAATCAAAAGCTGAGAGGAGTCTATCTTTTTTCCCAGGCTTTTCTTTAAGAAACTTAGAATATACTTCATTTTTTAGTTCTTCATTTTTTTGTCTGATTTGTCTTAACCTGATTTGAATATCTGGCTTTGTGTTGTCAGGTTCCTTGGAAGAAGAGGGAATATCAACATTTGTTTGCTTTTCAACCATGACAATATCTTTATTCTGTGTTTCAAATTGGACATTTTGAAGCTCTTTGAGTGTTTCATTTACAATTAAGGTGGCCTCATCATCAGTTTGATGGCCATTGTTATCCTCAACATTAATGGCTTTATCCCTTTCCTCATCAGTCAATTTACTCTTCTTACTGTAGGGAATCCTGAATCTCTTATCTAGAATATTTTTTGCTATGAAACTGCCTTCCTCTCTACTTCTTTTATGAGAAGTTTCAACCACTTTGTTGAATGTAACAACCTGTGCTTGATCTACCTGATTATCCTGTTCATTTTTTCCTTGTATGCCCTGTGAGTCATCATCAAATAAAGTATTTGCCTCCCACTCAAGTTATTGGCGAACTTTTCAATTTGAGGCTTAGAATCATGCAAGAAAGCAGCCAATTTGCATTTCAATCTGATTTGTCTTAAAACACCCTGAGGATCATAATTCCACATAAATTTGTATGGGAATTTGTATTCTTTCAACTTGATATTAATCTCATTTGCTTCTTCTCTGTTGTTAACAATGAATGGCCCAACTTGATTTTTGAGTTTAAACTGAGTCTTTTTCCTAGAGGCCATAAAATTGACATCATATGCATTCAAAAGTTGCCTCAAATATTCTAGAGCAAAAATCCTTGTAGTAAAAAATCTAGGAGTTTATATTGGGCCAAGAGTGCACCATACACTCTGATCTCTGTGTGTTTCTTATACAAGTACCAATCCCCTGTTTTACAGCTCTCAGATAGCTGTAAGATCCTCTTAGTTTCTTCATTAATTCTAGGGGTTTCTTCCTTATTCAACAAATTCATTGTAGGTACTATAAACAAGTCATTGAAGTCTGCATATATGTATTCCCTATTCCATTTCCTCAAAATAGATGACCAAAATACAACTGAAAGTAAATTCCCTTCTGGATCGAGCTTTTGAAACTCAATGGGAAATTTGTCTGCTTGGTAATACAAAAAGAGATGAAGTATATATGAAGTATATCTAAAACCTCCTTCTTCTGGCAGTCTGGACAATTGGTAGTGCATATTTTCTGCAATAAACTTGGAAAAATTGTATACAATGGATGGAAGCTGGCCAGGACTTAAAGTAGATAGAAAACCTAAGATAGCAACATCAGTGAATTCATCACTGTTATATCCCAATATAAATGACAGCATGGAGACAATCTGTCTTGTTTTGCTTGGAAAGTCAAATGTATCAAATGGAGGATTAACTTTAGGGACATTGACATGTGTAGGCCAAAAAAATTTGAAAGATATTGAACTTGGAAGCAAAGTTTAAGTTCAGGTAAAGCTGAGTTAAATCCTATATTGACAATGAAGCAGGATTGGGGTCATGGTTTAACTGCAGCATAGAGTTTATGGACTCAGCATTGATATAGAATATGACCTCCCTATCTTTATTGACAATGCACCTCTGGTCTGGAAGATAGTAAGATTGACACAATCTGACAAAATCAGGGGCTGAATGAGTAAGAGGGATAATATACTTTGGCAAATTAGAATCCCACATAGGTACATCCTTATCACTTTTCTCTACAGACTTGCAAAAACAACAGTTATAGACATCTAGTAGGTTGAACTCAACCGAAGGGTCAAAAATTCTGTAATCAAGATCAACTAGAGAACTACTTTCTTGCGAATTTACAGGAGGTTGAACAGGTCTAACAACTTTAGTAGACTCAGCAGTGAGTGCAGGGGTGGTTTTATCAGGTTTAGAGGACTCAGGCTGAGGTATCTTAGCAGAGGTTTTCTTTTGAGACTTAGGGCCTCCTGATTTGGGGGTTACTTGCTTCTTAGTCATTTTTTTTAATTGAACATAGAAAGTTTAAACTGTTTGCTAAGTTCTCTTTTTGGAAACAAAGGGTTTTTGAAGGATTTTTTTGGGAAAATAGAACTCTGAGCAGGGTTCTGGATGATAAAAAGGATTTTTAATGCTCAGAAGATGGCTTTGATCAATTTCAGTAGTGAAAAATGATCAGGGAGTGGCTAAAACCTGCTAAAATGGAAAGGAGGGATTCTGTGGAAAATTTGACAGGGTTTCCCTTGTATTTTAGATGTTTTTGGATTTTTTGTATGGATAATTTAGCTAAGTAAAGAAAGTGGCTGATAAATGATGATTTTTTCTTTGAAATTGAAGGATTTTCAGTTTGAAATAGCGAAAAATACCTGTGAAAGGTATATTTGATGTCGATGGAGATTGCATTTGAGCTCACAGTCTTCAATTCTGGTGAATTAGACTATCAAAGGTTATGGAGGTTTTCAGGAATGATTTGCAGAGAAAATGGTAGTTCAAATGGTTTATAATTGGCTTTGAAAATGGTAAAAACGGGTGAAAATCGACGAAAATATGGCTCTACGGAGGTTTCTCAGGTTAAATGGCGCAAATAAGTGAAATGTAGTGAAAAACCATGAATTTTAATGCATTAAACCATAAGTCATATCATAGTTTAATTGCATTTACTGCATATATGGCGGGAGCGGTTTCGGATTAGGCTTAGGTGGTTTTCGCGCGACTCAACGGCGATAAGTTGAATTTAGCTTTTTGCACGCGATCCAGTTATATTGAGACACATTGACATGGGGTGGTTTCGGAAAACCACCCATATCAAGAAAATTTTACAAAACTTCGGTCAGGCACTTAAGTTGCGTGATATAAGATATCCACCGTCAGATCGGGCTTTCAAAAGCGAATGGTCAAGATTTAAAGGAAAGGTGCAGGGAAAGTGCGGTGGGACCAGGGCTTTGGTTATTGATCGTTGATCTGGCAGATGGAAGATCAACGATATATATTGAGCGCGATGAGCAGTGGTGGGGACGGGAGCTTTGGGCTATCGAGTACAACACAGATCGTTCGATCTTAGAAGTAAATGTGGATCCAACGGTTGATAAGTAATGCGATGGGAACTGTTGGATTGGGAAGGGATGATCGGACGGCTATTATGCTGCACGATAAGGAATGAAGGGATATGGGATAAGAGTATCGCGTTTTTTTGGAACTGTTGGATTAAATGGGTATTAGAGATCGGAGGGCTGAAATTAACCCCGATAATGAAAGGGATTTGGGGAGTTTATGTACAAAAAACAGAATTTTTCATGGGATAAAGTGGTCGGGGAGGGTTTTAAAAGGGCTTGACCCATGGTTAATACTGCGGTAAGGGGATATCTATCGGGGGAAATGGTTTAGTTATAATTTTAACCATGGGTAAAGGGATTTCGGGAAATAAACAAAGGGATGTGTTTTGAAGTTTAGATTAAAAAAAACGTCAATATTTTTGTTTTAAACATATAATTAAACATGTTTAAAGATTTTTTATATATTTTTATTATATATTAATTAAATCAAAATGATTTTTCCTTGAAACAATATCTCAAACTTTGAGATATTTGGTAAACAATTTATTTTTATAAATACTTCATCTTTCGAAGTATTCAGTGTGGAATAAAATTTATCAAGACTACTATAGTCATTTTGCTATATATATTGAAGTTTGTGTGTGTCAATCAGTAAAGCATCAGACTGGAATTGAGATTAAAGACATCATAACTCAGGATTCTTGTGCTGACCAGATAAGTCTAGTATTTTCCTGTTTTCATTGTGTTATCTTTCAAAAGTTTCCATACATTCATTTTAATGTTTTTCTGTCTTTAATGATTAAATATGAGAGTTTAAACAGGATTAGTGATAAAAAGCTCCCTGTTTTTTACTAGTTGTTCATGATTATGTTTTCTGCTTGATAATCGGACTATAGAATTCTTAAATGCTCTTAGTCCCTGTTTGATCCCCTCCTTCAATCTTCATTTCTGTAACTTAAGGATTCTTAATTGCCCTTTTGTTCAGATTTCGCCCATTCCATCAAAAAATCCTATTCAAAAGCCTTTGAAGGTCATCTACCCTGCCCTTAGTACATTTGCATCTTTAAGTCTTATTTCCTAGCTCTGTTTGCCTAGAAAGTTGACTCCATAGCCCAATGGTCTCATAGATCAATATGTGTTTTACCTTGAAACACTTTTTATTCCCACCAAAATATCAAAACAAACCCCATTGTCCACAGCCTAAAATCCAATTACAAAACAAAGTTAAATCTTTAGGAGAGATCCCTCTCCGGAACTTAGGAAGGCTAGATCCTGAATTCTAAAAGAGGTTCTTGGTTACCCCTGGTTTTCTTAACTACAAAAATCCTCATCCCAAAACTTGAGAATTACTAGGGTGATAACATACTGGCGACAATACTGGGGAACTAACCACTCTCCAGTTTTAAGTTTAATCTTGTAGGAAGAATTTTAAATATATCTTTTCTACTTTAAGATTAAGTTTAAAGGTTGTGGGTATTTACCCAAAAAACATTTTGGCTCCCAAGAAAGTCTATTACACTAGATCCAACCCTGATCCTAATCCTCCAGATATAGTAGACAATCTGGACAAGATAGGAAAAAAGAAAAAACAAATTGTTAGTTCAGAAACTGAAATACCCCTGAAAAGAGCTGATTCTTTACCCAAATAATTAGTAAGCTTATCAGACATTGAATTTGATTTGAAGTTTGAAAAAACACTATTTAGAACCAAATCTGAATCTGATTTAAAGAAAATTGTTTTAGATCCTTTTTTTACTTCTTATGTGAGTGAAAAACACAAAATTATTTCTGTTCCTACTAAATCAGACAAAATTGAAATTCAAAGTCCAGTAAAAAGGGTAAATGTTACAAAAATTAAAGACATTGAAGAAGCTATTAAGTTAGCCAATTTTTTGTCTCAATTCAAATGTCCAGTTTCCCAACTATACACCACAGTCTTTCCAGCATCAGACTCTACTCTGTATGCTGCCACTTCATTTACAAATTCTACTGTCAGTTCACCTCAAGAGCCTATAAGCCCTGAGTTGCCTCTGCACCATAGGATCATATATTCATCATATCCACAATCCACCGCTAGTTGATCAACAGATCCATTCATCCCTGAGCTACCCTTGTAGCCTAAAGTAATATATCCAGCATTCACTCGATCCATTACAACTACCACTGCCATTAGCACTACCCATACTACTTCTTTTTCATCCTCTTTACCAAGCTCTTCAAGTACATCTGCTATTGTAATCAGCACTACTACTACTGTACCTCCCAGTTTAGAAAAAATACAAGCCATGGTGGCCAGATATGCTTCCTTGGTCTTACCTCAAAATTTAAATGACATGCCCCAAAACTACCAAAAAGACATCCCATTGTTTGATAATTTTTCACAAATCACTACACAACAACATATCACTAAAATGAATGATTTTTAGGAAATTTATGAGATAGATGAATCTGATGTCCAAATGAGGTTGTTTGCACAAAGCTTAACTGGAGAAGTAAAAACATGGTTTAGAAGTTTAGGTGCTGGTAGCATAGCAGACCTAGCTACATTCCATAGAGCTTTCCTATATAAATGGGAAAAGAAGAAGAATCCTATGCAAATACTTTCTGATTTTGATGCTGTTAAGAGAGCCCCCAATGAGTTTGTCCAAGATTTTTGTACCAGATACAACAATGTTTATAATGATATTCCTACAGACCTTAAACCCACTCCGTATTTCGTGCTACTCAAATTCCCTGATTGTTTTGATGTAGACATGACTTGCCAACTTAGAGAAAGAGATGCAGATACCTTAGAAAAAATGCAACAAAATGCTATAGGTGTAGAAATCAACATCCTTGCCAAGAAAGCCAGAATGAGAAATGAGAGGAGGGTTACAATTAAAGAAGAAGCTTCACACTTAGATGGTAAATTTGATTTTATTACCAAAACATTAGAAAAATTAGTTGAGAGACTAGATCACATCGAAAGGAAACCACAATGGGAGAATCAATCCCAGATCAGGAATCCCAACTACAGGAAAAACAACAATCCTGAGAAAGGTAAAGAACCTTCCCCAGATCAGAACATACGAACCCCATTCCAAGAAAACTTTGCAGAGATTTCACAAAACAATGTTGAGGAGGAGGAAGACATCAACATAGTTATGGGGATAGATGAAAACAATACAATTTTCCTCACTCAGGAGGACCAAGAACTCTTTGAACTACAACAGTTCACAGTTGAATCTGGTGAATCCTTCGATTATAAACAAGGCTATGATTTTGAAATCAATGAAATCCACAGCCAATATAACCTTAGGAGCAAGAAAACCAATGAGCCTACCATAAAGAACAATGCTCCAACTCAACAAAACCAAAACAAAAAGAAGACTGAGGCTCTTAAAACAAAATTTTTGCAGATTCTTCCTAGAGAAAATAAACAAAGTTCGAATCTACCCACTCCTAAAAAACAGCAAAGCTTAAAGATTGTAGATATTACTGATGAGATGGCTCAATCCTCTAAATATGCCCAAAAGGCTAATGCTACAAAAACCACTAATTCAGCAACACTTAATGAGCCAAAAAAGAATCTAGTTGATCCAAAATCACCAAATCCTAAATCTTCTGTTGAGAGTCCCAAAACTGATAAAACATATGCTAATACTCAAAATATTCCTGAAAAAACAATTAAAGATAGCAGAAACCAAGAAACTCAAACAGAAGACAAAAGAAAAGCTCAAACCAAAGGTAAAACTGTTGAAACACAAGAAAAATCATCACAAACCACAGTTCCAAAAGACGAAGTAATTCAAGCCATCAAATATCAGTCAACATTTAACATGCAATCTGAAATATCCAAGTTAAAGATAGTTGTTCCCTTAGTTGAACTAGCTAAAAATGACTTGTATAGATCTATGATTTCTGAAGCATTGAATGTAAATGAAAATGAGGATACAATTAATATGAACGAGGATAGACCTAAATTAATTTTTGGTCCAAATGTAGATGGTAAGCATTCAGATGGGTCAGTACCCCCATTTTATTTAAGTCTTACTGTACATGATCAGATATTACAAAATTCTATGCTAGATACTGGAGCTTCCCATAACCTAATGCCCAGAGCTATAATGGAAACCCTGAATCTAGAAATGACCAGGCCATATAAAGATCCAATTTCATTTGATTCATCTAAAGTTCAATGCATAGGGTTGATTAAAGATCTATGTGTAAACCTAGTCCAATATCCTGGTAAAAGCATGATCATGGATGTTGTGGTAGCTGATATCCCACCAAAGTATGGCATGCTTCTTTCTCACTCATGGGGAGAAAAGTTGCAGGGATCTCTACAAATTGACATGAGTTATGCCACTATCTCGGTATTTGGAAAGCCTAAAAAGCTTTACAGAGAAACATTAATGAAGTTCATGATTAGTACTGCTAACAGACCTACCAATTATCCAATCTATTCAACTCCTACTAATCTTGATTCCTTTATTCTCAGTAAATCTGATCAAAATGAAAATCAAACTGAACTCACTAATAAGAAACTTAAAATAATGGATGATTACATTGGTCATGAGGCTTTATGGCATTTAGATTTTGATGGATTTGTAAATAAATTTGGAGCTGGGGCAGGTGTATGGATTACTAATATTGAAATAAGCCATTCTGAAGGACATGCCTTTAGATTGAATTTCAAATGCACCAATAACATGGCTGAATACGAGGATTTAATATTAGGTTTGCAAATCATTAGAAAAATGGGAGAGAAAATAATAATGGTCATGGGAGATTCTGAATTAGTTATCAAGAAAATAAATACAGAATACTCTGTTCACAATCCCAGACTTGCAAGATACAGAGAAACAGTATTAGACTTGCTTGATGATTTGTTAGAATCAAAGTTTGCTATCATCCCTAGAAAACAAAACATACAAGCTCATTGTTTAGCAACATTTGCTAGAAGTTGTAAATTTCCATTTTCACCATTACAAAAATACACTACTGAAATCAAACATGGGTCTATTGTTCCAAACAATGTAAAATATTGGCAAATTTTCTCAGAAGATGAGCAAATCTATCATTTTTTGAACAATGAGAAAGAGTTTCAGAATTTTCAAATCGATAGTGATTGTAATATAGATTCACCTTGTGATATAGACTCAAATTCTTGTCATATAGATGATTTAGATAATTTAGATGTACATAATTTTGATAGACCTACTATATTTACTCAGAGTGACATAGATGAATTGGAAAAAGTAGATATAGATGAAATGATGGTAGATGAACCAGATTTGATTGATTTAAAAAATAACATTTTACCCAGAGGTTTAACTCCCCTTGAAGACCTGTTTGATTCCAACGATGTGCCCAAAAGGCCAAAAATGGAACCAGTCAAGTCTGATATAGAAGAGTATAACTTAGGGACGGATGAAAAACCAAAAATGATTAAACTATCAAAATCCTTATCATCAGAAGAAAAGGTTAAATACATAGAACTTTTGAAAGAATATCAGGATGTCTTTGCATGGAGTTACGAAGATCTGAAAAATTACAACAAAGACATAATTCAACATAAAATTCCTTTGAAACAAAATAAAAAACCTTTTCAACAAAAAATTAGAAGGATTAATCCAATTTTGTTACCTTTAATCGAAAAAGAAGTTAAGAGAATGTTTGATGCACAAATAATTGCACCAGTCAAATATTCTGGCTGGGCATCTAATCTAGTGCCAACCAGAAAGAAAACATGAGAAATCAGACTGTGCATAGACTTTAGAAATCTTAATAAAGCTTCTTTGAGAGACAACTACCCCTTACCTAAGATAGATCATATTTTGCAGAGGGTGATAGGTTCTTCAAGGATTTCTTTATTAGATGGTTTCTCTGGTTACAATCAAATTCTAGTTCATGAAGATGGTCAAACTAAAACTTCATTTACTACTCCTTGGGGCACTTCAATGTAAGTGAAAATTCCTTTTGGATTAAAAAATGCAGGAGCTACTTTTCAGAGAGAAATGGACATTGCCTTTGCTAAAGAGATCCATGAATTTTTAGTTATTTATCTTGATGATATTACCGTTTTTTCACAAACAAATGATGAACACTTAGATCACCTGAGACAATTTTTTATCAAATGCAGAAAATATGGTATATCTCTGAATCCTAAAAAGACTCTTTTTGGGCTAGAAAAAGGAAAACGGTTAGGTCACATAATCTCCAAAGAAGGCATTAGAATAGACCCTGCAATAATTGAAGCCATTTTAAACATTCAACCACCAAGGAACATAAAAGAAATTCAAGCATTCTTGGGAAAAATCAATTTTTTAATAAGATTCATCTCTAATCTGGCTGAAATCATAAAAGATCTCAATAATATGCTTAAAAAGGACTCTTAAATAAAATTGGCAATGAAGGCCAAACAATATTTTGAATCTATAAAATAGGCCTTAACAAAAGCACCAGTCCTCATCAGCCCAGATTATACAAAATATTTCATAATCTTTGCCTTTGCATCTGAACACACCATAGCTCCAGTTCTTCTGCAGAAAAACAATCAAGGTTTTGAACACCCAATTGCATTCTTTAGTAAAGCCCTCAGAGATGCACCACTAAAATACAATATAATGGAAAAACAGGGTTTTGCCTTAGTTAAAGCCATAAAATATTTCAGAGTGTATATACTTCATTTACACATCATTGCATATGTCCCTAGCTAATGCAGTAATTAAAGATATTTTGACACAAGATGGACCTGATAGTAGGAGAGAAAAGTGGATAGACACTATCCTTGAATACGATTTGGAAACCAATCCAACTAAGCTCATTAAAGGACAGGGTTTAGCCAGGTTGATGGCTAAATCAAATTGCAATGCCTTAGATATTAATTTCATTGCTCAAATAGATGAACAGGAGGAGATGGCAACTCCATTGATCAGTGAGGCCTATCTAGACTCACCATGGTACTCTGATATTATCTTTGTACTAACACATTTACAAGCTCCTCCTGGGCTAACAAAAACCGAGGCAAGATTCATCAAAAATAAATCAATGAAGTTTTGTATCTTGAATAATTCACTTTATTGGAAAGAAAGCACTGGTATTTTACTAAATTGTTTATTAAAATCTAAGGTTGACAAAATTCTTGAGGAATTTCATGCAGGTGACTGTGGAGGCCACCTATAATGGAAGAGTACAGCAAAAAAAATACTACGAGCTGGTTTTTACTGGCCAACTTTATTTTCTGATGTTAAAAAGTTTATCACCTCTTGCCATAAATGCCAAATTTTTGAAGGAAAGAAGAAACTTTTACCTTTACCTCTTAAACCAATATCCACTAAAAAGCCATTTCAACTATGGGGATTAGACTTCATAGGTGAAATTCATCCCCCATCATCAGGCCAACACAAATGGATTCTAACTACTACTAATTATTTCACTAGGTGGATAGAAGCCATTCCCACTAGGCAAGCTACAGATTCAGTAATAATCTCATTTCTAGAAAGTAATATTCTGTCAAGATTTGGATGCCCCCATAAAATTATCACAGACAATGCTGCTGCCTTCAAATCCAAGAAAATGATTGCTTTCTGTCATAAATACCATATTACCTTAGGTCATTCCACAACATATTATCCCCAAGGTAATGGTTTGGCTGAGTCTTCAAACAAAAGTTTAATCAACATCATCAAAAAACTACTCCAAGAAAACAAAAAGACATGGAACAAAAAGTTGGTCTATGCCCTTTGGGTTGATAGACTTACCACAAAAAAGTCTATTGGAACTCCACTTTATCAGATTGTTTATGGTACAGATGCAGTTTTCCCTTCTTCCTTGGGAGTCCCAGTTATGAATATTATCCAGGAATCACAGGTGGAAACAAATGATATTCAACGAAGAATCAATGAAACCATACATCTCCAACAAACCAGAGAAGAAGTTTTTGAAAAGTCACAAGTTTTACATGAGAAAATCAAAAAGATTTTTGATAAAAGGGTTAAAGAAGATGATTTTTTCGTAGGAGATCAATTTTTGAGATGGGATTCATGAAGAGAGGATAAAGGTAAACATGGAAAGTTTGACTTTATATGGCAAGGACCCTATGTGATATATGGTTACAGAGGTAATAATTCCTTTTTCATCAGGAATTTGGATGGAACTGAACTTCAAGAAGGACCAGTGAATGGTAGGATGCTGAAACACTACTATTCCTTAGAGTCACTCAACAGTTAGATTGATTTACTTTATCATTGTAAATATTCATAGTCAGTGTGTAGATTGGATTGGAGATTTTATCTACAAATTTGAAGCCCGAAGAGAAGGCCCTAAGCTTTGCAGTATAAGATGTCATAAATATGATTTGTTTCAGAAAACAGAAGACAATTACAAGATCACCAAGGTCAATGGATAAGGCTATTGATCTCAGAGTTCTTGACATTTCACAAGGAAATGCCATCCCCAAGTGAAGTTGATGTTAGTGACCTATAAATATATGATTCATAGTTTTGACTTGACTGTTGATAATCTTGTAAATCTGTACATACTTTTCCTTTTGCAAGTTGTATTCACATATTTTGTAAAAAACTAAAAAATCAAAATCAAAATCAAAAAATCAAAAAGAGGGTAAAAATTCCTAAAAGAATAATCAAAGGACTTAGAAAAAATAAAAGACCCCAAAAGAAAATAAATAAAATGTGAAAGTGCACAAGACTAAATGCCACTACTTTACCTTTTGACTATGGAAGAGTGTCAATAAATGCCATAGTCTGTGATGAGTTGAACAATTTAATCTTGACTTGTCACTTTTAAATTTCAAATGTTGTAGATAGAGAATAAATAATTGTCATACAGTTTAATCATGACAATTCAGTAGTTAGGTAGAGAATAAAAGTGAATCCAACAGTTTAATCTAGATTCTTGGTTGAAATAAGTGTAGAATTATATAGTTTTATTATTTTCAGAAAGAATAAATGTTGTAAAGGTTGCTAACACAAGTGTACCTAATCAAAATGGAAGAAAAAATGTTAGCATGTTAAAAAGGGTAGGTAGAAGAAGGTGAGAAGCATCAATGTAAATATTATTCACCAAGGCTGCAAATAACTAACTTCCCCTTCCCATAGCCATTAAGCATTCTAAGCTATCAATCAGAAAGGCTCAAGGCATTTCCTTGAATTTTGTTGGGACCGGACCCAAGGCTCTATGGCTGATTAGTTGAAAATGTTAAATGTCTATATTAATCCCTCAAACTCACATCATTATTCCATTTCATGCATTCATTCCCCTAAATAATCCTAAGTAAAACCTCATTTTTACTTAAAGATACTATAATTCCCATTTGACTAATTTCCTTCATCACATGAAAACATTAAACCCTCAAATTTACATTTTATCATAAGTTAAAGTGATGAGGTTAGTATGATTCAAATTTTCCTTTTAAACATCACTTTACTTGTTATTTTTATGTATTTTGAGTATAACTTTTCCCCTTTTCATTTAAATTTTAACTTATATATTAACTCCCTATAGAAAAAACCTTTTCCTATATTATATAACTCCCTTTTATATAATAACCCCAAAAACCCATTAATAAAATTTTAGCCAAAGTTATTAATTCCCACAACCTGAGAATTACTAGGGTGATAACATGCCCGAACCCAGTCGTCGCTCCAGCAATCAAGAGGGAGATGTGGCAGTCTGACCCACACTAGTATAGCGTTGGGAACATCTAGTTCTGGATCAAATTCCGGAGTCCATCAGTTAAGATACAAACCCCTTGTGTCCATAAAGCAAGGCCCGCTTCGGAATATGAGATCTCGGTCATTTTTGGTCTCTAAATGAAATGTGTAGTATCCCCTGCCGCAAAAGCGTATGGTGATTTTCCCTTGTGTAAACTTGTTCCAGTTCCTCTCCACCCATTTCTGCACTGTTTTGGGTGAAGGCCACAGTCATTTTAATTGGCCCACAAGTCCTTTATCCAGAAGAGAGATCACGGCTTTCCTTGGCACAGATGGAGGTAGAGATATTTCTGGTATTGATTCCAGTTTTTTTACAAATTTTGTAGCTGCTGGTCTGGTTCGTTGGGGCCCCATAGAACTGATTAAAGAGGTGAATACCATAGATTCTTCATCTGGATGATTTCTATTTGAGTTTGCAGCTGTTGCAGATGGTGAAGGCGGCCCCGGATCCGGCTCCATGGTAGCCATGCAAGCTGTGGATCTTGTAACAGCGCTGCATTTGCTCAGCGATGGCTAGGGCACAATGCAAAGCTCTCTTGGATGAGATTTTTAACCATCCATACATTCATTGCGGCAAGTTAAATTATACATTTAAAATAAAATAACAACATACGTAAAAATTTTAAAGGGGCCAATGAAATACATAAACACATCATGAAACTCACATTATCCTTTTATTATTAACCAAAAATCACTCAATATAGCTTGTGTCTCACTACAAACTCGCTCGCAGACATTAAATCTCAAACAATTATCAAACATGGATCTTTAAATAAACTGATCTGAATAGAAGAAGTCTTTCTTTCCAACAACTCAGATATGAATTTTTTTGATGCCTTATAAACTCTACGATACCATCTAAATTTCGAAAATCCTTCTAAATTTGTTTCTCACTGCTTTGCATCTTATTTTATAATCCACACTTTCTTGATCTGTTCTTTGATCCTTCGCTCACTTGATCTGGGGTTTTCCAAAACCTGGGTCCATTACTTGGGTTTCATGTTGATAGTATCAAAATCAGTTCCATAATTTGCGGTGCGCACCCATACTTTCCACTACATAAGTCCTAAAAAAAATATTCCACTGCCGCTTTGATTTTTTGGTGCTCCACTTCTAGTGACTTTATCCAAAATTTCCTTCGTAACTTATATTCCTTCAAAAATTAAGGACCCAACATGCCCCAAATACAATCCATTGACTCTCCCTCGATTCAATGTACTATTGTTGCATTTGAACTTTGGGCTGGTTGGCTTTCACGCTAATCGGTTGTGGTACCTTCAAACGAAGGACCCAACTATGGAAAAGTTTGAAGAGATGAATCCTTAAATGTGGTGAATGTAGAAATAAATGAGGTCCATGAGTCTAGAAGTGTAGACACCTTTCCTGAAAATTCCTCAACTGTATTCTCACTAAGATCACTGGATTGTGACCGGAAAAGTTCCTGGATATGTTGATCGGCTATAATGGACATTGTGCTCAAAGTGATCAAATGTCTCTATTCCTCTGGGTGGAGGTCACGAAGAGCGCGCTTGGTTTTCTATGACACATCTTCCAACTAATTAATCTAACCATCTAAAATGTTAGCTTAATATAGGATTTGTTGCTTCACCTGCAGATCTGAAGTAATAATTACTTGCTGGAACAGGCTCTTGACATTCTTGCACAAGGGATCAATAAATGCATTCTTCTTTGTAAGAACTCCACTACAATAAAAAATTTAACTAAACATTTGTTGGGACTCTTGCAAAACTTATGGAAAAGTGTCGCAGACAGAGGTGGTTGTAATTTGAATCTTATCAGGTATATGGTCTTTGTAGAGTGCAGAATGATATAATTAAGATTGCTTCAAGGTAGTGATAGTGTCTTGGAGCTCCATATTATTGGCGAAAAATTTATTACACGATGCTTCAAAAAAATCACATCATTCAACATGGAAGCAAGCGGCTAGATCTTCAGGCCATTCTTTAGAAAAAGAAGTGAGTGTAGGCCACAAAGACTTCAAATTGGAATGAACATCACTCACTTGAGCCTCTAATCCATATTTATCAAGGCACAATCATGTATGGAATGCGGTGACAACATTGAGCTAGTGTTTTTGTTTTTCACAAGTAACTTGAAGATATGTGCACCGAGTCTTAGTTTGAACTAAACGGTTCTCCAACTGAGATACTGAAGCATGAATGAACCGGAACAACTACGAAAAAGACCATGTGATGAGGGTGTCTATTGAAAATGTATATGTTGGCGGACGTCGCGATTGCAGTGGTTGGCCACTAGCAAAGTGCTCTAACTGAGTCTATGGTGAAGGTTCTCTCTGTAGAGTAACCTTATGATTTTGTGCAATTTTGTGAAGAACATGGGCCAAAATGAAAAATGAGATCATGTTGTTGGGAAGAAAGGGTGATCACTTGACGAAATTGATTTGGGTCTTTAATGAAATCAGTGACTTTCTCAGCAGAGATGAGCGAAGTGGTGGAATAAGAGGGATGAGATGCGGTAGCGACAAAATAAGAGCGGGTGGTGGTGGGGGAATGGTATCGATAGGAAAACTAGCAGAAAGAATAAATGTGGAGATAGTTTCCATATCTTCCGACTCATTTGGGACAATGGGTGAATCTGGATGGTCATATAAGGTGGCTTCCGAGGAATGAGGTGACTTTTCTGAAGCTGTATGCGGGGATAGAGAGTTTTCTTCAAGAACAGGGGAAACAAGAACAGTGGATGTGGGCTTGACATCAAGATCAATAATGGTAGAGGCACGAGTATTGAGAAGTATTTGGCGAGATGAAGTGGAAACAGGGGAATAGTGGTTGTGATAGTGGGCGATGCAGTGGACAGATGAGTGACTTGATGTATCTGAGTAAATTACTCAACTAAAGAACCTACCTCAGTCCAATTAGCGTATTCCGAGCTCACACACCCCTTAGCTTTCTTCATCATGGGATGGATATGTTTTGACGCATCCCCCAACGTGCTTGCGCGAGGGTGAAGGGACAGCTCTGGCAGGTCTCAATGCATCAAAATTATATAGGTCATTCCCATCTTTCTTCCACGACAAGACTCCTGGCCAAGTGATGGCTTCATTATGAAAATCATTCTCACTGATGTAGAATGACAACTTCTGCATAACAAAAGTGGTAGAAAATACATGCACCGAACGAATATAATAGGAACTATGAGTTCTGTTGAACCAAACCTGATGAGAATATTGGTTGAATAGAGGGAGCGGCACTCCTGAAATACTTCTGGTCACAACATCCATTTTTTTCAACCAATGGCCAATTGTAAGATAATTGAATTCCCTCTTGACAATGTCTTCATTACTATGCCAAGGTGCATATGCATATGAAAGAGGTTCAAATTATACAACTCTGGCGACTTATCGGCCTTCTGGAGGAAACCATTTATGCATAGCAAGTGGAAGAAGTAGATATCCAAAAATAAAATAAGTGGGATGGGTATAAACATCATGGGAAGCATTGAATAATTCAGTAACGAGATAGTTATACCAATTTAGTTGGTTCCCATATACGGAAGTCTCTGCAATCGATATGGCGTCCAATGAACATTATCCTCTTGTAAAATGTTGCATTAATTTAGTAGTGATTATGGTGGCAACAACTACAACCAACATATTTTTAATCATGTCAAGAACATATATGCTCCTTTTTCTGGTGGTTCAATAGTTTTTGTACAAATTTGTCTCATATGTCTTCTTGCCGCATCTAGAAATTCTCTGAAAATATGATCTTACGTCGGTACCATAAGTGGAAATTATTTCAAGTATTTAAATATCTTCTACATGTATGGGGTATTCTTGGTCCAACGTGAAAGAACCCCCATGGAGGTGACTAATTAAGAAATTCGTGCAACGCATTACTTTGCTAGTGGTGCCAAAAATAGGTAACTCACACAGAAGAAGGAGAGTGGACTGTTTCAAAGGACATAAATCTATTTTTACTTTCAGGGTAGAGAGAGCATTGGGACGGGTATTTACATCTATATAAACATTAGCTCACAGCGCAGGGAATATCGATGGATAAGTGAGGTCATTATAAAAAAGATGGGATTTTTCATACTTCAATAAGAGGTTGTCCTAACAGTGGATACGAGAGTCAATAAGATACAAACTGATAGTGGTTCTAACTTGACATACCATGATTGTAGAATGACGCATATACACAAAATGAATAGGGGGATAACAAGGCAATGAATATTCACAGATAGGGGATTATGAATCCAAAGCAGAAATTTAGAACACTAGACAGGAAAAGATGAAAATGGAAACGAATGGCAGGCATAAATAGAATATTTGGCAGGATGGAGAGAGTAGCTATTAGACACGATAAATGTGAATCTTACTAAAAGTAATGACAGGAAATTCTGGCATGTAGTGAGGAACATCGTGATTTAACAAGAAATCTAACAGTAAAGGGAGATATTATTGATATTTGGGAAATGGGTTTGGAAACTAAATCGGACATGATAAGAAGTAATGACAAAATATACAAGCATTAATAAACCTAAAAAGATAAGATGTGACAAAATCTCCCTGACCAGAGTCGCAAATGAAAAGACAACATATTTTCAGAAAATGTTGAAGATAAAAACTACCAATCTAACAAAATACTTTATTGACACAACTATCCTAACTCCTACCTACTACTCTCGTGAAGAGAGGACACTTTATTTTGAAGTTGAAGCAGAAAAATAGGGTTTTAGGCGAGCACCATTCACCCATCTAGAGAAAATTGTACCATCTAATTGAGCAAGTTGAAAAACACCAAACTCTTTGATTTCTGCAACATAAAAAGAACCAAGCCAATGCAACTGGAGCTTACCTAGATGCTTGTGATACTTTTTGTCATAAATTAATACCTGGTCGCTCATATAAAAGGATTTCTTCATGATATGTTGATCGTGCCAAGACTTATGACGCTCCTTCTCAACAATTTGATGGAAATAAGAAAGAAAGTGAGACTCATCAAGTTGTAATAATTCAATTACTCGTTCGGTTCAGACATTTTAGTTTCATGATTAATAAAAGTATTAGGAATAATGAACTCAAGAGGAACAACAACATCTTTCCCATAAGCCAGTTCAAAAGGAGTATACTTTTGCATTCGTTTGACTGTAGTTCGGTAGGCCCATAGAGTAGCAGAAAATCGTTCATCCCAATCATCTCAAGTGGCAGAGAAAACCTTAGTAAGTCCCTTTTATAAAATTTTATTGAAAGCTTCGATAATACCATTTTCTTGTGGATGATAAGGAGTACTCTTGTGGTGTTGTATCATGAAATTTTGTAGCAAAGCTTGGGCTATTTCATTGATGAAATGGGATCCTTGGTCACTGGTAAGACTTCGGGGACATCCAAACCTAGTAATAATGTTTTCAAAAATAAACTGAGCAGTCGTGTCAATTGTGAAATATTTAACCAGAGCATATTCCACCCAATAAGTTAAATAATTTGTTGCGGTAATGATATACCGAGCATGTGAATGACGAGCAGGAGGGTGAATAGGCCCAATTAAATCAACAACCCATTTCTCAAAAGAAGCAAGGGCTTAGACCAAATGCATGGGAATTTCATCGCAACGCAATGGACGTCCAACCCATTGACATACATTGCAATTGTTTGCATATTATTTTTCAGCCTTGATGAGATTTGGCCACCAGAGGCTAGCTTGCAGAACTTTTTGAGAAATATCTTTCCCTCCAACATGACCTCCTGCAATTCCAACATGACATTCCCATAATACATCTTCGCATTCATGATCAAGAATACAATGATGCAAGACTTGGTCAAGTCCCATTTTATATATTTGTTCAACAATAAATTGATAATCTGCTTCCCTAGCTACCAAATGATTCTTCTGCGAGTAGTATAATCAAGAGGTTATTGCCTTGTAGCAAGAAAAGTGGCAATATATTAAATTAATTATGGAAAAACTCAATACGAAAAAAGCGGGCATCTGAAAACTGATCATCAATTAATCCCCTAGATTCTCTTGACTCTAACCTGGACAAATGGTATGGCCCCATATTCGATCTTCTTGGCTTGACAATCACCTCAAAGACCTCAAACATTAGGGAAATTTTGAGGTCTAAAATGGGCCTCCTAAGAAAAATGTACAACAAAAATAAACTTTATAACAACCAATAGGATTCAAGATGATTATGTCAACCATGGGTGATGATTTACCATTTTTTAAGTAAAAGGGTAAAAATATTAAAAAATAATAAAATAATAAAACTACTTTTTCAATTCGTATTTTCAACTTATCTCCCACAATTTTTACTCAAATTTCGAGTGGGAGTACTCATTGGATGCAAAATTTAATTCCTCATCCAAGGAGTACCCATGTTGCATACTTTCAATGAACCCTGCTACATGAAAAATGGGAAATACATAAAAAAAAATGTGATTACAATCACGTTTTTTATGTATTTCTCATTTTTCGTGTAGTAGGACCCATCGAAAATATGCAACATGGGTACTCCTTGGATGAGGAATTAAATTTTGCATCCAACGAGTACTCCCGCTCGAAATTTAAGTAAAAAATTTGGGAGATAAGTTGAAAATATGAGTTGAAAAAGTAGTTTTTTCATTTTTCCCTCTAAAATTTGATGATGTCATCAAATCTTATTTGATTTTTTCCACTATTATTTTATAATTTCCTTAGGAGGCCCATTTTAGACCTCAAAATTCCCCTAATGAATAAATTCCTAAAATAAAAATAACCATTACATGCTTATTGACTAAATATTTCAGTGATGAGTGGTCTGTGAATAACTTCAATGGACCTCCCAAAAAATAATGTCAGAATTTTTGGAGAGAATATACGATAGCTAAAGCCTCTTTTTATGTAGTAGTATATTTTTTCTCCGTGGTGGAAAGTTTTTTTCTTCCAAAATAAATAGGATGATCCAAGTTTCTTCAGTTGGTTGCATTAATATAGCTCCTAAGAAAATTCTAGATGCATCAACGTGGACATGTAATGGCTTATTCCAATCTGGGTAGACCAGGATGTTTGCACTTGCAAGTTTCTCCTTCAAAGTATCAAATGCAACATCACATTCAGTATAGCACACAAATCATTCATATTTCTTAAGAAGCTTCTCAAGCGACGCTATGATTAAAGCATACTTTCTTATAAACCTGTGATAATAACCAATATGTCCCAAAGTGGAACATAACTGTTAGACATAAGTGGGTGCCTACATATTCAATATTACCACAACATTGACAGGATCCACACATACTTCTTCTTTGCAGACAATATGGCCCAATAATGTTCCAAAAGTCACAACAAAAATACATTTCTTCAAGTTCAAATATATTTGAAGTTTTCAACATCTATCAAACATAAATCTTAGAAATATAGGATGATTATTTAGCAAACTATAAATAGTCCAATAATCCATATAAACTTCAATAAGGTTGTGGGTATATTCACGGAAGGAAACAATAACAATGTGTGATTAAACAACAAGGACATTATGAAACCCGAATGGCATACCGTTATAAGCATAGGACCCCCATTCGGTAGTGAATGTGGTATTCTTCTTGTCTTATTCTACAATGCAGACTTAATGCTACCCCGAGGAACCGTTAGTAAAATAATAAGCTTCCCCTAACATTATCCAAGGCGTCATCGCTAAATTTAGTTGGAAATACACAAGCGTTATTGAGGCTGCAATAATGAACACACACTTGAATTTCCTCTGAATCCTTCTTATCTTAGATGACAATAGGGGTTATCCATTTAGCTTCATCAAACAGGAATATAATACCAACAATTAGAATTTTTTCAATTTCCTTCTTCACTTTATCCTTGACTTGTGGATTCAATCTGTAGGGTTGATGTTTAACTAGCTTCGCATCTAGCTTCAGTGCTATTTTCGTTTCTCCAAAATCTCCTTTAATTCAATTTAATTATGAGATGAAACAAGGAAATAAATCCTCATATTCTTTGAGCATATCGAGCATTTCTTGAGTGGTTTTATCATCCCAATAGTCCCCAATACAATCAAGATTTGGTTTCTCTTATGTCCCAATATTCATCTTCTTCAACTTAAGAGTCTGTAGATGCAAAGAATCATGCATAATATCCTCTTTTGTTTTTCGTTCCCATTCAGAGTTTTTAAAGGTGTTGTTTCTGCGAAAAACACCCTCCAAAATTTTGCGTACACTCGAATTTTGGATCCTACAATGGATCTTGTGATCGGTCATTTCATGGTCACTTCTTGGTCGGCTATTGCTTTTGAGATCCCTTCTTGGATTGGAAGTGTCGAAATCACTTGATTACACATGCTCAGTGTGTAACAAGTGCATGAGCACATCCTTTTATGAAAGCTCGGATCAACATAACACGCTCCATAAAGATTGTGTTTGTGAGATGTCCAATCCATGTCGACAACCATTGTACACTAATAACGATAATTTCTCACATTCTAGTTGCGTTTTTACTTCCATTTCAGGGAGTTTTGCAAACAACCACTTCCGCACAACATTGTTTTCTAAAGTGTCATTTTCATGTTTTATTTGCTTGATTTCACTCTAATTAATGTCATTTTCATGTTATATTTTCTTCGGCTTGTGTTACTTTCACTATCGTTAACATATCGCTAGAGTCATTCAAACTTTAGAAATTGTCATATTTTCGCATGTTAGATGTGGCACAATGTATGTATGATTTTTTTGGTGATTTCAAGGGGTTATATTTATGTGAATGAGCTTTCCTAACCATTTAAATATCATTCACACTCATTCCCAAGGTTTTAATCATTATTGCACAAGTGTCGTTGTTGTTGTTGCAAAGTGTACCTTTAGTGTCTCACTTGTCGTAAAGTCATCACATTGAGGGAAATATGTTGTTAACATGTTCTGGATGATATATGTAGTTTTTTCATAAAAGTGTTTCAAGTGTTTGATCACAATCAAGTCTTGTCACTATTCACTTCAGTTGCACGAATCGCACACTTAGTCAAATTTGGAAAACATCCCAACAAGACAACCTAGCCTTATCTAACCCTCGAACTACTCATTGTTCAATTCCATCCCTTAAGAACCAAACCTTGTCTCTTGGCATTGTGTAATGTTCAATCTCTACCTCTCATAATTGCGGATTTCACAGCTTTAGTGCCCAAGCTCAACCCCCAAGTCCTAGAACTACACAATATTTCTCTCCAGCCAAGCCAATAATGTGAATTGTGCAACCTTAGTCCTCAAGCCTCACTCTTGATCTATTGAACTACACAAATGTGAAAGCATCTGGCCTCTTGTCCTTCCAGTACTGCAAATTTCATAATTTCAATGCTCAATCCCAAGCCTTGGCCTCCAAAACTATGCAATCATGCCCTTCAAACCTGAAGCCCAACCCTTGAGCTCTTGAGCTGCATAAATATGCAATCATCAGGTATGCTCTACCTCCAAGAACTACAAATTTGATTGAAACAATGAAAAACCC
This sequence comes from Pinus albicaulis, assembly GCA_034641835.2. NCBI lineage: Eukaryota > Viridiplantae > Streptophyta > Pinopsida > Pinales > Pinaceae > Pinus > Pinus albicaulis. The sequence goes on along the minus strand of CM076575.1, from coordinate 787,860,683 downwards.
TACGACCTGGCTCACTGAGATCCTAAAATGTGTAATCTTCTTCTTCAGTTCAGCTTGAACTACATATTACGCAGTCTTAAGGCTCAAGTTTCACCCTTGACTACCTAAGTTGCACAATTGCACAGTTATTGAACCTCTTTCCCAACCTGTCTCCTGGTTCTGGCTTAGAATGATGTCATCTTTTCATGAGTTGATTATAGATGCAGGCATTCTATTATGCTATGGAAAGATGATGAAGAAGGAGATGGAGAAGGAGGAAATTCTAGAAGACACATATGGAGCTCAAGAGATAAGATAATCATCATACGAGAAGACGAAGGAACACAAAACTATAAAAAAATATGAAGATAATACCACATGGAAGACTCCTCATCTTTAAGCCATAAGGAGGAGGAAGAAGAAGAACATGCACCATATTTTCAATAAGACACAAAGAAAGAAGCAGCAAGAAGGAAAAATTGACACTGTCAGATCATCTTGCAGTCCATGTCATCTATGTCATGTTATGTCCTGTCATAAGTAATCATATGCCACATCATTATTGTGGATTATGTCTTACCTATTCAAAATTTATTGTAGAGTGGAAGTCCAAAGAACACTTTCAAAATATGAAGAGTCATGTAAAGTCAAAAATTCAGAAGAAGTCAAACAATAATGAGGTTAGTAAAAGGGTCACAAGGAAGGTGAGGCATCACCTCTTGGTTATATATACACCCTCATTGTATGAGAAAAGGAATTTTCACCTTGGCTCCTCCCACAAGGCATTAGAGAGACAAACTAGTTCTTTTGAGGAGAAAAAAGTGGCTCCAATGCTTCACTATTGGATCTAGTGATGTTCATTGTATACATGTGTCTTGGAAAATTTACTTAATAACATAAGCCTTCATGGTGGACACATTCTTCATGCATGGATTATGAATATTTGTAAAATTAGTCTGCGGATGTTAGTATTTCATGTTTTCTTTCATCTATGCTAAAGTAGTTAAACTATTTCGTTTATTTTAGTACTTAACTTATTGAGAATGTGTTGTAATGGTTTTTACTGCTGCCCCATCCTTGTGGACTATTGCACGGGTTGATCGTTAGATCTTCATCATTGATTGGTTGTACTGACCGCCACATATTGTGTGGACTATTCCGTTGTTTGTTAAACATATCCCTTTTTTTTAAGTGTGTCTCTTCTTGGGCGGTACTATTACCTCTCTCTTAGAGGATCGCTTTACTCTTTCCCTTCGCAGTAGAAGAAATTTGACACACCTACAACTGAACACTCACTAGACACACCTTCTTACTTTCTGAAGGCACTACACATTCCTCTCTTGCTGACAATTAGATACAAGGAAAATATATAAGAGTACATGGAAACTGAGCCGATATTTCGAATGGGGCTCCTAATCCAAACGATGTGAGGTATAATTGGGAATTCACATCTGGGAGATCCCTTCATTGACATATTTCTAGTACCGTCAACAATGGCTCTAGAAGGAGGGCCAGATGAAAAGTTGTGCTCATTAAATCTGTTTTGAATCTCTTATCTAAATTGGCTCATCCTCAAATCTTATTTCGAGGGTGTTTCTCCAATTTATCCATTTGCTAATAATCATTCCTTGATGAGCCTCTCTATCACTTGTATCAATTAAAGTTTGATGGTGAGGATGGAGCATCCATAACCGAGCACATTTATGATTTTCTTATATTTTTTGAATCTTAAGAAATAAATGAGGAAGAGTTTAATTGATTGATTTTATTCCTCACCCTTGAAGATCATGTTAATCAACGGTGCCATAACTTTCCAGTTGCTTCCATCATTTCCTCGGGGAGCTTCATCAATCCTTTGATAGGTATGGTTACTGAGATGATTTTAAAAGAATCAATCACTTAAGAATGAAGCATAATGAATCAATTGAGGATTTTTCTAATCAATTCCTTCACCTTTTTTATGAATTTCCTGAAAAATATATGGATCAAGATTTATTGAAACAAGAGTTTGAGTGCTTGGTTCTTATCTCTTTGCATGGTGGATCTAGACGACTTGCTGTTTCTTCGTCCCTAACACTTATAATCCAAGAGACACCCCTAATTTTAGAGGAGGAGCCTGTTATTCCTTTTTTTCCTTGCCCTCCTCCTTTTTCAGTTCTAATGTGGGTGCCTCCTTGCGATGATCGTAAATTTGTTAAATATTCACATCAAATCCCTAATCCATATTCCCATCCTTCTTCCACTTTTCATGATTCAAATCCAATAGAGGAAATTCTAGAATGGCTCATGAAGGCTACAGCCAAAAACAAACTTTCTATTCCTCAAGATGGTATTAACACTCATAACTTTGGTCTTAAATCTTATTTGGATTTCTGTCATACTCTATTATCTATTTCGTGACTCTTTGTACCATGATCTGCTTGATCAAAATTCTCCATCAACTATTTTTCCACACTCTCCTAATTTTCAATTTGTAGGCCCAACTTGTGATCAGGTTCAAGAGAGTCACATTACACAAGTAGAGGAGCATGAAGTTGAAGATTCGTTGAATATTTATTCTCTTTTTAAAAATCCTCCATGTGAAGATGTCATATCCTCATTCTTAGATGATATTGAATTTTTTAATCTCAGAAATGAATAAAATTAAATCCATTTGTTTAGATCCGTAGTATTGGGAAACAATCATTCTGACGATGATAATTATGTTGATGTATGCAATGATGAATTCCCAAGTGCATTGGTTGATCTTAAATTTTCTCATGAAAATTTTAATTTGAAATATTTAGATCTGGAATTTGTTTTGGTTGAATAAAATGATCGTATCAAAACTTCCTCTTTGGCCCACTATCCGTTGGGCTCTCCTGTTTACCATGCATCTACATGCGATGAAGATACTTCATACTCTTCAAGTTCTTCATCGTATGAGAACACTTCTCAATTGGCAGAAGGTAGTGAGGTCATCCATGAGGTCAGATCATTGAGTGCTCTTTCCATCCCTCATCATCTCTTCTATTGCATGAAGACAACTCTCCAAACAAACTTGCTCATGAAATTTTTTCGATTCAGACATATTCAGATTTGCAATCAAATGAATCTTTCAACTTGAATAATCTGTTTGTTGAAGTTGAAAAATATGATAAAATAAGTGACAAATATGGATGCCACCCAATTAATAGTGATCTCGTCAAAATAAGTGAATGCAACTATCCTCGCACCATGCATGATCTAGTTCAATATTCGGAATGCGATTTTACAATCCTTGAAAGTTTCGGGACTTTCCAGGGAGTCAAGGCACTTCAAATTCCGTTGATGGTTATGTCAGGATCTCGAAACTTTTGAAATACCTATGAATTGAGTCAGGTGTGGTTTTCTTCATAAAACTCTTGCTTCTGTATGGGTTTTCTCAATGTAAATTATTTCTTGAAATATATTTGGCATTACATATATGATCTTTCGAACTTTCAAGATTTGATTTATGATCGGATTCAAGTTTCTATTTCAGACGATTCATCTTCATGGAAATCTCATGTATCAAACTCAGGTTTTAATGTGTATCTCTCATAGAATCATGGAACTACGGAGTTGATTATTCTAAAGATTATATTTGGCCAAAGGAGTCATACCTGTCACACTATTCTGAAAACAATCAACTCCTAATGCTTCTTGTAAATATTCTGATGCTAATATATTTCTTCATTGCACCTAAAATCCTCTTGAGCATTTGTAAATTCATGGATTATTTGATGAATCAAATTCTTCTTTAGTTGTTTTACCCTGAATGGTTTCATTTGTTTGTTATAAAAGCATTCCTTTTTAATTCTTGTGACGATTACGATGCTAGTACAATGTGTAACCAGTTATGAGAAAATGGTTTTCTACACTCGTGACATGAGGAAGATGATTTTATTATGCAAAGCATTTGTTATATTGTTCAAATTGATTTATATTTGGTAATTAAAAACTGGGAATTTAATGCTTTAATCAACCTATCTGATCATGATTTTGTTTCTGATGAATTTCATTCAACTTACTATTTTCCCATCAACATATCCAATGTCAATCATTTTACATCCTCTAATTTTTATGGTCTAACATCTCACTATCCAGGTACTTTTCAAGGGGTTGAGGCACTTCCACACTCATGGATGGTTATGTCAAGTCCTCACTATCTTGACACACCTGCTGACCTACTGAATGTAATCAAATCTATTTTCCCTCATGATATTCTCATCGTAATCTCATGCCTCTAATTGAAAATTCATCTTTTCAAATATTTCGAATCTTTCAAGAGGATTTTCATGAATTGTACGATCCAATCATTAAATGGTTGGAGAAAACGTACTTGACAAGCTCCCACACAAATAAAAAGTTTCAATCTTTCCTCATGCTTGTTAAAGAGCTCGGTGTAGATGAAGACATAATCGTAGGAAGCTTCCAAGGTTTGTTGAATGATGATTCTCATCAAAATGGTAAGAATGTAAACCGGTTAGAAGTAATGGCTATGGCCTATCTTTCTGCACATAGGTGAGACCTTTAGATTTTTGTGCAAGTTATTCAAGTTCTTATCTTTTCTATTGCGCATTACTTTATATTTGTTTTAAACTATCATATCTTTGTCATTGCAGGTCGGGAATAACTACGGTGGCTTCAATAGAAATTTCATTATATGTGACCCCGACCTTCTAGTTTTTAGGTTAGGAGTAGGATTAGTTGCATCCTATTTTTCCCTCTCTTGCACTCATTTTGTGCTTGTTATCTTTAGTATCTCGTGTCTTTTCTTACTTTTGTATTGCATTATGCTTTGGTTTAGCCTTTTTTTCTTGTTCTTTGGTTTCACCTTTTTTTTTTCTTTTTTCTTTTAGTAAGACCTTGCATGAGATGCTCTATTGACCCAAAAGGGAATATGGCATAATAGAAAAAGGACTTTGTGACACTGAAACATTTGGTTAACTCTCTCTCCTTCTTCCTTGTATTGGTTACATATTTTTGTCAATTATGTTCCGATGGAAAATATGATCCTTTCATTAAGAAATCCTTGTGTCGAACCATGATCTCCATGTATATTATGGAAACCTCATGCCTTCACTCAGGTTATTATGTTTTGGTGTTTTCAGACCAACCCAATTAATTAAAGAAGGATAAGGGGAAAATACAAACAAGAAAACCAATATCAGACGTATTATATATGCTTCTATAAAGGGAAAACCTTTCCTGCTCTCAATAAATCAGGATCCCTCTTCTTCCCATGAAATAAATAAGTGTCGATGCAAAATAATATATAAATAAATAAATAAAGGTGAAAGAAGAGAAAGGATTCCTATGTAGAGAGGTGAAGCAAGAAACTCTGCTGAGGTACCGTCGAGGCTCACCGAAAATGAAGAAATGTTTGTGTTCCTGAAGTGACTCTGTCGGGGTACTGTCTAGGCCTATTGGCAACAAAGCAACACCAAAGATGAAAAAGTATACTCTAAAAATCTAAAGCTCACAAACTTCATTACCCTATCCCGATTTGAAACATTGTATGATCACTAGTCTTATGTTTGTGTTTAACCGAGTAAATGAATGAAGGGGACTATGTTTATGCACAGGGTAAGTGGGGAAGCCATGGTAATTTGAATGATGAATCAATACTTCTTGAAGTATTATTCCCTGCACGAAAGCATTAACCAAGGCAGAGAAGCTAGAGTTCTACCAATGCATCGCCAAGTGTTATCGTTGCGAGAGACACCCTCAAAAATTTTGCGTACACGCGAATTTTGGAGCCTACTATGGATCTTGTGATTGGTCGTTTCGTAGTTACTTCCTGGTTAGCTGATACTTTGGAGCTCCCTTCTTGGATTGGAAGTGGGGAATTCACTTTCTCACACATGCTTAGTTTGTAACAAGTGCATGAGTGCATTCTTTTATGAAAGCTTGGACCAACATAGCACGTTCCATCAAGATTGTGTCTGTGCGATGTCCAATCTATGTTTTCAGTCAGTGCGCACTCATAATGAAAATTTTCACATTCTAGCTGCATTTCTACTTCCATTTTGGTGAGTTTTGAAAATTGCCACTTCTGCGCACATTTGTTTTCGTGAGTTTCGTTTTCATTTTTTCAGCTATCTCTTTCACTTTGTTTCACTATAATTAGTGTTATTTTCATGTTATATTTCCTCTAGCATGTGTTACTTTCACTATTGTTCACATATCACAAGAGTCGTTCACACTTTAACAATTATCGTCTTTTCGCATGTTAGTTGTCATATAATGTATGCATACTTGTTATAGTGGTTTCAAGGGGTTATCTTTGTTTGAATGAGTTAGCCTAAGCAAGTAAACATTATTTTCACTCATTCCCAAGGTTTTAAGCATTGTTGCACAAGTGTCCTCACGGTCATCCAAAGTGTACCTTTAGTGTCGCACTTGTTGTAAAGTCTTCATAAAGTTATCACTTTGAGGGAAATATGTTGTTAACGTGTTTTTAATGATCTATGTTGTAGTGTCATCAAAGTGTTTCAATTGTGTGATAAAAAACAAGTATTGTCACTATTCACATCAATTGCATGGATCCCGCACTTAGTCAAATTTGGAAAACTTCCAAACCACATAATGTAGCCTCATACAACCCTCCTAAATTATTCATTGTGTAGTTCCAGTCCTCAAGCAACAACCTTGTCTCTTGGCACTGCAAAATTCGCAGTCTTTGCCTCCCAGAACTGCACATTTCACAACTTCAACGCCCAAGCTCGCAGAATTGTGCTCTTTCTCTCCAGCCAAGCCAACACTGCGCATTACGAAGTCTCAGTCCTAAAGCCTTAGTCTTGAGCTCTTGAACTGCACAACTGCAAAATCATCTGGTCTCATGTCCTTCTAGTACTACGCATTTCACATTTTCAGTGCTTAAGCCTAGGCCTTGGCCTCCAAAACTATGCAATCATGCCCACCAGCTAGGCCTGAACTATGAATGTTGCAGTCTTAGACCTCAAACCCAACCCTTGAGCTCTTGAGATGCACAAATACACAATCATCAGGTCTTCTCTACCTCCCAAAACTGCACATTTGAGTGAAACCATGCAAAAACCTGCAGCCTAGCTCATTGAGCTCCTACACAACACAATATTTTTCCTCAGTCCAGCCTGAACTATGCATTGCATAGTCTCAAGGCTCAAGCTTCACCCCTAACTTCCCGAGCTGCACAATTGCACAATTATTAAGCCTCTTTCCCAACCTGTCACTTGGTTCCGACTTAGTCAGTGGATCAATATGAACCATCTTAGACCAAGGGTTTATTAGATTGATTTTGTCTTGTCATGAGAGGATTTCAGATGTAGGTACTCTATCATGCTATGGAAAGATGATGAAGAAGGAGATGGAGAAGGAGGACATGCTAAAAGACACATATGGAGATGATGAGATAAGATGATCATCAAACGGGAAGATGAAGGAACACCAGGCTATAACAGAGGATGAAGATCAATATCAAATTTAATAATCCTCATCTTAATGCTATAAGGATGATGAAGAAGAAGAACATGTACCATGTTTTCAATAAGACACAAAGAAAGAAGCAACAAGAAAGACAATTTTGCATTGTCACATCATCATGCAATCCATGTCATCCATGTCATGTTATGCCTTGTCACAATTCATTATATGGCACATAATTATTGTGGATTATGTAATTACCTATTCAAAATTTATTGTAAAGTGGAAGTCCAAAAGACACATTCAGAATATGAAGAGTCATGTAAAGTCAAAAACTCATAGGAAGTCAAACAATCATGAGAGTATTCGAAAAGTCACAAGGAAGGTGAAGCATCACCTGTTGGTTATATATACACCCTCATTATAACTGTAGAGGAATTTTCACCTTGGATCCTCCTACAAGGCATTAGAGAGACAAACTAGTTCTTTTAAGGAGCAAGGAGTGGCTCCAACGCTCCACTATTGGAGCTAGTGATGTTCATTGTGTTGGGTATGTGTTATATTCTTTCCATGATTAGTCGCACATGGAGGGGGGGCGACATCCCCCCATTTAACGTTGCTCCAGGTGTAGTAGGGGGGTCACAAGGGGCGGGTAGCCCCCTATGCAGGGTCCGGGGCAATGCCCTGGGAAAAAAAATTTCTCCTTATTTTTCGGTGGGTGGACCCACCTATGGTTTTGTGCATGGGTTTGCACATGGTTTTTGGGCATGATGGTTTTGTACCCCTGGTATTTTGTAGATCCGGTCAAGGGAACTACGATTATGTTCTAATCCAGGGTTCATTAGGGGAATTTTGAGGTCTAAAATGGGCCTCCTAAGGAAATAATAAAATAATAACTAAAATAATAAAATAATATTTATGAATTTACAATTCACTTTTTGCACCACAATCCATGTAACCATGGTTAAATTCAATTCAAAACTTGTACTAAAATAGAATTAATAAAAAAATTGTATTGATGTGGCTATAAATAAGAATGAGCTTTTCAAGAAAAAATCATTATCATTGAACAACTAATGCATTTGTCCTTTGTACTTAAATAAATTAAAATAAATTATAAATATAAATTCATAAATTCTTAATTATATAATATATTATTTTATGTATGAATTTTATATTACATATTAAATTGATTTGATTTCTAACATAAGAAGAAATAATATATGATATAAAAATAATATAATATCTATTCTATATCATTTAGATTATTTTTCGTAATATTACATATAATAATATATAATATTAATATAACTATAATAAAATTAATTGAGTTATATTTAAGATTAAAGAAAAAAAGTATTGAAATAGATTTAATTTATATTTATAAGTATACTATAAGATTTATATACATTGAAATTTAGTTTTTTTTTTTTGCCACAAACTATATTGAACCTAATATAACCTTTTTCAACATACAAAATTAATATACCTTTTTTCATCCTACAAAACTAAAATGTTTTTTTTTATATTTAATTTAATATTTTTATATTTATGCCGTAAGGCGTTATTATTTGAAAACAAATTTCTTGATGTGTATCGTGTCATAATGTGAGACCCTTAGATTATATGTTAGATGATTAAAACATTTTAAACCCTTGATAGAAAAGTTAGTTTACAATGCAGTTATGAAAAGAGAAAATGTAGAAGGTAGGGCATTGAGCTACTGGACATTCTCGGATTTCAGAGAAGCTTTGGAATTTCAGAGAAGCAATGCCTGCGCTTCTTTGCTGCTGGAAAATGCAATTGTTACAATCTCTGTGCCTCATTGTTGTTGGAAAGGGGGAAGCATCATTGGTAGTAGTTTTTTTTTTCATATATGTGTAATGCTCTGGTGCCTGCCGTAGGTGGAAAACGTGGTGGTGAAGGTGGATTGCCTCATATCGGGGGAAGATGGTGGCGGCTTCAATGTGAAGGGGAAGGGAATACTCACCCACCACTTCGTTGTAGCTAGCATCGTGGCCTCTGTTTCAAATAGGTAACTGCGTGTGGATATATTGAGGTCAATAACAAGGCTCTTTGCTTGCCTGTTTAGTTGGGATGGTTTACATGTATTCATTTTACTTCTATTGGTTTTTTTTGCTTCCATTCAGCCACTAGGGCCACAGAGGAACAAAGATGCAAAGGGAAACATTGGTTTAAAAATCCAAGCATGTACCAAATTCAAGAAAAGCACCTGCAATTTCTAATGTTGGACTCTCACATACACGTGAGTCAGTTTCAGGCAAACTACCCAAGGTTTCGAATGTTGAGGTCTCAAGTAATGATCCATCGAGTTCAAGGATTAATTCTAAGTTGTAGCTTTAAACTGATTTCTTCGATTTAAGCAAATGCAGGCAATGCATATGTTTGATATCAGAGTTCTATTTTTGCAGGGTTGGTGTATCCGTTTTAACAGGGGTCCCTCATTCAGATGCAGTCTTTAAAATGAATCTCATTGGAACTGATTTCAATAATGAGAGATATGAACGAGGTTGAATATTTCCCACTTCCATTCGTGGAGAATATATGTACATATGTCTATATGTTGACTTGTAGAATTTCCTTTTTAACCCTTTCTTGTAATATTTCCTTTCTCAGCAAAACATTTTGGAGTAACGGAATTTCTAAACCCTAGAGAGTACGAAAAACCTATTCAATAGGTATGCTGAGTTGCTTAGAATGATCATCAAATTCTCTCCCATATCAAAGGATTGGTTGTTGTTGACTAGTGTGATTATTTACTACTTAGGTGGGGAGATTTGACATTTCGATAGTATTTTAACTATGCACTCATTCACTGTCAATCCAATTGTATAGGGTCTTAATTTTAGGATACTAATAAAAAAAATGTTTGCAGGTCATTTCCAAAAAAACTGATGGAGGGGTGGACTGCAGAATCGAATGCACAGGGATTATTGAGGCCATGGTCCAAGCTTTGGAATGTTGCCATGAGGTATTAGCTCTTGGCTTCCTTTGGTTTAAGATACAACTATCATTTTAATTCCAAGCTGTAGCTTTAAACTGATTGCTTCGATTTAAGCAAATGCAGGCAATGCATATGTTTGATATCAGAGTTCTGTTTTTGCAGGGTTGGTGTATCCGTTTTAATAGGGGTCCCTCATTCAGATGCATTCTTTAAAACGAATCCTGTAAACTTTCTAAGCGAGAAAACGTTGAAACGAACCTTCTTTGGAAGCTATAAGCGTCGTACTGATTTGCCAGGCCTTGTAGAGATGTATTTGAATGGGGTGAGACTTCATAACATAGTTGTAACAGCTTATTCAAACCATAATCCTAGACAATACTATATGGTAATATTTCCTAACTAATTTTTTTGATTTGTACCTACTATAACGGGAGCAATCTGTGCTGGTGATATCTAATTAGGGTTATAATCACGGTTATAATCTTTCTTTCCTTTATTTTTAAATTTGCAGGAGCTTGAACTAGATAAATTTATTACAGATGAGGTTTCTTTTGCTGATATCAACAAGGCATTTGATCACATGATTAAAGGAGAGGGTCTGAGAACTGTAATTAAATTATTAAAGTGATTAGTTAAACTGTTTAGGTCTGAGAACTGTAATTAAAGTGATTAGTTAAACTATTTAAAGTCATCTGAATATTTAAGTTTAGGATTAGTGACAAATATGAACACAGTAATGTTGTGAAGGCATGTTGAACTATGTCAAACTATCCCCATCTTAAAGTGGGGACTGAATAAAATTGAAAAACAATGGCTAGATCTGTTCAAACACTCACCAAATTTTCAAATTCGAATCTGAGTGGCGAGATCGATAAAGATCTTCATCATGGGAAATAAAACCTTCTGCAACCACTCCATTTTTTCTTGAGATTCTTATAGCGCTACTTGCAGTGTGAAGAAACAAACAGAAATTCAAAAATTCCTCTCCTGCAACCCTTGAAGAGGTGTTCCATGATGAGGTGATCTGATTTTTTCCTTTGGTGAAATTGTTCAAGAAGGAGAAGGAAGACAACAACATTTTTTGTTGATTCATGGGCTTGGGCATGGAGCATAGTGTTGGTATAAAATTGTCACTCTCCTAAAGCAGAAGCAGAATGGGCACAGAGTGGCTGCCCTGGATCTAACCTCCAATGGGATAAACAAGTCAGACTCTACAGATCAAGTCAATTCAATTGCACAGTATGCAGAGCCACTCCTAGAATATATCAGGAACCTTAGAAATGATGCGAAGGTACTTGGATTCTCTGGTATCTAACCTGTCATTTGTAGGTTTGAGAAAAAAAAATTTAAGTTTATTAAATCAAGGCTAATGAGAGGTCTATGAATGTCTCAAACAAGTTATGGATACTGAAGGTTTTCATGTTGCTTCTTTGTGTTGCTTTTTCAGAGTTCTTGTTGTAACGGATATGGTCTTTGAATAACAATTGGCAGGCACTAAATGTTCTTTTCAAATATGTTTCATTAAATTCTTTTTTCAAATTGTTTTTTAAACTTAATTTTGGGATAGACCTTTGATTTATTTATATAAAGTACCCATGTCCTCATTTTGACATGGGAAGCTGCAAACTGGCCACTCAAGGCACTTCTCCTTGTATTGTTTTGATATTTGAAAAAGAAGTATATTCTCACCCTTTTTGTTATTCATTGAAAAAGGGTTCAATTGAGGCCTATTAGTAAAGAGGAAAATTGAATAATGCCAAGTTTCTAGAGCCTGATGACCAGTGTGGACTTAGCAAGCCACATAGAGAATTATCACTCAAAATTTGCCCACAGATTCAATGTACTGATCATTTCCTGATTTGACATTTTCTTCACTGCACGGATTCAATGTATTGATCATATCCTGCTTTGAAATTTTGTTCACTACCAATTGATTTGGGTCCTTGTCTCATCTACTTTATTAGGTATATTAAAGTATCTAATCCTTTAATTAGCCCATGTATTGAATACACTATCTAACACTAAGGTATTTGTGTGTCTCCGCTCTATTTTTCTATTATGATGGTGTGGCAATGGAGGTCGACTATGGTTAGCCTTACTGTCATTTTTCTCCTTTTGTCTATTCATGTCCAAGTCCAATCTCAAAACTTCAAAAACTTTTTATCTTCTAGTGTTCTTTGATTTTAGCTTCAGATTTTCAGAAAGATGATAGAGGTGTTCCATGATGAGGTGATTTGATTTTTTCCTTCGGTGAAATTGATCAGGAAGGAGAAGGAAGACAATAACACTTTGTTCTGATTCATGGGCTTGGGCATGGAGCATGGTGTTGGTATAAAATTGTCACTCTCCTAAAGAAGAAGGGGCACAGAGTGACTACCCTGGATCTAACCTCCAATGGGATAAATAGGGCAGCCTCTACAGATCAAGTCAATTTAATTGCACAATATGCAGAGCCACTACTAGAATATATCAGGAACCTTGGAAATGATGAGAAGGTGCTTGGATTCTCTCCCTACTGCGTCCTATCAATACAAAGCATCCACGTGACATGCCAACTTTATTTTGTAACAAAGTCTGATCTATCATATTCTGGCATCCACTTTCCTATTCATAATTCAAAAAGAAAAAGAATTGAGTACCACCCTGCACAATTCCACAGAGAGAAGAATTTCCAAGTTTCTAGAGTCTGATGACTGATGTGGACTTAGCAAGCCACAAAGAGAATTGCCACTCAAAATTTGCCCAGGTTCAGTTGAGGCCTGTTAGTAAAGAGGAAAATTGAAGTTTGATTTTGGCTTCAGATTTGCAGGAAGGCAATAGAGGTGTTCCATGATGAGGTGATATGATTTTGAAGTTTTTGACTCAGTGTCCCTGTTGCTCCTAATTCTGTTTTTTCTGGGTGAAGAAGAAGAAATTTGACCAACATGAGTCTGCAAAGACTACACCTGCTCATGAAGGAGGATGAATGTGAGCTATAATTTTTATTATCTTATGAGCTTCATAGAAACAATGAACTCTTCTCATGATAGATCAATATTTTGATCTTAACCTGTTCTTCTCATTTTTGTTTCTATGAAGGACTTGAACTCAATGGTTCAAGTTGTTTCTTTTCTCAAATTTATGATATGAATAATGGGTGAGAGAAGGAAGGTTCACTTTGTCTGTTATATTTTGTTGTGAATGAATGTTAAAGTTGTGCAAACAAGAGCATTAGTCAAATTGAAGTTTGATTTTGGCTTCAGATTTGCAGGAAGGCAATAGAGGTGTTCCATGATGAGGTGATCTGATGTTTTTCCTTTGGTGAAATTGACCAGGAAGGAGAAGGAAGACAACAACACTTTGTGTTGATTCATGGGCTTGGGCATGGAGCATGGTGTTGGTATAAAATTCTCACTCTCCTAAAGCAGAAGCAGAATGGGCACAGAGTGATTGCCCTGGAACTAACCTCCAATGGGATAAACAGGGCAGACTCTACAGATCAAGTCAATTCAATTGCACAATATACAGAGCCACTAATAGAATATATCAGGAACCTTGGAAATGATGAGAAGGTACTTGGATTCTCTGGTATCTAACCTATCATTTGTAGGTTTCAGAACAATAGTTTTAAGTTTATTAAATCAAGACTGATGAGGGGTCTACGAATGTCTCAAACAAGTTAGGGATACTGAAGGTTTTCGTGTTGCTTCTCTGTGTTTCTCTTTCGGAGTTCTTGCTATAACGGATATGGCCTTTGAATAACAATTGGCAGGCACTGAATGTTCTTTTCAGATATGTTTCATTAAATTCTTTTTTCAAATTCTTTTTTTAACTTAATTTTGGGATAGAACTTTCATTTATTTATATAAAGTACCCATGTCCTCATTTTGACTTGGGAAGCTACAAACTAGCCACTTAAGGCACTTCTCTTTGTATTGTTTTAATATTTGAAAAAGAAGTTTATGCTCACCCTTTTTGTTATTTATTGAAAAAAGGTTCAGTTGAGGCCTATTATTAAAGAGGCAAATTGAAGAATGCCAAGTATCTAGAGCCTGATGACTGGTGTGGACTTAGCAAGCCACAGAGAGAATTGTCACTCAAAATTTTCCTGCAGATTCAATGTACTGATCGTTTCCCGCTTTGACATTTTCTTCACTACACGGATTCAATGTACTGATCATATCTTGCTTTGAAATTTTGTTCACTGCAAATTTTTTGGGTCCTTGTCTCATCTACTTTATTAGGTATATTAAAGTATCTAATCTTTTAATTAGCCCATGTATTGAATACCCTATCTAACACTCAAGTATTTGTGTGTCTTCGCTCTGGTTTTCTGTTTTGATGGTGTGGCAATGGAGGTGGACTGTGGTTAGCCTTACTGTCATTTTTATCCTTTTTTATATTCATGTCCAGGTCCAATCTCAAAGCTTCAGAAACTTTTTTTCTTCTAGTGTTCTTTGATTTTGGCTTCAAATTTGCAGGAAGGCAATAGAGGTGTTCCATGATGAGGTGATCTGATTTTTTCCTTTGGTGAAATTGATCAGGAAGGAGAAGGAAGGAAACAACACTTTTTGTTGATTCATGGGCTTGGGCATGGACCATGGTGTTGGTATAAAATTGTCACTCTCCTAAAGCAGAAGGGGCACAAAGTGACTGCCCTGGATCTAATCTCTAATGGGATAAACGGGGCAGCCTCTACAGATCAAGTCAATTCAATTGCACAGTATGCAGAGCCACTACTAGAATATATCAGGAACCTTGGAAATGATGATAAGGTGCTTGGATGCTCTCCCTACCACGTCCTATCAATACAAAGCATCCATGTGACAGGCTAACTTTATTTTGTAACAAAGTCAGATCTGTCATATTCTGCCATCCACTTTCCTATTCATAATTCAAAAAGAAAAAGAATTGAGTAAAACCCTGCATAATTCCCAGTAGATAATATTCCTTTGAAAAAAGAAATATTCATGTTCAAGGCCACTATAAGGGGTCTAGTTTCTATCAAAGTTTTGCTTCAAGCTTGCATGGCAATAGATCTCTGAATGTTTTATCATTCTATTCCTTTTTTGTTTGGTTTTGTTGGGTCCCTTGTTGCTCGTCTAGATCTGCATTTTGTGATTTTTGTTATGTATTTTTAGAGCAGGCCAAGCTTTCATTCGTTGGTATTAGAGACTCATAACAATTTTAGAAATTGTAGCAGTTCAAGTTCGGAGAAATATCAGAAATATTATCTGGGTTCAAACCAGATTTCACTGAGAAATTTCAGAGATTTCAGTTGATAATTTTGTGGAAGAATGAAGTTTTTGAGTCAGTGTCCCTGCTGCTCCTTCTTTTTCTTTTTCCGGGTGAAGAAGAAGAAATATGACCAACATGAGTCTGCAAATACTGCACCTACTCCTAAAGGAGGATGAATGTGAGCTATACTTTTTATTATTTTATGAGCTTCATAGAAACAATGAACTCTTCTCATGATAGATCAATATTTTGATCTTAATCTATTCTTCTCGTTTCTGTTTCTATGAAGGAATTGAACCCAATGGTTTAAGTTGTTTCTTTTCTCAAATTTGTGATATGAATAATGGGTGAGAGTAGGAAGGTTTACTTTTTCTGTTATATTTTGTTGTGAATGAAGGTTAAAGTTGTGCAAACAGGAGCATTAGATACATCCCATGATACTATAAGGGGTCTGGTTTCTATCAAAGTTTTGCTTCAAGCCTGCATGGAAATAGATCTCTGAATGTTTTATCATTCTATTCCTTTTTTTTTTTGTTTTGTTGGGTCTTTTGTTGCTCGTCTAGATCTGCATTTTGTAATTTCTGTTATGTATTTTTAGAGTAGGCCAAGCTTTCATTCGTTGGTATTGGAGACTCATAAAATTTTTAGAAATTGTAGCAGTTCAAGTTCGAAGAAATATCAGAAATATTATCTAGGTTCAAACCACATTTCACTGAGAAATTTCAGAGATTTCAGTTGATAATTTAGTGGAAGAATAATTTTTTTGACTCAGTGTCCCTGTTGCTCATGCTTCTGCTTTTTCCGAGTGAAGAAGAAGAAATCTGACCAACATGAGTCTGCAAAGATTGCACCTGCTCCTGAAGGAGGATGAATGTGAGCTATACTTTTTATTATTTTATGAGCTTCATAGAAAAAATGAACTCTTCTCATGATAGATCAATATTTTGATCTTAATCTGTTCTTCTCGTTTCTGTTTCTATGAAGGATTTGAACCCAATGATTTAATTTGTTTCTTTTCTCAAATTTTTCATATGAATAATGGGTAAGAGCACGAAGGTTTACTTTGTTTGTTATATTTTGTTGTGAATGAATGTTAAAGTTGTGCAAACAGGAGCATTAAATACATCCCGTGATACTTTGCTACAATGATATTTCTGTAATGTATTTGTGGTATCTAAAATCTCCATTATCTTTTCTCAAATTTGTGATATGAATAATGGGTGAGAGCAGGAAGGTTTACTTTGTCTGTTATATTTTGTTGTGAATAAATGTTAAATTTGTGCAAACATGAGCATTAGATACATCCCATGATACTTTGCTACAGTGATATTTCTGTAACGTATTTGTGGTATCTAAAATCTCCATTAGCTTAGGATATTAAAGTTGTAGAAAGTTGAAAAGGATATATTCAAATTTTTAGCTGACATATTTTATAGTTTTATTGGTATCTATCTTTTAGATAAAGTTGGAATAAAAAGATAACAAATTAGCATAAACCTTATTACCTCAAAAGATTTTATTTATTTTTAACTGTTTAACAAAAAATTGAGAATAAAATTGTTAGTTTTTTTGTTTTTTTTCTTACATATTTCCTATTATGTTAAGTGAATATTATATAGATTGAAATTTTTCTGTTATTAGTTTGTTGGAAGGGAAACCAGACTAGCAACACAATTTTAGAGTCTTGAGGTTGCTAAGACCTAGTGGAATTAGAGTTTCTTGTAAATAAAAACAAGTTGGTTGTGTCAAACCTTGACATACATCTACATAAGAAGACAAACAATACTACCAAACTACAAACACAAGTCCAGTAAGTCATAACAACAAAATCTCCAAGCATGTGCACTCACTAGTTACTATCATCGTCCAAGGAGAAGGAGATGTTGGCTCTTTTGGCTAGAATGGTCAATTTGTGGTCTATATTGTCAATTTTTTCCTCTAGCATTGTCAATATAATAGTGTTATCCTGCTAAGTCCTCATATTGGACAAAATCTCCAAGCATGTGCAATCACTAGTTACTATCATCGTCCAAGGAGGAGATGTTGGCTCTTTTGGCTAGAATGGTTATTTATTTGCTTCTACAACCATAAATGATTATATATCTTCACGACATGTTTAAGATATAATTTTTTGAATATTTGTAAATCGTTTTTAAGTTATCATTTACATATATGAATATATACTTGTCACATCATGGTTGAGACAGGACACAATCTTTTTTCCTACCTTTACTAAAATTGACCAAAATCACTACAACTATTGGATTTCTTTAAGAATCTTATGGCATTTCCTTTGCAACATTTGGTGATGGTGCAATTGCTAGTGTTAACAATATTATAATAATATTATTTATAGAATTGATTTATCCTAAAATTAGAAAGTTACATTTTTATTTATTTTTATTTCATATGTATAATATATATGTGTAGATATTATTTTATAAATAATTTGAAATTGTAATATTAAATAAAATGAGATGAATATATAATTTAAAAAGAAATATAAGAAAATATACAAATATAATATTTCTTCAAAAGTGTGTAAAGACATAAAGATTGTGTAGGGATATGCATTGTTTCTTTCAAAAAATATGAAATGAAAATAATAATATTTTATTCAAAAAGTGTGAAATGACATTTATTATGAGTACTTTACTTTGTGACTTAAAAAGTACTTCGAGCACTACCATGTTTAACCATGAGTTTTTATCCACCATTGAGAATGTGTCAAGTAAGTACCTTTAACTCAAGAAATTCCACATCAACCATTAGGGATGATGTCATCCCCTAAGATGTGATTGGTTCTCATAAAGTGAATTTTAATTGTACATTTTCCTTAAGAGGCCTAGTTTAGACCTCAAAATTTCCCCAATGAATGGATTGGGGTTTATGAATGCTTCGACATGTATATATATATATATATATATATATATATATATATATATATATATATATGTGTGTGTGTGTGTGTGTGTTGTAACACTAAAAAGAATAAAATGAAAAATCAAGCTTGTAGTCCCGATTTGGGATCCAGGGAAACTCTCTGTGTATATATGTTTTATGTTTTATGATCTCGCTATTATTTATTTTATGTTTTTAAGAATTCATTTGTAGACAATTTATGTACAGGGTTAAAACCTACATTTGGTATCAGAGTTGTTTCGGTTTCAAGGGGACGCCTTTGCTGTTGAGAGGTTTTTTTATCGGGCCTGTGGTAGACCCTATTCAGTGGGAGATATGTGGGATCGATTCTTGCAGTGAAATAAGATGGAAAGGAATGGAAATGTAGAGATCAATAAATTTAATGGTCAAAGTTTTGAGTTGTGGAAGCTCAAGATGGAGGATCTGCTGGTGGATAAAGATCAGTGGATCGCGGTAGATCCGGGTACTAAGCCAACGACAATGTCAGATGAAGACTGGGCGAAGTCAGATCGGAAGGAAAATATCACAATACGGTTTTTATCTCAGATTCGGTATTGTTGAATGTATCTGGGGAAGCTACAACCAAGACTTTGTGGGTCAATTTAGGGACTTTTTACCACTCTAAGTCTCTAGTGAATAAATTTTTCCTGCAAAAAAAGTTGTATAACCTGAGGATGAAGGATGGAGACTCGGTGATAGAGCATTTCAATGCCTTCAATACTGTGGTAAGTCAATTTTCATATGTTTATATTAAAATCTCAGATGAATATAAGTGCATCAGTTTGTTGTGTTCTCTACCAGATTTGTGGGACAGTCTGGTTATTGCAATAGGTAGAAATACAACTACCTTGAATTTTGATGAAATAGTCTCAACCTTGATGTCAGAGGAAATGAGATAGAGAAATATGGAGGGATAGAATTGAGATGCCTTATATGTACGAGGAAGGTCCCAGAACATAAATAAACATAATTTTTCGAGTGGGAGATATAAATCTAGAGGGAGATCTAAATGTCCAGGAAATCATGTAAAGGTGTGCTGGAAATGTGGAAAGGAAAGACACTGTAAAAAAGAATTCATATCTAAAGCTCCTGGGAAAGGAAAGGGATTTGATGATGCTCCTTTTGCAGAGGCAAAAACCACCTCAAATGAAGGTGGGGATGTGTATTTGGCTTCTTCTTCAAATACACATGTAGATCACGAGGCATGGTTGATTTACTCAGGTGCATCCTTTCACTTCACTCCCCATAGGGAGTGGTTCTGCGAGCATGAGAAGTATGATGGTGGTGATGTATTCTTAGGGTATGATAGGAAGGCAAAAATC
The DNA here is from genome assembly GCA_034641835.2 of Pinus albicaulis. Lineage (NCBI taxonomy): Eukaryota > Viridiplantae > Streptophyta > Pinopsida > Pinales > Pinaceae > Pinus > Pinus albicaulis. The sequence goes on along the minus strand of CM076575.1, from coordinate 787,840,871 downwards.
ATTGGACGTGGAAAATTCAAGCTGAAGCTATAAGGTGGAAGGATTAGAACATTTCTCGGTGTTCTGCATATTCCTGCATTGGCCAGAAATCTGATTTCTATAAGAAAAATGGATGATGCAGGTGTAAAAACAGTGTTCAAGAAAGATACCTGCAAGATGGTTCCGGCATCACTGGTATTAATGTGGAGATTTTGGATTGGAAATATGTACAAGCTTTAGGGTAGCAATGTTATTGATGGGTGCAACAATTTTTTGGTTCCTAAAAGTGGAGCAGAAAGCCTAGAGGTCTCTGGAGAAAAGGTCATGTTATGGCATCAAAGGCTTGGACATATTGGAGAGAAGGGTCTTCAGATACTGCATGGTAATGGTATGGTACAATTTATGTCTAATTTCTCTCTAGATTTTGATTTCTGTGAACATTGTGTATATGGGAAGCACAATCGGGTGAGTTTTTCTTCTGGTGCTAAGACGGTGAACAAGATATTAGAACTTGTGCACAATGATGTGTTTGGACCTGTGTCGGTTCCATCACTAGGAAATTTTGTGTACTATGTTTCATTCATATATGACTTCTCAAGGAATACATGGATATATTTCTCAAGGAACAAATCTAAATTCTTTGACAGATTTAAAGAATTTAAGGCTCTGGTGGAAAACCAGATAGAGAAGAAGATAAAGGTACTGAGGACAAATAATGGTGGAGAGTTTTGCAAGAAGGAATTTGAAGAGTTTTGTAAGAAGTGTGGTATAGAACGGTAGAAGACTACTCCATACACATCTCAGCAAAACAAAGTTTCAAAAAGAATGAACAAAACGCTGATGGAAAAGACAAGAAGCATGCTCATTGGTACCACGTTAGGACAAGAATTCTGGGAAGAGGCAGTGGAGACTACATGTTACCTGTTTAACAGATCACCTTCATTAGTGTTGGATAAAAAGACTCCACATGAGGTATGGATAGTAAGAAACCCTCTCTTTCACATTTGACGGTATTTGGATGTGATGCATATGTACATGTTCCAAAGGAGAAAAGGACCAAGTTGGATAATAAATCTAAAAGGTGCATATTTATTGGGTATAAGGATGGTTTAAAAGGTTAAAAGATTTGGAGATGTGGTGTTTAGAGAGGTGAAATATGTTGTTAAACATGAATTCCTACCAAAGTAACCTGAGAATATGGAGTTTGAGCTAAAGGAGGATGAATCAGACTCTACAACATAACAAGATTCAGAAGAGGAAGAGCCACAAACTCCAGCTGTGAGAAGATTAGTTTGGGAAAGAAGGAAACCAGAAAGGTATAGTCCATCTGCTTTTTGTTCAAATTTTTCTTTAACTATTACTGATGATGATCCCATAACTGTCAGGGAGGCAGTGGATTCAGAGGATGGTAAACTCTAGAAGGAGGCCATGGTTGATGAAATGGAATCCTTGCACAAAATCAGGCATGGGATTTGGTGGAGTTGCCAGCTGGAAGGAATCCCGTCGGGAGAAAATGGGTGTTTAAGAAGAAGATGAATGTAGAAGGAAAATTGGATAAATACAAAGCTCGGTTGGTGGAAAAAGGTTATTTCCAGGTGCCGGGAATTGATTTTGGTGATATTTTTTCTCCTGATGCCAAGGTTACTTCTATTAGATTACTTTTATCTGTTGTTGTTGCATTTTATTTTGAGGTAGAAAAAATAGATGTGAAGACAACATTTCTTCATGGGGATTTGGAAGAGGAGATCTACACGAATCAACCTAAAGGCTTTAAGGTTTAGGGTAAGAAAGAACTGGTATGTAGGTTAAAAAAGTCTCTATATGGGTTAAAACAGTCACCAAGGACGTGGTATCAGAAATTTGACTTGGCTTCACCAAAAGGAAAGAGGATCACTATGTCTATTTTAAATTAATTGGTGACCGTGTTATTTATTTGGTCTTGTATGTGGATGATATGTTGTTGATTGGGAATGAAAAATAAATTATCTAGGATTTGAAGACCCAATTATTCGCCAAATTTGACATGAAGGATATTGGTGCTGCAAACTATATTTTGGGCATGGAAATTAAGAGATATTAGGAAAAAAGGAAGCTCTGGTTAAACCAGAGGAATTATGTTGAGACAATATTGCAGAGGTTCAATATGCAGGATAGTAAACTGGTGAATGTTCCTATTCCTATAGGTGTAAATATATCTGTTGAACAATGTCCCAAGACACAAGAAGAAGAGGAGGATATGTCCCGTGTTCCATATGCAAGTGCAGTGGGTAGCCTGATGTATGCAATGTTATGTACTAGACCAGACATTGCACATGCAGTGGGAGTATTGAGCAGGTTTATGTCAAAACCAGGGAAGGAGCATTCGATAGAAATGAAGCGGGTTTTCAGATATTTTTGTGGCACTAGTGATTATGGTTTGTGCTACCAGGGAAGACCAGGAATGGACAAAGTTTTGGACATCAGTGGTTTTGTTGATGCAGATTGGGTTGGAGATATTTGACCAAAGAAGATCTACAAGTGGTATGTGTTTAGACTATTTGGAGGTGCAGTCAGTTGGATGAGTAAAAGACAGTCTATAGTGTCTCTTTCAACTACAGAGGTAGAATACATGGTAGCCACTCATGCAAACAAGGAAGCAGTTTGGTTGCAAAGATTGTGTTCAAGTATGGGGTTGGTGCAGCGAGCTATAAGGATAGACTATGATAGCCAAAGTGCAATTTTCTTGGCTAAGAACCCTGCTTATCATTCAAAGACAAAGAACATTGATGTTCAATATCACTTTGTGAGAGATATGGTTGAGGATAAAAGGGTGTTGCTGGTAAAGGTGGACACTTTGAAGAATGTTGTAGATGCATTGACAAAGTCTGTGAGCACTCAGAATTTCTCTTGGTGTAGAGAAACAATGGGTGTTGTAGGGCTGGACTAATGACTAAGCTCTCTTGTGGCCCCCTGCGGAAAGAAAAAAAAAAGTGGTAGAATGTTGGGTATGTGTTATATTCTTTTCACGATCAGTCGCACGTGTGGGGGGGTCACAGGGGGGGGGGGAAACACCCCCTATATGTTGCGTTGGGCACAATAGGGGGGTCATAGGATGCGGGTAGTCCCCTACGTGGGGTCTAGGGAAACACCTTAGGAAAAACAAATCTCCTTATTTTTCAATGGGAAAACCCACCCTTGGTTTTGTGCATGGGTTTTCACATAGTTTTGGGGAATGATGGTTTTCAACCCCTAGTATTTTGTAGATCCGGTCAAGGGAACTATGATTATGTTCTAATCCAGGGTTAATGGATTGGGTTTAATGAATGCTTCGACATGTATATATATGTGTTGTAACACTAAAAGGAATATAATGAAAAATCAAGTTGGTAGTCCTGATTTGGGATCCAGGGGAAAATCTCTGTGTATATATTTTTTATGTTTTATCATCTTGCTATTGTTTATTTTTTGTCTTTAAGAATTATTTTGCAGATAATTTCTGTATAGGGTTAAAACCTACTCATTGTATACATGTGTCTTGGAACTTTTACTTAATAATACAAGAGTTCATCGTCGACACATTATTCATGCATGAATTATGAATATTTCTAAAACTATTATGTGAATGTTTTTATTTCCTGATTTCTTTCATATGTGCTAAAGTATTTGAACTATTTCAATTATTTTAGTACTTATCTTATTGAGAATTTGTTGTAACGGTTGTTACTGTTGTCCCATCCTTGTGGACTATTCCACATGATTCTAGAAAAATATTCCTCATTTATTCATTTTAATGACTGTCACATCTTTTGTGGACTATTTTGTTGGATGTTAGATGAATCCCTTTTGTTTGCATGCTTCTATTCTTGGGCAGTACTATTACCTCTCTCTTAGAGGCTCACTTTACTCTTTCCCTCCACAGTAGAAGAAATTTGACACACCTACAACCAAAAATTCACTAGGGATACTTTCTCTCTTTCCAAAGGCACCACACATTCCTCTCTTGTTGATAGTTAGAGCCAAGGAAAATCTATAAGGATACATGGAAACCATGCTGATATTCCAGATGGGGATCCTACTCCAAATGTTGTGAGGTATAATTGGGATATCACATTAGGGAGACCCATTGGTTGATGTATTTACAAAACCGTCAACAACATGACATATGTATTAGCTCCTCTAGGTCATCCTTTGGATCTTTATTAACTTTTCTTCAAATAACAGTTTCATGGAACCCCAATTCATACTGGTGTGAAAAGTATCCATACCTATTGCATTCTACCAAAGTATTCCCACTTGAAATAATACTCATCCGATATCTCGAAGGGATTAATCTATCCTTTCATCAAATTCAGAGAAGGAAAATTCTCTACATAACTAGGTATACAACAAATCCCAGTTCGTTGTTTTTTGTTTCAACTCCTACTATAAATACCAAGCTTGTGAAATATTTCCCAAGGACTGGATAAATAGATGTGGCCACTTTTCAACTGCTAGGCAGCAATCCTTCCATACAGAAAAATAATGCTCAACATGCTCTTGTGAGAAAGTATGACCATCATAATTGGGGTTTTTACTTGAAATATCACTCGAAGGAAGGAACAGATGGAGCATGACAACCTTAATTGTGCTCCAATATTGAAGATGATCTCGATGGGATGTACACCATCTTGCGGGAGTCACTTGCAAAGAAACACTCATTAAAGTATCCTTTTGACTTTATCCTATGCAATAATAACCTTCTTTAATAAATTTTATAACAGATTTAGTACCATTGAAGATGGGAAAATCACGTACCTCAGTACCAACCCAACAGACACATCGGACAATGGCACAATTTCGGTAATGAAATTCATGAGCTCCTTGTTTCCAATCTTCCATCGTAGCATCAGAGCCAACTTTAGTACTCTGAATACTCTGCCAAATGAAAGATCTAGCTACCATGGGGTTAATATAATCTTCTCACCTCCCAATGGTCATTTGATATAATCGATCCAATAAATTAAGTGATTCAACATCATCTACTAGTTTATTAAATATTGGCCCCTGATAAGGATCAAGAGTTTGTACTACTTGCATGTCATCTACTCCAGAAGTCATAGTTTCTCGCTTCAAATCAATGACAGAGTAATTTTCAAAATCCCAGTCGGTGCCTAATAAATTTGGGTATGGATATTTATCCCCCATAATTTCAATAACTTCAAAATCTGAAAATGTTTTGACACTGACAATATCAAATTAAACATCCTCTAGTCTTCCAAAAGGAAGAATATTATATTGATTTTCCATGCACAAATAAATAGGGGAAAATACCAACTTGAGATTTCTGAGAGCTTCCTAGGTTTTTCTTGGAATAATGTTTTCATCCGAGCCCAAATCCAACAAGGAGTCCTTAATTTGAAAACCTACAATCCGAGTGTCTTCCTGGAACTCCCTTCTAGTTCAATTCGTTTTCAGTCGTACTTGCCTGGAATTCCGCTCAGGTAAATTCACAGAAATTGGTTCTTCTGAAAACACATCATCCTTAACAATATCCTTTAACCTTCATAGAAATAGCTTAAAATAATCCATTATTGGTTGGAATGATTCTACAAAATTATTTTCATCACAAACCTTTACTTTCTCCTACCATTCACTGCGAGAATCTTTTAAAGAAATAAATTGGCATGAAAGTTCAGTCGCGTACCTATAATATTTCTTGTGTTGATTTGGATTTCTAGACTTCTTTCAAGATGCAAGTCTTATGACAGCTGGGTGATCAGGAGTTGCAACATCAGCTCCAGTATTATTTCCTCTTGTAAAAACATTGATATTGGGTTGCACTGTAGGAGTAGAATCTCGAGGATCTGCACAGAACAAGTTAGCTCCTTTAGCCCAGTTGTGCTCCTCCCACTAATCAATAAGTTCAATAAAATATTCAGTTGCATGGGTATTCACTCAACAGTATGAAAAACCAAGGTATTCCTGGCATAGTGAATTTTCTTGCAACATGGCCTTCCTGATCATAGTCATAACATCTAATCATGCCTCTCCCACCTGCCCTTCCTCCCCTAGGAGCTCACCCTCCTTGTACTCAAGGATTCCCATTGGTACAAAATGTTGAACAATCGAGGCGGTTAGATAAAGCATCAAAGGACTGACACTATTCTGTATGATGGTTGGGCAATCCACAAAACTCACAAAAAAAATTATTAGGAACATTGGGGTACTTTTGTAGAATTAGACATAGGTGAGGTAAATGACCAAAACTTCTACATATTTCATAGTAATAATTTCTAGAAATACCTTGCGGATTTGGAAATTACTAAAATTGAGTATGGCCCCGATAAGTCAGAGAAGATGAATTTTACACAACTTCGGGGAAATTTGGTGGAGGAGGTCCCATTGGGGCATGGACTTTCCTGGTCCTCTTAATCACATGAATTCTGTAACATGTGATGAGCTCCATCATTAGACATATTTGGAGGGGTTAATAGTCACCTTTTTTCCTTCTTAGATCTCTTTTTCTTGAATTTTTATTATTATTTGGTTTTATGATGCTAGTATAGGTGGTCATTAAGGCTAACATACTCTGAGTACCTAATATGAGGTTGAGTGCAGAAAATCATGATTTATTAGGATTTTTTATAAATATTTTATCATAAATAATTGGAGGAGACAACAAGGAGAAATTATATGAGGATTGTCTACCCTATATTCTCTCCAGCAATTCGAACTCCAAAGGCAACCAAAGGATCCCAAGGATTCTCTCCAACAATTCGAATTCCAAAGGCAACCAAGCAACTCAAAGAGGAGTGCACTCAATATTTGTTTACTGGGAGTCAAGAAGACTCAACTCACCATTTTCTAGGGATCTGTTGGTAGCTACCCTATAGAATAAATAGATCAGAGCTAGAGCTACGAGGAGTTAGTCAATACTAGTTGATTATAGTCAAAACTCTGTTGCAATTTATTAAGATTTTTATTATTGCAGTGACCAAACTTTAATAGATGTATGAGGTTATTCTTTTATGAAATGAGAAGACTTATTTCATTCGACTGATTTAATTTTCAGAGATCTAGGCTCGTGGGTTAGGGCCCAATCCATGTGCCTAAGCTTCTCTGCTGTTTTCTTTATTTCCTTTCTGTCATTTAGTTAGTTTTTCTTCTGCCATTTAGCTAGATATGATTCTGATAGTTTCATTGTTGCTTAGTTTTTTATTCCAGTATGCTGCTGTAGTTTTCATTTTCTTGTGAGTGATTTGAATAGAGGATAAAAACCAAGAAAATTTGTGGATCAAGACCCCCTTCTCATCTCTGTCAATAGAGCACGAGGAGGGCGAACCTTCCCACAGACCCAAAAACTGGTTTTTGTTCACTTTTTCTGAGATTAGAATTAGAGTTTCATTACCATTTTCCAGTCTTCCTTTGCACATTATTTTTCACGCGTTTGTCAGTTTCTCGTGCATAATATTGGCCAAATTGTTTGCGGGACTTATTGTTAAAAACCTAGAGCTCCGTAGTGCTTCCCCGCTTCATTTTCCATCACTATTACGCCCTCCATTCCCTCCTTTTTCTGCTTATTCCAACTGCAGCACCCACCTTTATTTCCAAAAACACTTGAACCCTTCTGCCCTCCTCATTCCTTTGTTTTTATTGTTCACGATTGCCTTACGTATTTTAACACAAAATGCTTGAAAAACCATTAGAATTCAACCTCCACCTTTCCTCCTCGAAACCTCTGCTACCTTACATCGCAAATTGAAACCCGAAATTTTTTCCCTCTTCTTTTAACACTTAACGCTTGGTTTTGCTGATTGCAATATTGCAATATTGCATATTGCAAATCACACCTTTTTCCTTTGTCCTTTGAGACTTACCACAAACGTAATCGTATTTCCTTTTCGCGCAACCGCAGATCGCAACTTTTACCTTTTCTCCTTAACACTTACCACTTTCAAATGCCGATGTGATATTTCCGCTGCATCGCAGATCGCTCATCGCAACCTTTTTTTTTTTTCTTTAGCACTTACTGCTCCAACTTCGTGATATTGCGATTGTGATATCGATCCCACCTCCACGTCATCCGCCACATTACAGATCTCTCATCACATTTTTTATTTTTTTCTCTAACACTTACCACTCCATCTTCATGATATTGCGATTGCGATATCGGTCCCACTTCCATGTCACCACTCCGCATCGCATTTCACAAGACTTACCGCATCGCACTTTTCTCCCACTCCCGGATGACCTTTCTGCTATCCCTTTACCTTTTTGATATTACGATTGTGACATCACATATCACAACCTTTGCTCTCTATCACACTCTACCATCGCACTTTGTGAATCATTCCACTCCAAGGCTTATTTGCACTTAAACAAAGCTTTAATCTAGTTTAAACCACCCTCTTTCCACTTCAAAGCCTCGTTTCATGTGTTAAGCCCTCTATTAGCCTCTTTAGCCCTTTTCTTTCCTCCAAGCTTCAAATCAACACCTTTTCAATTAGAATTAAGTCATGGATAGCTTAGTTGCATGGATAGTAGCATGGTAGAGAGACCATAGGATAAATAGAGTGCATTTAGCCTTTCGTCCAAGTTAAGTGTGGTTTAGAATTAGTTTCTTTTCTGTCATTTCTTTTCAGCAATATATTCTAGTTTCTTTCTAGTCATTTCCTTTCAACAAATTAATTTAGTTTCTTTCTGTCATTTCCTTTCTTCATATTAAATTAGTTTCATTTCAGTCATTTGCTTGTGTGCAAATTGAGTTAGTTTCCTTTCTGTCATTTCCTTTCAGTAATTTATTTCTTATTATTCATCATAGTTTAAGAGATAGCACCCTTTCGTAAAGCAGAAAAGGATGACATGAACAGAGAGCATCTACTGTGTATATAGCACTGTCACCTCCAAGTTTGTACGAACCCTAGGTTGATAAAGTAAAGTAGGGCTGGTCGTGGGAGTTGCAACACTCTTGGTGCAATACCAAGGCTTACCACTTTTTGGCGTCGTTTCTGGGGTGTCTAGTAGATGCTTTGAATTTGTTTTAGCATTCTTTTCTGCTTTCATTTATTTTCATGTCATTTCATAAATATTGAAAAAATACAAAAAGATTTTATTTTCATGCCTCGTAGGACTAGGAATAATCAAATACAAAACTTACCTAAAACCGCCACATCACCTCCTAACCACCCTTCACTCTTCTTCGGTGGCAATGAGAGTGAACCCCCTCTAGGAGAGCCTTATAAAAATTTTGAGGATCCTATTGGGGAAGAAGAAGAAGACCCTGTTTCAACTGAGGGACCTGCTTCACCTATCTTAACCATGGATGGGATCCAGAGAGCCTTTCCCATAAGAGAGGAAGATGGGGAAACTAAGATGAATAACATTAGCCCCTCAGCTCTTCCACACTTTCATGGACTTACCTCTAAGGACCCTGATGTTGAGATTCAACAAGATGATGAACTTAGTGAAAAGAGTCGCCTTCACTAAGTGGGCCCGCAGGCTATTTTTGGCGCAAGTATATTTTTAGACATGATGATAATATTTCAGAAGTTGTAGGATGCTATTTGTGGATGGTAGATCAAGTTGAAGAGATAGATGAAATTCTATTTTTATAATATTGGGCGAAGTCTATTTATAGATCGTCAATCTAAAAATAGATGCATGTCGATTATTATTAGCTCTTAATAATAATCAGACTCTAAACAACAACTTATTCTCTTAGAGCACTTCAGTTCAGTGCACAGATGTGGCACAGCAGCTGACAGAAGGAATTACGCTATTCCTAAGGGTTTACTGGAGCTATTGCATGGAGGAATCAGTTAGTGTTAGGTAAACATGACTCGGGGTAGAGTCAATGTTGACTAGGGTAAACAGTAGTGGTTTTGGAGCACATGGTTTTGTGAACCCATGGTTTTCGACCCATGGTATTGCATGTAATGGAGCCTATAAAAGGCTGGGAAGACTTCATTGTAATGTAGGCCTGGAGGTGAGCGGTGAAGGCTCACTTGGCCAGATTGGCCAGGGTTTTGGCCAATGTTTAATGAAATTTCATTGGTTGGTTTTTTCCCCGGATTTGGGGTTTTCCCGGTTAAACATTGTGTTTATGTTTGTGCTTTGTTGCTGGTTCCTTTTTATGTTTATTATTCCTCTCGGTAAATATTTTATTGTTGTGGTAAATTCCTAACAACTGGTATCGGAGCTATGAATATCTGAAATCTGGAATGAGCTGCCAAGTTTAATGATTTTTCTATATCTATAGTTTGCTGCTATTGCGTGAAATTTTTTTTGGACAGATATAAATAAAAGGGTAAATCTATGTGTGAAGGGTCAGATCTACATCTTGTTAGATCAGCGTGTGAATATGATTGATGCAATCATTTGGAAGAGATCGAGTTTGTTTCGATGGTTGATCTAGGTTTGATTATTTATTAGTTGTGGATTTTTTTTTTGGTTGGAATATCATGTTTTCTTGATATGCATATGAAGGTATGGATCAGAGGACAGTGTTTTCTTATCAGATATGCTTGAAGGCGGATGAGAGAGACGTATATGAGTTTTTCTCGAGAGCCGGAAAGGTACGAGATGTGAGGATCAAGTTCCAAAGTGTGAGTGTGGATTTAGAAAATGCAGGAGCATGCAGCGGGCACAGGCGATGCAGATGCTGGTAAATTTCTCCTGTTGACGAACATCGTTGCAGCTGCCAACGATGGTGAAGATCGATGCAGAGCTCGAAAGGAAGACTATGAGTGCCTTTGAAGGTCAGTCAACTAAGGAGAGATGTGTGTTATCTATGTTTTGCAATCATCATATGGGGGAAGACGCAGGCCCACTGCTAACCAAGAAGCAGTAACAGATCGAGAGCGGATATGGGTTTTATGGTAGCATTTTCACAGCTAAGATGTCAAAAATATCTGTGAAATCATCAACAATGTTTGCACACAGATGGTGGATCGACGCAGGAGAAAGACTGACATCTGGGCGGCAGAGTAGTAGGGCATCAAGTTATCGCAAGGGTGCCACAGTGGCGATGTTCAGGCCGTCCTGGTCAAAGCACTTCCATTTCGTGTTCGCCATCAAAATGAAATCCGACCTGACATGCCTGAATGACTTACACTGCGAAGGAAACGATGGCATTGGGAAATACGTGGCGGTTAGTGATGTGAAGGGGATGATTGGCATTCCCTGGAAATGGAGCATGTGTTGTCCAAGAGCCCCATGGGCGATGATTTGTTAGCGGTCGTGCTCGGTTTGTAGGTGCACCAGAAATATATGAATTATGGCAGCGCAGACTTATGGAGACTACATCAATCTAGTTGATGAAAATCTGGTCTGAAGAAGCCTCCTATGGATGTGGTTCGAAGGGAAAGGGAGTTGAATATAACTGAGCAGATTTACATGCCAGGCTCTCCACGAGAGTAGTATTCTCATTGGGTCGAGCTAGCGAAGCCATGGTACGATGATGGCTTCAAGAAAGATGATTAGCATCATGCTTATCATGCTTTTAAAATTACAACCAAGAAATAATATGCAAAGAGGATATTCTAATCAAGCAATCCAGCTATTTTGGAAAGCACGCTCGGGAGAATATGAAGCAGCATCAAAGCAGTTTGTAATAAAGGGTTTTGGTAGATCAAAGAGAGCTTGTTAAACTGAGAGAGGATATTTGCACGTGGTTTGATTAATTGATGAACCATGTATCTGAAGAGAATTCCTAAAGTACTGGTGGTTACAGAGGCTGGTGACCCATGTAATCCGGTAGATGGGTTCTTTTTATATGGACATTGATTTCATATGTACAAATATAGCAACAATGAAACAAAATATATATATATATAATATATATATATATATATATATATATATATATATATATATATATATATATATATATATATATATATATATATATATATATTATATTATAATGAACTTAATTTTTATTACATGTAAATGGGCATACTTTTGTAAGACCTTGTATGGCATCTGCCACAGGTAATCTGGTAAAGTACGGGTTAGACCTAGGTGATGAAGGGGATATTAATTTACAATTACCCTAGGTAAAAATATGAGGGGGGAAGAGCTAGAGTGAGCGGGGTTGTCTCACTTAGCAAGATTGCACGGATTTAGTCAATAATCCCAAGTCAAGTTTAAGGGGGGAATTGTTAGGTAAACATGACTCGGGGTAGAGTCAATGTTGACTAGGGTAAACAGTAGTGGTTTTGGAGCACATGGTTTTGTGTACCCATGGTTTTCGACCCATGTTATTGCATGTAATGGAGCCTATAAAAGGCTGGGAAGACTTCATCGTAATGTAGGCCTGGAGGTGAGCGGTGAAGGCTCACTTGGTCAGATTGGCAAGGGTTTTGGCCAATGTTTAATGAAATTTCATTGGTTGGGTTTTTCCCCGGATTTGGGGTTTTCCCGGTTAAACATTTTGTTTATGTTTGTGCTTTGTTGCTGGTTGATTTTTATGTTTATTATTCCTCTCGGTAAATATTTTATTGCTGCGGTAAATTCCTAACAGTTAGAACTCAAGTGGAAAAGTTATGACACAGTTGGAAGAAGTATTTATGGAGTTGTATTTAGTTTAACTCAGGTAGACTCAGTTGAGCTAGTTGTATCTAGTCTAACTGATTGATACACTAGTGAGAGTGGAGTGAATTAATTAGTTAATTAATTCACAAATAATAACTCATTAATCAATTGAACAATACAGCAGTTAACTACAGTGCATGGAAATTTCAGTGGAGACCAGTGGAGAGATAGGTGAAAGGGAAAGATAGACTAACTGTTGTGACTATAGTGATGCATTGATTGCATCACACACTCAGTGGAGATGCAAATGAGGATTGCACAGTCAAGGATGGAGTAATTCAAATTCATTTAGAGCTATTCTTCAGCAAGGATTGTGCAGTGGAGGCAGGCTAGCAAGTGGCAAAGATCAGTGCATGGATTTGCAAGATCGGTCCTAATTAGTGTATGACTATTGTACTGTATTGAGGGCTTGTGATAAGCTTTGTCTGTTTGTATGAGATTTTCATATGATCTCCATGTTACATAATATATAGTTGGGGTTTTCAGCTTCGCTTTCTCGGTTAAAAATTGTGTTATGTGCGATTGATATTTTTTGTTTATGCTTCACATGTGTGTGCAATTAATTTTTCCGCAAAATATTAACAAGTGGAATAGATTCAGTATCTTGCATAAAGTTAAATAGTGTGAGATCAGGTGGATCTTGGACATATGCATGCTTAGTGCATATAATTTCTACATGGTATCAGAGCATTGTTGATTGAATATTTCAATTGTGAAGTGAGTTTGTGCTGGTGGACAATTTGAATTTGCTACAGAAGATTCTTGGTGCAAAAATCGAGTATACATTGAAATGTCTTTCAACAGGTTGATATTGGAGTATGCCCTTGATGGGAGCTCGAATTACATAGCCTGGAAGGGTAGGATGGAGGCGGTGCTGGAGTATAATGGGCTGAAGGAGTTCATCGATAGCGATGTTCCTAAGTCGGGATCTAGCGATGCTGCATTACTTGATGCATGGCAAAAGAAGACTGCAAAGACAAGGAGGATTCTGTTGGAAGGTGTGAAAGACCACATTGTGTCTAGCCTTCATGGGAAATCCACTCCATTTTTAATGTGGAAGGCTTTGATAGACTTATTCCAAAGCAAAATTGACCAGAGGAAGTTGGTGCTTAAAGACAAGCTCAGAAAAATAAAAATGGAGAAAGGCGATAGTATTCCAAAATAACTCATGAAGTTTGTCCACTGCAAGGATGAGATGGGAAGTGTGGGGATTACTGTTGATGAAGAAGAATTGGTGATCTTGGCTCTCCTTGGGCTTCCTAAGAGTTGGCATAGCTACGAAGACTCTGTCAATGGACGGGAGAAACTATCGGGATGGGAGCGACTTTGGTCGGATCTTGTGCAAGAGGAGATAAGGTGGGGTACCAGGGATGGATCTTCATCGAAGAATGAAAATGAAGAGAATTTTTCTTTGGCTACCAAAGCAAGGAAAGGGAAGGGGAAGAAAAATCCTTCTAAATCTGGCGCAAAAGGAAAGAAGCAGGATTTGTCCAAAGTGAAGTGTTTTCACTGTCACGAGCATGAAAATTTTGCCATTAACTATCCACGGAAGAAGAAGAATAAGCGGGATGCTGGATCTGCAGCTGGAGAGGCCTTAGCCTCGCAATTTGAGCTGGATTTTTCCTTGATCGCATGCTTGGTTTCAAGATGCATGGGATCGGTGTGGTATCTTGATAGTGGTGCGTCTTTCCATATGACGGGAGACAAAGAGTTGTTTAGTGACTTGGAGGAGAAGGACCTCCAGATGCATATAGAGATGGGAGACGATGGTCGGTACAGTGTGACTAGCATTGGGACCATTACCTTTCAAAGGGAGTTCGGTAATCCATTCTTGTTGAAGAATGTCATGCATGCTCCAGGTCTGAAGAAGAACTTGGTCTCAGTCGCAATGCTGGAAGACAAGGGTTATGATGTTGCTTTCAGTGAGGGAAAATCCTTCCTTCGACATAAAACAACGGGTCAAAAAAATAAGATAGGTGTTCAAATTAAGAATCTCTACAAGCTAGAGGTAGATGGTTGCGCTACAATGGTGGGCACAGCAGAAGAAGTGGTGAGCCGGGATGAGGGTGAATTATGGCACAAGAGATTGGGCCATATTCACCATGGCACTTTGAAAATTTTGCAGCAAATTCCTACTGGACTTCCCAAGGGTACTCTTGCGTAGTCAGATCAGTGCAAAGGATGTACAATGGGTAATTTTGTGAAGACCACCTTTCATGAGAAGGAGAACCATGCTTCAGTGATCCTGGAGAGAATTCACACATATGTGTGTGGACCATTCTCAGTTGCTTCAACAGCAAAACATAGGTATTATGTGATATTTGTTAATGATTATTCTTGTATATGTTGGATATTCTTCATGCAAAAGAAGAGTCAAACATTCTCAAAGTTCTGTGAGTTCAAGGCATTGGTGGAGAAGGAGTCGGGGAAGTAGGTGAAATCTCTACAGAGCGATAATGGTGGTGAATACATCTCAGGCGAATTCAAAGACTTCTGTAGCAAAAAAGGAATTCGAAGAGAACTCATAGCGCCTCATAACCCACAGTAGAATGGGGTCACGGAGAGAAAGAATAGAATGATCATGGGTGCTGCACGAGTGATGTTGCATGACCAGGGCCTACCGATGCACTTATGGGCGGAAGCATGCAACACTGCGGTTTATGTGCAAAACCGTTGTCCTCATAGAGTACTTGGCATGAGTACACCCGAAGAAGCTTTTACTGGTAAGAAGCCTGATATTTCTCATTTGAAGATTTTTGGCTCACCTGTTTACATTCATGTGACGAAGGACGCTAGGAAGAATCTGGAGCCGACTACAGAATTTGGGATATTTGTGGGGTACACAAAAACACCCCATAACTATCATGTGTATTTGCCAAACAATAGGATGACTGTTATGCGACGGGATATAAAATTCAATGAGGTGAAAGCCATGAAGTTATCGCTTGAGAGGGAGCTACACTTGCATGCGGAAGAGGAACTTCTTGTTCCCAAAGATGAGCCTCTGGATGTGGATCAGCCACAGGAGGAGATTCATGGAGTGGAGGAGTCCACTCATGCATAACCAAACATCAGACAAGGCAGGAAGCGTACCATAGAAACTGAGAGACCGAAGCTTGATGCAGAACAGAATGTAGGAGTCCCTACATCACAGTGCAGACAAAGACAGTCACCTGACTGATATACTGGATACATGGCTCTTATGAGCAAGTGTATTGTGACAGAGCCATCTTCTTTTGAAGAAGCAGCGCAGGAGCCCACATTGGTAGATGCCATGGTGGAGGAGTATGACACCATTGTCAGAAACAGTGCTTGGGAGATTGTACCAAGGCCGGTGGGAAAATCAGTTGTAGGATGAAGAGGGGTCTACAAGGTAAAGAAAGTTGCTGATGGGAGCGTCAAGAAGTATAAGGCAATATTTTTTGCCTGGGGCTTCTCACAGATTGAGGGGATTGACTATGAAGAAACCTTTGCACCTGTCGCACGGTATTCTTCCATACAGACCATCCTTTCTCTCTCAGCGTAGATGGGTTGGCACATTCATCAGATGGATGTGAAGACTGTGTTCCTTAATGGGATCATTGAGGAAGAGGTGTACATTGAGTAGCTTGAAGGATTTGAGATCTTCAGCAGCGAGTCGCATGTGTGCAGGCTCAAAAGAGCGTTGTATGGGCTGAAACAAGCACCCCGTTCTTGGTACACTCAGATCGACAACTATTTCACTGGACTTGGCTTCACCAAGAGTGAGGTGGATGCAAACCTGTACTAGATTGTGGTTGAGGGTAAGCTTTTAATCATTGTACTTTATGTTGATGATTTGATACTAACAGGTGATGAGCAGTTGATACACTCATACAAGGCTGATCTTGCAAAGGAGTTTGAGATGAAGGATTTATGCCTCCATCATTATTTCCTTGGATTGGAAATATGGCAGCGGGAAGGTGAACTGTTTGTGTCTCAAGGCAAGTATGCCCGGGAGATACTGGAGAAGTTTCACATGCAAGGCTGCAAGCCTATCGACACTCCTCTTCCAGGAAATTGGAGGAAAGAGGATGCTACATTGGCAGAGGTAGTGGATGCCACTGTTTATCGACATTTGGTGGGTTCGCTCATGTATTTAGTTAATACAAGACCGGACATATGCTATGTGGTGAACCAGCTTTCACAAGCGATGGTTAAGCCTACCAAGCTCTTTTGGAAGGCAAGCAAGCATGTCCTGAGATATCTCAGGGGCACATCTGAGTATGGTTTATGGTACAGACAGACAGATGAAGTGAAGTTGCATGGCTTCACGGATGCAGATTGGGCAGGAAGCCCAATAGACAGAAAGAGCACATCAGGAGGGATTTTCAGTATCGGATCTACGGCAGTTTCTTGGTACAGCAGGAAACAAAGATCTGTGGCACTCAGTTCAGCGGAAGCAGAATACATGGCAGCAAGTTTAGCTGCATGTGAGGCTATCTGGATGAGGAAGATTCTGGTTGGTTTGTTCGGTTCACATTTAGATCCCACGGTGATTCATTGTGATAATCAGAGTTGCATTAAACTCTTGGTTAATCCTGTGTTTCATGATAGATATAAACATATTTATATCTGGTATCATCATATCATAGATTGTGTGCAGTGGAAGATCATGTTGCTTCAGTATATTCCTATGGAGGATCAGGATGCAGATATTCTGACGAAGGCACTCACCAGGAGCAAATTTGAATACCATAGAGGCAGGATCGGGGTGAAGGATAATCCCTATCTTTTTGAGAGGGAGTGTTGATATTCAACAAGATGATGAGCTTAGTGAAAAGAGTCGCCTTCACTAAGTGGGCCCGCAGGCTATTTTTCGTGCAAGTCTATTTTTTAGACTATGTCTATTTTTAGACATGATGATCATATTTCAGAAGTTGTAGGATGCTATTTGTGGATGGTTGATCAAGTTGAAAAAATAGATGAAATTCTATTTTTAGAATATTGGACGAAGTCTATTTATAGATCATCAATCTAAAAATAGATGCATGTCGATTATTATTAGCTCTTAATAATAATCAGACTCTAAACAGCGACTTATTCTCTTGGAGCACTTCAGTTCAGTGCACAGATGTGGCACAGCAGCTGACAGAAGGAATTACGCTATTCCTAAGGGTTTACTGGAGCTATTTCATGGAGGACTTAGTTAGAACTCAAGTGGCAGAGTTCTGACATAGTTGGAAAAAGTAGTTATGGAGTTGTATTTAGTTTAACTCAGTTAGACTCAATTGAGCTAGTTGTATCTAGTCTAACTGATTGATAAACAAGTGAGAGTGGAGTGAATTAATTAGTTAATTAATTCACAAATAATAACTCATTAATCAATTTAACAATACAAAAATTAACTACAGTGCATGGCAGTATCAGTGGAGACCAGTGGAGAGATAGGTGAAAGGGAAAGATAGACTATCTGTTGTGACTATAGCAATACATTGATTGCATCACACACTCAGTGGATATGCCAATGAGTATTGCACAGTCAAGGATGGAGTAATTCGAATTCATTTAAAGATATTCTTTAGCAGGGATTGCGCAGTGGAGGCAGGCTAGCAGGTGGCAAATATCGGTGCATGGATTTGCAATATTGGTCCTGATTAGTGTATGACGATTGTACTGTACTGAGGGCTTGTGATAAGATTTGTATGTTTGTATGAGATTGTCATATGATCTCCATGTTACATAATATATAGTTGGGGTTTTCAGCTTTAGGCTTTCCCGGTTAAAAACTGTGTTATGTGCGATTGATATTTTTTGTTTATGCTTCACATGTGTGTGCAATTATTTTTCTGCAAAAGATTAACAAGTGGAATAGATTCAGTATCTTGCATAAAGTTAAATAGTGTGAGATCAGGTGGATCTTGGACATATGCATGCTTAGTGCATATAATTTCTACATCTGACACATTCATGTTTGAATTTTATGTTGTCTGTAGAACTTATGACTACACCTTTGATGATCAGAACTTGAAGCTATTCCCATCCACCCTTAAGGATGCAGCCTTGCGCTGGTTCATGGGTTTGATTGGGGATAGCATCACTACCTGGGCACAGATGGAACAAGCCTTCAACAGCAAATACAAATAATACTATAGGTCCAACGAAACTAAGGATGAGATCTTTAATATGACTCTAGGGCTGAATGAATCCTTGGAGGACTATGAAGAGAGGTTTCAATTGAGCTATAAGAGAGCCAGTTGCACTCTTGATCTCGAATCACTTAAACTTGTACTTCTTCGAGGGATCAGTGAAGAGATGATAAAAAATTTGAATATGCTATCAAGAGGAGATATCTACCAACAACCCTATGAAGCAATCAAAACTATCTTCTGGAACCATTCTAGGGCATTTAGGTAGAAGGGTAGAGCTAGCAAAAGTACATCAAATACCCCTTCTCCTTCCACCTTCATAAAACATGAGATTGTAAACATGCTAGAGGACTTCAAGAGTGACATGCTACACACCTTTTCTTTGCAAATGAACACAATACGGGTCAAAAGGAAGCAAGAGGAAACAAAGAGAGCCCTGGCCATCTTTTGTCCTAGATGTACCAGGAAGCACCCAAGAAATGAATGTCCACTGAATGTCATAGAGGTTTGCTTAGTCCGTGAGGAGAATCATGCCACAGAAAAGTGTCCCTCCTTACCTGGACTTAAGGTTGTATATCAAGGTGGGGAAGCAATGCCAGAGAAACTCTGTTTCATCAGCCAGCGAAGGCCTCAAGGCCCTCAGTCATACAAACAAGGTATGCAAGGTGCAACTTACTCTTACTATCACAACAATCAGAGTGCACCCATGCAACCTTCGTACACCCCACTCCTCCATCCTGGTATACACCTTATATTTGGCCTTACAACCCTTCATATCATCCTCAGCCAGTAAACCAACCATTCCAACAATATGTTCCACAACAAACTCAGTGTAAAAATCCATCCCAAGGGTGGAGGCATCAACAAAATAAACGAATTGCTCTAATGCCTCACCCCAAATGTAGAAATTTGAATAATTGATATATTATTCACCGAGATTCTCTTGATCACACACTATTTTAGCTTCATTCATAATACAGAATCTCTTCTACCATTGATCATCACATGCGGAAATAAAATAAATTGCATGCATACATTAAAACCAAAAACAATCACACATATGAACACAGTATTTAATGGGAAAGCTTAAAGCTAAAAACCCCAACTATCTGTATATTATATGTCATGGAGATCATGTAACAATAATAGTACAAAAGCTCCTCACAAGGTCTCATGCACACCCTCAATTGCTACACACTATCAAGCTAGATCTAGCAAAACACATGCTCCAATCTTTTGCCACTTGATAGCCAGCCTCTATTGCAATTTAAATGTTATGGGATGGCTTCATTAAATAGATAAACCACCTGGATTGTACTGCGCAATACTCATGGCCTTCTCCACCTATCTGTGTGTTGCGAATAGCAACAGTATAGTCACAACTGATAGTTAACCTGCTCTTTCACCTATTTCTGCACTGGTCTCCACTGAAACTATCCATGCACTGAAGTTAACTGATGCATTATTTAGTTGATTAATGAGTTTATAATTATTGAATTAATTCACACCACTCTCACTAATTGTATCAATCAGTTAAACTATATACAAATAGCTCAACTATGTTTAGATTAGTTAAACTGAATACAACTACACTAACTTCCTCAATCAACTCCACCAAACTTTTTCACATGAGTTCTAACTGAAGTATCCATGCAATAGCTCCACTTAACGCTCAGGAATAGCGTAATTCCTTTTGTTGGTTGTTGTGCCATATCTGTGCACTTAATTGAAGTGCTCCAAGAGAATAAGATAATGTTTAGAGTCTAAATATTATTAAGAGCTAATAATATTCGACATATCTATTTTTAGACTGGCAATCTAAAAATAGATTCCACCCAATATGTCTAAAAATAAAAGTCCATCTATTTTTCCAACTTGACCAACCATCCACAAATAGCATCCTGCAACTCATAGAACATGATCCATATGTCTAAAAATATACTTTGCGCCAAAAATAGCCTGCGGGCCCACTTAGTGAAGGCGACTCCTTTCCACTAAGCTCATCATCTTGTTGCAATCTCATCACTTCCTCTCAACAAGATAAGGATTATCTACAACCCCTATCCTGCCCCTGTGGTATTTGAATTTGCTCCTGGTGAGCGCCTTCGTCAAGATATCATCATCCTGATCCTCCGTAGGAATGTATGAAAGTAACATGATCTTCCACTGCACACAATCTCTGATATGATGATACCGGATGTCAATGTGTTTATATCTATCATGAAATACTGGATTAACCAAGAGTTTGATGCAACTCTGATTATCACAATAAATCACAGTAGGATCCAAGTGTGAACCGAACAACCCGACCAGGATCTTCCTCATCCATATAGCCTCGCATGCAGCCAAACTTGCTGCCATATACTCGGCCTCTGCTGAACTGAGTGCCACGAATCTCTGCTTCCTGCTGTACCAAGAAACTGCTGTTGACCCGATACTGAAAATCCATCCAGATGTGCTCTTTCTGTCCGTTGGGCTCCCTGCCGAATCTGCATCCGTGAAGCCACATAGCCTCACCTCATCCGACTGTCTGTACCATAATCCATATCTCGATGTGCCTCTGAGATATCTCAATACATGCTTGCCTGCCTTCCAGAAGAGCTTGGTTGGCTTAACCATAGCTTTTGAAAGCTGGTTCACAGCATAGCATATGTCGGGTCATGAATTGACCAGATACATAAGCGACCCCACCAACTGTCGATAAACAGTGGCATCCACTACCTCCGTCGAAGTAGCATCCTCCTTCCTCCATCCACCATGAAGAAGAGTATCAATAGGCTTGCAGCCATGCATGTTGAACTTCTCCAGTATCTCCCGGGCATACTTACCCTAAGAAACAAACAGTCCACCACTACGCTGCCAAATTTCTAATCCCGGGAAATAATGAAGGAGGCCCAAGTCCTTCCTCTCAAACTCCTTTGCAAGATCAGCCTTTCATGAGTGTATCATCAGTTCATCACCTGTCAAAATCAAATCATCTACATAAAGTACAATGATCAGCAACTTACCCTCCACCACAATCTGGTATAGGTTAGGATCCGCCTCACTCTTGGAGAATCCAAGTCTAGTGAAATAACTGTCTATCCATGTGTACCAAGCACGAGGTGCTTGTTTCAACCCATACAGCACTCTCTTGAGCCTGAACACATGCGACTCACTGCTGAAGATCTCAAAACCTCCTGGCTGCTCTATGTACACCTACTCCTCAATGACTCCATTTAGGAACGCAGTCTTCACATCCATCTGATGAATGTGCCACCCCATCTGCGCTGAGAGAGAAAGAATTGTCCGTATGGAAGAATACCTTGCGACAGGTGCAAAGGTCTCCTCATTATCGATCCCCTCAATCTGTGAAAATCCTCGGGTAACAAATCTTGCCTTGTACTTCTCCACACTCCCGTTAGCTGCCTGCTTCACTTTGTAGATCCATCTCGAACCCACCACTGATTTCCCCTCCGGTCTCGGGACAATATCCCATGCATTGTTTCTGACAATCGAATCATACTCTTCCACCATGGCATCTACCCATGCGGGATCCTCCACAGCTTCCTCGAAAGAGGATGGCTCCATCATGATACACTTGCTCATAATAGCCATGTATCCAGTATACCATTCAGGAGATTTTCTCTGTCTGCGCTATGATGTAGGTGCTCCTACAACCTTCTCTGCATCTTGAGCCAGTCGCTCAGCTTCTGTAGTGCGCTTCTGCCCTCTGATGGTTGGTGCTGCTTGAGTGGTCTCTTCCACTCCATGAACCTCATCTTGTGGCTGATCCACATCTTGAGACTCATCCTTAGGAACTAATATCTCCTCATTTGCATGCAAGTGTGGCTCCCTCTCAAGCAAACACTTCATGGCTTTCTCCTCATGAAATTTGATATCCCGTCCCACAACAGTCTTGCGACTGTCTGGAAAATACACACGATAGTTGGGGGGCATATCAGTGTACCCAAAAAATATCCCAACCTTCGCAGTCGGCTCCAGCTTCTTCCTGGCATCCTTCGTCACATGAATGTAAACAGGTGAACCAAAAATCCTCAAATGGGAAATATCAGGCTTCTTACCAGAAAATGCCTCCTCGGGTGTACTCATGCCAAGTATCCTGTGAGGACAACGGTTTTGCACATGAACCGCAGTATTGCATGCCTCGGCCCACAAGTGTATGGGAAGGCCCTGATCATGCAACATCACCCGTGCAACACCCATGATCGTTCTGTTTCTTCCGCTCAGCAACCCCATTCTGCTGTGGGTTATGAGGTGTTATGAGCTCTCTTCGAATTCCTTCTGCACTGCAAAAGTCCTTGAATTCGCCAGAGATGAATTTACCACCATTGTCACTCCTAAGAGCCTTCCCCTGCTTCCCCGATTCTTTCTCAACCAATGCCTTGAACTCACAGAACTTTGAGTATGTCTCGCTCTTCTTATGCATGGAATATCCAACACTTACGAGAGAAAATCATCAAAAAATATCACCCTTAGCCTGTGATTTTCTGTCAAAGTACAACGAGAAAGGTCCACACCGTCTATATTGAATTCTCTCAAGGATCGTCGTGGCACTGACTCTCCTTCTTCAGTGGCTTTCACAAATTTTCCCAAGGTACACCCCTTGCACTGATGTGACTGCGCAAGAGTGCCTTTAGGAAGCCCAGTAGAAATCTGCTGCAGTATCTTCAAAGCTCCATGGTGAAGGTGGCCCAATCTCCGGTGCCACAGCTCACCATCATCCTGGCTCACCACTCCTTCTTCCTTGCATGCCATTGCTGCACAACCATCTACTTGCAATTGATAAAGGTTCTTGACTCGAACCCCTATCTTCCAAGTTTCTCCAGTTGTCTTACTGCGCAGGAAAGCCTTTCCCTCGCTAAAGACAACATCATATCCCTTGTCTTCTAGCATCGCCACAAAGATAAGATTCTTCTTCAATCCTGGAACATGCATCACTTCCTTCAATACGAAGGGTTTACCAGACTCCCTCTCAAAGGAAATGGTACCGATACTAGTCGCACTGTATCTACCATCATCGCCCATCTCGATGTGCACTCCAAGATCTTTCTCATCCAGATTAGTAAACGAATCTCGATCTCTTGTCATGTGAAAAGACGCACCACTATCAAGAAACCAAAGTGAACCCATCACACTTGAGACCAAGCATGTGATAAGTGAAAAATCCAGCTCAAACGGTGAGGCTAAGGCCTCTCCAGCTGCAGATCCAGCAGCCTACTTATTTTTCTTCTTCTGTGGACAACTAGTGACATAATGTCTGTGTTGGTGACGGTGAAAGCACTTCACCTTGGAAATGTCCTGCTTCTTGCCTTTCACACCGGATTGAGAAGCATGCTTCTTGCTCTTCCCCTTCTTTGATTTGGCAGCCAAAGCAAAATTTTCTTCATTTAAGTTCTTTGATGAAGATCCGTCCCTGGTACTTCGCCTTATCTCCTCTTGCACAAGATCCAACTTCGTGCTCCCATCACAGCGATTTCTCCCGACCATTGACAGAGTCTGATAGGAATGCCAACTCTTTGGAAGCTTGAGGAGAGCCAAGCACACCAAGTCCTCATTATCAACGGTAACACACTTCCTAGCTCATCCTTGCATTGGATGAACTTCGTGACGTACTTGGGCATACTGTCGCCTTTCTCCATCTTTATGTTTCTGAGTTTGTCCTTGAGCGCCAACTTCCTCTGGACGCTCTTGCTTTGGAATAAGTCTGTCAACGCTTTCCACATCAAGAATGGATAAGCCTTACCATGAATTTTGGACACTATGTGATCCTTCACACCTTCCAATAGAATCCTTCGACATTTTTCTGTCTTCTTTTGCCATGCGTCAAGTGCGGCAGCATCGCTAGAGCAAGTTTTGGAATTTCTGCATCTATGAACTCCTTCAACCCATTATCCTCTAGCACCGCCTCCATACTATCCTTCCATGCAATATAATTCAAGCTGCCCTCAAGGGCATACTCCAATCGCAATCCGTTGAAAGACATCTCAACTTCAACACCAAGAAAACACTACTGCAAATTCGAATTCCACCAGCACAAAACTCAACCGCTTCAATGCTTTGCAATTGTTCCAATGATCAAATATCGCTCCGATACCATGTAGTTATTTGAATAAGCGATATTATTTACTGATTCTCCAGTCACACACTATTTTAGCTTCATTCATAATACGAGAATCTCTTCTACCATTGATCATCACATGTGGAAATAAAATCAATTGCATGCATACATTAAAACCATAAACAATCACACATATGAACACAGTATTTAATGGGAAAGCTTAAAGCTGAAAACCCCAACTATCTGAATATTATATGTCATGGAGATCATGTAACAATCATAGTACAAAAATCCTCACAAGCTCTCATGCACTACCTCCAATTGCTACACACTATCAAGCTAGATCTAGAAAAACATATGCTCCAATCTTTTTCCACTTGATAGCCAACCTCTATTGTGTTTTCAATGTTATGGGATGGCTTCATTAAATACATAAACCACCTGGCTTTGAACTGCGCAATCCTCATGGGCTACTCCACCTATCTGTGTGTTGCAAATAGCAACTGTATAGTCACAACTGATAGTTATCCTGCTCTTTCGCCTATTTATGCACTGGTCACCACTGAAACTGTCCATGCACTGAAGTTAACTGAAGCATTCTTTAGTTGATTAATGAGTTTATAATTAGTGAATTAATTAATAATTAATTCACACCACTCTCACTAATTGTATCAATCAGTTAGACTAGATACAACTAGCTCAACTAAGTTAAACTGAACACAACTCCATTAACTGTCTCATCAACTCCACCAAACTATGTCACATGAGTTCTAACTGAAGTCAACCATGCAATAGCTCCACTAAACCCTAGGAATAGCGTAATTCCTTCTGTCAGCTGCATGTGCCACATCCAGGCATCAAACTGAAGTGCTCCAAGAGGATAAGATAATGTTTAGAGTCCAAATATTATTAAGAGCTAATAATATTCGACATATCTATTTTTAGGCTGGCAATCTAAAAATAGATTCCGCCCAGTATGTCTAAAAATATAAGTCCATCTATTTTTTCCGACTTGACCAACCATCCACAAATAGCATCCTGCAACTCATAGAACATGATCCATATGTCTAAAAATAGACATAGTCTAAAAATAGACTTTGCGCCAAAAATAGCCTGCGGGCCCACTTAGTGAAGGCAACTCCTTTCCACTAAGCTCATCATCTTGTCGCAATCTCAACACAAACCTCAACCTCATCTTACTCATGTTGCTCCACCTAGGTTACCTATACCTGCACAACCCAATCCAAACCCAAACTACGGACAGGTACAATAGGCTCCTAGTGGAGAAACATCCTATCCAGCTTATGTTGTGGAGATACAGGAGATTAAACTCATGTCAAGAAGGGTATCCCCAAACAACCATCCTCCATCTCCACCTGTAGAGGTTGAGGAGGAAAAGGAAGAAGGTAACGCTCAGATCCACCAACCTCCTTTTCCTGAGTGCTTGATCCACCCTAGTCAGCACACCCCTGAGGAGACTAAACTCCTGAGAGAATTGGAATTTTTTTTTTGTAAAGATACCACTTCTCCAGGCCATTAAGGATGTCCCTATATATAATATGCTCATCAAAGAAAAATTCTTCAAGAAACCTGGGAGAAGAAAGAGAGATGCCCCCACCATCATTGTGGTAGGACAATTATCTGACCTAATGCTGGGAAGGGTGATATTTCCAAAATACCTGGACCCCAGTAGTCCAATTTTTGATGTCAATATAAATGGTGTCATAGTCCCAACACTCTTATTGATCTACCAGTTTCCATCGATTTCATGACCAAGGAAACTATGTTGAAACTTAATCTCCAAGGGACTTTGAGGAAAACCACAACAGTTCTGCAACTTGCAGATCGGTCCATAGTAACTCTGGAAGGAATCGTTGAGGATGTCATGGTTACCATTGAATCTTGGGATTATCCTATATATTTCCTTGTCCTGCAACCAAAAACCAATTTTAATGGTTATACTCTCATCTTAGGGAGACCTTAGTTAGCCACCAGATGCTTATATTACTTGTCAGGCCATAAACATGACTATAAAAAATGGGCCTTTGTCTAAACAACTAGTGTTATATCCTCCAGCCCAGCCTTCCATTTATCATGATCTCCCTATATGGTTGGATGGTGAAGAATATGATTTATATAACAATGCCCCTATGTGTACCATAGATGATATTCTTAGAGGGGGGCAGCTTGATGAAGATGAACTTATCGACCATGCCATTCAAAACCAGTCTTCCATTAACATTCCTCTTGAAACCTTAGTCAAAGAATCTGAAAGACAACCTTGGATGGAAGTGCACTCAATTGATTCAGCCTCTGAATCCACCAAGGCTATTGAGTTTGGCCCATCCAAGTCTCTGAAAATCAACCCAAACCTCTCGAAAAAAGAAGAGAAGCAGTTGTGCTAGCTTTTGAAAGAGAATCTAGATGCATTTTCTTGGGATTACAAAGACATGAAAGGGGTGCATCCTTCAGTGTGAAAACATCATATTTACATCAAAGAAGGATGAAAGCCCATGAGAAAAACCCAAAGAAGGATGCAACCTATTCTGAAGGACATAGTCAAGGAAGATTTGGAGAAACTATTGGATGTAGGGTTCATATATCCTATATCCGACAATGAGTGGGTATTTCCTCTTGTCTTAGTCCCAAAGAAGAATGGGAAGTGGCAAATTTGTGTTGATTATCGAGAACTTAACAAAGCCACCAAGAAAGACCATTTCCCTTTGCCCTTTATAGACCAAGTCTTGGATGGCCTTGTGGGGAAGAAGTTATTTTCCTTCTTAGATGGGTTCAGTGGGTACAATCAGATTCAAATCAGCCTTAAAGAATAGGATAAGACTACTTTCACCTGCCTCTGGTGTACCTTTTCTTATTATATAGTCCTACCCTTTGGGTTGTGCAATGCCCCAACTACCTTCCAAAGAGCTATCCTGAGCATCTTTTCCGAGTTAGTCCATGACTCTGTCGAAATCTACATGGATGACTTCACACCATATGGGGATGACTTCCAGGAAGCTCTCTCCAATTTGGGTAAAGTACTAAGAAGGTGCATTGAGATGCATCTCTCCTTGCGCCCACAAAAATGTAAATTCCTGAAGAATGCAGGGGTTGTATTAGGACACTCCATATCCCAAGTAGGAATACAGGTAGACCCGAACAAAATCACTATCATCAAAAGGGTACCTACTCCTCAAAAGCAAAAATATGTCAGGATTTTCTTAGGCTTAACTGGTTACTATAGAAGGTTAATCAAATATTTCAGCAAGATGGCTTCGCCATTATTTGGGTTTTTGGCCAAATATTCTGAGTTTATCTGTTCCAGTCCTTTTCAAGAGGCTTTCGAGCTCATTAAGGGAAATTTAACTACTACCCCTCCTCTGAGGTCCAAATTGGACTCTTCCTTTCCACATCCACATTGATGCGTCCGGCAAAGATGTAGGGGCAGCATTAAGACAATTAGAGGACAAAATCCCTTATGCTATTTATCTCATCAGCAAGAATTTTTCAAAGTTCGAGTTGAATTATACTGTTACTGAGAAGGAGATGTTATCCATCTTCCAAGCATTGAACAAATTCAGGAATTATGTAACTAGATAATAGACCTTTGTTCACACTAACTATGCAACCATCAAGTATTTAATGAACAAACCAGATGTAAATTATAGGATAATTAGATGTTTGTTACTTTTGCAACTATTTGATTTGACTATTTTTGATAAACTTGGAAAGGAGAATGTTGTTGCAGATTTTTTGTCTAAGTTAGCTCTCCTTGCAGGTGAACAAGGAATGGTGGATGACCAGCTGCTCAATGAACACTCTACTTTCAGTTGAGTTTGAATTCAATAATTTAAGAATGGAATATGAATTAAATATAGATCTATCAAATGCCCAAAAATAGAGGTTGTTGCAACTAAATGGATTGGATGAGTTCAGAATGCAAGCACTTCTTCACACAGAGGTAGTTCAGCTGCAAAGGAAGGTATGGCATGACAAGAACATCAAATAAAAGAAATTCCAAGAAGGATATTAGGCGTTGTTGTATGATTCAAGGTTTAAATATTTCAAAGGAAAGATAATGGCAATATGGTTAGGACCTTACACCGTGGAATTTTTTTTTGATAATGGTACAGTCCAAATCAGAACTATAGATGAGGAAGGAATCCCCTTACTTGTCAATGGTCACACACTAAAAATTTATAAGAAGCCTTTGTCAAGGGAAGAGTTCATAAATTCAATAAGAGGAGAGGTGTATGTGATGGGAAACTCCATTGTTTCCCACACCTCCTAAAATGAAATAATAAATAATATATATCCATGGGTGAAAACCTCTTTGAGGCACCCAAAGCAAGCTTGTGGGTTGAAAACCTCATTGGAGGCAGCTCACTTGCTCAAAAAAAAAAAAAAAAAAAAAGGGAAAAAGAATAAATATCCATGGGTGAAAACCTCTCTGAGGCACCCAAGGCAAGTATGTGGGTTGAAAAACTCCATGGAAGCAACCCACTTGCTTTCAAAAAAAGAGAGAGAGAAAAAAACAGAAACAAATAAATTACATCTATATCTTTGTGTTTTCTGTGTGTGTTATTTTGCCAGTCATTAATGGTTTCTAGAAACACAGGGAAGAATTCATCTTCTTTTCTCTTCTGTTTTATCATCCATCCCATCAGTCACTCCATTCATTTTTATAACCTCCTCCATCACCTCCATGCACCACACTCCTCTATTCCTGAGCACAATGTAGCAAGGAAAGAAAAACATAGACTGCTACAGACATCAAGGAATTCCTATAGCGCAGACATATGTTCCTAAAAAACAAGAAAAAAAAGGGAGGAGTGCATGAAGCAAACCCCAGGAAAGACAAGAGTGACGCCCATGGCATCTGGAGCACCCCCCACGCAAAATCTACAACGGGGAGAAACAACAAATCCGCAGCTCACTCAGAGAGCTGCTCATTCAGTGAGCTTCCCACTCAGAGAACATAATATAGTGATGAACATATGTTGGGGCCCTTGTTTTTATTTAAGTTTTGAAATCTTGGCTAAGACATTTTGGATTTTAACCCTTTTTGAGTTGCGGAATGAATACACATGGCAACCGCGACCGCGCCACAACGACCAGGAGTTGCGGAGCTATCAAGGTGGCGCGGAAGCACTCGATAGCCGGAGATAGAACAGGGACAAGTGCAGATGAAGGAAACACAACAGAAGACAGGAAGAAGAACACGTAGATAATAGGAGAGAAGCCGGGAGAAGCTGAAGTGAAGCCACAGAAGAACTGATAGCCGCAATAGCGGATGAATAAATAAGAGTCACCCGTCTGAAACAGAGAAGGAAGAAGGCGAAGGGATGCTACAGAGGTTACGAGGCTCGAGCCAGGGAAAGATGCACAGAGCAGCTGAAGAGGAATCATGCATGTCCTTCCTATGACTCTCTATCTTGTCTGTTTTACCTTTCTGTTCCAAGACCCATCTGTATCAGATTTGTAAGCTATCAGAGAACATGCCATGTAATCATGTGTTCTACCAAGAGATTAATATAATGGAATATTGTTGTCTCAATAAGATGTTCATGTGCTTGTAGTGTGTTCATGCTAATTTAAAATTTTATTTGCGCATGTCTGAATGCTTATTAAGTGATCTTGCGTATATATAATTCTGTATATGTAATGGATGCACTGTCCTTCATTAGTTGCGGGTTTATTCCTTGCCACTGATCTCATCCCCCTCTGCATGAGGTTGCGGCACGCCTCGGGTGAGACGCACTGCTCTCCAGAGCAGGGTGAAAATGCCGACGTGTTCCTAGACTACACCGGACCCCTTTGTTGGCCACAACTCTTGAACCTGGGTCTTGTCCGCGAGACCTGACTTCTCGCCAACAAATGGTTCCGTTGCCGGGACCTTCATGTTCTGAGGGGATCTAGATCATGGTATCGAGGATTTTTGAAGGAGCGATACGGCGATGGTGGGATGATCATCTTGATCAGTTCATTGCTCAGCAAGCAGAGCTGACCAAGAAAAAGGAGGCGGCGATCAAGGAGCTTGTTCTTTTCTCTGACTCAGCCAGTGATACGTACGAAATTTTCTGGGGAAGGTTCCCTACGGACCTTTACAATTGGTTGCGGAGGTTACGAGCGACAGTGCCCCAAGAAGGCTTGCGGAAGATAAACCGCAGGTGGGCGCACGAAGATCTGGTGGCACTGCATTGGGTGGACACTGAACTGACCCGCGCGGTGGATTTTTGGGTAAGGACCACGTTGGAAGGATATACTGTGGAGTTTTTTGCTGAGTGCTACCAATCCTTCTCGAAAGACGAGGTTGTTTTCCACTCAGGGCTAAGAGGGAAGCTGCTGAAGGAGATTCCGTTGTGGATCAAAGCTCTGATGGTGGACGAAGGGTTGATTGAATTCCACAAAACGGGGATGGAAGCGTAAACCACCCGTGCTGGGGGAAGGGTTGAGGGGACCGATGCTGTGTAGAATGTGAAAGTGGGGAGCGGGGAATGGACGTTGAGGCCGCATGCAAGTTGCGAAAACGACGTGTGCATCGGTGGGCACAGATCGCCGATAGGTGGCAAAGAAGGGTAATGCGAGATTTGAAGAGAAGGGAGATCGAGAGGAAAAATCAGAAGGAGGCACCTCAGAAGACAAGAACTATGGGATTGGATACCCGTGAAGAAGACGGGACAGCGGTGGGAGTGCAGTGGGTGCATGGGAGCCCAGCGACGCGAGAAAGAGAGATGGTGACTAGCGAAGATAATGGAAAGATGCAGCCCAAAGAGAGTTCCGATGATGAATGGCACGGCGTGATGCAGCGGATGTTTCAAGATCAGATGGCACCCACCCCTCCAGGCAGCCCTACTTCTCACCTTCTGCATGGCCAGGATCCCGACCTTCCCCTGGTACTATATCAACCTTTAAGCAATATTTTTATTCAGTTACAAGCATTGAGTCGGTCATACAGTAGTGCATCAGTGTCAGTAACGTCCGGTAACAGCAGCGTTACTAGTAGTGGTATTTTTCCTAGTGGAACCGTTGCGCAACCAGGACCGGGAGGCTTTATCCTGGTCAATTTTCCGCAAGTACACATGGCTGGATCTTTCACCCGGTATCCAGAGTTTTCTTGTCGGGGAAATGATGATGTAGAGCAGCACTGGTACCTATGCGAAGCCATCTGGAGGGCTCGCCAGACGCCAGACGCTGGGAAGTTAATAGAATTCCAAACCACGCTCAGAGAGAGGGCTCTGCGATGGTTTATCAAGTGGTCCGAGGCTCATCCTAACCCCGTAATTGCGGACGTGAAGCGGGATTTTGTCCGCGAATTCAAGCTTCCCCAGACAGACCAGCAGGGCCTGTCAGAGCTGTGGGAAATTAAGCAAAAGGAAGGTGAGACCGCGTGGGAGTTGATGCGGCGATTTAAGGACGCGATCAGGAAACTCGGCTACTCGATCGATCCAAACCACCAGAGAGACTGGTTCATCAAGGCTCTTCTCCCCTTGACACGAACCCCTCTCACTCAGCAGAAGATTGATAATCTGCAGGACGCTTTGGAGCAGGCCATGAAGATTGAAGCCATGGCGGGCTACCCCCAGGAATATCGGGGGGGCCGGCCCCGCAAGATCCTTCTTTGATAGGGTTGCAACACCAGATTGCCAGCTTGACTGAAAAGCTCAAGGAGCTTCAGCCAGTGAGACCAGCGCGACCGAATGTTTGGTGTACTCATTGCCTGGTCGAGGGCCACGTCGCAACCGAGTGTCCTCGGTTGCGCGGCGCAGGAGCAGGACCCTCGGTCGCAGCAATCCAGGGGGGTCCACCACCAGGGGGTGGCGCGGCGATGAACCCGCAGGGAGTCTACCAGCCGCAACAGACTTATGCGGGGTTCCCACCGCAACCGGGGTCCTCCACCACAGAGTACTGTGAGATTTGCCGGACGTTGGGGCATCCTCCTCGGATGTGCCCGATACTACAGAAGTATTCCACGGTCCCGAATAATGTATACTGGGAATTTTGTGTGTCAACGACTCACAACACTGAGCAGTGCAGGGCGCTTGACGCACTTGCGGATCGACTGGATCGTCCCTCGTACCGGGTGAACGAGGCTCCAAGGGGAAGAGGTGGCGGAGGCATGCGGGGAGGCCGCACAGGCGGACGCGGTCCGGTAAAATGCTACAATTGTGACCAGGAGGGTCATGTGGCTCGAGAATGTCCCCTTCCACGACGACCCTGGTGTTCCCAGTGCCGGGTCAACGCCCATGCTACAGAAGACTGTCCGGAGCTCATCAAGAAGTGGGAAGAACGGGTGAGGCAGAGGGGAGCGAATCTGATAAACTCAGAACCACGCAGCGCCACAACCCCCGACATGCAGAACGTCGCGATAGTAACAAGGGGCGGAAAGAAGACGGGCGAGGATGCCCACGAGAAGGAGCCAGCACGCGTGGTTCGGCCGGCATCCCCAAAGAAGTTGATCAGGCCCGAAGTCCAGAAGAAGTATTTTCAGGAGGCGGTTGAGGCATTCGCCCAGTTGCGGAACAAGGGAGGGTTGGAGGAGCCCAGGCGGCCGGAATCCAGTGCGTAGAACGTCGCAGATACTGTGGTCAAGGATTGGCTCCGGCTA
Source organism: Pinus albicaulis (assembly GCA_034641835.2). NCBI lineage: Eukaryota > Viridiplantae > Streptophyta > Pinopsida > Pinales > Pinaceae > Pinus > Pinus albicaulis. The sequence continues at coordinate 787,807,567 of CM076575.1, read as the reverse complement.
TTCCTCAGGATTTTTGATAACGTTGTGCTACGGCAGCAACTCAAGCATGCTTTGGACGGAGCGCTGCAGGGGCGCACATAACCTAGAGATTCGGCGGACGCTAGCCCTCAATACGTCCCTCAATACGTGCAACGTGTCAAGCGGAACAAGCAACGAACAGGCAAAGAATTCCGGCTTAACACGCAGGTCGCAGGGTTCCAAATCAGCGACACCATGTTGGACTTGGGGTCCGACGTCAACATACTGCCACGAAAGACATGGGAGGCTCTTGGAAGGCCACGGCTAGCCTACTCACCAATCCAACTCAGGATGGCGAACCAGTACTGCATTTTGCCAATCGGCCGGCTCGAGGGAGTCGAGGTCGACGTTGCGGGGGTGAAGACATACACCGATTTTGAGGTTATTGATATCATGGGCGACAAGGATCCCTATCCTGCCTTACTTGGCATTGACTGGGCTTTTGAGAATTACGCCATCATCGACCTTAAGAAGGAGCTGATGATCTTTGAGGATGGGGAGGTACGGGTCACCAAGCCTCTCGACCCGTATCAAGGCCCGTAATATACGGAACCAGTGGACAATCAGGAGGATGCTCAGATAATGGACCATCTCTATCAGATGACTGCAGGAAAGCGGGACGATTATATTAACCCGACCGCGACTGGCTCCGTCAGTTGGCGGAGTGTGCAGAGCTCGGAGCTCGGATCCGAACTCGCCTGGGAAGACTGGCAACAGGGGGGGTATGAGACCACCATGCGGAGATGTGCCTCCATTGCTCAAGTCCGGTGGGTAGGGACTGAGATCCGCGGATATCCCACATTGTCAAACATGCAAGCAGTCAATACTTTTATTGCCAAGGTGGAAGACCGGGTCCCAGCTGAAAGCCGGATGCCACTTTTGGATGTGGCCTTGCAGTCAACGTCGGCACGGTGGTGGAAAAATCACCGCAACATCCTGTTGTGATGGGAGTGTGTGGTGGATGCTCTACGGGCACGCTTTAAAGCGGATGAAGGACCCTCTAGTATGCTTAAGTATCATGGAACTTCAGACCCGCGACACCATTTGCGGGTCTGCGAAGAACAGTGGCGGAGCACACGGTACCCTGAGGAGCTGTGGGTCCACAGGTTTATCCACTCCCTAGGCACCATTCCCCAGGCCTGGTACCTGGAGGAAGAAAGGAAATGGGAAACCCGCTCTTGGCGGGCAGTTGCAGACAAGTTCGTTTGGTCCTTCTCGTTCGAAGGGGAGACGGCACAGGAGTCTCAGGCCCTACGGGCAATCAAGGAGGTCTTGTTTTTCTGCCAGCCCGAGCCCGATGAGGGCCCAGCTGTATCACGACTTGAGGTCAGGCGCGAGTTGGTTTGTCACCGGATTGATGGCGATCCAGAGGACGATAATTTGGAGGACCTCAGGCATCTCTATTTTGACGAAAAGGAAGGTGAGCGGAGCATCAGTGAAGAGCCGACGACTGAAGGAGTCCATTTACAGCCGCTAAAGACAAAAAAAATGAACATTGGAACAGACGAGAAACCTAAGCTTGCAACGGTGGGAGATTACTGGGACGAGGAGACAACAAAAGAAATTTTCAGCCTCCTCCGGGAATACGAAGATTTGTTTCCATCCTCAGCTGCGGACCTTAAGGGGATCAAGGGGGATCTGGGCGAAATGCGCATCACGTTGAAGCCGGGGGCAAGGCCGATAAAGCACCGACCCTACCGGTTGAATCCACGTATCAAAGAGAAGGTCAAGATGGAGATCGACAAGATGCTAGATGCAGGTCTTATTTTCCCGGTAGAAGAAGCAGAATGGGTGAGTCCCATTGTCATCCAGAACAAGAAGGACAAAGCGGAGATCCAGGTCTGTGTCGATTACCGGAGCCTGAATAATGCTTGCATCCACGATCCGTTTCCCACTCCCTTCAGCGATGAAGTTCTAGATCATGTCGCGGGAAACGAAGCTTATTCCTTCACTGATGGGTTCTCGGGCTACCATCAGGTGCACATCGCCGAGGAAGACAAAGCAAAGACGACATTCACCACTGAGTGGGGATCTTTCGCATACCACGTTATGCCGTTTGGTCTGAAGAACACACCGGCTATGTTTTCCCGGATTGTCATTGCTGCTTTCCGGGAGTACATTCACAAGTTCCTGGAGGTCTACATGGACGACTGGACTGTCTACAGTCTGTTGAAGAAACACGCCTCTTTGTTGCGTGTTATGTTTGATCGGTGTCGCCAGCTGCAGATTTCCTTGAACGTGAAGAAATGTATTTTTGCAGTTCCATTCGGCACACTCTTGGGCCACCTGGTGTGCAAGCAAGGGGTCTGCGTTGATCCTGCCAAGGTTGCGGTCATTGTCCACATGGAGGCCCCCGAGACTGTGAAGCAGTTGCGGGCATTGCTCGGGCACACAGGATATTACAGGCGGTTTATTCGCAACTACACAAGGATTACGGCCCCTCTGGAGAAACTGTTGTGGAAGTCAGAAGCGTTTGAGTGGACAGCGGAGTGCAGGAAGGCCCTTGACACATTAAAGGAGAAGTTGGCGACGGCACCCATACTTGTTCATCCCGACTGGGATAAGCAGTTCCATGTGCATATTGATGCGTCCGGTATTGCACTAGGAGCTATACTGGCGCAACCCAGGGAGACGACAGTTGACCACCCGGTGTACTTCGCCAGCCGCTGGTTATCGAATGTAGAAAAGAACTACACCACGACCGAGCGGGAGGCGTTGACGATGGTGTACTCCCTCCAGAAGTTTCGCCACTACCTTCTGGGAGGCAAATTCACATTCTTCACGGACCACTCTGCATTGAAGTATCTGGTGAATAAGCCTGTGTTGGAAGGAATAATCTGTCGCTGGCTACTACTTTTCCAGGAATTTACATTTGAGGTGATTGTGAAGCCTGGCAGGTTGAATGTTGGTCCCGATCACTTGTCCAGGTTGTAGACGGGAGAGAATGAAGGCTCGTTGGATGATCAGCTACCGAATGCTGACCTCTTCTGAGTTGAAGCAGTACCAGATTATCTGGCTGACATTGCCACTTATCTGACCACGGGACAGTGCCCTCAGGATTACACCCCGCTCCAGAAACGCCACCTGGTTGTCAGGGCGGCCGACTACCAATTGATCGCGGGGCAGCTGTACAAACTGGGCCTTGATCAGGTGCTGCGCAGGTGTGTTCTCGACCATGAACGGGAAGCAGTGATGTGGGAATGTCATAGTGGTGTTGCAGGAGGGCATGTGGGTGCGAAACCCACCGCGAGGAAGGTGCTTCAAGCTAGGTTGTGGTGGCCGACGGTGCATGCTGACTGTAAGGCCTATGTGAAACGTTGCGATGTTTGCCAGCGGATGGGAAGGCCTTCGCACCGGGACGAGCTCCCGCTACACCCAGTGCATGTGTTGCGGCCGTTTGAAAAGTGGGTTGTTGATTTCGTAGGTCCCATCGCACCAATCGCTCGGCATTCCAAGGCCCGGTACATCATTACTACCATGGACTACCTCACATGATGGGTTGAGGCAGCAGCGGTACGCGACTGCTCGGCAGAGACCGCTGCCCGGTTCATTTTTGAACACATCATCAGCCGCTTTGGCTGCCCATGGAGCTTGACCAACGATCAGGGTACGCATTTCATTAATGCCACGGTCAAGTCACTACTGGACACATTTATGATTCAGCATCATAAAAGTAGCCCATACCATCCACAGGCCAACAAGACTGTGGAAGCTTTCAACAAGATTCTTGAGAAGGGCTTGACTAAAATTTGCAATGCTCAGCGCGACGATTGGGACGAGCGCCTCCCAGCGGCATTATGGGCCTACCGGACCACAGTGAAACGTTTGACCAACCAGACACCATTCCAATTGGTGTACGGCCGGGAAGCTGTGATTCCCGCCGAGTTCACTGTGCCCAGTCTTTTGATCGCAACGTCCCTTCAATTCTCAGAAGAAGAGTCACTTCGGGAACGCCTCCAGGAGCTACAGGAGCTGGATGAGGCCTGATTCCTTGCGGAATTCCACCAGAAGGTTCAGAAGGCCAGACAGAAAGTGTGGCACGACCGCCACATCAAAACCAAAGCCTTCCAAGTTGGCGGCAAAGTTCTCTTATATGACAACCGGTTCCAGAAGTTTCCCGGCAAGCTCCAGATGCACTGGTTGGGACCCTACTTTTTCATCGAGATCCGCGACTCAGGGGCCGTTCGGTTGGCACAGCTGGATGGTACAGTTCTTCCTGGGTGGGTGAATGGCGCACGCCTGAAACCCTACCAGGAGTAGGTACCTTCCACTTTTCATCAATAACTCTCGCAACCGAGAGAACCCGTAGAGTAGCTTAGTTGAATAACTCTCCCGCAACTGGGATGAGCGTAGGGAGTCTTTTCCATTCATAAGCAGTCTGTCAAATAATTAGTCAGTTGCGGGTACCTCACCGCAACCGACTGTGGTCGGGACGGACAAGTCCAGCGTGTCACAGCGCCAGTCCAGCGTGTCGTTCGCGTCGGATCCGTCCCCGTGCCAGTGTCAGTCCAGGTCATTTCCGTCAGTCCTTTTGTCAGTCCGTAGGATCGCTCAGATTTGCTTCATAAATTACCATAAGTGGATAGTAATCGTACCGTAATCATTTGCCATCACCCGTAGTTCCCTCAGCCATCGCGTCCGCCCATCTGCCCATGACGCCGTCAGCAACTGTCAGATTACACACAGGCATGCGATTGATCGCACAATTATCGCAGCCTCGAAGTATAGCAAGAATTAATTTCCGTTATGGAGTCTCATCAATTCCGCTCGTGCCAGCGGAGGACATAATTTGCATGAAGATCAACAGCACGAGAATGACGAACCAGTTCAATTTGGAAGTTGCAGCGATTCCAGAGCATTTGCAGCATCGAAGCACACCGCACCCAGTAGGAAACTCCAGAATAATCCTCCAAGTCTACCAACGCCGCACCAAGATGCCGAGAGCTCTCCTCTCCGTCCCCTAACCAGTGTTGGACAACCGAATTCACCGCGTAGAGTCACTAGTGGGCAAGTATGACAATGCAGCATGTATGGACGCCAACCTGTCCGACCCAGCTGACTTCCCCCACCTCCATTGGCAGACCTACATGGAGCACCATTACACACCAGGCAGCAGCTCCAACAGCCGAATGCGACCAGAATTCAGAGGCTTACAACAGTCGTCCTTGATGCATTTGAGGACTCTTCTAGTTTTTGGCACCACGGGACCAGCCCTGCAATGCACCCGGTTCCTCCTCAGTCGGATACAGAACGGGTCCCTGTGGCTCAATGAGGAAATTCCAATTCATGCCGAACACATTCATCGGCTTACCGGGCTATCTCTAAATGGCGTGGATGTCTCTGCTGCTGGCCAGACGTCCTCCAAGCGCGCCCGGAAGTCGGGTGACTCCGACCTGTACACCAAGTATGGCACTCGCCGAGGGGGCAAAGGTGCAAAAATTGATTTGATCAATAAACCAGAACTTCGGTTTGCTTGCTACCTTATCGCTAGCAAGACCATGCGGCACTACACGAAGGGAGAGTGCACTCTGGACACAATCTCCATTGCCGAGCACTGCATCCAGGGCGCCAAGTTGAATTGGTGCTCGTTTGTGCTAAAAGAACTCTTCGCGGCCTGCGAGGAGAACTACAAGCGTACCACCCGTTTCATTTACGGTTACTTGATTTTAGCTTTCGCCATGTGGAAATGGCACCTTCCTCCCATCCGGACGCCGGTGGAGACGACCGCAAGCCAGCCGCTAGCGATGAAATACACCCCCTGGCAGGTGTCCACAGACCCCAGCACCAGACAGGTGAACGCGGAAGCATTTCGGGCGTGGTATGGGATGATGACAGATGTGGTGACAAACCAGCAGCGGGTGCCCAGGCACCTGTTGGATGAGTACAGTAAGCAGGTGTGGTTTGGGGTCAGCCACAGGCACACCTTCCTCTGGCCAACTTGCGTGTCGGACACCACCTTTCACATGGCGCCCCTCCGATTCCAGTTGAATGACGACACCTTTCACCGGGAGGTTTCTGCGTGGCTGGGGGTCGTCAAGCACGTCCAGGATGGGATCACCCGCTATAACTTTGAGCGGATGCAGCCGGCACAACGGCCTGCGCGACCGGTGCAGCGGGGTCCTCACAGGTTGCGACGGAACCTCCACAAGATGCAGCTGGGCCCGCACCGAACCTGCCCGAATCGCTATTCCCCATCGTCAAGCACCTCAATGACTAGGTACGACGACTTAACGTGGCAACCCAGGTTGCTTCAAGTGGTGCCCCTATATTTCCCTCTTTTGTTGAATTTCATATTAGTCGGTCTCGTGTTCCCTCCAATACCGCCCCCCTCATTTTTCCCATCCCCACTAACCTGTTCACCTCTTCCACCCCGATCATCACACCGATGGGCGAACCAGGCCCCGAACCCGATTCATCAGACCCCCCTCCATCCAAGAGGGCCCGCATTGTTGTCACAGATCCAGTGGTGGATCTTACCGACGATGATTCACCAGCCACTCCACCCACAGCGACTTTGATTCCGGAGGAACCTCTGATCGATCCGTCAGAGTTCCTCAACCTTCGCCTCCCCCACACTTCTTTCACTCCATCCACCGCTCCATCCACCGGCCGACCGCCTGCCACCTCCTCCAATCCATCCAATTCCTCAGCCACGGTGTCAGATTCTCTCATTCGGGAACTTTTCGGAGGTGACCACGGGGTGGAAGTCACCTCCAGTACTGCAGTCGTGGTACCGCTGGTTGACCCCGTGGCCAAGGTCCAGGACCCTCCTTCTACTATATCTACCAGGCTAACGAATGGTGGGGCTGATTCGGTTGCCCCTCCCCCAGAGCAGACCACGCAGCAGGACCGGCCGGAGCCCGAGATGTCACTTCAGTGCAGCAGCAGACGCCGGCCCATCCTCCAGAGACTTCAAGCCGACCAGTGGCCAGCAACCAACCTTCGCAGGAGCGGGTGCCAGAGCAAGGCACACCCAGCACGACCAATGCAGAACCATGGACTACAGCACAGCTGTACATACTCATTCAGCGGGCGGCCCTAAAAGCCGGGCAGCTTCACACAGAGCTGGAGCAGCGGTGTACCGAGCAGCAAAACCAGATCACAACGCTTCCTGAACAGCGCGAGCAACTGCACAGGGAGAAGACCTACCTACAGGAGCAGGTCAACATTGCTGCTCAGGTGTTCTCGGGCTTATGGCCCGCTGCAAGGGCTCATTACGCCCCACTCCCTGCCAATATTGCGGAGGATAACATGGCAATCCAGGCTCACCACCTCCAGAATGTTTTCACGAATGTTTGCAGAAAGAACCAGGAACTCCAAGCGGCGTTAGCCGCACGGCCTACCCTTCTAGATCCACCGAGTGTCCATTCAGAACAGGTGACTTCCAAGCAGACTCAGGCAGTTAGTATGCAAGCAACTCTCCATTCCACTGCCGCCGCGGCTTCTGCCCTTTTGCGAAGTCTGCAGGAGTGCTCCCTCGCTCTAACCGTCAAGACACAGCCCATCGTTGCCCAGCTGCAGCAAATTTCTCGTGACATTCAGGCGACCGCGGACCCGGCACAGTTAGATCAGCTCTACGCCCAGGCGGACGAGCTTGAAATTCAGATGCAGCAAACTGAGGCTGACATGGCAACGGCTAAACATGTCATCCGAGAAATTCGTTCGCCCCTTCGCGCCAATGCTGACGCCATACAAAAGCTGGATGCCAAGGACGAAGCCCAACTTGCCATGCTGTTCGGGGATGTCCCGACAACTCTAGACGAGGCCGCCGCCACCCGGATCTCTCAAGAAGCCGACTTTCTTGTGCAGGAATGGCAGCAAGCGGTGGCGGACTTCACCGGGCTTAGAGATACCGCACTCCGTCGGGTCCCGGATTTGGGGCCCTTGTTTGAGCAACCACATGGTGGAGTACAGCAGGAAAGCACGCATGATGAAGGCACAACAGAACAGAGCACGGGAGCCAGCGGGGCAATGGAAGTAGAAACTGTTATTTGTGATTGACTCGCGGACGAGTCAAGGAATTGTGGTCGGGGCCTGTTGGGGCCCTTGTTTTTATTTAAGTTTTGAAATCTTGGCTAAGACATTTTGGATTTTGACCCTTTTTGAGTTGCGGAATGAATACACATGGCAACCGCGACCGCGCCGCAACGACCAGGAGTTGCGGAGCTATCAAGGTGGCGCAGAAGCACTTGATAGCCGGAGATAGAACAGGGACAAGTGCAGATGAAGGAAACACAACAGAAGACAGGAAGAAGAACACATAGATAATAGGAGAGAAGCCGGGAGAAGCTAAAGTGAAGCCACAGAAGAACTGATAGCCGCAAGAGCGGATGAATAAATAACAGTCACCCGGCTGAAACAGAGAAGGAAGAAGGCGAAGGGATGCTACAGAGGTTACGAGGATCGAGCCAGGGAAAGATGCACAGAGCAGCTGAAGAGGAATCATGCATGTCCTTCCTATGACTCTCTATCTTGTCTGTTTTACCTTTCTGTTCCAAGACCCATCTGTATCAGATTTGTAAGCTATCAGAGAACATGCCATGTAATCATGTGTTCTGCCAAGAGATTAATATAATGGAATATTGTTGTCTCAATAAGATGTTCATGTGCTTGTAGTGTGTTCATGCTGATTTAAAATTTTATTTGCGCATGTCTGAATGCTTATTAAGTGATCTTGCGTATATATAATTCTGTATATGTAATGGATGCACTATCCTTCATTAGTTGCCGGTTTATTCCTTGCCACTGATCTCATCCCCTTCTGCATGAGGTTGCGGCACGCCTCGGGTGAGACGCACTGCTCTCCAGAGCAGGGTGAAAATGCCGGCGTGTTCCTAGACTACACCGGACCCCTTTGTTGGCCACAACTCTTGAACCTGGGTCTTGTCTGCGAGACCTGACTTCTCGCCAACAACATAGCATCTAAAAATATTTTCTCCTCAATCCAGCTCCTGCAAACCCCTTGGAAATGACAGGTAAACTCGGGTATAGCTTCTCACCCCTTGCCACGTATCCATAATAGCCAGAAATAATTAAGTTTTCAGACTTAGAGATTAAGAGGTAAAAAGGTGGCCAGTTAACTCGGCCACCACTATGAGGTATGAGTGAAAAATAATTGGAAGTACACGCCACCTAGGCATGCAAAAGAAAGAATTTAAATCTAGTGGAATAGAGGAGAACGAGGGGAGGAGACACACAGTCCATCACGAATTAATAAGGAGAAGGAAACCATTAGGGGAATTTTGAGGTCTAAAATGGGCCTCCTAAGTAAACTATAAAATAATAGTGGAAATAATAAAATAAGATTTAATGACATCACCAAATTTTAGAGGGAGAAAAGAAAAAAAATACTTTTTCAACTCGTATTTTCAACTTATCTCCCAAATTTTTTACTCAAATTTCAAGAAAGAGTACTCATTGGATGAAAAATTTAATTCCTCATCCAATGAGTACCCATGTTGCATTCTTTCAATGGACCCTGCTACACGAAAAATGATAAATACATGAAAAAGGTGATTGCAATCACGTTTTTTCATGTATTTCTTATTTTTCACGTAGCAGGGTCCATCAAAAGTATGCAACATGGGTACTTCTTTGATGAGGAATTAAATTTTTCATCCAACGAGTACTCCCACTCGAAATTTGAGTAAAAAATTTGGGAGATAAGTTGAAAATACGAGTTGAAAAAGTAGTTTTATTATTTTATTATTTTTAATATTTTTACCCTTTTACTTAAAAAATGGTGAATCATCACCCATGGTTGACATCATCATCTTGAATCCTATTAGTTATTATAAAGTTTATTTTGGTTGTGAATTTTTCTTAGGAGGCCCATTTTAGACCTCAAAAATCCCCTAATGAACAGTCTCTAATGAGAACTGGAGTTGAGGTCGAGTTACATAAGCACTCCAAAAATTAGTTGCGTCGTCTAATAATAAAGAGGGTCATCTCATCCAAACCAGTAAATTGAAAATTTTTAAAGGGAGAGACCGACGTAAGCCTGCGGTGCTTAGAGAAGAAGAAAAATAACCAGCAGAAGAGGAAGAACTAGAAGAAGAACCAAGAAGAACCAGAAGAAGAAGAGTAAGAGACAAAGGGCCAAGGAAAAACAAAAGAGATGGCCATAGAATTCATAGAGATAGGAGAAAGTGAGCAAGAAACAGACTCGCAACACAACACCACATCCCCTCAATAGAAAGAGGTAGTTGCCACAGTAGCTACTATGAGCGCAAAGAGAAAAAGGCAGACCTCTATGTATTTCAGAGCTAACAAGAGTCAGAGGATAAGTCAAAGAAAGCCATAAACTCCTCCCATGAGCCTGATTGTCATTGAAGAATCACCAAGGGAGGAGGGAAGAATTGAAGAAATAGTTTTGAAGGAGCAGATGCAGAAGGCACAAGCAGAGAATGTAGCACTGAAGGATCAATTGCAATAAAAATAGGAGCAAGTAGTCACCATGCCAGGCCTATGTGTAGAAGCCCTTCAACACATATTCCCTTATGACTCATATGTTGTACCTCAAGGAGCAGTGGCTTCTATTTCAAATCAAAACTCTAGCCTCCCATGGATCACTACCTTTCCAATATTGTAGGCAATTCATGAATTTCTACAAGCAAGCTAACATGGATGATCAAGAAAAGATGGCAGAGTTTTATGTGCACAACTTTGTGCTGAAAAATCTGGATATTTGGGACCCCAATCCTACAATGGGAGATGTGCAGTTAATGGCTCTAGCATCTTGGATGGTGAATGAGGACACTAGATCAAAAGAGATATGGAAGGTCATGGGAAGAAAAAATAGAGAACCCTTATATATCATACCAGAACTGTTCAGCTCAAGAGGATTCATCCTTAACCATCAAGAGATTGAAAGGGACCTTGCACTGGTTGAAAGCTACCTTCAAACTCAAACGCAAGTGTTAGGCCACTTTGATGATGTTTCTAGGCAGATAAAAGATGAGTGCATTATGGCCAGCCAGAGGAGATGGAACAACCTCCCTCATAGCTCAAGAACATGGAGTACCATACTCCAAAAATACCAAGGGGTGCATTGGAAAGGGAACCATTATACAAGAGGGCCAGGCAGACCAAAAAGATCCAATGGTTGGGACTAAAAATCAGCCCACCTTTGTTGCTAGGGCTGAATGATGAAAATGACACAGATGCACAAGATAGAGAATGGGAGAGTGCAGAAAATAATAATGGTTTTTACCCCCTTGGGGAAACTCCCACACTTCTTCCTCAAGAAATCAGGGGGGCTATCGAAGCCTTGAAGGAAATGTAGGAGGAGGATTAGTTTCTCAGAGGATGAGAAACCATTCAGTAGGGGGGTGATGATGAGCTCTATCATTAGACATATTTGGAGGGGTTAATAGTCACCTTTTTTCCTTCTTAGATCTCTTTTTCTTTCATTTTTATTAATATTTGGTTTAATGATGCTAGTATAGGTGGTGATTAAGGTTAACATACTATGAGTACCTAATATGAGGTTGAGTGCATAAAATCATGATTTATTAAGAATTTTTATAGAGATTTTATCATAAAGACTTGGATGAGACAACAAGGAGAAATTATATGAGGATTTTCCACCCTAGATTCTCTCCAAAAATTCAAACTTCAAAGGCAGCTAAAAGATCCCAAGGATTCTCTCTAGCAATTCAAATTCCAGAGGTAGCCAAGCAACTCAAAGAGGAGTGCACTCAATCTTTGTTTACTGGGAGTCAAGAGGACTCAATCACCATTTTCTAGGGATTTTTTGGTAGCTACCCTATAGAATAAATAGAGCAAAGCAAGAGCTAGGAGGAGTTAGTCAATACTAGTCGATTCCAGTCGAAATTCTGTTGCAAGTTATTGAGATTTTTATTATTTCAGTGATCAAAATGTTGAACCCTTGGTTAAACTGAGAGGGGGGGTGAATCAGTTTAAAGCATTCATGGTCTTGTAAAGCTTTCTTTTAAACTTATTTATATCTTCATTTTGTGATCAACTTAATATACAATGGAACAACAATCTTAATAAGTGAGCAGCAGATATTAAGCAGATTAAATACAGAATTTCAACACATAATCATCATGCACGTAGACAATAGATATAAGTGGAAACCCATAAGGGAGAAAACCAAATCTTATTATTGTTGTGATGCAAAGGCAAGCTCCAACTCCCTCTCACCACTGATTTTATGTAGGCTCCAACCTACATGAGGCTCCTACCTCAATTCTGCAAGCTACAACTTGCAAGGAAGCTCCAACTCCCATCTATTTTCTGCAGGCTGCAACCTATAGGAGACTCCTACCTCAGCCAGCTACAACTGGACATCTATCAAGCTACAACTTGATATGGAAGCACCAACTTCCTCACTGTACAATAAAATCATATGCTGATTTACCTGGATATCAGCTCTATTTTTCTCCTTCTTTACTGTTGTCCTTCCAGCCTTCAAATTTGCTTTATATCATCTTTGGATCTTCACAACTCCCCTCTCTGCTTCTTCTTCTTCTTACACTGTTTCACTCATTTCTTAATTATCTCAACCTTATGCATATGTTTGTAACATTATTTATAGAGGACATCTCATAACTGTTTGCATTCCACAGGGAATTCAAAATGAACAGGTATGACTCTTTGCCTTCCACCTTCTTATTTTCTCGCTCAGCATATTCAGGATGTTACAACAATATATATAATTATTACAGTATCAAATTGGAATTTTTCTTTGCCTGCGGAAACTTGCCTTTACATCACAAACAATAGAAATTCAATAATACATTTACAGTTACAACAAATATATTCAATTCAGCCCTTTCAGCTCTTGGTTTTCCGATTATTTTGTCTTCTCTTCCTGTTGTTATATATCCAACTTTTCTGCATGGGAACGGTTCCTTATAACTGCGCGAGCCTTTCCTTGTTGTGTTCAAACTTCTCCTTTTGTTTTACATTATTATCCTCCTTTGCTCTCCGAAACGATTTACAAAATAAAATCCACATACTGTCGGACTTGAAATGCTTTAGGCTTCGGCTTTGTTCTTTATCGCGTCCGCTCTCTTTATCACATTTTGGCGATTCAAATATCCCATGTGCCTTTGTCCCTCTGATCTCTTGATATGCGATGTTGGAAGGGTCCCACCAGGCTGTATTATCGCTTTAATGCACTTCGGCATTTCAAATGCTCTTTTCTATGTGGCTCATTTTCTTTCCAATGCGATTTACAAAGGGAAAGTCCATACTCCCGGACTTCAAATATTTTTAAATAATAGCTCTGAGCTGCATCGCATCTGACCCCTTTATTGCACTTCGGCGTATCTGAGCACTATCTCTTCTGAGTTTTGCGATCTTCGATATGCAAGGAACTTCGCATTGCTTATTCGCATCGCATCGCATCTTCGCCCTGCATAGCATTTCCACTTCACGGTATGCGATGATCTTCGCATTGCCGATGTGTGATAAAGCGCTGTGTTGCCACGTGTCCCTTTGCATGGGTACATCGCATCGCTTCTATCCATTGCATCACAACTTTTCTCTTACAATCTTCACGCCTCTGATCTTGCAATTTGCGATATGCGGGCCAGGTCCACGTCATCTCCATGTCATCATGACACATCACCTTGCCACGTCACTTCCATGTCATCTTGCCACGTCATCTTGATTTATTTATGATTTGTGGGGTCAGGTCCACGTCGGCTGCCACGTCACTTGCCATGTCATCCCCACATCATCACATTGCACTTCGCATTTTCTGTGACCACTGTGTTTGTGAAATTTTCTCCTGCCCCGATTGCGATATGCGATTGTATCGCATCGCATCTCTGTTAATCTCATCCATTGTTTTACGTTGTCCCGCTCTGTGACTCTGGTCCCACACCTTTTATCTTTCCGCTCTTTATATACTTTTTGATTTACAAAAAAGCATGTCAACAAAATATATTGGCCCCACAATATGTATGGCACCGAACCTCAAAAGGCGCTTGAGTTATTAAATTAGATTCACAATACTGCAAAGGCACTCCTCGGTACGGAAAGATCATCGGGCTTGTGCTACCGCAGTGAATGACAGCCATCGATCTGCGGTCAATTCTCGATGGGCAGGTCAACTGCGGAGGCACCCCCTAGGGTTAAATATCGGTCTGTTTGTACCCCCGTGGTACCGTTGATCCCAGATCAACTTTTAACTGTGCTCATAAGATGCACTATTCAACTCTGTGACACCGGTCCCACACTTTTTGTTAACCTCTGCACAACTTCTGATGCGAACATTGTTAGTCCCCTAAATTGCATTATTTTTTACCATTCTTCCCTTCCCAAATCATAATCATTTACCCTGTTTTACCTATGTTATACGCCCTCATCCTGCACTAGTGCGAGAACAATGACACATTTTGCATTAACTTAATATTTTTCATTTTTAACTCAACTTAGCATTTATTAACTATCTATTACGTGATTTCTTACTTAGAATTACTTTTGTAACTTATCGTTACCTCCTATGCTATTTAATAGATAAACTCTTATCTTGACCACTGATTTTTAGTGCAGAACAAATCTCGCACTAGCACCAGTGCCATGAATCTTGGCAGTGAATCCGGATCACTTGGATTGCCGCCTGTTTTGTACTGCCTTAGCTACGATTAATGAAGACATATCCGAAGGCAGTCGAGTCCCAGCTATGATAGTAGTTAAATCTAGAGTAGCTGAGATCGGACTTAAGAGAGATGAACAACTGGAGATAGCTGCAGCCTATTGTGTTAAAAGTGATTTAATTTTGAAGGCCAAAAGCTTATTCTGCAATCGGTTATGTAATTTGTTATAATGATTTCTGTAACTGGCTATGTAATGGTTAAACGATCCTTTTGGCCTACAGCTAAAAGGATCTATATAAGCAGAAATGGAAATAGGACAATATGTTCAATGTTTTGATAGAATTGAATAGATCAGAGAATAGAAACAACGAGGCAGTAACAGGTCTGTCTTGTGTTATCGCCCAAATCTGGGCTGGATATGTAATCACGAATGTAATTGCTTTAAGGATCTAATAGGAAGAGCTTCGCCTCATGCTTCGTACATTTCATCATTTGGCTTAAATAGTTGATGCGTTGATACCGAGTAGTGTTTTTGTTTGAAAGGCAAACGCACTAGTTGGACAAGATCCCAGCCAACCTAGCACGTTCTCCCTCCTTGTTGTTCTTGTAACTTATGTTTTAAACTGTCAAGTGTGATTTAATTTACAACATTTGAATTTCTATTTGAGTGGAAGAAGATCTGTTGCGTGAAGTAGTTAAGTTACTTTCTGCACAGTTGGTTTATTTTCCTTGCATGGTTCGAGCAGGAAGAGTTACCTGCCCCAATGCATGTTGGTGTGCTATTCACTTTCTGCACGATTTGGTTTATTTCCTCTTCCTAGTTCGTTCCTACACCAGTGCATGTTTTTGTGCTATTTACTTTCTGTTCGTTGGTTTGGTTTCTCCCTGGTGCAAGCAGGAGAACTATTCTTGCACCAGTGCTAGATAATATGATGCAGCAAGCCTTTCTAGTTTACTTCTAACAACTTTCTTACTTTTAGTTACATTTTAATTAAAAAATATTGTTCTCTTACTTTCTATAGATATTCATCTTTGCTGATATATGATTTGGTTTTATAACACGACAGTAATGAATCATTGATTTCAAGAATCAAAAGTTAAAGTGTAAGAAGCTCTGATCGAGTACAAGAACCAGTTTCTTGGTATTGGATCTGAGTGCTGCGGACTTGAGAAAGTTCAAAGCCCTTGCACGAAGAAAATAATTTTTTTTAGTAAAGACATTACTTTACACTTTCTGCATAAATTGTTGTTCCTGCACTAGTGCAAGAAGACTGCACTCTAAGTGCAAGATCGATTTTCACGAGAAGGATATCTTTACATACGCAGGATTGAAGGGGCCCATTTGTTGAAAACTGCTAAGGTGTCTTTGCTGAAGGAAACACATTTTCAGTAGCTAATCAATATTTATCTAGAGTGATTTCTCCTCTTTATTTCTGAATCTCTTTTGCAAGTACATTTCTTCTTGTTCTAGCCTCAGATTGTTTTGATGGTTCGAGTTCCCTTTTTCTTCTCTAAAGTTTGATTCTGCAATTCTTATTTTCAAAAGTAGGAGTTGATATTAGAAATATTCATAACATCTCTGGCATTTCCTGTGCTTCGTCTCTATTTTTACGAATCCCCCGGGTTGACAATTTAAGTGTTGAGGATTTTTACTTAAGTGTAATTCCTGCACCGAACATTTTGGCGTCGTTGCCAGGGAGGCAATTTGATTTGGTAAGAATTTTCTCATTGTATAATAGAGGTAAGTTTCCTTTATTTTTTGCAAGTTTTTTGAAGGAGTTTTTATTGGTGTTGATTGATTTTTGACAGCATTTTTACTAGAAATTGTTTTGATATTTTTCTTTCTTTCTTGAAATGAATGCCTAGGAAAGGTAAGGGTTCGAAGCCCACTAAGGGCCAAAAGAATTTTTCTCACATTGGGTCTCCTTCTACAAGCAGGAAGCCCAATCCAATCCAAACCCATCATGCAGGAACAATCCACCTGGATTCTGGTAATAACAGCTTAGGTGTGGATCAGCCTGTTGAAAGTGGTACAAGCAAGAAGGGAACAATGGCAGACCAAGGAGATCATTTGGAAGGAACTGGTGACAACCAGGTAAGTGAAGGACAATCTACTTTTGTGTTTCCAATTGTGGATCCTGATACTGTGCCACAGATGAAGAATATTCCACCGTCAGCTCTCCCTCATTTCCATGGTAAAGTTCATGAAGATCCTGACTCTTTTCTATTTGAGTTTGATATTTTGTGTAGAAGTTATGATTATGCAACTGAGGCTCATAAGTTAAGATTATTTATTGTTACCCTCAAGGACTCAGCTACTGAGGCTCAGAAGTTAAGATTATTTCTTGTTACCCTCAAGGACTCAGCTTTACACTGGTTTATGGGGTTAGGAGGTGTTGTTCCTTGAGAAACAATTCTTGGCTGTGTACAAGAATCCGTGCTCAAGACATTAAAGATTATGTCACAAAAATGTATATATGTGTCTCTGTTTCTTAACCCTTTAAATGTTAGTAATATATTTCCCAAATATCAAATCTTTAGGAGCCATGGAATGCCATATTCCCTTTATACTGAAGTGAACAGATGAAAGACAGAGAAAGAAAAGGATTTTAACTTGTCATGCTGCGTTACACAGAAACTTTCATTATAAAATCCAGAGGAAGTGAAAAACAGATAAGTTAAAGAAGAGGAGCGCCCATTAAGGATATTTAACTCTTAGACATATAAATATCAAGAGACCTGCAGCTCTAATCACTCTACTTTATTCACAGAAATGCAAATGAAATGGAAACCAAGAAAACTCTTCAACATAGATGGAATATTGGAAACTTACAAGACTTCTTTATTCATTCGATATTGCTCAGTACAAAATTAGCCTTCAAAGGTTCAAAACTCGGAACCTTCTTCCTTCCTTAAGATGTCTTTAAATACAATCTGAACCAAAATGGTTTCAGTTATAAAACTGATTCTAACTAACTGTAACTACTTAACTACTTCCTGTCACGGAGGTATATGCCTCGGAAACATTTCATTACATTGCATCATTTGACTTAAAAATAAAATAAAAGATGACAAATCCTAATCTAAAGGAACTGATGTTCCTGGAACAGCAGCTGACTCAATGATTTCTTGCGGCTGTACGGTTACTTGTGGCTGCTTGGCGGGAAATCCTTTTTCTGTATCAATAGTGAATTTCTTACATTCCTTCCAGAGCTTGTCTTGAGTTATTGGAGCATTCTTATAACGATGATATTCTACTGTGAAGGCAACAATATGACTGTGAGTGAGATTAGTTGTAAACAATGTTTTCACCATCCACAGCAGAAGGAAATGTCTTTGTAAGAAATTGAAAACTGTTTCTCCCTTTAGTATCTGCGTCTTCTCATGTCGGCCATCTGCTCTGCTTTTTGCAGACACCAACTGATCTTCATAAAACTTCCAGGACATAAATTCACCTCCCTCCTTCCAGCATGATGGCAAGCCAGTTCTTATCAATTTATCAAATGAAATGTCAAATTTCTTAATCACCTCTTTGATTACCTGTAGCCGCTTCTCTGATGCTTTCAGAAGATCGTTTTTAATGATCATTTTGCTTATTTCCTCAGCATAAAAATACCTGTCTTTTATCCCCATCTCTTGCAATTCTTCATCTATTTTGGAATTAATAAAATTCATGAATCTCTTGGCCCAATTTGATCTTTTGATTGCAGCTGGCTTGTTTGATGACAGTTCCTTTTCGTGATCAGCAACAATACCTTTCTCTCTGGCAATTACTTTTATGGAATCCCATTTTGCTTGTATTTCAGAAATGATCTCATTCCAGATGAGATCCTTAGTTTAATTAGGGAAATATTTCCCTTCAATTTCTCTTTGAGTTCCTTAATTTCTTCTTCTGCTTTATGTAGCTTCTGCTCATTTTCACTTGCCTTTTCTTCCCATCCCTGCATTAATCTCAGAGCTGTATCCTTTTCAGACTGGGCCTGTTTGCAATATCTCTCCGCCATTTTTAGCTCTGTATTCAATTGAGCAACTTGGAATTGTGGATCGGCCGCACCTGCAGAAAAATCAAAAGTACAAGTGTGGTTCTGAATTTGATTTTGTAAGGTTATAGCTGTTTGCTTTACCTTACCAAGCTCTTCGTCCTTCTTTATCAATTGTTGTCGCAGCTCCTCTTTCTCCTTTTCTACCTCTGCTACTTCAGCTGCCAACGAATGCTCTGCAGCTGGCAATTTCAGCTTCTTCCTTAATGAAGATATTTCTGCTTCTGCGCCCTTTATCAGTTTTTGCATTGCGCTCTTATCATCTGGATCAACGCCAATCTTCATTATGATCTTCTTCAGTTCTTCATTTTGAATAGTCAATGCTCTGGCATTGGCTTTCTCCATCTTGCACTGTTTGACAACCTTAGCAAGCATATTCTCTGTCTTGACTGATGTAGCATGAGTCTTGCCTAAATCATTAAAAATTAACTGACCTGTTTGCATGTGGAGATTCATCTTGTCCCACAAGGGGATCTTCTTTACATCCATAACAATATTCAACTCCTTAAAACTGCCTGAGGGTCCCAGAGACATCCCTGTCGGATGCGATAGCGCCATTTTGAACTGGTCTTTCTCCAAATCCATTACAGTCAATAGTCTTGTTTGGTCAGCAGATATATGATGTTCTGCTTGTGTCTCTATATTGGCCTTTATTCTCTGATTCTTTTCTTCAATTAGGGAGAACACCTGCTTCATGGAAGGAGCCTTTTCTAACTGGAGTTCTGATCTGCTAGGAGATGAAGCACCCTGTTCTTCACTGACCTGGAGAGTAAAACTAGGTGAATTGGAGGAGTGATCTTCTGCTAATTTAGTCCTTTTCTCTTCTCGGGGCTCTTCCTCATCAATCTCAATAACATCATCTCTCACTCTCTTGCCCATCTTTTCCAATATTACAGGAGTTTGAATACTAATCCGTGATGAACTTGGCCCTCCTGGGTTAGCCAACTTTTCTAAATCTGGTTTACTCACATGAGTAAAAGCAGCATAACCGTTCTCGACCCTTCTCTGTGAAATAATCGCATGTGGGTCATAGGCCCACTTCTCTCCCAATAATAACTGTGTTTCCTCCAACATCCTTGACACCTCCTCATAAGCTTGCCTTGTATTAACGACAAAAGGACCTACACTCATGGGCAACTTTTACATTAACCCCTTCTTCATTGGAAGAAAATGAACTTGATCCACATTGAGACTTTGCCTTATAAATTCCAGAGCAAACAGTATCATGGGAACAAATGTTGGAAGCCTATAAGGCTCAACACCTACTCCATATAGCCTTATTTCAGAATAGTCCTCAAAAACAAACCAGTCTCCATATCTACAATTAGGTCCTAATTGCAAAAACTCTTGGGCCTTTGGCAAGAAACAGGGAGGCCGAGTCCCATTGAGAATTTTATAAGCGGTGGTCATAAAGTGTTCCACAAATTCAAATAAACCAGCTTCATTCTCTTCTCTTCTGATCAAATCAGTCCAAAGTAGAACTGATTGTTTATTTTTGTTGCTATCCATTATGTTCAAACCAAAACCCATGAATTCTTCCACATTCTGGTATAAAAACAAGTAAACTATTAATGAGGGAAATCTGAAATAACCTGTTAGTGGGAAAGAAAGCAACTGAGAATTCACCACTTCTTGCCAAAAGGATGGAATATCTAACACCACTCCTGGTTTCATCATGAGAGTAAACATCCCCAGAGTTGCCTTGTCAACTTCGCAATCATCTTCTCTCCCCAGAATTTCCATAATACAGCTGAGAATTGACCTGTATTGAACATTAAATGCATCCAAACCAAACTTTCCCGATCCAAACTGGGTCTTCTCCGGACTCGATACCAAAAATGACATGCAGCGGTTAAATTCCTCAATTGAGAGCTCCTCGAAGTATTGAACCAGCGAATCTTCTGAGAATTGCAAAGGAGAATCATTCTCCGGGAAGCATAATGCCTGACGCATTAATTTAGCTGAAACCTGCAAAACACTTTCTCCCTGGGAGTTCATGACGTAACATTTGCCGGGATACATGGACGAAACCAACCAGGAAATGAATTCAGGAAAGACATGAGTTTTAGGAATACAGGCGGACAGCACTCCAGAACTCTGCATAGCGGAAAACACAGGTGATTGGTCGGTGTTCAAGGTCACTTGATAATGCAAAAGAGGATGATTTACAGATGAGGCAGTATCACGGACGTCTTTCTCACTATCTAGGAGAGGGTTCAGAGTGGACAGACCAGACACGGACGCTCGTTTGGCCATGGCTGACGAGAATTTTGAAAACAATTCGGTGCGAAGGTGGCGGGACGGGGTTTAAAACAGGGCAACAATCACAAATGAACCACAACGGAACGGAAAACCCGACTTTATAAACAATGGAAACCGCAATCAATGCAAAGGTGACGTGGGACGACACGCATAGTGGATGACAACTGTTTGCCAACTGTTTGAAACTTCAGCGGATGACGTAATGCGGGGGGTCTGTGAGTACGGCGGAGACCTTCAACCCATACCCCCCGCAATCAATCAGAGCCGTCGATCAATAATTTTCATAGATTTGACCAGTCAACTGCGGGGGGTCGGGTTTTGATAACCGACGGGCAAGTTGACCCCCCGCAGTTGCTTATCCAAAAGCTTCTGCGCGTGATTGCGACTTCCGCTCCGGAAGTTGCTCGGACTTTATGATTAATAAAAATATAACAATCTAAAGTCAGTCCGTTCCATAAATCGAAATGAAAATGGAAATACAATGTATTCTTTCTTCATCTTTTTCCTATACTAAAGTATAAAACCTTATACTATAGCATATTTCGGATCCTTATGAATATTTTTTCAAAAAACATTTTCTTTTTCCAAAATTTCAAAACTTGACATAATAAAAAGGATATGCAGATATAATGATCCACAACAGGAGGAAACACCATAACTTCTTGGGATCAGATGACGAGGGTATTTTTGTCCAAATATCAAGAATATTGCAAAACTCAAGACATGCAGGATGAAATTTTTACAATCATACAAGATGATGATGAAATGCTTGAAGATTATTTGGAAAGATTTATGTATATTTTACAAAGGTCAAAACTTAATATTGATCCCAACACTATTAGAACATTGTTCTTAAGAGGACTTACTGATAATCCTAGAAACAATTTGAATCTTTTAGGACAAGGTGATATTTCTTAGCAAAATTTTGATCAAATTTGTGAATTATGCCAGAAATTTTCAAGGAATCAGTATAGATCTGGTAGAGGAAATCGAAATAAAAATAGAAAGACTGAATCTACTGGTGCTATGATTATTGGACTGGAAAATAAAATGGAAAACATGAAATTTTATATGATTAAAATTGTTACTAAACAGTTAGACTCTTTAAAATTTGAACAAAAACTTATGAAGGAACAAGAGTCATTATGTATTTTATGTCCTAAATGCAGAGACAAGCATCCCCCTAAATAATGTCCTCTTAACTTAAAAGAAACTAATAAGTGTGCTATTTGTGCAGAAGACCATATCATAGAAAAATTTCCCTCTATACCTGGACTTAAAGTAGTATTTACAGGGGGGCAGCCTGAAGCTGAACAATTTTATGCTATGGGAGCAAGAAGAAATTGGCCTCAGGTAGGTGCAGGTATGGCTCCTGAATTTCCTCCACACTATTTTGGTTATAATCCACATGCATATTCATATCCTAACTATCATTAGTAGTGGCAGTATGGAAATCAATATCAGCATGGGAAACCTTCCCAACCATGGCAACAGGGTTGGAGAGGCCCAACTCATTCTCCATATTCCTACCAGCCACCTACGCAACCATATCCATCTATACATGTACCTTATCCAATGCCTCAACTTCCGAGTCAGACCACCCCATTACCTTTACCTCCACCCTTTCGACTTCCTCAGTTTCTTGTTCAACCTACGCCCAATCCTAATAATAATAATAAAGCAGTGCAAATGATTGATGTAACAAACCCACCTTTACCATTCGAATACCAGTCTATTCCAGTTGGAGTTCATGATATTCAATTAAGATCAGGAAGGAATGTAATGCCAGAAAATAAAAAACAACCTATGGTGATTGTTGAAGAGAAAAGAGAAGAGGAAACTCTTAACCATTCTCCGAAAGTTGTCACTAAGCAGCCCTTACCCTCTGAGTCCTTGCCATCTTCTTCCAACCAGCCTCCCTTTCCAAAGAGGCTAGTAACGGAAAGAAGAGAGCCTTTTTCTGAGACTAGTTTGGCATCAGAACTTCGAAATATTTTCATTAAGATACCTTTGCTCCAAGCCATTAAAGAGATCCCCATTTGTACAAATATTATTAGGGAACTCTGTCTCAAGAAACCCGGGAGGAAGATATTGGAACCCCAAACTATTCAATTTGTTGGTAGGGCAGTAGAGTTGATGACGGGACGTGTGTCTGTGGAAAAATATATTGATCCCGGAAACCCTGTTGTCACAGTTCAGATTGGTAATGTCCTTGTCTCTAATGTACTTATAGACCTGGGGGTAGCCATTAATGTAATGACTAAACAAACCATGGATCAACTTTGGTTATCTCATCTTCGCCCTACTCCCACTGTGCTTGAATTAGCAGATAGATCCAAAATTAAGCCTGAAGGAGTATTGGACGATGTGATCATCTCATTATATTCTTGGGAATATCTTGTTGATTTCATTGTGCTTCAGCCAAAGAACCCGGTAGGAGGACATCCCTTGATCTTGGGTTGACCATGGCTTGCTATAGTTGATGCATATATTGGATGTCGTTCGGGAGATATGTATATTTCACATGGAGATTCTAGGAAGAAAGTTACCTTATACCCCCCTGCCAGATCCATTCAGGACCTTCGAGATACTTTATGGTTGGACCAAATCAGTGATGAAGAGACTCAGTCTATTTCTCTTATTCATCATTATACTGGGTCTTCGCAAGAACATGAGATTCAAGATTTCCTGAACAATCTAGACACCATGCCTAACTTTGAACCTTTGAGCCAGATTTTCAGCCTAGATTTCCAAGAAAACCATGATTCTCATTCTTCTATACCACTGTCTTTGACCACTCCTTTGAGTACTCTGGAGCCTGATACTACTCTTATTGAGATTAGCCCTGGTAATTCCTTGCATATCAATTCAGATTTAGACCCATCTCAGCAAGAGAAACTTGTGAATTTGTTGCAAAACCATCTTAGTTCATTCGCTTGGGGCTATGAAGACATGAAGGGTATCCCTCCTGAAACTTGTACACATCATATCTATATTCAGGAAGGAACCTGACCTATCTGACAACCCTAAAGACGAATGAATCCAGATCTAAGAGATGTTGTGAAAGAAGAAATACAGAAACTTTTAGATGTTGGTTTTATCTATCCTATTTCTGATAGTTAGTGGGTCTCTCCATTAGTGCTAGTACCTAAGAAAGATGGAAGGTGGTGTATTTGTATTGATTATCATGAATTAAACAAATCCACTCTGAAAGATTACTTCCCTCTCCCATTTATTGACCAGGTGCTTGATACCCTTGCAGGAAATAAATATTTCTCCTTTTTGGATGGTTTCAGTGGCTATAACCAGATACATATTGCACCCGAAGATCAGGATAAAACTACCTTTACATGCCCATGGGGTACCTTTGCTTATAAAGTGCTTCCCTTTGGATTATGTAATGCTTCGGCTACCTTTCAAAGGGCAATCTTGGCTATTTTTGCTGATCTTGAATTTGTAGAAATTTATATGGATGACTTCTCTGTGTTTGGTAATTCGTTTTAGGAAGCTCTCAAAAATTTGGAGAAAGTACTTCTTCGTTTCCAAGAAGCCCACCTTGCTTTGAGTGACAAGAAATGAAAATTAATGTGCAAAGCAGGAGTGGTACTTGGCCATCTGATTTCTGACAAAGGTATCCAGGTTGATCCGGCAAAGATCAAAATCATTCTGCATCTTCCTACACTGATCCAGGTGGATATTGGTGGCCACCCGCCTATTCCACTTGGGCCCCCACCATTGTCTCTTTCAGTTTTTCAGTTTCGGCATAAATTACTATTTTTAGCAGTTTTTCGGGTCCTGAACTTCCGGAGCCGTTTTGAGGCCCTAAACGATATTTTTTGGGCATCGCACCTTCAGTGAATATCATTTCGTTCTGGAATGATATTCATCGCGAAATTTGTATTCCTTTGATAGAGCTTTCTAATGATGTATCATGTGCGTCAAACGAAGATAGTATGCCAAAGTTACGTCCCTGGGAAGTTGAAACACCAACTTACCCAAACGGGGCCCATAGTTTGGCGCTTCATCTCCTAGGTTAGGTTTTTGGGATGTTTAGGGTTCTCCATTGTTTCAACAATAAATAGGCCTCGAGCCTCATTGTAACTCGGTCAGAGACCAGAGCGCCACATATCTCGATAGCACGTCGCTCTAGCTAGTTTTATTTCCATTCTCATTCTGTAAAGGTACTTTCTGGGCTTCTTGATATTAATGAAATGAAGTGCTATCCGTTGCATCTCTCGTATTTATGTTTTCTTTGTTTATATGCTTATCTCCAAGCAGCTCTACAACTGGATCAAAGGGTATCAGAGCGGTCTGCTTTTTCTCGATCCTTTTTTGCATGTCCCCAACGAGGTCGGGGTATAAGGAGCTAGGGCTTGATCTGGTGGAACCTTTGCAAGATCAGCCTCGCAAACCTCGACGGACACCCATGGGGGACGAAAAGAAAGATGAGGGAGCAGGAGATCCTATCAAAATATTGCTCGAGGAGGCCCTCGAAAGACAAAGGAACGTGATGATGGATAACTTTGCTCAGATCCTTCAACGGCTACCCACCGGTGGCACATCTGCATCCAGCAGCCACTCTGGAGGCGCGACTCCTTTTAAGGTACAAGTAATTTTGACATTCCCATATTTGAGGGTCAAATAGACGCAGATGCCGTAGATAGATGGTTGAATCTGTTAGAAGGATATTTCTCGGTTCATGACTTTTCAGACCGGGAGAAGATTATTTTTGCACTCCTCAAAGCTACTCCCCATGTTAAGGACTGGTGGGAAACCTACTGTGAGAACAAGGACCAGACAGAACCCTCTCTGTTCTCGGCCGTACCAACTTGGAATTCTTTCCGAGACGCCGTCAAGGAACAGTACTATCCCGTGGGGAGCTATGAGGACAAGTGCATACAATGGACCACGCTGCGACAACAAAGGGATCAAGATGTGCACGAGCTGACGAATCTGTTCCATACCCTGCGCACAAAGTTGGGTATCAAAGATTCAGAGAAACATTTGGTGCTAAAGTATCGCAGTTGTCTGCACAGATACATTCAGGAGGAAATGGAGTTCCTCGACATCTCCTCGCTTGGAACGACATACCGGTATGCTGCCAAGATTGAGCAGAAATTCAAACAGAAGAAGCGAGACTTTGGATCTGTGAATCAAAAGCAAGGAAAAGGTGCTTCCAAACCGCAGAACAAAGGACAGAGCATGGCGGCTAAAGACAACCCGTCAAATCCACAAGAAAATAACAACACCGTAAAGCCAAAGAAGGACACGGGAAAGTGGTGTGAGTTCTATAAGAGCTCCACTCACAACACAAGTGAGTGTCGGGCCAAGCAGTCGCTAGTGGCCGAGATGAGGGCTTCTGAGTCAGATGCATGCTCTGACTCTGAATCAGAACCTGAAAAGGCGAATGAAAAAGGGAAACAGATTATTGATGCGGAGCCCAACGCCATTGTTGCCACTGCAAAGATCCAAAAGGAGGAACCGGAAGATCCAGAGGAGGAGGAACGTCTCTTCCACTCCCAGATGTGGGTAAAGGGCTCCCCGGTACAGTTCATTGTCGACAATGGGAGCCAAAGAACCTCATTTCAGCAGACGCCGTGAAGCGGTTGGGCTTGCCGACCACAGCTCACCCACATCCATACACCATCGGGTGGCTTCACCAAGGACGAGATCTCCGCGTCAGCCGGCATTGTCGCCTTCCCTATAGCATCAAGCCCTTCACGGATGAGGTACTATGTGACGTTGCTCCTATTGATGTTTCTGATGTATTATTAGGACAACCATACTTGTGGGAAGGCCATACCGTGCAGAGTCTCGCCCTGTGTCGTTATTGTTACTTCTGGGAAATAAGTTGTGGCAGATACCGTAGGTACCACCTCCTCGCGTTTATCTTCTTGGTTAATCGCAAAACAATGCAAGAAGTCTATTTCCCAAACCAGAAATCATTTTCCCGATGATCCGCCCTGTGGCAAGAAGAAGACTCGTGGCCACGACCTCAGACAGTGGCTAGTCCGCACAACAAAAACAAATGGATAAGGTTGTGGAGCATTACGGGGACAGAGCCCACCTCTACCCACAAAAAGGTTCCTCCGCATCGTCAGTCAAGCACCCAATCGATCCGACCCCCGGTGCGCTCGTCACCCAATGGACCGACCATCTGCCATCTGTTTCGAGAATGATGAAATCGGGAGGCAGACCAGGAGTCGTTGCAGAAAGGTCACATCGCACCAAGTTCATCCCTCAGGAGCCCGATCGTGTTGGCACAGAAGAAGGATGGGACGTGGAGACTCTGTATTGACTATCGGGCGCTGAACAAGATCACTGTCCGGAATAGGTACCCAATCCCACGGATTGATGACCTTCTGGACTAACTCAAAGGTGCAAAATATTTCAGCAAGATTGACCTGAAGTCTGGGTATCACCAGGTACCAATTGAACCCTCCGATGTGTGGAAGACTGCCTTCAAAGCCAAGGAAGGCCTTTTCGAATGGTTGGTCATGCCTTTTGGGTTGAAGAATGCTCCCGCCACCTTCATGAGGATGATGGATGACATCTTGCGGCCATTCACCAACTCATTTGTAGTGGTGTACTTGGATGATATTCTGATCTTCAGCCAGACTTGGGAAGAGCACCTTCACCACATCCGACAAGTCCTCCAAACACCGCGGCAACACAAGTTGTGTGCCAATTTGGAGAAGTGCACTTTTGGCATGACCCAGGTTCAATATCTGGGATACATTATTGATGAAAGGGGGTGCATGTGGATCCAGCCAAGATCCAAGTCATTCGGGATTGGCCAGCCCCAACCACTATAACAGAGCTTCGCAGCTTTCTGGGTCTTGCTAATTTCTATCGGAGGTTCGTGTTGGGATTTTCTCATATCACTTGGCCCTTGAGTCAAGTCACCAAGGGAGGAGTGAGAGCAAAATTTTTTTGGTCGGAACCTCAACAGAAGGCGTTCACAGAACTGAAAAACCGCCTCTGTTCTGCCCCAGTGCTCACTTTACCATACTTGCAACAACCATTTGAGATCGAGACAGATGCCTCTGACTATGCTATTGGGGCAGTTCTTACTCAACAGGGACATCCAGTGGCATTTCACAGTGAGACATTGTCTGACACAGTTCGCAAGTACCCCACATATGACAAAGAAATGTACTCCATTGTGCAAGCTTGTCGACAATGGAAGCATTACATTTTGGGGTAGGAAACAATCATCCACATAGACCACAGGCCCCTGCAATTCATACAGACATAAGGGAAGTTGCAGAATGATCGCCATCAGAAGTGGTCTACATATCTGCAACAGTTTCATTTGAACATCAAGTATAAGAAGGGTAGCACCAATCATGTTGCAGACTGCTCAGCCGACCACCGATCGTGGCGCTCACCACTGTGCTCAATTCTTGTGGGCACAAGACTTTTGATTGGCCGCTTTTCTATGAGAGTGACCCAGAATTCGGCCAAACTTACAAGGCACTCTTGGGGGGTACGCAAGTTCCAAATTTTCACCTCCAAGATGCACTTTTATGTCACATGGGACACCTTTGTGTTCCTTCAAGCGAGTGTGCCAAGATGATATGGGAAGCACACTACAGTCGAGTCGCTGGGCATTTCAGGGTCGAGAAAACAGTAGCAATCCTGCAGAAGTATTTCTATTGGCCGAACCTTCGAAAGGATGTCGAGAAGCACATCAGATCCTGCACTGCTTGTGCATTGCCAAACCGACCATCAAGAAGCAAGGCCTATATACTCCTCTACCTACCCCTAGTCGACCTTGGGAATCCATCTCCATGGATTACATGTCGGGCCTGCCTTCTACTAAGCAGGGAAATGACTGTGTTTTTGTGGTCGTCGACATATTCTCGAAGATGGCCATTATGGCGGCCTGCAAGAAGAATATCACAGCAGAAGCCACTGCTAAACTCTTCTTTGAACGAGTGTGGGTGCATTTTGGGATCCCACAGTCTATCATATCAGATCGAGATAGCAGGTTCCTCAGCACATTTTGGTCCAGCCTCTGGTCGATGTTGGATACCAAGCTCACCAAGTCCACAGCTTTCCATCCCCAAAAAGATGGCCAGACAGAGGTCGTCAACAAAATGATTGTACACATTCTGCGCATGTACAATTCAAAGCATCCACGCACATGGGATGAGAGCCTCCCTTATGTACAACATAGTTATAATCGGGCTCTCCACAGTTCAATCGGCCATAGCCCCTTTCAGGTGGGCTTGGGATTCCAGCCACTATGCCCCATTGACGTAGCCATGCCATTTGCAGCTGCTCAGGCCAATTCATCTCATGTCCAGTCTGAAGTTGACAAAGCCAGTAGCTTCATCGAGCGCATTCAACACATCCGCCAACACGTTCATGATATATTGGACAGAGCCAATGCCAAGTACAAGCAACGCCATGATCAACATCGGGTGCCACACAACTTCCAGGTGGGTGACAAAGTATGGCTACATTTGCAGAAGGAGCGCCTCACTGGACCCCACCGCAAGCTTCGCCCGCTCCGATACGGGTCGTACACCATCACCAAGGCTGTAGGGAACAATGCATTCGAGCTCGGTATTCCACCATTCCTTGGTCTGCACCCAGTCTTCAATGTGGATCGCCTTCGTCCTTACTTCCCACCTCTACTGGACACCTCGGACATTGCAGAACAACTCACACCAACTGAGTTAAATCCAGACTGCATGGAACAGGCCACCAGAGATTGCATCATGGACATGCAAATCAAGAACACTCGCCAGCAGAAGATCCAACTATATCGGGTTGTCAAAGCTGGCCAACTCCTGCACCAAGGAAAGTGGTTCACCAGGGACCAAGTTCAGCGGAAATTTCCTCATCTCATGGAGGAACTTAACGCAATGGGGACCATTGCTTCCTAAGGGGGGAGGAATGATCTAGGTGGATATTCGTGGCCACCCGCCTATTCCACTTGGGCCCCCACCATTGTCTCTTTCAGTTTTTCAGTTTCGGCATAAATTACTATTTTTAGCAGTTTTTCGGGTCCTGAACTTCCGGAGCCGTTTTGAGGCCCTAAACGACGTTTTTTGGGTATTTTTTGTCCAAAAAATTTCATGGAATGAAATTCTAGTCCTCGGATAGAGCTTTCTAATGATGTATCATGTGCGTCAAACGGAGATAGTATACCAAAGTTACGTCCCTGGGAAGTTGAAACACCAATTTACCCAAACAGGGCCCATAGTTTTGGCGCTTCATCTCCTAGGGTTAGGTTTTTGGGATGTTTAGGGTTCCCCATTGTTTCTCAATAATAAATAGGCCCTCGAGCCTCATTGTAACTCAGTTCAGAGGCCTGTAGCCGCCACATCTCTTCTCAGAGATAGCTACCAGCGCCCTAGCTAGTTTTATTTTCATTCTGTCTGTAAGCAAATTTCAGTTCTTTGATATTAATGAAATGAAGTGTTATTTCCGCTGCATCTCTGTATTTATGTTTATATGTTTATTCTGTTGCGTTCCTGCATAAATTTGGATCATACACCCAAAACTCAAAGGGAAGTAAGAGGTTTTTTAGGACATGCTGGTTACTATAGAATATTCATTGAAAATTTTTCTAAGATAGTTGCTCCTCATTTCCGACTTCTAGCTAAGGATAGTGAGTTTTCTTGGTCCACGGCTTGCCAACAGTCTTTTGAAACATTGAAGGAAAAGTTGTTACAGGCGCCAGTTTTGAGAGGTCCAAACTGGTCCCTACCCTTTCACATTTCCTCCAATGCTTCAGACCTGGCTGTTGGCATAACTTTGGGACAAGAGAAAGACAAGCAATCCCATGCTATTTATTATATTAGTAAGAATATGTCTTCCGCTGAATTAAACTATACAGTTACAGAGAAAGAGTTTTTAGCTGTAATCTTTGCAATTAATAAGTTCAGACACTATATCACAGGATATGAAGTATTTATTCATACTGATCATTCCACGATTAAATATTTGATGAAAAAACCATTGACTAGCAGTAGAGTGACTAGGTGGTTGCTATTGTTGCAAGAGTTCAATATTACTATTGTTGATAGACCAGGAAAATCTAATGTTGTAGCATATTTTCTTTCTAGACTAGATAATCCTGGTGACATAACTCCTGTTAATGATGATTTTCCAGATGAGCATATTTTTGCTGTGTCTACAGATTCTCTATGGTTTACTGACATCTCCAATTATTTGGTTACTGGAAAAACGCCACCTCACTTGCCCGCCCGTGAAAAGCGGAACATTATTCAGAAAATTGTTGCATACTCCTAGATTCAAGGAGACCTCTTTTACACTGGTCCAGATTTGATTATCCGTAGATGTGTAAGAGAGGAGGAAGTGTTTGACACATTGAAATTTTCTCATCATGAACCTTGTGGAGGCCACTTCGCTGACAAGCGAACTGCATATAAAATATGACGTTCTGGCTACTTTTGGCCTTCCTTGTTTAAGGATGCCAAGCAGTATGTCAGGCGATGTGATAGTTAGGCGATGTGATAGTTGTCAACGAATGGGCCAACCTAACCAAACCAATGAAATGACTTTATGCCCTCAAGTTATGATTGAGCCATTTGAAAAATGGGCTATTGATTTTGTAGGGCCAATAAATCCAACATCATTAAGTAAAATGCATATTTTGGTTTGTGAAGATTTTGTTACAAAATGGGTGGAAGCTAAAGCTATTTCTTTTGCTATGGAAAAATTTGTTGTTGGTTTTCTCTTTTCTGAAATATTTACTAGATTTGGTGTGCCTAGAGAAATTGTTTCTGACAATGGTCTGCAGTTTATTTCTAATCTGGTACAGGGAGTGATGGAGCAATACAAGATCCAACACCGGAAGTCTACACCATATCGCCTGCAAGAAAATGGCCAGGTGGAGTCTACAAACAAGGTGATCGAGTCCATTCTCACAAAGACAGTGAATATGCATCAGAAATATTGGGATAAAATATTACCAGAAGCTTCGTGGGCATACAGAACCACTTGGAGAAATAGTACAGGGCACACACCATATGAGCTGATATACGGCAAACAGGTTCTGTTACCAATTGAATTCCAAATCAAAACTTTTAGAACTGCAGTTCAGTTAGGGCTCAATCTCTCTGAGGCACAACAGCAACGTATTCTTCAGTTAAATGAGTTAGATGAATTTTGTAGAGATTTTCAGCAAAACATATTAATCCAGCAACAACAGAAAGGTGGCATGACAAGTCCATTCAGGAAAAGCAGTTCCAACCAGGTGATTGGGTACTCCTTTATGATTCTAGATTTAAAATTTTTAAAGGGAAATTCCATACACATTGGATCTGACCATATGAAGTAATCCAATTATTTGAGAATGGAGCTGTAGAAGTCAAAACTATTGATGGACAGGATACAGTATTCTTGGTAAATGGACATCGATTAAAGAAATATTTTCAACCACTTGCCAAGAAAGATTTTACATAGAAAGTTCAGCAAAAATTTGGAATAGTAGTGGTAAATGGTAATAACAACCTCTTGAAAATTTGAATCCCTCTTCTTCAAGAAAAAAATTAACAAAAAAAAAAAAGTTAAAGAAAAAATAATTTCCTGTAATTATGAAAATCAGTCCGCTGACATGATTGTAGAAGGATCAACCTGAAAACCAGCTTGCTGGTGGGAAGATCAAAAATTTCTAATGAAAAGAGAATGTTTCTTGATCTTTAGATATGCTAGTGACCACCGAAGTAAAAGAAGGTTCAACAAAGCCAACCGTTATACAATTGGGGTAATTAGCATGGATATTTTTTCCAAGTAACGCTTAATTCTTGCTACAGTTATTTTTTCTTGCACCAGTGCAGGCAGACCTTCCAGAAATTTTTTTGCCTTTATTCATATTCCTAGTATAATTAACCTTCCCATATTCTTCTAAATTCACCCTATCCACTTCGAAGAAATCCCATTTTAACCCTGAAATTTTTTCCCCTATCCCACTTCTATTTTTCCTCTTTTGGTACTTTCCTGGAATCCCTGTGACAAAATTCCTTCCCATTCTAAAATTTCCTTTTCCCCCTCCTTTATTCCCTCATGAAGTTCATTGCAGGATCTTGCATACAAAGAGCAGAAGGTTGTGCTCTGAAGCATCAAAGGGCGAAGAAAAATTCAGAATAAGTTGAGGAAATCATGTGAAATCCAGCCTATATTTTAATTATTTGTCTTAACATTATGCTTGCACTAGTGCAAGCATATTGTCCTATATGATATGAGCAGAAAAGTACCAGCAGAATGATGTGATTTACGTGGTGCAAAGATCAATACAAGCATGCACCTTATCAGCAGCAAAGTACAAGTTATCATATGACATAAGAAAGTATAAATGATGGAAATTTATATGATGTTCTTCATATCATTGATAAGCAGTTACGCTATTATATTACTTAGGAGGAAATTAGTTAAAAGTACAAAGTTTTTTTAAGTAGAAATCATGATCTTTTTAAATGAATGCTAATTTTTTTTGTAATTATGAAGGAATGTGAAATCGTGTAATCATTATTTGCATATAATTCACCCCATTATGCCATAATGTGAAATGTCCTTCACTCATAACTCCCCCCGCTCCTACCTTCATCCCAAACATCTCGTCATTAATGTACCTAATCGTTAAACCGTCGTCGCGCGTACCAATTAGGCTTGACCAGAAATGATGAGTACCTACGGCAAGTAAATTGGAGACACGATGGACGAACAGTTAAAACCTTATTTATGAAAGCTGATCCCTCGGTGTTGCATGCAAGCCTCAGAACTCATCATTCATAGCCAATAGCAGCAATGCCGCTCGTCCTAAATGAACCCCTATCTCTTAGCAAGATTGAGAAAAATGTCGAATTTTGCAACAGTCTTCCACTGTTGAGGGAGTCGAGATTTCTACGGTTCCTGCAGAAGTTCTATGGGTATGACAGGGACGTCACCTTAAAATTTGCAAGAAGTTTTAAAAACATCCAAGTGAGAATTGGGCCACTCAAATTCAAAGTCACGAAGAAATTTGTAGCAGCAGCAATAGGTCTGGAGAATACAGGAGTGGAGTGGTTCAAGAACCAGAAGCTGGAAAGCAAACACTGGCAGGGTTTTGTCACGGATAAGAAGATGGAGGTCAATTGGAAATGCGGAGTTCCACGCAAAGCCCTGCTAGGTCAATGGCAGGATCTCCTATTTGTTTTGCAGAAATTTGTGACCTGCGAAGGGAGATACACCTGCACCCTCGTGTATCATTTTAGACTGCTACAAAATTTTGAAGGAGGCTGACACATTCATTGGAGGATGAACTTCCCCTACTTTTTGCTCAAAATCTTGGAGAAAATGGCTAGAAGCGTACAGGATGGAAGGGAGGACCAGGCCGATGCATGATTATACCATCATGGCCTGATAAAAATCCTGGTCTTAAAACAGCTAGAAAGAAAGGGTATGACATGGGAAGAGCTGTTAAAACAACTGCACAGGAAGTCGGCTGAGAAAGAGAAGACACAGGCCCCTAGTACAATCAAGCGTCTGAATAGAAGCAGAAAGGGAAGTCCTTCTCACAATAGTGAGAAAAGGAAGCAGACAGAGAAATCGACAGAAGGGAAGGCTTTTTCTTCCACTAAGGAAGCAGCTGGCACACCTGATGAAGAAACACCTTCTACATAGGCATAGGCCTCTAAACACGAGAGGCTGTCGGTTCTTGCAGATGCTGCAAATATTGCACAAATTGGGGACAATATTCCACTGGAAAACCTTATCAGAAAGCCCCAAAAGAAGAGGAAATTTTCAGATGTAGGAAAAGAACCACAACCCCCACAGGGTATGGAACCCCATCCTGCATTGGTACAAGAAGAAGTCGCAGCCTGAGAAGAAGAACCAGAAACTGCAGGAGGAGCTAAAGAAAGGGATGATGCAGAAGCACCTGAGGAAGAAGAACCTGAGGAAGAGGAACCGAAAGAAGGGGAACCGGAGGAAGAAGAGGAACCTGAGGAAGAAAAATTAGACGAGGACACGGATGAAGATGAACCAGAAGAAGAACCTGAGAAAGAGGAACCGGAAAAAGAAGGAGTGCAGGTAGAAGATTTCCTTGATGCGACCATGGAAAATATAGAAGTTCTGAAGCCAGTGTCAGCCCCTGCTAAGACAGAGAAAGGAAAAGAATTGGTGACTCATGTTGCCCGCATAGCAGAATTAGAACTCCAAGTACAAAACTTGGAGTAGCTTGTGACCAAAGCACAAGAGGAGAAGGAACAAAGCAGAGGAGAATTGATGGCAGAGCTCAAAAAAAATAAAATCGAGGTTAAAGTTTGGAAATATTGGGTTGGATGTTGTTTCAGGCGGTTGAAAAAGGTTTCAAAGAAGTTAAGGCACATCAAGAGGAAGAAGGCTGAAACAGTGCAGCCTGAGGACAACATGCTGGAAGAGGACTGAGTTGGAGTATTAAAAAATTTTGGTTTTTTGCAGAGGTAAAAAAGTTATGTGAGGGCACACAACAGTTTAGGGATGGGAGGATGTTAGTCCCCTAAATTGCATTTTATTTTACCATTATTCCCTTCCCAAATCGTAATCATTTACCCTGTTTTACCTATCTTATGCACCCTCATCCTGCACTAGTGTGAGAACAATGACACATTTTGCATTAACTTCATATTTTGCATTTTTAACTCAACTTAGCATTTATTAACTATATATTACGTGATTTCTTACTTAGAATTACTTTTGTAACTTATCGTTACCTCCTATGCTATTTAATAGATAAACACTTATCTTGACCCCTGATTTTTAGTGCAGAATAGATCTCGCACCAGCACTAGCGCTGTGAATCTTGGAAGCGAATCCAGATAACTTGGGTTGCCGCCTGTTTTATACTACCTTAGCTACGATCAACGAAGAAATATCCGAAGGTAGTCGTGTCCCAGCTATGACATCAGTTAAATCTAGAGTAGCTGAGATCGGACTTAAGAGAGACAAACAGCTGGAGATAGCCGCGGCCTATTCTGTTAAAAGCGATTTAATTTTGAAGGCCGAAAGCTTATTCTGCAATCAGTTATGTAATTTTTTATAATGATTTCTGTAATTGGCTATGTAATGGTTAAACGATCCTTTTGGCTTGCGGCCAAAAGGATCTATATAAGCAGAAATGTAAATAGGACAAGATGTTCAATGTTTTGATAGAATTGAATAGATCAGAGAATAGAACCAGCGAGGAGGTAACAGGTCTGTCTTGTGTTATCGCCCAAATCTGGGCTAGATATGTAATCGCACATGTAATTTCTTTAAGGATCTAATAAGAAAAGCTCTGCCTCATGCTTCGTAATTTCATCATTTGGCTTAAACATTTGATGAGTTGATACTGAGTAGCGTTTTCATTTGAAAGGAAAACGTGTTGGTTAGCTAAGGGCCCAGCCAACCCAGCACGTTCTCCCTCCTTGTTGTTCTTGTAATTTATGTTTTAAACTTTCAAGTGTGATTTAATTTACAGCATTTGAATTTCTGTTTGAGTGGAAGCAGATCTGCTGCATGAAGTAGTTAAGTTACTTTCTGCACGGTTGATTTATTTTCCTTGCCTGGTTCGAGCAGGAGGAGTTACCTGCCCCAGTGCACGTTGGTGTGCTATTCACTTTTTGCACAATTTGGTTTATTTCCTCTGCCTAGTTCATTCCTGCACCAATGCATGTTGGTGTGTTATTTACTTTCTGTACGTTGGTTTGGTTTCTCCCTGGTGCAAGCAGGAGAACTATTCTTGCACTAGCGCTAGATAATATGATGCAGCAAGCCTTTCTAGTTTACTTCTAACAACTTTCTTGCTTTCAGTTACATTTTAATTAAAAATAACTATTCTCTTACTTTCTACAGATATTCATATTTTTTTATATATGATTTGTTTTTATAACACGACAGTAATGAATCATTGATTTCAAGAATCAAAAGTTAAAGTGTAAGAAGCTCTGATCGAGTACAAGAACCAGTTTCTTGGTATTGGATCTGAGTGCTGTGGACTTGAGAAAGTTCAAAGCCCTTGCATGAAGAAAAGCATTTTTTTTATTAAAGACATTACTTTACACTTTCTGCATAAATCGATGTTCCTGCACTAGTGCAAGATCGATTTTCACGAGAAGGATATCTTTACATATGCAGGATTGAAGGGGCCCATTTGTTGAAAACTGCTAAGGTGTCTTTGCTGAAGGAAACACATTCTCAATAGCTAATCAATATTTAGCTAGAGTGATTTCTCCTCTTTATTTCTGAATCTCTTTTTCAAGTACATTTCTTCTTGTTCTAGCCTCAGATTGTTTTGATGGTTCGAGTTCCCTTTTTCTTCTCTAAAGTTTGATTATGCAATTATTCTTTTCAAAAGTAGGAGTTGATATTAGAAATATTCATACCATCTCTGGCATTGCCTGTGCTTTGTCTCTAAGTTTACGAATCCCCAGGGTTGACAATTTAAGTGTTGAGGATTTTTACTTAAGTGTAATTCCTGCACCCAACAAACATCGTCAGATCTCAATTGTTGATGATCGAATGGCTATCGCATTCAATTAAACCTGGTGACTTATCGCTCAAAAGTCACGTGAAACTGGCGGTTTCATTCCCGTGACGTGTCATAGTCTTATTTGATCGCGTTCAATTTCAATAAAACCACTTACCACTCGAAGGTTGCGCAAAAACCATTTGTTGTTTTTCAAAACCACCTTCATTGTTCACTGTGATGCTACTCACGGTTCCGCTGCACCATTGACTCCTAATTCCACATCTAATTTCTTTCATTACACCTCCTCTGTATACTTGTTCAAAAAAACCATAGATTTATTTTACTGCACTATGACTTCTCCTTTACTCCATTGTTCTGCTTTCACGATATCAACCAGTCTTCAAACCCTCTCTGGAATTCATTCCACGCATGGTTTAACCTCTATATTCAATTTCTGTGGTTCTTATACATCATTTTCCATTATAGTAAAAACCCAAAATGGGCAGCTGCAACCCACTGATAAATTAAACCTTGTGTGACATCTCTGCAACAATTCCATTTGAATCTGATCTGCTCCCTTGTCTTGGTGCTGCTCCTTTGCGCTCCTTTGCCATCAATGACAATATTTCCAACACAAAATTTTAGAGATGTATGAGGTTATTATTTTATGAAATTAGCAGACTAATTTCATTCGACTAATTTAAGTTTCAAAGAGCTAGGCTTGTGGGTTAGGGCCTAATCCATGTGCCTCAACTTCTCTACTATTTTCATTCTTTCCTTTCTGTCATTTAGTAGTT
Source organism: Pinus albicaulis (assembly GCA_034641835.2). NCBI lineage: Eukaryota > Viridiplantae > Streptophyta > Pinopsida > Pinales > Pinaceae > Pinus > Pinus albicaulis. The sequence goes on along the minus strand of CM076575.1, from coordinate 787,769,430 downwards.
TTTCTTCTGCCATTTAGCTAGATCGGCTTCTGAAAGTTTCTTTGCTACTTAGTTTTTGCTTCTAGTATGTTGTTGTATTTTTCATTTGCTTGTGAGTGATAGAATAGAGGAGAAAAACAAAGAAAAGCGGTGGATCAAGACCCCCTTCTCATATCTGTTAATAGAGCTCGAGGAGGGGGAACCTTCCTGCAGACTCAAAAACTGGTTTCTGTTCACTTTTTCTGAGATTAGAAGTAGAGTTTCATTACCATTTTCCAGTCTTCCTTTTCACGATATTTTTCACCTATTTGTCGGTTTCTCATGCATAAGATCAACATAATTTCTTGTAGGACTTATTGTTAAAAACCCAGAGCTCCGTAGTGCTTCCTCGCTTCATTTTCCATCGTTGGTACACCCTCCATTCCCTCCTTTTTCTACTTATTCCAACTGCTGCACCTACCTTTATTTCCAAAAAGACTTAAACCCTTCCACCTGCCTCATTCCTTTATTTTTATCGTTCACAATTGCCTACCTCTTTTAATGCAAAACACTTGAAAAACCATTAGAAATCAACCTCTGCCTTTCCTCCTTGAAACCCCCACTACTATACATTGCAAATCGAAACTCGCAATTATTTCCCTCCTCTTTTAACACTTACCTCTTGGTTCCGCCGATTGCAATATTGCGATCTCACATATCGCAGATCACGCCTTTTCCCTTTTTCCTTCGAGACTTACCGCAAATGCAATTGAATTTCGTTTTCGCGCAACTAAAGATCGCAACATTTACCTTTTCTCCTTAACACTTACCACTTTTTGTGATAATGCCGCTGCATTGTAGATCACTCATCGCAACTTTTTTTATTTATTTAGCACTTAACGCTCCAACTTCGTGATATTGCAATTGCGATATCGATCCCACCTCCACGTCATTTTCCACATCACAGATCGTTCATCGCATTTTTTTTTTCTCTAACACTTACCACTCCAACTTCACGATATTGTGATTATGATATTGGTCCCACCTCCATGTCATCACTCCGCATCGCATTTCGCAAGACTTACCTCATCGCACTTCACTCCCGCTCCTGGACGACCTTTTCACTATCCCTTTACCTTTGTGATATTGTGATTGCAACAATGCATATCACAACCTTTGTCCTTTATTGCACTCTGCCATCGCACCTTGTGAATCATTCTGCTCCAAGGCCTCTTTGCACTTCAACAAAGCTTTAGTCCAGTTTAAACCGCCCTCTTTCCACTTCAAAGCCTCGTTTCATGTGTTAAGCCCTCCATTAACCTCTTTAGCCCTTTTCTTTCCTCCATGCTGCAAATCAATACCTTTTCAATTAAAATTAAGTCATGGATAGATTATTTGCATGGATAGAAGCATGGTAGAGAGACCATAGGATAAATAGAGTGCATTTAGCCATTCGGCCAAGTTAAGTGTGGTTTAGAATTAGTTTCCTTTCTACCATTTCTTTTCAACAATATAGTTTAGTTTCTTTCCAGTTATTTCCTTTCAGAAAATTAATTTAGTTTCTTTCTGTCATTTCCTTTCTGCATATTAAATTAGTTTCATTTCATTCATTTCCTTTCTGCAAATTGAGTTGGTTTCCTTTCTGTCATTTCCTTTTAGTAATTTCTTTCGTAGTCTTCATCATAGTTTAAGAGATAGCACCCTTTCGTAAAGAAAAAGAGGATGACATTGAGAGAGTGCATCTGATGTTTATATAACACTATCACCTCCATGTTTTTACGAACCCTGGGTTGATAAATTAATGTAGGGCAGCCCCTAGGATTTGCAGCACTCTTGGTGCAATACCAGGACTCACCAACATGATGTCCTTCAACCTGAAAGTGAGTACACCAAATATGAGGTCTCGTAGGCTATAAAGGTGCAAGATATTTTAACTTGTCTGTCAATGTTGCGATAAAATTTTGAAGGCCCATGATAATAGGATCTATTGAGGAACCACTGGTTCTACAGTCTTGCGGATAACCAACCATATCTTCTATCTGTATTGCTTGATCCAAAGCATCTTGGAGTGTATCAATATTCTGCTAAGACAAAGGAATGCGATTCATTGGTACAAAGCCTTAATTAAGTAATCCCTTTGAATATCTAGAACAATAGGATAAGACAATTTGCTGATAGCATCTTTAAAACGTTTCATACACTTCCAAGAAGACTCTCCCTCCCACTGGCAAATATCTAGAAATTCCAACAATCCTCGTTGATTTTAATGAGGTAACTTAAATGCCTGAATAAAATCTTGTTTGAATAGAGCCATACTAGCGTTGGGGTTAACATCGATCCATTTGATAAACCATCACAACACTCTATCCCGCAACGTAGCTTGAAATTCAGTAAGCTTATTTGCGTCAGGATTTTGACGAGCTCTCCAAAAAAATTCACATAAATACCAGTTTTTTTCGACATATTCAGCCCCTCTCCTGATAATTCTGGGTATCTGGTAAGTGATCCACTTGCGACTTCGATCATAATTGATTGACTTGAGGAAACAAGTATAAATCCTTGGGAACTCAATTTAGATAAAATAGCTAAACTTGGGTGACCAATGCCACTAATACTACCTTTATCCTTATATCAACTATGCACTGGCTAGACTTTAATAAGCTTACACATGTTAGAAAAGAAAAGATAAGGTCTTTGATATGGCACCAGGGAAGGTTAGGGAGAGGAGTCATGATGTTGTGTTTCAGGGCCCTATATTCAAATACTGAATCATCCTCAAAGAAAATTTACCTCAAACTAAAGTGCATATCATCATCTACTAGTGAATGAATATTCAGTTAGAAAGTTGGCTCAGGCATCTGAAATCCTTCTGAATCCTCGTGCATCTGACTAACCGCTTCTAAACCCTCCACTTCACTCCCACTGAGATGCCCTATTTTTCGAGAAAAAGAACCTTCTTCCTCATTTCCTTTCCGCAATTCTTGAGTCTCCATTTCCTTATTCCACATTGTCAAACTTCTTACAGTGTCTCCTATGTGATTTAATTCCCTTCTTCTAGCCCTAGCTTCCCACAACTTCCTTTCTCACCACTTGTTTTCTACTATTGCCCTCTGCAATGCTCTGAAATCTCTCGCCTTCCAAAAATCTTCTTGATTCATTATAATAACTTATTCATTCTCCCACATATGCATGAGATCCCTCTACCCTAATCCATTCCCCCAGTACGAAATATTTAAGATTCCATTTGACCTTATGGAAACACCAACAATCTATCTTCAACCATCAATATTTCAATCCAAAGAGGAATCGATTTTAGCAGTTGTCCCCGTATCCCAAACTTAAATATGGATTTTTCACGAGAGAAGGATTGGTGCTTCTTAGTTGCAAATTCAATTATGTAGCACTCCAGATTCGCGTCGACCCAAAAGTTGACAACTCTCGGTAGATCTGTATCCAATCGATGAAGATTATCTAGATAAACTATAGTCCAAGTTTTGTGCAACCTCGGTCGTCTCACAACACCCGCTTTATGTTGAATTCAAGTCAACCAATTCTATAATTTCTCACAAAACTTACCCTAAAATATTCTGTATTGATCAAATGAAGGCTCGGCGCACAGAACATCCTCTTGGATCCAATCTTGATCATTCTATCTCAATTGTGCATGTTGCAAAACAAATTGATCTACTTTCTCATACCACCATTCTCATATATACTGGTGAATATACCTTGGTCACATGATCTAGATCCCCTAAAAAAACTTGAGGTCCTAGAAATGGAACCATTGGTTGAGGGAAAAGTTTAAATGAAGAGTGACCCAGGGTTCGGGCTAGGGTGCCAATAAAGGGTTTCCACATAGTATGGCACTTCACCATCATTTTCATTCCCTTGAATCAAAGGAGCATCTCACCCGAGGCAATCTAGAACGATATAAAGGTGGAAGGGGATCTATAATTATATATATTATGTAGTCTATGCAACTATCCATACATTCACTGGGGAAAGTTAAATTATATATTTAAAAGAAAATAAAAACATACATAAAAATTTTAAAGGTGCCAATGAAATACATAAACACATGATGAAACTCCCATTATCCTTTTATTATTAACCAAAAATCCCTAAATATAACTTGTGTCACACTAAAAACTCACGCGCATACATTACAACTCAAACAATTATCAAACATGGATCATTACATCAAAAAATCTACATACAAGCAGTGTTTCTTTCGCACTGCTCAGATCCAAATTTTGCGATGCCTTCTAAACTTTATGGTAGCCTCTAAGCTTCTCAAATCCTTATAAACTTATTTCTCATTGCTATGCATCTTATTTTATAACCCGTTCTCGCTTGATATGGTATTCGATCATTCGCTTCCTTAATCCGCATTTTTCCAAAACTTGGGGCCATTACCTTGGTTTCTTGTTGATTGTATCAAAATCAGTTCCATCTATTGTGGCGCACACCCATAATTTCCACTGCACAAATCCCAAAACAAATATTTTACTGTCGCTTTGATTTTCAGTGCTCTGCTTCCAATGAATTTATCCAAAATGTCCTTCGCAACTTTAGTCCTTCAAAAATGAGAGACCCAACATATCACAGGTCTTGTAGAAGCTAAGTATTTATTTTATTCCTTTATTTTTTATTTATTTTAGATTGTTTCCCTGATATTTTGGCATAGTTATTTTAGTACCATGAGATGAAGAAGAATGAGGATGGGGAGATTGATCTGATACCTAGGCCTACTTTAGAAGAGCCTCTTTCGTTTTGATATATGCTCTAGCTATTAGCTGAACTTTCTCTTCCAATACGGTAGCTTGATATTTGTTGTGCCATTCTTTCGCTATGATTGTAGATCTAGGTTTTCTAAATCCATAGTTTCGGTTTCCTTGGGATTTGAGTTCTCTTGGTTTGTCTCCTCCATTTCCAGGCCATCTTGTGGTGTTTTTTCAGTCATATGAGTGTGTGTAAGCCTTGTGGATTGGCAGGGGAATTGACTAGATTGACCTAGTTCTCTATCTTGTAGTTTCTTTCTTATTTGTGGCATCTCTTGTTCCATGATCTATTCAAGAATTGTGAGCTGGTTTTGAATCTCTTCTTTGTTACGGGTTGGTGTCGCCATTCCTTTTCTTCCTATCATTTTTCAATTTTGAACTTTAGTAAATCCTTCTTGATCTTGAGTTGGGATGTTGGAGCGTTAGGATGAGGTTTATTTATGGTTCGATCACAAAACATATGCTTATTCTCATGGAAATTGTGATCACATAATGGGATTTTTTCATAGTCAATTGGTTTTCCCTAGATCTGATCCTCACTGCTAAGGTGAATCATGGCTAGAAGAGGCTATGAGAGGCCCATGTATGCACAAAGAAACACATAGGATCTATCTACCCTATTTGGTAGTGTTAGATACCATTACAAATATGGCTATTTAATTTCTAATGCTTGCATGAATGTCCAAATCCTAATATTGTTGTGGTAAGGAATATAGTCGAATCCAAACAGGTGTGGAGGAGAAATATTCCTTTTCGGGATTGAATTTTTGGATCTAGGGTTTCATGAAGATACCTTCTTGGTTCATGAAAATATGGTCTACCTTGGAATATTCTGTCTTTGTCATCTATGTTGTTGAAGATTACATTAAAGCACCCATTTGAGCCTAGCTTCAAATCCAGGTCTTATTTAAGAATCGAGTTTCTTTGGATCCAACTTATCAGAGTCTTCTCTGATGGCCACATCCAAATAATTTTGAAAATGATAGCATGTTCTCACATGTGTTCCACTTTTTCTCCTAGTTTCTTCTGCAATATCTCTAATTAGGGCATCTTTCTCCCATGAAAAATGAAGATCCCTACTGCAGTTATGGTAGGGGTTGACTATTTTACAAGGAAAATAGAAGTGGGTTCAGGGATGTGCACGTCATAGTGCCTTTCCTATGAGGTAATTTTTTTCATGTGTTGATTTGATTTGGAAGAAAATACACTTCATAAGGAGGGGCCACCTACTTCGCCCCCCTAAGGGGGAGCCATTGCTTGATGCAAAGTTTGAATATTGAGCGACTTCAGAACCATATAGTTCTTTGTTATAGAGTCTACATGTAATTTAAATTTTTTTGGATGGTAGATATTTAATCCTCATTGAACATTCTATAATATTATTAGTAGTATACACAAATCAAAGGTTTAGATTTATTTCCAAAGTAGTTATGCATTTTTTTACAATTTAATTAAATTCATTAATTAAAAAAAAATTCATATGAACAACTTCCATATGAAATGAGTTTGGTTTTTTGGGGATGTAGTATTGCTAAGCCATGGTATTGTAACAAAGCCTATTTCTAGATTCAGAATCTCCATGATAAAGTGAGGGTTAATCTCCATGGATAAGAATCTTGTCAAATGTTTTTTTTTTAATTATGTATATATGTTTAACTTCTATATTAATTTTTTTTATCATTAATAATACTATTTTTTTTTTTTACATAAAGTTACAATTTAGTTCATCCTTATGATTTTTTAAAATTTTAGTAACTTGAGATGCATGATAAAGTAATTTGTAATAGACCCAAGCAAAATTTCATGTAATAAAAGTTAATAAAGGAAAAATAAGACCATGGTTAAGGGACACTTATTACAAGATGAATGTTGGGCAAAGATATCCTAGTGGGCATCACTGGATATGTGTTTATGACTAAGGAAAATTAGAAAAGGAAATGGCCAAGGCATTAAAGAGGCAAAAAGTGATTTTGGAACATTTATTGATGAAAAAAAGGAAAATAGGAGAAAATGAAGGTAAAATGTCACTGGTTGCATGTGCGGAAGAAAATGAAGGAAAATAATGGAAAATGAAGAAAATAAAGGCATAATTTCTAAAAAGGCTTCTAAGGATCAGTTGGTACCTTTTGTTTGGAGGTCTCTCATTATTTTCTCTCTCTCTCACTCTTGGATAATTATAGTTTTCTCGGAGCATTTAAGAATTGGTCCAAGAAAGGGGAAAGAAAGAAAAGGAAGGAAAATGAAAGGAAAGGAAAGAAAATATCAAGCCAAGAAGAGCAGGATCTAACAGCTTCAGTAGGAATACTTGCAGGTAACATATTGCATGTGTGACTTCCTAGCTGGTTTGGACATGCATGGCTTCTGCATGTTGGTATTTGGTTCTCTTTCTATCAGTGGCATGGTTTTTCAGGGTTTTGACAATGGTTTTCAGCCTTTCCTTGCATTTTTATGGCTGCCATGGTGTGCTGGGATTTTGATCTCGATTTTGAGCTTTGGAATTTTCTAATGGATTTCAGAATCCAGGGCAGAGGTGGTCTTAAAGAAAAATCCCAAAGGCCTAAGAATCCCTTGACCAATTTTGGCGGGATACACAGTAAATCGTAAGGGTTGTGTCTCGGTTTAGGGCCTAGTGATTTGAGATTGGATTGTGGTAAATCCTTAGAGAAAAGGAGATGGAAAATTCCTCAAGGATAGTGATGGATTTCTGTAGGCATTCCAAGCTCAGTTCAGTTTTGTGATCAGAGCACTGGTTTTAGTGTGGTCACAGTATGGTGAGGGCGAAGGTGGCTTAACCTATGGATTCCCTTGTTTGTTTTGGATTGGTTTATCCATGAGATCCCACATTCATGCTTGGAATATTGCACGGGGGTGACTCGCTGAAGAGATATTTGGATCAGCCATGTCTATGGTCAGGTGGTACGTGGAAGTCCCGAACCTGGTTAGTTGTTGTCTCTGATTAATGAAAGCTAATATCTCTTTATTTTATACTTATTAATGTGTGGATTTAATGGTTTTTATCTCACTGTTATTTCCATGGTTTTATGTTGGTTATAAGCATGGTTAAATTATTGGTTCATGTTAAGGTTATTTCATATATTTACTTGTAAGTTTTAAAATAAAAGATGCAATACCTAATTTATGTCATATATGTTCAAGGAAGAGGTTGGTGATCCTTCTTGTAATGTATCATAATATTTTTCAGTCACTCATGCTCTATCTTGTATCCTATACCTATAGATTTCATTCATGCCAAGTGTTTGACAAAATGTCTGTCCCACCTAGGGATAGTTAAGCCTAGTCCTGAATTCAATTTTTAGTTATTTGGAATTGTGGTCATGTGTTTTATGTATTTTGAAATCTATAGGAAGTTCTTGGCAGTGTCCAGGATTCTGGGCTTAAAAATCGCTTAAAATACCACGGATGCAGGCACAGGTCTAGGAAAATGAGTCCCTGGACACATGAATGGATATATTGTGGGAGCGTCTAGAGCCTCCTAGATGCACCCTTGCCCATATCAAGGGAGCTTCCAAAGGTTTTCTTTAGGAAAAGTAAGTGGGACCCAGGGAAAAGTCAACTTGATGATTGGGATAGCCTGTGGGGGTCTTGTAGCAGGTACATGGATTTTGCATTATGGTTTTTTGCGTTGATTCCACTTCCTTAAATTCACCAAGGAAGTTGAGTTTGATCTTAACTGCCCTCAACTCCTGTTTACCCCAGTTGGACAGTTACTTGGGATGATGTGAGGGGAGGTGTACATTACAAGTGGTATCAGAGCGTGGTTTCTCTCTCATTAGGAAAATTTTGATGTTTTCAAGTTTATTGTCATCATGAATTCGTGTTGGTTGTGCATGTGTTTCTCATGCTTGTGGTGTATGTACTTATTGCATCTGCATGGTGTTGTTCATGGTGGCAATGATGTCACTATGGAAGGGATGGTGGTGTTTTTGTAAATGTGTTTTCATGAGAATATGACTGGTTACACATGTCAGGTTCTTACATTTTGTTAAGCGTATAGTGCTATGGTTGAGGTTTTCATGCATGAGGGCATGGTGTTAGTTTATGCGGCCGTGCATTGATGACTAGACCCTAACTAGAATGATGTGTATGTGTTGGTATACCATGTGTTACAAGTATATATGATGTTATGATTATGTTTATACGTGTATTACGCTGATTGGTTTATCTTGCAGATGAGATATCCTCCCAAAATTATGCCAAGGTACATTGGTTTATAATGATTTTGTTTAAGCCGACATGAGATTCCTTGCAGGGAGAAATCAAAGATGGCTAGCAAGATGGTAGACTACAAAGATTCTCCTTATGAATATGATGAACAACATGGTGTTGGGACCTCATTTGATTTAGCATATACACTAAGAAGTTTGAAGGAAGAGATAAGGAGTTGTAAGGTGGACAATGTCAGAATCATACAAGAAAAAATAAAGCAAGAAGAAGTGAATGCAAAAATCCTTCAGAGTTTGTCAAATTTGCAGCGATGAGGGCCACTTAGGATAAGTTATGGACAGGAGGATGGAACTAATGGGGCATATGGAAGTAGGTATCCTTCTGGTTACAGTTCGAGTAGAGATGACATGATTATAGATGGAATATTCTTGGACACTCTAGATATGAGAGATGACAGACACATGTACTATTCTAGTTCTAGTTCTGACAGGCATTATAATCATTATCGTTATCATCCTTATAGGAGGAGTGATGGGGGATATTTTCCATATGAGTTTAAGAAAGAAAAACCACCTACCTTTGATGGAGAGATGAAGAAATCACAGGATGCAGAGGCATGGTTTCTTGGTATGAGGAAATTATTTAGGTTGAATGACTATTTAGAAAACTTGAAAGCCAGAATAGCCACATTTAGTCTCAAAGGTAAAGAAGATATTTGGTGGGAAGATGTGAAGAATTTTAGGGGTATTTTTGAGGAGGAAATGACTTGTATTGAGTTCGAGAGGCTATTCCAAAATAAGTATCTGTCGGAGAGGTACTATGATGCCAGAGCTAAGGAGTTTTATGAGTTCTAGATGGGTTCCATGACAGATGATGAGTATACTAGCAGGTTTTTGGAGTTGTTGAGATATGTGCCTTACCTCAAGGAGGATAAGGCCAAGGTTCATAGATTCATTAGTGGGTTTCCAGTGGCCTACAAAGACCAAATTGAGTTTGATGAGCCTAGATCATTGGAGGAGACAATTTGAAAGCTAAAGCATTTTTATGAGTAGTAAAAACACAAAGTTGAGTCTAAGCAGGATTTGAAAGGAAATGAAAAATCTAAAGGAATGTGGACACCAAAGAGGGAAATACAGCAAGATGAAGGTGAGAAATAAAATGTGGTTCCTTATAAAAATTTCAACACAATTTGGAAAGGACCTCGAGAGTAGCATAATAGAGGTGATGGTAGGGCACCATTGCAGTTTTGGATATGTGGAAAGGATCATCATAACAAGGAATTTCTGCAGTATCAGGGTGGTAGAACCAAAATCTATAATGCATAGAAGGTGTAGAAAATTGGGTATGTTGGCCATAGCATTCCTCGGATTTATGCAGTTGTGGAAAAAAGGTATGCATATCATCAGGCTTCTATCATTGAGATGGATAGTAAGAATTGCGATCAATTTATTTCTATTTTGATTGATCCTCAATCTAATTATAGTTATATTAATCCTGACCTGGTGGATAAGTGTGGTTTGAGAAAAGAAGTGCATGCATAATATTGGTTAGTGCAGGTATGTAGCTACACGTACAAATAAAAGAGTTCATCATTGGGTAAGAGCTTGTGCATTTGAGTTAAATGGTATTCCTACAGTAGCACACTTGAACATATTGCCATTGGGATCATATAACATGCTATTGGGTATGGACTAGATATACCTTTACAGGACCAAGTTGGATTGTTATGAAAAATCCATTGAGTGCTTGGATGATCATGGGGAACCAAGAGTCTTATAGGGAATGAAGAAAGCCAAATCAGTTAGGATCATGACAACTATGCAGGCCAAGTGTAGTCGCAGGAAAGGGTGTGTGCTATTTTTAGTACATATCTCTAGCGAAAAAGGTACAAAAGTTGAGGATGTAGATGTTTTGATAAGGTATCATTTTCTAGAGAAGTTTCAATATGTATTTCTCATAGATATTTCAGAGTTTCCACTTCACAGGGAAGTTGAATTTTCTATTGAATTGGTACCAAGGACAACACCAACATCAAAGGAACCTTACAGGATGACCGCACCTGAGATGGTAGAGTTAAATTTTAGTTGAAAGAGATGCTTGATAAGGGACACATTAGGCCAAGTGTATCACCATGGGGTGCACCAATGTTTTTCATGAAGAAGAAGGATGAAACTCTCATATTTTGAATTTATTACAGGCAATTGAACAAAGTGACCATCAAGAATAGGTACCCATTACCGAGGACTGACGATTTGTTTAATCAGCTAAAGGGAACAAAAATGTTCTCTATGATCGATTTGAGATCGGGATATCATCAGGTACACACCAAAGAGGAGGACATCTACAACACATTTCCAGACTAGGTATGGGCATTATGAGTTTGTTGTAGTTCCATTTGGGTTGAATAATGCTCCCACTACATTTATGTGCTTGATGAATAGTGTGTTGCATCCTTATTTGGAAAAGTTTGTGCTTGTTTTTATCAATGATATCTTGGCATATTCCAAGAATGAGGAAGATAATGCCGAGCATTTGGAAACATTGTTGATATTTTTGAGAGACCATTAGTTGTATTTTAAGCTCATCAAATGTAGCTTTTTTCAGACTGAGGTACATTACTTGGGACATGTTGTCTCTAAGAAGGGAATAATGGTGGATCCAAAAAAAGGTAAGAGACATTATGGAGTGGGAAAATCCTAGAGATGTAGATGAGGTGAGATATTTCATGGGATTGGAAGGCTATTACAGGAGGTTCATTAGTAACTTCTCACATATTTCTTGTCTCATTACACCATTGCAGAGGAAAGGTAATAATTTTTATTGGGCGGAGGAGTGTGGGACCAGTTTTGAACAACTTAAGCAGTTGTTAACACATGCTCCAGTGTTAAAAATCGCAGATCCAGAAAAAGAGTTTATAGTATGTAAAAATGCTTGAAAAAGAGAACTTGGTGGAGTCCTTATGCAGGATGAACAAGTGGTATGCTACGATTCAAAAAAAATAAATGAGCACGAACAGAAATATCCAATGCATGATCTAGAGCTAGCAGCAATCATACATGCCTTGAATATGTGGAGGCACTATCTTCTTAGCAAGAGGTTTATACTGATGAGTGATCACAATCTATTGAGGTACTTGTTTGACCAACCGAATTTGAATTCCAGGGAAGCTATATGGTTGGAAATGATCGGTGAGTTTTATTTTTAGATCAAATACATCAAGGTTAAAGTGAACAAGGTCGCAAATGCTCTTAGCAAGCGAATACAGGTAAATCACATTGCAGCTATGAGCTTATATATGAAAAATTTATAGGATAAGGTCTTGTAGAAAGGTCAACATGAATTCAAGTATACGGAGCTTAGGCATAGATTGCAGTAGAGTACAGTACAGGTACATGTAATAGTAGAGGTATAGGTACAACTACATGTAGTGCTACAGGTATAGGTGTAGGTTTACAGGATGTGAGCTATCGTCTCATGACAGATGGATTGTTCATGTTTAGAGACACGATATATGTGCCAAACAGTAGTGAGCTTAAGAAGGTGATCTTGAGGGAATTTCATGCGAAACCATATTTAGGTTACCCAGGCTATCAGAAGACATTGAATGCAATGAAGAGGTTATATTATTGGTCAAATGTGAGGAAGGATGTAGCAGAATTTGTGGCCAAGTGTTTGGAATTTCAGCATGTAAAGGCAGAGTGTAGGAATCTAGGTGGTATACTACAACCTATTATGATTCTAGAATGGAAACGGGAGGTCATTTCCATGTATTTTATCACAGGTTTGCCAAGGAAAATGAGACAACATGATTCTATCATGGTTTTTGTGGACAGATTGACAAAGGTTGCACACTTCATTCTAGTGAAGACTACGTATTCAACTAGTGATGTAGCACATGTGTTCATGAGATATGTACTCAGATTGCATGGTGTTCCAAAGAATATTGTGTCAAACAAGGATGCAAATTTCACTTCCAATTTTTTGAAGGAGTTATTTTCAGGTCTGGGGACAGAGTTTGCCTTCAGTACAACTTATCATCCATAGACATATGGACAGACTGAGAGGGTCAACAGGATCTTGGAGGACATGTTGAGGATGTATGCGATGCATCAATAGTGGAAGCAAGAAGAGTATCTACCATTGGTTGAGTTTGCATACAAAAATGGGTATCGGGAGTCATTGAGGGTGAATCCCTTCGAGGAAATGAATAGGAGGAGTTGTAATACTCCCATCAGTTGGATTGATCAAGTTAGCAGGGTGGTGATTGTACTGGACATGTTGAAAGACATGGAGCAGTAAATGTAGGTTATAAATAAGAATATAAAGGCAGCACATGACAAAAAGAAGAGTTATGCAGACCAACACAAGGTATTTAAGGAGTTTCAGGTTGGGGAACATGTGTATTTGTGCATCAATCCAAGAATAACTCCTTGAGGATCAGATCATGTGTGAAGTTGGCACCACAGTAATGTGGGAATTTTGAGATCCTTGAAAGGATTGGACCAGTGACTTGTTGAGAAATTAAGGTGTTTAATTCAATTTCTCTTCTTGATAATTACTTGTGAACTTGTTATGATTATTTTTCTTAGATATTATATTCATTAACTTATTATATCTTTCATCAAGTCAATTATCAAAACACAAGAGACACGCATATTTTAGGCTATCAAGCTAGGGCCAAAACTTCTCCCTCTTGGAGAGGAAAACCATAAAGTAATTATTCTTATTGATCTTCAATTTACAAGTACCATAACCATGACACATACCCTTGACACTAGTATACCCTCAAGACCTTTTTCATTGCTCTTCTTGGCTTCTCTAGTTGATCCCTCCTTTTTTGTACTGCACTGCACCAAAACTAGGAAAACTCGGTTCCTAGCCCTAAGCAGTGAGCTCCTTCTCTGCCATTCTTGGTCTAGTCTCAACCTCCTAGAGACCTCTTCATTATCCTTCTTTTCTGCACACTTTGATGACCTAAACCGAAATATTTTTCTTGTTGTAGAAACCTTCCTTTACGCTATCTGTCCTTTGGCCCTTTTCTAAGATATCACAGATGTAGTTACCCAAGACCAAGGCTTGTATTGCCTCTCCTTTTCACTCGCAATCTCATTTCCTTCGTTGTATAGTCTTCCTTCTTCGCACCACTAGGAGACCCTTCCTCCGTACTTACTGCAAACCTTAACCTTGTTGTGGTTTCTCTCGGCCTATGTGAGGAGTGTGAGGTAAGATATACCATATATAAAGCTAGATCAACTCTTCCTTTCTTTGTTGCTTATCCTTGTATCTACACAAAAACTATAGTCACCCTTACGCACTTCTATTGCAGACAAAATTCCAAATTTCTTGGTGTCAAGTAAAGCCACATTCCCTTTATATATAGGGATTTTTTCCCATATTTAGGCCGAAATGATCTCATGAGAGTGAGCCGAATTTATCAAGGAGACTTCTAGAATTTTTTAAGTTGACTTCAGAGGATATTTGAAAAGTTCTTGGAGTATACAATTATATAAATATTTTGTCCCTTTACAAGTGTAACATCACTTCATATACATGACTCTAAATTATATTTATGACAAGATGAAAAATCCTAAATACATCAAGAAGAAGCCTTTGACCTATAATAAAATGTCCTTGCTCATGAAACCCATGAGGTAAGCATTACAAAAATATATTTTAATATTTTAGTCTTCTTAATTACACAAATTCATAATTAGAACTCATTATGAAGACCGAACCTAGTTACACTTTTCAAAATGGCCTATCGACTTGCACTACCTCCAACAATGAAAGTCCATGATGTGTTTCATGTTGCATTACTTAAAAGGTATATAAAGGATGTTGATCATGTTATTGATTGGTTTGTATTGTTGGTGGAGAAAGAAGGAGAATTCTAGCCAAAACCTCAATGCATATTGCAATGGAAGCAACTCATGCTTAGGAACAACGCCATAGAGTAGGTTAAAGTGAAATGGAAGAAATTTGGGCCCGATATAGCTACATGGGAGATGGAGAACCAGATTCGGGCCAAGTATCCTTCATTTTTTTTTTTCCGGTTGAGGCAAAGCAGTTTTGGTATATGCTTGGTATATGTTTTGGTATATATATTATGTATATGGATGTAAATACTGCCATCAGGTAAGTTATAAATCTCCAATAAGTAGTATGGATGTTATATGGTCATGTTATCATGGTTTTTTCCTTTGAGCAGGTCTTTCATTATAAATACTGCATCGAGCTAAGATATAAGGTTCCATGAGAAATATGTTTTCTTTTCAGTGGTTTTGTTGAGTTGTAGGTGTGGTTTAACACTGCAGATGATGTTCCCAAAGGGGGAGGGTTCTATAATGAACCTGGGAAAAAATTCATGTAATAAAAGTTAATAAAGGAAAAATAAGACCACAGTTAAGGGAAACTTATTCCATGCTGAATGTTGGGAAAAGATATCCTAGTGGGCATCACTAGATATGTGTTTATGGCTAAGGAAAATTGGCAAAGCAAATGGCTAAGGAATTAAAGAGGCAAAAAGTATTTTTGGCACATTTATTGATGAAAATAAAGGAAAATAGGAGAAAAGTAAGGTAAAGGGTCACATGTTGCATGTGAGGAGGAAAATTAAGGAAAATAATGGAAAACGAAGAAAATAGAGACCTAATTGATAACTTAAGGCTTCTCAGGATCAGTCGGTACCTTTTGTCAGTTCAGTTTTGCAACTCACTCATTATTCTCTCTCTCTCTCTCTCTCTCACTCTTGGATACTTAGAGTTTTCTCGAAGAATTTCAGCATTGAGCCTAGAAAGAGGAAATCAAGCAAATGAAGGAGAAGGAAAGGAAATGAAAGCAAAGATAAAGCAAAGAAGAGCAGTACCTATTATATTCAACATAAATACTTGTAGGTAACATATTTCATGTGTGATTTCTTAGTTGGTTTGTACATGCATGATTTCTTAGATGCCATGGTGTGTTGGTATTTTGATATCATTTTTTATCTTTGGAATTTCCATATGGATTTCAAAATCTGGGGTGGAGGTGGTCTCAAGGAAAAATCTCAAAGGCCTAGGAATCCCTTGACCGTTTTTTCAGGATACATAGTAAAGCCCAAGGGTGGTGTCTCGATTTAGGGCCTAGTGATCTGGGATTGGATTGCAGTAAATCCTGAGATACAAGGAGACAAAAAATTCCTCAAGGATAATGATGGATTCCCGGAGGCATTCCAAGCTCGGTTCGGTTTTGTGATCGTAGCACCAATTTTGGTGTGGTCATGGTATGGTGAGCGTGGAGGTATTTTAAACTCTGGATTCCATTGGTTGTTTTGGATCATTTTATCCATGAGATCCTATAGTCATGCTTGGAATATGTTACGATAATGACTGGCTGAAACGAGATTTGGCTAAGGGATGTCTATGGTCAGGTGGTACGTAGAAGTCCAAAACCTGGTTGGTTGTTGCCTATGATTAGTGAAAGCTAAGTTCTCTTGCTTTTGTACTTATTAATGTGTGGGTTTAATGGCTATTGTATCATCATTATTTCCATGGTTTTATGCTGGTTATAAGCATGGTTAAATGACTGGTTCATGTGTCACGGTTATTTCATGTATTTACTTGTAATTGTTAAAATAATGGATGCAAGACCTAATTGATGTCATATATGTTCAAGGAAGAAGTTGGTGATCCTTCTTGTAATGTCTCATAAGAGTTTTCAGTCATTCATGCTTTGTCTTGTATCCTAGACCTATAGATTTAATTCATGCCAAGTGTTTGGCAGAATGTCAGTTCCGACTGGGGATGGTCAGGCCTTGTTCTGGATTTATTTTTTAGTTATTTCACATTTTCGTCATGTGTTTTATGGATTACGAAAGCTACAGGAAGTTATGGGAAGTTTTCGGGATTCTGGGCTTAATAAGTGCCTTAAATCCCACAGACGCAGGCACAGGTATGGTAAAATGATTCCCCAGATTCACACATGGTTATGCTGTGGGAGCATCTAGATCCTCTCAGACGTACCCTTGCCCATATAAAGGGAGTGGTCAGGGGTTTTCTTCATCAAAATTCAGTGGGACCCAGGGACAAGTCATCTTGATGACTGGGATAGCCTCTAGGGTTCTGTAGTAGGTGTAGGGAGTCTGTGTTATGGTTTTCCCCATCGATTGCACTTCCTTATAGTCACCAAGGAGGTTGAGTCCACTCTTAACTGCCCTCAACTCATGTTTACCCCAGCTGATCGATGATCTGAAATGACTGTATTAGTTTTGTTGTGCTAAGGGTCTTTCAGTTTTAAAAGCATGTGCATAATTGGTTCATTAGTTTGCATAAATATTAAGGAGTTTTTCTATGAATTATAGATGAACGTTAGTGAATTATAAGCATAAAATAAGTCTAAATAACACTAAACATCAATTTAAAACAAACAAATAATTCACCACATGAATTTTACACAGCAGGCATGATGAAGCAATTCACCCCTCCTAGGCTACATCTGTTGGTCCAACTCCCAATGGCTTGTCCATCTTTCATTATGCTCAATTTTTTTTTATTATAGTGCTCTAATGGATGTTTTCTTTGCACCAATGGCTTCATAATGCTCCAATTAGTCAATAATGACTCTTCATTCACTCAGAATGGTCGAAAATTGAGACTCTTACACTTTTTCCCAATATCTCCTAGGAAAACTCCACTAAATGTGGAGAACTCCAGTTAACTAGAGTTAAATTAGGGATGACCGCCAAATATGGTGCGCCTCTATCCAATCCACCAACAAATTTGCGCAATTAATTTTATCGTTAAGGTGGTGGCCACATGCACACCCAAACCGTTAGTGGGCTTGACCGTTAGTGGAACCTCTGCTCGTGATTGCAGTTTTAGGTGAATTTTGGTTTGGATGTCATCGGGTTAGAGATATGACCGTGGTGGGTGGCTTGGATTGAATGTGCCATGTAAAGAGCTTCCGAGAACCACTGGTGGGTTGGTACCCTATTGCAAATCGCATGTCATTGGTTATAACTCATACCCATAATGGTTTTAAACAATACGACTATCGACGCATAGTTGCGATGAGTTTCTGCATCGCAACATTACAATTTTAACCTTTTATCGCAATTCGACCTCCCGTATATTTAAAATGCCGCTACTAATGATAAATCCTATATCCTGCGAAGTGCACAGTTTTGGCATGTGGTCACACCATCGTATCGCAGCATAAATAACATAACCTGCGATGAACTAACCTTAAACTTGAACTCCATCGATGTGTGATATGTGCACGATCACTCCACCCGACACGTGTCCCATCTCAATCACATCGCAAGATATATATCTTAACTTGCGATGAATGAATGGTAAGCATAAAAAATTTTGATGCAATGTATGCCCATCCATCCATCCTCACTGTCGGTTTGTTCACTTTTTTCTACAATTTGAACTTACTGCCCATTCCACCTGTGTAATTCATCTATTGATGGATTTTGCCATATTCGATCAGAATGAAATATCTTCCTCATATGACATCAGTTTTTCAAACCGTTCATGGCGCCAAAATCAGGAATACGAGATCTACGCAACCATTCTAGTTTCAATCCAATCCTATAACTTTGAAATATGAGAAAAAATTATGAACTCCTTATCATTCCTCCCCATTGGGAAGCTTTTGGACCCCAAAAAACTTGATTACCTTTTTAGTAGATGAGGGTACATCTCCCTCACCTTTCCGATCTCCATCCATTTTTCCTTTCTTGGTTTAGTGCCTTTGAGCCCAACTCGAAGGTAGTCAACACTTTCCCTCTTTGATGCTCTTGTCCTCCTATCAAGAATTGTATCGTCTTTGAGCTCATCCAGAAATTCTAGCGAGAAATATTCAATAAAAGGTAGTTGAGCATCACTTCCTTGATCATCTATCAAAGGAGGCTCATACAAGCATAAGTTTTCAACATTAAAAACTGAATAGATTTGCATGTAAGAAGGAAAATCAAGTTGGAATGCATTATTACCAACTTTTTTTATGATCTTGGAAGGACCATAGAAAATGGGTTTGAGTTTTTTACCCTCTGCTTGCATCCTTTCTTTCCTAATGTGCAACCATACCTCATCTCCCTCTTGAAACTTGTGATAAACCCGGTGTTTTTCATGCCTCTCTTTGTATTTTCTTTGACTTTTCTCAAGCTGTTCTTGAACTTGTTTATGTATCATCTAAAATTTATCAATGAACTTTCGATCCTTATCAATATCACTATGGCCATCAATTGCAACATCCTTCCCAAAGATGAAGTCTAATGGAGATTTTGGAAAATACCCAAAGCATGCTTAAAAAGGTGAGGTTTGTGTTGAAGAATGTTTTGCCTGGTTGTAAGCATGTTGAATGTAATGCAGTTGTTCATCCCACAACTTAGGATGTTTGCTGCAATATCCTCTCAATAGATGCACAATTTTTTTGTTCACCGCTTCGGTTTGTCCATCTGTTTGTGGATGAAAAGTGGTACTCTTTTTCGATTTTGTGTCCATCATTCTCTATAGTTTTGACCAAAAATTCCCAATGAACTTGGAATCCTTGTCACTAAAAATAGAAGTGGGCAATCCAAAATGAACCCAAACATTTTGAAAATAAAGTTCAGCAGTATGTTCAGCAGTAATGGTCTTCTTACATGGAATACGTATACACATTTTACTGAATCTATCCACAACTACAAAAAGATAATCATGTTGCTTTCTTGACACAGGTAAACCTCCAACAAAGTCCATGGAGACGCTCTCGAATGGCCTTGATGGTACCAGTAGTGGTGTGTACAATCCAAGCTTCCTATTACTAGGATTACTTGTTGCATACATAGACTAACCTCTTATAAAACGTGACACACTATCTATCATGGGAGGCCAATAACAATACCTATGTAGATGCGCCACTGTTTTTCCTACCCCAAAGTGTCCAGCAATAAGATAAGAATGAGATTCTCTCATGACACTTAGCCTCTCTCCTTATGGAATACATAGCTTTCCCAAATGAAACAGCAAATTGTTATGCATGTGATAATCTATTTCATCAACTTGATTCCCTTCTCTCAAACTAGCATACACATATTTGAAATCAATACCATGTGCATATTGTTCTATGTAACTCTCATGTACAACATAATCATTTTTGAGTAAATTAGAAGCACTAATGATTGGTCTCGAAAGCATATCTGCAACTTTATTGAATATAACTTTTTGTACCTTACAACCAAATGAAATTGTTGAAGAAATCCCATCCACTTGAAATGTTTTGATCGCTGCAATTTTGTTTGCGACTGCAAGTACTGTAATGGTTGGTGATCGGTGTGTACAATAGTCTCTTTACCCATAAAGTAGTGTTTCCACTTCTTGACACTTTGTAACAACGCCTATAGTTCTTTGGCATATGTAGGATAATTATTCACAGCACCATTAAAATTTTTTGAATGAAAGGCGATAGGCTTACCATGCTGCAAAAGGACTATGCCCATGGCATAGTCACTAGCATCGATTTGTATCTCGAATGGCCATCTCAAATTTGGTAGTGCAAGGACTGGAGTTGAATTGATCTTGTCTTTTAAAGCTTCGAAAGCTTACTTCTATTTTCCTTCCCATTGGAAGCCTTTCTTCATACTTGTCACTACATGCATAGGAGCTGCGATGGAAGAAAAGTTAGCAATAAATTTCCTCCAATATTGAGTTGCACCTACGAAACTTCTTACCTCAGTAACTATTTTGGTGTGGGCCAATTCAAAACGGCCTCCACTTTAGAAGGATCAATCCTCAATTCTCCTCCTCCTACAATACATCCCTAATAGACCAAAGAAGTCTTTCCAAACTCACATTTTGACATCTTAAGAAACAATTTCTCTTTCTTCAAAATATCAATCACTCTATTTACATGCAAGACATGATCTTCTCTTGTTTTTTTGAAAATAAAAATGTCATCTAAGTACACAATAAAAAATTCTTCAAGGAATGGTCGCAAAACATTATCCATAACCCGCATAGAAGTTGCCGGTGTATTACATAAACCAAAAGGCATAACTAGCCACTCAAAGAGTCCTTGTTTGGTTTTGAATGCAGTTTTCCATATATCACTTTCTGCAATTCTTACTTGATGATATCCACTTCGTAAATCTAACTTAGTGAAAAACTTTTCTTCTTTCAACTGATCAAGAAAATCATCTATTCTTGGGAGTGGGTAACGATTTTTTACCGTAATTTTGTTCAAAGCTCGAAAATCTACACACATGCGCCAAGTCCCATCTTTCTTTGGTATCAAGACTATGGGTGAACCACATGGCGAGGTGCTTGGAATTATGATACCTTTATCCAACATCTCTTTTATTTTCCTCTTTATTTCGTCATTATCCATTATTGAGATGTGATACATACCAATGTTTAGAAGAGGAAAATCCTACTGCAACTGAATCTCATGTTGAATTTCCCTTTTTAGAGGCAATTCTGTTGGCTCCTGAAACATCTCATGATGCCCATTAACCACATAATATAATTCTTATTTCAACTTAGTATCACATCCCTCAAAATATTCATGATTAATATCAGATTTGGGCTTAATCATAAGAAGAAAAAAATTATTACTTGAATTTACCAGCCTCTTTAGTTGTCCAACATTTACCAAAGCAATTTTTGTCTTCTTGCAGTGTTCTCTAACAATGAACTCCTTGCCATATTTGAATAAATGATACTTGTTCTCATGGCAATAGAAGATAGATTTATTGTCATAAAAGTAAGGACTCCCTAATACAATACCAATTATGTCAAGCGGAACCACATCTAATTCAATTGTGTCAACAAAGCTTGCAGTGATTGCAAACCTCAATATACATTTCCTCATAACCTGTAGATTTGCATCCTTACAAATCCAACCCAATGGATATGGTTTTGGATGTGGAATGGTCTCAAGGTTAAGTTTTTTGATCAAATCTTCAGAGATTAAGTTTTCTTGTGACCCATTGTCAAACAATGTGTCAATATTGGTATGCTTGGATATGACCCTCACATGAAACAATTCTATTCTTTCTTCTTCATTTGGAGTGTTTATGTGACAGTTTGATATATTGGTACTGGGTTTAGTTTCAATTTATTTTCCCTTCATGTTCTTCAATCCCATGGCTGTAATTTTAGTCTCATCACCTGAATCAGACCCTAAGTCATGTTGCGTTGTAGCAACAGTTTTCTGTTTCCCTTTGTTATTGGGTTACTTTGGCCTCAATTCTGGATGTAATTTCCAAAAATGAGTTTCATCATGGCCTTATTTTGAACAATGTTTACAAGTCACTTTTTCTCCCTCTTTCTTAACAGATGCATTCTTTTTGTTTTTACCTTTTGGGGTTTTCTCCTTGGCTTTACCCTTAAAAGGTTTCTTCCTACCCTCTTCAGGAATGTTCTTCCCTCTAGCTTTTATATGTGTGGCCTGAACACAAAATTCATCTAGACTGGTGGGGTTAAACATGAGAATAGTATGTTTTAGGTAGCTATGTAAGCCTCCTATGTACTTTAGTAAAGTGTCTTGGCTCTAAAAATCCACCCCTAATAAAAGATATCTTATCCTAAATTCCTGGGTGTATTCTTGCACATTTTGTCCCTTTAACTGCCTAATTTTGTGCCAATTCATGATGGATTTTTGAATATGAGCTAATGGATAAAACTGTTGTTTAATAGCAACAATAAAATCCTTCCATGATAGAATAATCTTATCATGTTTCTTGATTTCCTCCTATGTCTTGGCTTCCCACCAAACAAGTGCTGCATATTCCGTTCTCAAAGAATCTAATTGAATTTTTGTATCATCATCTTGAAGGTTCTGTATTCTTAAATAGACCTCCAATTGTTGAATCCAATTATCTAGCTTGTCTTCATTTACTTCACCATTAAACATTGGCAATTCAAACTTAATATCAAGTTTTAATAAAGGAGATTTACTAGTGCTCTTGGAATTGTGTGGTTGTTGTACTGAAGAAGAGTTAGAAGCTAATGATGATGATGATGAGGGTGAAGATGGTGTCTCTCCATTACCTCCATTTCCTCCATTTCCCTTATTTGACTTGTCTTCATCATGTTGACCTCCTGAAGATCCTTGTCCTTCCTTTTGGAGTTTAGATCCTTCTCCTTCCAGCCTCTCATTCCTTTCTTGATAAAGAATTCTAACCATCTTAGTCATGTCAAGAAATGCTTTCCTAAACATTCTTTCTTCTTTCTTAGGGTCAACATCTTCATGAATTTCTCCTTCATCATTAGGCATGCTTAATGGATCTTCTGCTTCTTTAGGAGGTGAACTAGGTGGTGGAGATTGTGGCAATTTTGCTCTCCTTTTCTTTGGCTCCTTTTGAGACCCTCCTGCTTCCACCATTTTGCCTTCTCCCCTTTTGAGCTTGAGCCTTGTAAGCATCTAAAACTTGCAAACAGTTAAAAAATTCTTTGCATTAAACAACACTAGAGAAAAAGTCTAGCTTTGATACCATTCGATCTGAAACGAATGTATTAGTTTTTCTGTGCTAAGGGTCTTTCAGTTTTAAAAACATGTTCATAATTGGTTCATTAGTTTGAATAAGTATTAAGGCGTTTTTACATGAATTTTAGACATTTGAATTTAGTGAATTAGAAGCATACAATAAGTCTAAATAACACTGAAAAATAATGTAAAACATAGAAATAAGTCACCACATGAATTTTACACAACAGGCATGATGAAGCAGTTCACCCCTCTTGGGTTGCATCTGTTGGTCCAGCTCCCAATGGCTTGTCCATCTTTGATTATGCTAAAAAAAATTATTACATGTAGTTACAGTGCTCTAATGTTTGTTTTCTCTGCACCAATGGCTTCAAAATGCTCCAATTAGTCAAGAATGACTCTTCATTCACTCAGAATGGTCGAAAATTGAGACTCCTACACTTTTTCCCAATATCTCCTAGGAAAACTCCACTAAATGTGGAGAACTCCAGTTAACTGGAATTAAATTAGGGTTGACTGCCAAATTTGGCACACCCCTATCTACGCATGCAATAAATCCATGCAATTAATGTTATGGTTAGGGTGGTGGCCACATGCACACCCCAACCGTTAGTGGGCTTGACGGTTAGCAGAACCTCCGCTCGTGATTGCAGTTTCAGCTGAACTGTGGTTTGGATGCCATTGGGTTAGAGCTCTGATCATGGTGGGTGTCTTGGCTTGAATGTGCCATGTAAAAAGCTTCCAAGAACCGTTGGCAGGTTCAGACCCTATCGCAGATCGCATTTTGCTGGTTATAACTCATACCCTTAACGGTTTTAAACAATACGACTACCGACATGAAGTTGCGATGAGTTGTCGCATTGCAACTGTGTAGTTCTAATTGATGATGTCAATTAGAGTTTAATTTAATGTCAACCCAGGAAGGTAAACTTAGAAGTGCTTATCTAAAATATATAGATCTAGAAAGATTCCTAATTTGTCCGAGATCTTAAAGTTCCTTTACAAGAACATATTCATCAAGATCTCTTTCAACAACTAATAAAACCTAGATCTAACAATTGTCAAGATCCTAAGGTTCTCTTACAAGAACACCTGAATTTTAGGATCTCCTACAATATTAGAAAATTTAACAAAAATTTAAAAGATGAAATGAAACAAACATAAATCTAATAATTGTATGAGATCTTACGGTTCTCTTACAAGAACACTTTCAAATAAGACTCTTCCAATATTAGAACATTTAACAAAACTTAAAAGTTGAAATCAAACAAAAACATAAATTAAGTTATACCTAAAAAAAGAAAATAAGCATGCAAGTGAAGCCATAGGGGCCCTCCATAACTCCACAAGCACACCACTTCAATGGAGACTCAGATGTAGAAGCAAAATCGAAGTATGGATCTTTATTTCAAAATCTCCATTACAAACCAACTCTAAGGTTACAACTCTAAGCTTCTAAGATTACATACTCCAAAATTCTAAGATTACAAAACTTTAAGATTACAAATGGAGGAGATTGTACTCCTATTTATACAATGGGATGAGTAACAAACTCATAATGATCATCCACTAATCTCTCTGTAGTTCCATACATCTCTCAACCATCTAGACACATAACCCCCTTTTTTCCTTGATCTTCTCCATGAGGTTTATCTCTTCAAATTCGAATTTGATCATTCAAGGCCACATAAAGGTGTCTTGGAAGCTTCCTTGGCACCTACACATGTCACAAAAACAACCCACTTTCCATATATAAAGTAAAATATATTATTTTCTAATATTTAATCAATAATTTCTCTTAAAAATGCTTAAAAATAAATAATATTTGGAAAATATAAATGAGACCCATTAATGGTGAACAATATGGAAAATGGAGTGACATGGTGGTGAATAATGAGTGATATAATGGAAGCATAGGTGAAAAATGTATGGTAATGAGTGATATTTGTATGGCATTTTGAAGCCCAAACATACTCCCCAACTGAAGCTCTTGCATGTCCTCATGCAAGCTACTACAATGACTTATTTGATTTGATTCTTAGATGAGCTTCCTTTTACAAGATGTTTGGTTCTTGTGTAACAACCATCTTTCAATCATGGACTTCTTTTTAACTTTGCACATATTTGGATAACTCTTTATTTTTGCAAAGCATTTGCATCTTTTAATGATTGGTTCTTGTGTTACAATCATTATTTACTTTGTTGAGATCTTTGTTTAATGATTGGTTCTTGTGTTACAATCATTATTTACTTTGTTGAGATCAATCATTTTAAGAAGTCATTTAATATGCTCATCATTTTGTAGTAGTTTTTATTGTGGGAAGACTATGTGGGTTAAGATGTAATATGAATGAGAGAAAAAATGAAGTGTGAAATTCCCCCTCCCCAACTGATGGTTTTTGGCAATTTTTAATGAGAAAGGGAATAGTGAAATAGTGGAATATTTTCCAAATATCATCATTTTAGCATCTAAAAAGAATTTCAAGATTAAAGGTTAGAAAACATCATACCTTACTTACCTACAGAAGTGGATGAATCATGCATGTTCAGCTGCTACAATTCTGATCTGAAGCTTCTTCTGCAAGTTGTGGATGAAAGATGGATCTGTATTGTTGTATCTGCTGCTGGATCTTCTGCTAGATAGTCTGATGAATCTGATGAGTCTGCTGAATATGGCTGAAAATGCATAAGGCTTGGAAGGTATACAAAATATAGAAGTTACATTTTCCTCCCCCCCGCCTTATTTATTGACTTGTCCTCAAGTCAGGACAAACTAAAAAACAATGAAAGGAATTCTGCTTCATCTGCTACAAAATATGGGTCTTCAAGTCTTCAATGGTCGATGACACAAATCTTACTATGTGATTAAATGTGTTGGTGTCGAACATAGCAAGAAGTTTTTGACTTAGTGGCCATTAATGAATGCCACTAGCCAACACGAGAGCTCCCACCATTGATTCCAATGGGAGTCAAGATGCCTAACACATCTTTGTAGGTACGAATAAGTTTGTTGTGGTCAAGTCACCTACAAGATCCAACGAACAAGGGATATTAATGTACTCCCATTGTTCATTGGCAAGAGTACTTGCCATTAAGGCATGCAAGCCTCTAGGTGTTTTTACAAAGATAATTAGACTCTAGGACTTTGACTCAGTGATATGTAGAAGCAGGATTTTATTGGCGGAAGATGAAAATGGTAGGAAAAAGGAAATGGAAATGACAAGGAAAATGACAATAAGTGAGCTTCTTGTTTTATTTTGTGGGTTAGGGGTGAATGAAAAGAAGTAGATTTGACTGCATGATTGAAACTTGCTGGGGAAAAGGGATTTTGGCTTGCATTGAGGACTCATTGGGATTTACAATTTTACAAAGGGAAGAAAAGACTGGTTGTAATGAATATGGACTTATTCACATGATTCATCATAAAATTGATATGTTGGAAGTCCAACTGTCGACAAATTAGACTCCTTTAATGATCATCTGATTAATGCAAACCTGCAAAAACTTGGCATTGACAAAACATAAATATATCCAAGCAAAAGTGATCAATTTCTACTTGGTTTTTTTATGCAAAAATTAAACACCAATGAAACAGATTTAAGTAAAATCAAATGTGTAATTTGGCTCAATTCTATAATTTTTTTTATAAATCCATTTTAAAATATGAAATCAGTATAATTAATTCCCTTCTTATGTAAATAAAATTTAATTTCGTTGCAATTATGCAAATCCCGACCATCGTCGAAATTGTTTCATGATTTGAAATTATGATATCAAATTTCACATGTCGTCATCGATCGATCTTGTATTTTCCAAAATCTGCATCATTTAAAACTTGCAAGATGTTAATACAAATGCGTCAAATAAAAATTTAAAAAAAAAAAAAAATTCAAGAAGAAAACTAATTTTTCCTGTGTCATCATTTTTTTTGTGCAAACCGTGCAGATATTAAGCTTCCAGACTCCAGACAGTAGTGCTACTAAGTTTAAGGCAGTGTAAAACTTCTTGGTATGAGAAATAAAAGGCATAATACTGCTTCAAAACAAGCATCTTCAATGTTCTCATGTTCTTGATAATAAATGTGCACCATTCACCACAGGATTTTAAACAAGTATGTGATCTCTATTGATCATTCCGTGAGCCATCACAACAATTTTTTTCAATTTGTTCCAATCATGAAATTCACATCAATTTTAATGACAATTTTTTTTTCATGGCAAAAAAAAAAAAAACAACAACAATAAAGCATGACAATTTTAATTTAATTTTTTAATTAAAATAAAACATACATGAAACATTTTATATAAAAAATATTTACAAACATTATATATACAACACTAGCAATATTTCAAAAAAAAAATACACTACATAACATATATATATATATATATATATATATATATAACAAAAGCTATAATATGTTTAAATAAAATAAAAAGTAAACAATAACAACACTCTAAAAATAAAACAATGTAACATACATACAACACTTTATTATAACATCAAATATATAGATGAACTAAAAACAACCCATCGTAATAGTATACAAATTTTGCCATGAAAATAAACTAAAAAACGTTGAAAGTGAAGACCATTGAGATGACAAATATGTGAAATGAATGTTGGAAAATGAATAAAACGTGGTTTTATGCGTGGGAAGCATTGAAAAATGGAGGAACGTTGACTTCGTTACCAATAATGTGGTGGCTAAGGGACAACAGCGAGTTTTTCCATGCCTAATATTCTGCACGTTATATCTTCTTGGAAGCTAACATCGCTTTGACAATTTTCTCCACAATTCCTTGCACTGTGCTATGTATCCAGCAAATTTCGTGAGCGCTGCGAATATCATATCAGATTTGATAAGTGATCCAAGTGTCTTGCTTCAACGTTTATTTTAAACCCGTTTAATTTGGCGTCATTATCCTTTCATTCAAATTCTGGGGACTAAAATTGCGGAATGATCCAAGTGCATGCTTCAACATTTATTTTAAAATCGAAAATGGAGAAAGCAGTTTCCGATTTTGCTGTCCTGGAGGAGTTTGGTTTGAACCACTTCAGCTTTCTCAATATTGTCGTCGATACCACTTAGGTGAGTAGAAGATGGCGTTTCTGACTTTCCTCTTACTTCCAAATTCACAGCTCCAGAGAAGCTTGTCAGAGTCAATTTAAAGAGTATTGCACTTGAAGTCGTCCAATGAAGGCGCAATCTCTCGATGAGATCGGACAATTTTTCTGAGCAGCAGCGAACCACAGATCAAATCTTGCCAATTATTGCAGAGAAGGTTTACATCGCCACAAGGTTCCTTCACTTAACTGGAAAACCCTGCGATTTGATCCCTAGCATCTTTTTAATTGCTTTAAGCTTGTCCATCATCTATCAAAAGAAATCGATGGATATACTACAAATTGCAAACGGCGTGGAAGACCTTGCAGTGCACAGAGGCATGTATTCTAGTTTGCACGTTTTATTCTAGTTTGCACATTTTATTTTGTTTGTTTCAAATTTTTATGTGTTGATCTATTTTGGAAATCTTTTATTTGATTTTTTTTTATTATTATTATTTTTTAAACTAAAATTTAAAAAATTAAGTTTTATCTAAAAAATTAAAATGATTTTTCGCTCAGGCAGATTAATTTTTTAGCAAAAGTATTTTTATTGGAATAAATTAATAGATTTTCTAATCTTTTTGATTGCACGAAGTGCAGGAAGAGAGCATACTAATCTCTTGATTTGTTTTTATTTATGCAGGTTAGCGTGAATAGATACTAAATACAATCAAGATCTGAGACAAAACCTTGCATTATCTATACTCTTTCTGCAATGTCACGGGGGCGTTTAGACTCTCGGAAGACAAAGCTTTCCGATAATCAAGCTCCTGGCTCACCCGTGATACATAAACAAGACATAGAAATGCAAAGATGAAGCAGCCATTTTTATTTATGATGATATTTAAAAAAAACAAGACTAAAAGAAAATTCTACAAGGAAATTCTATGAGAAAATTCTACGACGAAATTCTACGAGATCTCGTTTTATTTTTATTTTTAAGCTATTCTACATTAACTTGAAAGATGTTTTATTTTCTAAGTAAAAGAATGCTTCCAGTGAAACCATGTACGGACTAAAAGTTCGAACATGCTCACATCAAGAATTAAAATTTTCACGTTATGTTTTACAAGTATGTGAGTAACCTGTCTTAGAGTTGGCTCAAGGTTATTATCCTTGCTTTCCAAGAAGTACCTGTTCAACATTGTCAAAGTCCTCATCCGTAGATGGATTAGTGAGAAATGGGGGGTTTAAAATAAGAACTGAATTTAAATTAACTATGTGTGAAAATAAAAATGCTCCAAACTTTGAACTCCTTTATGAACCTATTGTCACCAAGTTCCACAAATTAGCCCATTAAAAACAAATGCATAAAATAATTACTAAATCCTTCTAGTTGCACTTCCCCTGCAACGGCGCCAAAATGTTTGTGTCTAATTGATGATTTCAATTAGATTTTAATTTAATGTCAACCTAGGAAGGTAAACTTAGAAGTGCTTATCTAAAATATATAGATCTAGAAAGATTCTTAATTTGTTCAAGATCTTAAAGTTCCCTTACAAGAACATATTCATCAATATCTCTTTCAACAACTAATCAAACCTAGATCTAACAATTGTCAAGATCCTAAGGTTCTCTTACAAGAACACCTAAATTTTAGGATCTCCTACAATATTAGAACATTTAACAAAAATTTAAAAGATGAAATGAAACAAACCTAAATCTAATAATTGTATGAGATCTTACGGTTCTCTTACAAGAACACTTTCAAATAAGACTCTTCCAATATTAGAACATTTAACAAAACTTAAAAGTTGAAATCAAACAAAAACATAAATTAAGTTATACCTAAAATAAGCAAATAAGCATGCAAGTGAGGCCATAGGGGCCCTCCATAACTCCACAAGCACACCACTTCAATGGAGACTCAGATGTAGAAGCAAAATCGAAGTATGGATCTTTATTTCAAAATCTCCATTACAAACCAACTCAAAGGTTACAACTCTAAGCTTCTAAGATTACATACTCCAAAATTATAAGATTACAAAACTTCAAGATTACAATATTACAAAAACTTCAACATTACAAATGGAGGAGATTGTACTCCTATTTATACAATGGGATGAGTAACAAACTCATAATGATCATCCACTAATCTCTCTTTAGTTCCATACATCTCTCAACCATCTAGACACATAACCCCCTTTTGTCCTTGATCTTCTCCATGAGGTTTATCTCTTCAAATTCGAATTTGATCATTCAAGGCCACATAAAGGTGTCTTGGAAGCTTCCTTGGCACCTACACATGTCACAAAAACAAACCACTTTCCATATATAAAGTAAAATATATTATTTTCTAATATTTAATCAAGAATTTCTCTTAAAAATGCTTAAAAATAAATAATATTTGGAAAATATAAATGAGACCCATTAATGGTGAACAATAGGGAAAATGAAGTGACATGGTGGTGAATAATGAGTGATATAATGGAAGCATAGGTGAAAAATGTATGGTAATGAGTGATATTTGTATGGCATTTTGAAGCCCAAACAGCAACATCGCAATTTTAACCTTTTATCGCACTTCGGCCTCCCGCAGATTTAACATGTCGCTACTAATGATAAATCCTAAATCCTGCGAAGTGCACAGTGCTGACAGGTGGTCACGCCATCACATCGCAGCATAAATAACAAAACATGTGATGACTTAATCGTAAACTTGAACTCCACCGATGTGCAATATGCACACGGGCACTCCACCGGACACGTGTCCCATCTCAATCGCATCGCAAGATATATATCTTAATTTGCAATGAATGAATGGTAAACATAATAGTCTCTGATGCAATGTATGCTCGTCCATCTATCTTCATTGTCACTTCGTTCGCTTTGTTCTTCAATTTGAACTTACTGACCATTCCACCTGCCCAATTCATCTGTTGATGGATTCTACCATATTCGATCATAATGAAATATCTTCCTCATACAACATCGGTTTTTTGGACCATACACGGGGCTAGAATCAGGAAGAGGAGATCTACGTAACCATCCTAGTTTTAATCCAATCCTGTAACTTTGAATTTTGAGAAAAATTTATGAACTCCTGATTAGTCGGTTAATTGGGTAGATGTGAGGGGAGGTGTACATTACATAATTTTTTTGATGTTTATTATGGATTAATGCCTTACCAATAATTTAGTTTATATAGTCACACACACACACACACAATATATATATATATATATATATATATATATATATATATATATCCACTAACTAACTATGAAAATTTGTGCTCATAAAATTGATACACCCAAATGTAATCTTAACAAAGGTGATGTAATAAAACCCAACAATATTAATATTTTTACATTTAAACCTAGAACCATAGATATTGACAACTTGACAAACAATGTGGACTTAAGGAACCTCTTTTTAGTATTTTTAGTATTATCACTTAAGGGCATAAACAATTTTAAGTCTTTGGGGAATCCATGTTGTTAATCGACTGGGATCACAACAAAGTTTTAGTTGACAACAATTATCTGCATTTTTTACTTCTATATATAAAGATCCCATCCAATTCTTTGATTGGTCATCTTTCACTCATGTGTTTGGAGAGTTGAATACAAAAGCATATGAACTATCTATAGAAACTCTTACATTTCACTCTGGTACTTATCATAGAATTATTTCATGGTGTCTTGGAGTAAGAGGTGACTCTACACTTTTAACTTTAAATCTCACATAAGTTAATCATAATACTAATGTTTTTTGTTTTTTGTGGTCAATCCTATATGGAGAAAGAAATATTTATATTTTGGATAAAATAAAAATGTGTATTAAAAATGTTTTGTCTCCTTCATGATAGTTTTTAGTAATTTTCCTCAATTTATATAGAAAAGAAGGGAAAATTTTGAGGCCAATAGATCAATACAATAATATACATATTATCTTGTTGGAACATAAAGTTTTTTTTTCTTATTAACAATCATTATTATCACAATATTATTATTAAAAATAAATCTAAAAAATATTATATCACAAGTTAACAAATAACAAATAAGAACAAAAATTAGTGTAGTAAACACTATTCATGGGATTATAATCAAATATCTATGAAATATAATTTAACACCCTCCTCCGAAATATACCCAAGTAATCGTCCAACCAGGGTAAACATGTGACGAGGGGCTACTATGATCAGATTCAACCTCCTAGGTGACCTTAAGGAAGTGGAATCGATGGAAACACAACATAAAAGCCTTCCACATCAACAACAAGACTCCCAAGAACCATCCTAACCACTCAGATAACTAGCCCCAGTCCCACTGATTTTTTAACCCACTTAACCATTGAATGATCCCACAATATAGGCATGGGTGCATCTGGGAGGCTTTGGACACTCCCATGACATAGTCATGCATGCGTCCAAGGAATAAATTTCACAAACATGTGCCTGTGTCCACAGTATTTAAGGCACTTTTTCAGGCCCAAAGCCCATGCCACTGCCTAGAACTCAATGACAAGTTAAGAGATGGAATAAAACAAAGAAACCATGATGTATTTGCAAAAACCATGACAATGGCTAGACTGGACCCCTACTAGCCATGAAAGGAATTTCGTCAAATATATCACAAATATGTAATCTAAAGGTGTAAACAACAGATATGAGCATAGAGGTCTCATACTTATCTGAGAATTGTTAAGAAGCATTGTTGCTACATCACATTAACTGCATTATAGTCTATTTAGGCATAGATACGTTTTTCATTCAATTACGAATCAAAACATGATGAGAGCCACCATCATAAAAACTAGTCATAGACAACATATAAGAAACAAAAATTACAAGAACATAACAACCAAATAAGCCACAGAATAAAAACCATATTTACCCATCACTACAAGGGAAAAGAGCTCTTATTTCCATAAGAAAAATGCAACCAAGTCTAGGATTTCCATGTTCCACCGGACCATAGAAATGGTTGAGCCAAATTTGTCTTCTTCCAGTCACCCCCATGCCATATTCCATGCATGAATGTGGGATCTCATAAACCAAATCAATCAAAACCAAAACAGGGCTCCCAGAGGCCAAACCACCTCCACCTTCAACCAGTGATTCCACCTTATGGTTGGACATCACAAACATCGCCAGATTGGTCTCTACCCAAGCCATCCAAGGCTCCAGAGCGTTTGTTCCAACCAAGGCACTAGGAATAGTAAATCAACCCCAACTATTTCTAGGCTCTAGAGAATTTTTCAAACCAAGGCTCCAGGACTAGTAACTCAACCCACCTAGGGCTCTAAAGAATTTGTCCAGCTAAGTAACTC
Source organism: Pinus albicaulis (assembly GCA_034641835.2). Classification (NCBI taxonomy): domain Eukaryota; kingdom Viridiplantae; phylum Streptophyta; class Pinopsida; order Pinales; family Pinaceae; genus Pinus; species Pinus albicaulis. The sequence continues at coordinate 787,735,669 of CM076575.1, read as the reverse complement.
AACCTAAAAAATATCCTTCAGGCTCAAGATAATTTTTCCAACCAAGGCTCTAGGAACTAATAACTCAACCGACAATTAAAGGAATCATGAGAACCAACTAGAAAATAAACAATGAAAATGAACCCACAACACCATGGCTATCCACGAAATGGAAAGACTAGGAAAATCCACTATTATTCCAGGAAATACTCCATGCCAATGACAGATCATGACCAAGAAAACACATGCATACACCATGCATGTCAAAACTAGTGAGGAAAACATACACGCAACTCAGTACCTGCAATCAACACCCATTGTAGTTACTAATTTCGATGTCCTCTTGTGCTTTTATGTTCTTCCTTTTCCTTATTTCTCCAAATATCCAAGTATGCCACACCCTTCAAGAGTGTTCCAAGAAAAATCTAAGTATCTAAGAGTATGAGAGAGAGAGAGAGAGAGAGAGAGAGAGAGAGAAATGAGAGCTCCAAAACTGCACTGACAAAAAGACATGAATTGATCCTCATAAGCCTCTTTTTCAGTGAAGCCTATATTTTCTTCATTTTCCATTATTTTCCTTCATTTTCCATCTCACATGTAACCTCTGACCTTTCACCTCCCTTTATCCAATTTTCCATTATTTGCATAAATAAATTCCAATAAATGCCACTTCTCCTTTCCAAAGCCTTAGCCATTTCCTTTGCCAATTTCCATATCCATAATAGACCATATGAACACCTACACTAGCATTTTTTTCCCAACATCAAACTTGGAATGTGTTTCCCATGACCTTGGTTATTATTTTTCCTTTATTAACTTTTTATTACATGGAATTTTCGCCAGGGTTGTTACAGAACCCTCCCCCTTGGGGGAACACCGTCCTCAGTGTTCAACAATACCTACAACCAACAAGACTATTGTAGAAAAACATACTACCCGGGGAGTTTGATAACTTAGCTCGTTGCAGTATTTACAATGATCAACTTGCTGAGAAGAAAACCAACAAGAAAACATAAAATCATAATGAAAACCATGATAACATCACATTGGAGCTTTATAACATAGCTCATGGTGGTATTTACATAAGTAAATATATGTACATATACCAAAAAATCATACCAACATATACCAAAACATCTGCCAAAATATTCACTCAACCAATGAATAAGGAAGGCTATATAGCCCACATATCATATTCTATCTCCCATGTAGCTTCATCGGGCCCAAAGTGCTTCCATTTCACTTTAAATTGCTCAATTTCTCGATTCTGGAGCATGAGCATTTTTATCTACAAAATGCACTAAAGTTCTGACTGGAATTCTCCTTATGGCTCCACTTGCAATACAAACCATTCAATCACATGATCAACATCCTTAACATATATCTTAAGCAATGACACATGGAAAAAATCATGGAATTTCAGTGTGGAAGGTAGTGTAAGTCGATAGGTTACTGGCCCAATCCTCTCAATAATCCTGAAAGGTCCACAAAATCATGGTGCCATCTTGGCACATGATCCAATCTTCAAGGAGCTCTTCTTGGGCTTGATGCGCAGGTACACATGTTACCCAACCTAAAACTCCTTGAACAACCTGTTTCAATGTGCATAACTCTCCTGCCTATCTTATTTTTCTTTAAAATTCTTCTTTATTACCTGTATTTCCTATTCCATCTCTGCCAACATGTCTGGTCCACTCAACACCATGTTAACCAGATCACTCCAACTGATGGGAGTACTGCAGCTCTGCCCATACAATGCCTCAAATGGACTCATCCTCAATTATTCTTGATACCCATTTTTGTAATCAAACTCTACTAGTGGAAGATATTCTTCCCACTTTCATTGATGATGCATCACATACATCATTAACATGTCCTACAATATCCTGTTGACCCTCTCTGTCTATCCACCTGTCTACAAATGATAATCTATGTTGAAGGCCAACTTTTTTGCTGCCCGAACCTACAAAAAAATCCTTCCAAAACTTTGAAGTGAACTTCACATCCCTGTCTAACACAATATTCTTCACAACACCATGCAATCTGACGACATCCCTGATAAATACCTATGCTACATTGCTAGCTGAAAATGTAGACTTCACTAGAATGAAGTGCCATACCTTTTTCAACCTGTCCACAACAACCATGATGGAGTCGTGTTGTCTCACTATCCTCGGCAAACATGTGATAAAATCTATGGAAATGACCCCCATTTCCATTTTGGTATCACAATAGACTATAGCGGTCCACCTAGGGGCTTACACTTTTCCTTAACCTGCTAACAATCCAAACACATAGCCAAAAACTATGTTACGTCTCTCTTCAAGTTTGACCAATAATAAAACTTCTTCACTACGGTCAACATCTTCTGGCCCGAGTGACATGAATATGGTTTCACATGAAACTCTCTCAATAACACCTTCTTGAGCTCACTGCTATTTGGCACATATATCTTGTCTCTAAACCTAACCAATCCATCCAATTTGAGATGATAATCCACGTCCTGTAATCATGCACCTGTAAATATACCTATACAACTACCTGTACTTGTACATGTACCTATACTCTTCTACAACTTGTGCACGATCTCCATATACCTGTCATCATGCTGACCTACCTACAAAATCATATCCTGTAAATTTGTCCCATAGGAGCTCATAATTGCTATATGATTTACCTGTACCTACCTACTAAGAGCATATGAAACCATGTTCTTTTTAACTTTGATGTACCTGATCTCGAAGTCAAACTCACTAATTGTGGCCAACCATCTAGCTTGCCTAGCTTTCATATTCGACTGGTCAAATATATACCTCAATCTACTGTGATCAATCATCAATACAAACCATCGCTTACCTTAGAAATTATATACAATATGCATGCGTATTACTGGACTCTCTGATCTAACAATTATTATCTTCTTTCTAAATACAAAATCCTTCCACTATAATTCTTTACGAAATTTAATCAACAATTGCAAAACACATGAGCTTAGTAAAAACACACATAACACAGTTGTTTAACGGGAAAGCCTGAAGCTGAAAACCCCAACTATCATATATTATGTATCATGGATATCATGTAACAATCCTCATACAAAGCTTAGTACATCAAGCTCTCAATACAATCAATCGTCACACACTAACATAGAAGAAATCTGCAAATCCATGCACCAATCTCTGCCCTCCTGCTAGCCTACCTCCACTAAGCAATCCAAGCTAATTACAAAGACCAATTCGATGTAATACCACTCTCCTTGACTACGTTATTATCATTGGAAACTCCAATGTATATGTAGATGCAATTCATGCATCACTGGTAGTCACAACAGATAGTCCATCTTGCCCTTTCACCTATCTTTCCACTAGGTCTCCACTGGATCTGACATGCACTATAGTTAACTGTTGTATTGTTCAGTTGATTAATGAGTTATTATTTGTGAATTAATTAACTAATTAATTCACTCCACTCTCACTAGTGTATCAATCAGTTAGACTAGATACAACTAGCTCAACTGAGTCTAACTGAGTTAAACTAAATACAACTCCATGAACTACTCTTCCAACTCTGTCATAACTTTTCCACTTCAGTTCTAACTGAGTCCTCCATGCATGAAATCCAGTAAACCCTTAGGAATTGTGTAATTCCTTCAGCCCACTGATTTGAAAAATCTGTATACTGAAATTAAGTGCTCCAAGAGAATAAGTTGTTGTTTAGAGTCTGATTATTATTAAGAGCTAATAATAATTGACATGCATCTATTTTTAGATCAGCGATCTATAAATAGACTTCGCCCAATCTTCTAAAAATAGAATCTCGTCTATTTTTCACATTTTAACAACCATGTACAAATAGCCTCCTGCATCTTATAGAATATACTCACATGACTAAAAATAGACATACACCTAAAATAACAGCTGTAGGCCCACCTAGTTTAGGTGATTATTTTCCCAACTAGGATCAGGGATGATGTTTCAGGATGCCTCCTTCACTTTATTTCTTGTTGCAAACTTCAACATGCCCAAAAGATAGTTCCTCCACATATTCAATGCATGAATGATCATTGATAGCTCAATATCATGTGCTAGATAGTTTTTCTTGTTCTCCTTTAATTTATGTGACTCATAGCATACCACATGTCCATCCTTCATAAGGTCTCCAAAAAGTCCTTTCTTGCATGCATCTGTACATGGTAGAAACCCTTTTTCTGGGTATGCAATATTTTAACACTAGAGCATGTGTCAACAACTGCTTAAGCTGCTCAAAATTGTCCTCACACTCCTCTATCCATTCAAACTTCTTACCTTTCCTCAAAAATGATGTAATAGCATGAGAAATCTATGAGAAGTTCATGGTGAACCTCTTGTAATAACTTGCCAATCCCATGAAGGATCTCATCCCATCCACATTATTAGGATCTACCCACTCCATGATATCCCTTATCTTTTCTGGATCTACTGCGATGCCCTCCTTGGAAATAACATGTCTCAATTAATGCACCTCAGTATGAAAGAAACTGCATTTTATAAGCTTAAAATACAACTGATGCTCTCTTAGCAATATCAACATTGTTGCTTAATGTTCGACGTGCTATTCCTCATTTTTAGAATATACCATTATATCATCAATGAACACAATAACGAACTTGTCCAGATAAGGACGCAACACACTATTCATCAAGAACATAAATGTAGCTAGAGCATTACTCAAATCAAAAGGAACTATTACAAACTCATAATGCCCATACCTGGTTCGGAAGGCTATCTTGTGAATGCCATCTTCTTTGATGTGTACCTGATGATATCCCAATCTCAAGTCAATCTTAGGGAACACTGATGCTCCCTTCAATTGATCAAACAAGTCATCAATCCTCGAGAACATATACATGTTCTTGATGGTCACTTTGTTCAACTACCTGCAGTTAATGCACAATATGAGAGTACCATCCTTCTTATTCACAAACAATACTGGTGTGCCCCATGGTGATACACTCAGCCTAATGTATCCTTTGTCGAGCATCTCTTTCAGCTACAACTTTAACTCTACCAACTCAGGTGTGCTCATCCTGTAAGGTGCTTTTGATATTGGAGATGCCCCCGATACCAACTCAAGAGAAAATTCTACTTCCCTGTGAGGTGGAAAATATGATTTTTTTGCAGGAAATACATCTTGAAAATGTTGTAGAACTGGGTGCCTGCTCAAAACATCTACATCGTCAACTTCCTTACCTTTTTCACTAGAGATATGCAAAAAGCAGCCACACACCCATTTGCAATGACTATGATTGAATTACCATAGATGTCACCATTCTTACCATTGTTGCTTCCTTATTACCCTGTAAGACTCTTGGTTCCCCATTGTCATCCAAGCATTCAATGGCCTTGTCATAAAAATCTACCTTGGTCCTGTGAAAATATAACCAGTCCATACCCAGTAGCATACTATATGATCCTAACAACAATATGTTCAAGTGTGTTGTTGTAGACATGCCATTCAAATAAAATGCACAAGCTCTTACTCAATGGTGAACTCTTTTCTTTGTACCTATATCCAACTTCACTAACCAATATTCTACATGCACTTCTATATTCAAATCACACTTATCCACCAGGGCAGGACTAACATAACTATAATTATATCCAAGGTCAATCAAAATAGAAACAACTTGATCACAAATCTTACTGTCCATCTCAATGATAGATGCCTGATGTTTTGCCTTCCTATTGTCCAACGTTGCATATATCTTGGGAATACTATGTCCAACATCTCCCATTTTTTGTGCCTCATGTGCACTGTATATTTGTGGTCTACCACCCTAATGTTGTGGAAAATCTCTCCTACGATGATATCCTCCACAAGTACAACACTGCACGAGATCCCTATTTTCATTATTTTTCTTCTCCTCAGACCGAAGTCCCTTTCCTCTACCAGATGTATTGAACTTCTTAGGTGGTGCCACATTCTCCTTGTTACCTGTCTCTAGAGGTCTTGCTCACTTAGTGTCCCATTTTCCTTTATTATTATCGTTACCTTTCCAATATGGTTTAGTCTCATATGTGTGCTTTGATTGCTCATAACAATGATTTAGTTTCCTGATGGCCTCCTCCAATGATCTAATCTCATCAAACTCAATCCTATCTCTGAATGCTATCGACAGCCCACTGATGAATATTTGAATCTTGGCCTTCTCCTCCTTAAGGTAACGCACGTATCTCAATAACTACAAGAACCTACTAGTATAGTATCTCTTTGATAGATACTTCTTCTGTAATAACCTCTCGAAATCACTCCAAGTCAGTTCCTCCTCATAAATATCTTTGACGTTCTTCACATCTTCCCACCAAATTTTTGCTCTACCTCTGTGGTTGAATGTAGCTATTCTGAATTTCATGTTTTCTAAGTAATCATGCAACCTGCAGAACGTATTCCTTCCAAGAAACCATACCTCTACATCCTGTGGTTTTTTCAACTCTCCTTCAAATGTAGGTGATTTTTCCTTATTAAACTACTTTGACAAATAGCCCCTGTCACTCCTCTTGTAAGGATGATAATGATGAAGATCATGATGCCTATCAGAACCAAAACTAGAATGATACATGTGTCTATCACCTCTCCTATCCATAGTTTCCAAGAACCTTCCATCTCTAATCACGTCATCCATATCCAACCTGTCACCACCGGGAGACCTACTTCCATATGCTCCATTGGTACCATCCTCGTATCCATAGCTGATCTGAAGTGGCGCCTGTTTCTGCAATTATTGCAAATTTTGAAGGATGGATACATTAACCTCTGCTTGATTTTCATGTGTTTGTATGAGTATGTCATTATATGCCTTGCAACTCCTTATTTCTTCCTTTAAAATTCTTTGTGTGTCTTCCAAGTCATAAGAGAAGTCAGAAGAGTGCCCAACACCATGATGCTCATCAGATTCATAGGGGGAATCTTTGTAGTACACCATCTTGCTATTCATCTTTGATTTCTTTCCTGCAATGTATACTATTTCAGCTAAACCAAATCATAATAACTTAACGTACCTTAGCATAATTTGGGGAGGAGATCTCATATGCAAGATCAACCAATCAACATAATACATGTATAGATATAAACATATCAACATATAGACATATAAGACATAGGCTTATCAACACACAAACATCATTCTAATTAGATTCCAGTCGTTAATGCATAACCACATCACTACACATACCGTGACCGCAAGCATGACAACATCCACCATACTAATGCACATGGATAATACCCAAGCATAGTCATGAAAAACACATAAGCATAAGCAACATGAAATCAAGCATAAACAGGCAATATCAGTGGAAACATGTAACCAAACATACACAAAAAATACATGTAACAACATATAATAACATGTAACCAAAATACACAGACAATACATGTAAGCACTTGACATGTATAAACAACACATAACCAGTCATATAATCATGATGAAAAAATGTACAACACCATCAACCTACACATGGCGACATCACTGCAACCATGAATAACACTATGTGTATGCAACAAGCACATACACCACAGGGGTGAGAAACAAATATGCAACCAACAAAAATACATGACCAACACACTGCCCATCCAGCCCAAGGGGTGAACCATGCTATGATACCACTATGTAACACCCTCCTCCTACATCTACCCAAGTAACTAGCCAACAATGGTAAACATGTGACGAGAGGATACTATGATCAAATTCAACCTACTAGGTGACCTTAAGGAAGTGGAATCAACATAAACACATCATACAAACCTTCCACACCAACAACAAGACTCCTAAGAACCATCCCAAGCATTCAGGTAACTAGCCTGTGGGTCCCACAGAGATTTTAATCCACTTAACCCTCAGAATATCCCATAATATAGGCATGAGTGCGTATGGGAGGCTCTAGACGCTCCCACATTATAGGCATGGGTGCGTCTAGGAGGCTCTGGACGCTCTCATGACATAGGAGTGCATGTGTCTAGGGACTAAATTGCATAAACCTGTGCCTGCGTCTAGGGGATTTAAGGCGCTTTTTCAGGCCTAGAGCCCAACCCACTGCCCATAACTCAATGGCAAGTTCAAATATGGAATAAAACAACAAAACCATGATGTATTTGCATAAACCATGACAAGGCCTAGATTGAAACCCTACTAGCCATGACATGAATTTCGTAAAACATATCACAAATATGTAATCTACAGGCGTAAACAACATATCTGAGCATAAAGGTTTCATATTTATCTGAGAACCATCAAGAAGAATTGTTTCTACATCACATTAACCACATTATAGTACATTTAGGCATAAGATATATTGCTCATTTAATTACGAATCAAAACATGATGAGAACCATACTTCATCAGCATCATAAAACTCTTCCATAACAAGCATATAAGAAATAGAAATGACAAGCACATAACAACCATATAAGTCAATGAATAACAAACATACTTACCCATCAGTACAAGGGAAAAGAGTTGTCATTGCCATAAAAAAAATGCAACGAAGTCTTAGACTTCCATGTTCCACCCGACCATAGACATGGTTGAGCCAAATCTCTCTTAAACCATTCACCCCCATTCCATATTCCATGCATGTATGTGGGATCTCATAAACCAAATCCATAAAAACCAGACCATGGCTTCTAGAGGCCAAACCACGTCCACCCTCAACCAATGATTCCACCTCACGATTGGAAATCACAACCATCACCAAATTGGTATCTACCCAAGCCGTCCATGACTCCTGAGCAATTGTTCCAACCAAGGCTTCATGACTAGTAACTCAACCCCAATTGTTTTCGGGCTTTAGAGCATTTGTCGAACCAAGGCTCCAGGACTAGTAACTCAACCCACCTAGGGATCTAGACCATTTGTCCAACCAAGACTCTAGAACTAGTAACTCAACCCAATAGCTTCCCGTTAGGCTCCAAAGTGTTTTTCCAACCAAGGCTCCAGGGACTAATAACTCAACCCACAACTAAAGGAATCTTGAGAAACAACAAAAAAAAACAATGAAAATGAACCCACAACACCATGGCTATCCAGGAAATGGAAAGGCTAGGAAAATCCACTGTCAATCCAGGCAATCCTTCATGCCAATGAAAGATCATGACCAAGAAACCACATGCATGCACTACACATGCCAAAACTAGTGAGGAAAACATATATGCAACTCGATACCTGCAATCAAAACTCGTTGTAGCTACTGATCCCGATGTCCTCTTGCGCTTTCCTGCTCTTCCTTTTCCTTCTTGCTCAAAATCTCCAAGTATGCCACACCCTACAAGAGTGATCCAAGAAAAATCTAAGTTTCCAAGAGAGAGAGAGGGAGGGGGAGAGGGAGAGAGAGAGAGAGAGAGCTTCAAAATTGCACTCACAAAAAACCATGAATTAATCCTTATAAGCCTTTTTATTAATGAGGCCTCCATTTTCTTCATTTTCCATTATTTTTCTTCACTTTCCTCCTCACATGTAACTTGTGAACTTTCACCTCTCTTTTCTCCTATTTTCCATTGTTTTCATAAATAAATGCCAATAAGTGCCACTTTGTCTTTCCAATGCCTTAGTCATTTCCTTTGCCAATTTCCATAGCCATAATAAACCATATGAACACCCGCACTAGGATGTTTTTCCCAACATTCAACTTGGAATACGTGTCTCATTACCTTGTTATTATTTTGCCTTTAGGAACTTTTTATTACATGAAATTTTCACGACAGTCGTTACATATAAAACTAATCAAATTTTAATAACAATAAACTAAATTCACTTAAATTTTTTACTATAATAATAAATATTTATAGATTAACAATAATTCATAATTACTATGATAATTGTGTCTATTTTAGAGTATGTTTTTTTTGAATTTTAATTTAATTATCAATAATTATTAGATGAATGGTAGGAATTTAATCTCCACAAAACATTACCAACCTTTTTTAATTTATATAAATACCCTAATTTAATATCATATTAATTACACTCACACATTAAATTAATAGATACAAAATACCTCTCATCAATACCTTGAATGATATGCATATATGCTTAGTTTGCAAGCTTTAATATATTAGAAATGTATTTACATTTCTATAATGAAGATTAAATAATTTTACATTGGACTTAAGTCGTCCATGTGACCAAAAAGGAAATAAGTGAAATTAGAAATGAAATTGTTTATATTCAATTATTGTGGTTTAATGTGATAATAAGTATTTATGAAAAACTTAAACAATAATAATCTTAATTTTTTTTCAAAAGAAGAATGAAATTAAATTAATGATTTAATTTGTTTTATTTTAAAATTAAAATTATTAATGGTTGGATCAAATTTTGTATATTTGAGTGTGAATGGAAACAATTATAATTATTATTACACTAGCTTTTTATAATAGAAAAATTCATAGAATAAATTTAAAAATTTTAATTTCATTAATAAAAATAAAATAAAATTTACATTTGTATTAAATATATTAATAGTTGGAATTTGAAAAGAAATCAAGTCATAAATTAGCTATACAGATTAAATATAATGGTCTTTGAGACTATCCATCAACATTTAATTCGCCAAAAGTACAAATAAATAAGTAGGGCAGGTGCAAGTTCTAAGTGATTACCCCAATTACTATTTATATTTATACCAACCAACATTTGAAACTATAAGCTTGAAGCCAAAAACATTATGACTTCAAACAAATGAATAGCTTCAAACCAATAATTAAGAAATTAGCATGGAGTGGTTCTCATGCCACTAATAAGTTGAAATTACCAACTACACAAAATAATGAGACAAATGATTTAATAATAGTGGGTAAAGCATGTATGGAATAAAATGAGAAAAAAACTTATAGTTTATAAAATAATGAGACAAATGATTTAATAATCGTGAGTAAAGCATGTATGGAATAAAATGAGAAAAAAATCTATAATTTTGGTAGATTGATGGTTACTTCCTCCTTTGAACAGGAACTTATGTCCAAAAAAGTTTTCCAAATCTATGCAGAATGATAAAAACAAAAACATATTTTTCCAAACATCGATTCATTGAAGTAATACAAAAGGTATTCTTAATACAAAAGTAAAGTTGTTAATACAAAAGGTATTCTTCTTCTACAAGTAATGACACGTTCTGTTAAAGTCTCATACTCCTTATTTAATATTAATGACACGTTCTGTTAAAGTCTCGCACTCCTTATTTAATATTGGAAGAAGAAAGGTGAAACATATCATTCAAATTAAAGGGAAATAAGAGATCCAATATTAAATTATGTAAATTTAATAAATAATATAAAGTGTACATCAATCAAATTTATTAGAATATTTAAGAAATTTGGAAAAATAAAATAAAACAAATCATTATATAATTACATCACATATTAATATAATGGAAATTATATGAAGAATATATTTTCTAAAAATATATGGAATGTAATTAATCATACTACACTAAATATTATTGTATAATTACATCACATATCAATATAATAGAAGTTATATGAAGAATATATTTTCTAAGAAGATATGGAAAGTAAAGTTGTTAATACAAAATGTATTCTTCTTCTACAAGAAGTGATGACACGTTCTGTTAAAGTCTCATACTCCTTATTAGTCCCTGCCGCCTGCGGCATGGCAGGGACTATAGTAATCGTTTTTGGGTCTTGCATTAGTTCGTGTACAAAAACTAAATCGAACTATTCAATTTATTATAAAGTTTTTTATATATATTTAAAACTCACTTTTCTATCATCCAATCATGTTCATGTAATTATTGGTTTTAGATTGTTTTAGCCAATAAGCAATTTGAAGGTCTTATTTGGCCTCATATCGAGGCCAGACCTATGAAAACTTAAACTAAGTGTGAATTGATACGGAGTGTTTCAGTTTTTCCCGAGAGCGATAGACTAATGCTAGCATTAATCTCCAGTATAAAATGCTAGCCCGAATGCGTTGTGCCAGGAAAAGATATGCTAGAGTGAATAGCTTTTACAGCTGGCTCTTTGCAATACAGATGGCTCTCTGCATGGCAGTGTTGCAGATTTACACATGGCTATGCAATTTGCATATGCATGAAGTGCATAATAATCGCATAGTTGTTTCTAGACTACACTGCTTGTTTCCGACTTCATGCATAATAATCGCATAGTTGTTTCTGGACTGCGCTGCTTGTTTCTGAAGCCGTGGTAGTTTTGATGGCCAAGTATTGGGCAACCTGCCAGGGAGGTCTAGAATTCACGCTCTGTAAATAGGTAAGCCTATCTCTTTGGCACACATTTTATTCCCTTTAACTGCTAAGTATCTTGCAAGGTCTCCATTTAAGCTTGCACATCTTATGCCATTCATTTCCTGAAAAAACGAGTATAGTAATCGTTTTTGGGTCTTGCATTAGTTCGTGTACAAAAACTAAATCGAACTATTCAATTTATTATAAAGTTTTTTATATATATTTAAAACTCACTTTTCTATCATCCAATCATGTTCATGTAATTATTGGTTTTAGATTGTTTTAGTCAATAAGCAATTTGAAGGTCTTATTTGGCCTCATATCGAGGCCAGACCTATGAAAACTTAAACTAAGTGTGAATTGATACGGAGTGTTTCAGTTTTTCCCGAGAGCGATAGACTAATGCTAGCATTAATCTCCAGTATAAAATGCTAGCCCGAATGCGTTGTGCCAGGAAAAGATATGCTAGAGTGAATAGCTTTTACAGCTGGCTCTTTGCAATACAGATGGCTCTCTGCATGGCAGTGTTGCAGATTTACACATGGCTATGCAATTTGCATATGCATGAAGTGCATAATAATCGCATAGTTGTTTCTAGACTACACTGCTTGTTTCCGACTTCATGCATAATAATCGCATAGTTGTTTCTGGACTGCGCTGCTTGTTTCTGAAGCCGTGGTAGTTTTGATGGCCAAGTATTGGGCAACCTGCCAGGGAGGTCTAGAATTCACGCTCTGTAAATAGGTAAGCCTATCTCTTTGGCACACATTTTATTCCCTTTAACTGCTAAGTATCTTGCAAGGTCTCCATTTAAGCTTGCACATCTTATGCCATTCATTTCCTGAAAAAACGAGTTTCTTATGCCATTCATTTCCTGAAAAAACGAGTTTCTTTGTTCATTTTATAGGCTAAAATTAAGCATCTGGCTGCCGTTGGAGTCGACCCCATTTATCTAAGCTGTAATAAGACATTAAACATTCAGTGAATAGTGTTATTTTCCGGTTATTTCTTGCTGTTACTGCCCTATTTATTTAATTTAATGAATTGTTATGCTCTGCAGGGATGAAAGGTATGTCAGTGGTTCGATCGCCAACAACTCATTTCCTGGAACTCTGCTTCCAAGAGCAATTCTGATCGAGTTCGTCAGACTCTTCCAGGCCCTAATCTCATTCATTGCTTCTAACCTGCAGGTAAGGCAATTAAAATCTTAGAAAAATCCCTCACAGTTTTTTATGGTCGGTATTCTGAAACATGCATCTCTCTTGCTCATGTGGATTGTTAAAATATTTATAAAAATCTCTATTTTTCCACGGAAATGCTAGCCAACATGGCTATTTCAACTCAAATAACACACCATCTAAATAATAATGAACACAATATTTTGAAACAATATAAAGAAAATGTACTGAATATGTAGTTTTAGTGGCCATTTTACCCAATATAGATACTGCAAAATCATAGAAACAGTAGTATCCCACTCCTGATGCTGGAACCAGAATGGTTAACAGAATGGTTAACATCAGGGATCAACGAACTCCTGCGTAATTCAAAGATAAATGTTTGTTAGTTCCAAAAAAATTGGTTTAATTAAATCCCTGGTAAAGAGAAATTTAAGCGTTCCTTATAAATGGTTTTCACTCTCAGTTTTCAATTTGAAAAGATAGGCCTAATTTAAGCGTTCATTAAAAAGCTTCCATTATTTTAATGTGAGTAGCCATTTTATGTTTCTATTTTTTCACCTTAAAGCTGCAATCTCACCATCACTGTAAAAAATGCAATTTCACCAATCTCGCCATCAGGACGTCAAAACTTCCAAAAAAACTGATGCAAAAACTGCGATCGAGAGATTCTCTAGATCAACCCAGTTCGTCAAAAATGCAATACCAACAATAAATGCTTCAGGAATCAACCATATGATTTCCATTTTCAAAATATCCGAGTGACAGGGGCGTTTTAAATACCAGATTAATTGAAGCATAATCATATGAAATTGGGAAGAAAAGAAAAGAATCGAGGTATAAGTTTAACATGAATTTATGTTATTATAATCTTAAAAGATTTTAAGGGGTTAGAACAGATCAAAGTTACTATATCTTTAATCCGAGTTTTGAGACATATCTATGTTAATATATCCTTAAACCAAGTTTGAATGACTCTATTAGCGCTAATATAGAACGTTTAAAAGGATCTCTGCTACTTTAGCAACCGTTTGGATTGCTCATTGCAGTAAATAATATATTTAAAGATGGATCTTTAATACTTCAAAAAAATTTCCCAAACTTCCCTCTGTTAAGGCCTTTCCATTTTTACTGAGATGTAAATATTATCACAGAAATAAGGTCTTTTCCTATCCCTTGCAAATAAATTATATGACAGAAATAGCATCCGCAAGCTAAACCTACTTTGCATAATACAAAAAAAAAAAATGCAAACACTGCTCAGCCATTAACCGAGGTATGCATCTTCCGGCACAGAGTAAACATCACAGACGTCACAAACTGCAATAGATTATTTGAAAATACACTTCTAAACGTTCTGCAATCCTTTCTATTTGACATTTCAACTTATAAAACGCGTTTAGAAAAATAGAAAGACCATTTCCTGTACTCTCTGCTACATTTTGATTCCTTAAAATATCATCAAACAAATCAAATACAATAAAAAATTACTGCTCTTAAAACAGGGTTCAATACTATTTCTTAAAACAGGGTTCAATACTATTTTTTCCTGGCATTATCTAGTACTCTACAGGTAAGAGGAAGACTGTTAAAGCAGAAAATATGGAAGCAAATATGAAGAAACAAATGTACAAACCAACCTGCATTGCAATAAAATCAAAAATTTATCGCAGAGCAAACCGGATCGGTCGCTGTTTGCCTTGAATGAGACACATGTACTAAGGCGATGGAGTACATATGGCAATCTATAAGGCAGATTAATACACTCATCGGACACCTGCGCGCAGATTCAGAAGTCAATTTTGTTCAGGGCAGTCGATACGCGTCACGGAATACACATGAATGGCACTCTCGGGCCGAGACTCTGTTCCGATATTATTCTCCCAGCAAAATGTTATTAACTCACTAATGGAAAATTTGTAGTCCAGTAGTAGGGTAGGATGTATAGCTGCAGTGCAGTGAGGCACCTCTGGTACCGTAATGTCTGCCAGCCATGTCTGATTATGGTTGCCGTGATAATGTATAAGTTGCATTTCTAAGCTGCATTTCTAGCTTGCAATCTTCATTGTTTCACCATTAGAGTAGCTGCAGCGTTACATGCATTGTTCTCTTCTATGAAGCTGATTGTGTGAGTGCTGCAGCTTCCATGACCCATGACAGCGAGTTCCACATAAAACTCAGAAACTTGTTTCTCGTCTGTTCCCGTGTGTGCAACTGTTGTATATCGCCAGAGTTGGAACTCTGTTGCATACAGAGCCGAAGCACAGTGGAAGTTCAGAGCTGATTCCTCCCTCTTGAAACACTACATACTAACATTTCCAGCGATAGAGGATTGAAAATGGTGAGAGCTATGGTCTGTCCGTGAAATATTAAAACTTGGTAACGGTGGCTTGAAACACCTGGCAGTCATGCAATATTGCAAGTTTGAACGATATTAAAAACTTATTGCAAGTTTGAACGATATTAAAGACTTTATATTAGCGAAGTTATTACTTTTCATCTTCTCTTTAAAAACTTTATATTAGCTAAGTTCTCGTTTTTCATTGCATCGTATAGCATATATCGATACATATGATCCATTTAATATATGAGATCCAGTGTGAACACTCAATAGCTTAACCTGAACACTCAATAGCTTAATCCCAAATTATTCAGAGATACAGAGCAGAGAGAAGGAATAAACTTAACATGTTATGGTCGAAAAAATTATAGCTCTCTAGCAGTTTCTGTGTTGAATCCTCAGATTCAAGGTAGTTTTTATCTGGAAACAGATTTAACTATGCCATTTCTCATTTCTTCTCTGAAGAGTTATAAATCTTTACGTTTGCCAACTTCCGATAACACAATAAAAGAATTGTATGGATCCTTCCCGAAGCTTTCTAAGATTTTTGTTTACATGTAAGATTTATTACACTGTTATACTAACGACTTTGCAGTCTAACCTGGCACGTTCGCGCCGGTCACTCAAGAAACCAAGTCCGGTCGCCCAAGAAACCACGTGATTCTACAAAATTGCTTTATTAAACCGATCCGTCAATGTTAGTCTGGGCAGGTGTGTTATATTTTACACACCATTCCAACGCATTGATGCTGTGAATATACCATAATAGTTATGATCATGAATGCCCAGTTATCGACGCCAATTAAAGTTCAGACAAATTAAGATTAAGGACGTACTGCTTTGCTGTAATTTGAAACGAGGCAAATTGTATCATGGGTGTGGAAAAAAAAAGTTGTCTATTAAACGCTATGTAGCTTGTTCTATTTGTCATACTTGAGATGCTCACTGTAGTTGCCAAATTCATGGATGAACTAAGTAAATATTTGAGAGGCTCTATAAATCCTAAAGGCTCATAAACGATAACCTTTTCCAGAAGTTGACAAACGAGACTCGCGGAATTTTCCTTTATTGACTGTGTTTTTACCATAGACTATGACCTTTGCCCTTAATTTGACAAAACAGAGGTTTGAAATTTCACTGAATATGTTTTATGTTTTTTTTTAATCGAGTAAAAATCTTTAGAAATTGAAAGCTAAATCATTATAATTTTTTCCAAAATTTAACAAATTAAATTATTTTGCTTCATTACCCTCTTTTCCAGAATTTGACGTGACAGAGGTTGTTGAAAATTTGTTTCATTGAATATGAATGATGTCATAAAGTATAACCTATAAACTATAACCTTTTCCAGATTTTGACAAATATATGTTTGAAATTTTACTTATTGGATATCTTTTATGTTTTTTTAACAGCTGGATCGATGCAAAATTTTCGGAGATTAAAGTTTAAAAATTTATGACTTTTTTCACTTTGTCAACCTTTTCCAGAATTTGACAAAACAGAGTTTTTATTACCAAATTTGGTAAAACAAGTTACAGTATTTCACTTCATTGAATGTTTTTTTTTCCTTTTCTGGCCAAAAATGTTAAATTGCAATATCAAGCAGTTTTAAAGATTGTAAATTGCAATATCAGGCAGTTTTAAAGATTGTTGCAGTGATTGGGTTGATTCTGCCAGGTAGTTTTCGAGCAGATTACAAAAAAAAAAATAAGTTGCAACTTACTGCGGGTAATTGGCAAAAGTATAAGCTGTGGACAAGTTTTTGGGGATTTGGCTTCAAAATTCAACGGCAGGGACTTGCTGCTTCGCAGCCTCTCTTGTTTAATATTGGAAGAAGAAAGGTGGAACATATCATTCAAATTAAAGTGAAATAAGAGACAATCTTAAATTATGTTTTAATAAATACTATAAAGTGTATATCAATAAATATTAGAATATTTAAGAAATTTAGAAAAAACAAATTATTGTATAATTACATTACATATCAATATATCAATCATTCATATTAGAGTTCATTGTTTGTTTTCAATGTTTTTATAAATAAATATTTATTTGCAAAACTTATATAGTCTTAACTCATAATTCTAAACAAATTAAAAGATAAGATCATAGTACAATCTCTACATAAACTATATTTTCCCTTTTTAAAGGCATATAACCATAAAAGTTTAAGATATATACCTAAACATTATTATCATTTTTATCACTTTTAATAAAAGTTCATTTGATTTTCTAATGGAAAACATTTAATATTAACTATGGATCACTCAAAACATTGAATATTTGGTTAGTGAAGAATATTGGAATGACGATGGAGGTGAGTATGTTTCAAATTACTTCAAGGACTTTTGTGTCAAAGAAGGAATTCGAAGAGAACCGATAGCTCTCCACAACCCACAACAAAATGGGGTAGTTGAGAGAAAGAACCAAAGCATTGTGGGAGATGTGAGATCTATGCTACATGACCAAGGCCTACCACTACATTTGTGGTCAGAGGCATGTAACACAACATTCTACCTGCGAAACCGGGGTCCTCATTGGATTATTGTTATGATTACACCAGAGGATTCCTTCTCAGGAATAAAGTCGAATGTGTCTCATTTCAGAATTTTTGAAGCCTTTGTTCACTGCCATGTCTCCAAAGATTCGAGGAAGCAACTTGGTCCGACAACAGAGTTAGGATTTTTTCTGAGTTACATCGAAAATCCACACAATTATTGGGTGTACGTACCTTCCCTAATAATGAAAATTATGGGAAGGGATATAAAGTTTGATGAGAAGAAAACAATGAGATGCTCTCTTGAGAGGGAGCTGCAAATCCCACCAGAAGAGGAGCCTCAGGAAGTTTTGGAGAAGCCACAAATGGAGTAGCAAAGAGGAGGCAAAGTGGAGACATTCACTCAAGTAGAACTATCCAGAGAAGGTAGAAGAAGAACCAAGGGAGTTGATAGATTGGTGCAGGATGCAAGGGAGAATGTGAGAGCTCTTTCAAATTTGTGCAGGAAAAGGAGGTCACTTGAGAGGCACACTAGCTACATGGCTCTAATGACTAAACTTGTAGAGATTGAGCCATCCTATTTTGAGGAAGAAATTGAGAAACCAATTGGGGTTGATGCAATGGTGGAAGAATATGGCTCCATCATGAAGAACAATGTTTGGGAAGTGGTCCCAAGACCGGAAAAAAAATCAGTTGCGGGTTCGAAATGGATCTTCAAAGTTAAGAATGTAGCAGATGAAAGCATATAGAAGTATAAGGCCATATTTGTGGCCAAAGGATTCTGTCAAGTTGAGGGAACTAAATATGAGGAAACATTTTTCTCCCGTAGTAGTTGTCTCATGTATGAAAACTTAGGCGAGCATTGTACAATCTCAAACATGAACCCTAAGCTTGGTACACTCAGATCAATAGTTATCTCACCGGATTGTGCTTCACCAGAAGTGAAGCAGATGCAAACCTATATCATATTTTGGTAGATGGTAAATTTCTTATCATTGTTTTATATGTTGATAATTTAATATTGGCAGATGATGAGCAATCGATCAACTCTTGCAAGGAGGACCTTGCAAGGGAATTTGAGATGAAAGCCATGGGTCTCATGCACTACTTCCTCAGGTTGGAAGTATGGAAAGGTGATGGGGAATTGTTTGTTTCTCAAGGAAAGTATGCCACCGAGATACTGGAGATATATCACATGGAGAGTTATAAGACCATGGATACACCTCTAGTGACCAAGTAGAGGAAGGAGAATGTCACTTCAGGTGAAGAGGTTGATGCTACCATTTACCAAAAGCTAGTGGGTTCACTGATGCATATTGTGAACACATGACCATATATGTGCTATGCAGTCAACCAAGTGAGCCAAGATATGGTTAGACCAATCAAATTATATTGGAAGGTAGCTAAGCATGTTTTACGATACCTCAGAGGCACTCCCCAATATGGATTATGGTACAGACAAGAAGAGAGAGTGAATTTGTGTGGCTTCACAAATGCAAATTGGGTAGGGGCCATCTGACCGAAAGAGTACATCTGGTGGAATTTTTAGTGTTAGGTCCGCAACACTTTTCTCGTACAACAGGAAGTAGAGGTATGTCACTGGCGCTCAGCTCAGCAGAAGTTGAAAATATGGATACAAATCAAGCAACATGTAAGGAAATATGGATGAGAAAGATACTTGTGGGGCTATTTGATTAGGATATGGATCCAATTGTGATATATTGTGATAATAAGAGTTTCATTAAGCTCTCTGAGAATCCGGTATTTCATGATCGATCCAAGCATATAGATATTCAAAATCATAATTTAAAGGATTGTGTGTAGAGGAGGATAATGTTGCTACAATACATTCTAACAGAGGAACAAGATGTTGACATCTTGAAAAAGGATTTGTTAAGAAAAAAGTTTAAATTCCATAGGTGCAAGATAGGGGTGGTTGATAATCCCTTTCTTGCTAAGAGGGAGTGTTGAGAAGTGTAGCAAGAAAGGCGCAATTTGACTTAGGCTTGGTCAAATTGAGTAAATTCGAAATTTACACATCAACTAAAAACTTGGAGGCATTTATATGAGGTGACATGGATCTTGTCACTTAGTTAGCTTAGTATATTTGAGTTAGAGGGCTCAGAGTTCAGTTATGCATGTTGAATGCTAATTTTTAGCAATCTAGTTCAGTTATTTCTGGTTGTACTTAGTTACACTAGTTCTAACCGTTAATAAAACTAGTTGGAGGTTAGTTGTGCAGTGGGACAATAGCCTAACTCAAAGATCATCTAGTTAACTAATCAATCAACCAAAAATAACTCATGCATGTAAGGAATTTTAATTACTCAGTTGTGGTGGAGATTCCAACGCAGTGTAACATCAGTTGTACACTAGTCTTGAGTGTACATGTGTTGCATGCAATCAATGATCAATCATTGGGAATTGTGCAATCAATTTGGAGGAAATTATTAAAGAATAGGGGTCAATTTTCTCAGGATTTGCATAAGGAAATAGGAGCTCAGGTTTCATAAGTAAAAATTTACTAAGTCTGGGTGAGAGATTTTCATTGAGCAAAGAGAAAAACTATTCACTTGAAGGTTGAGCTCAGAGCGAGAAAACAAGTGTAATACATTCTCTATTCATCTAATTAATGCAAACAAGATTAAGGGGTTTTTACCAATTGGTTTCCCTTATATAAATTTGTGTACATGTGTATGTGATTGTTTCATGTTTACAAATGTTGTTCTAAATTGTGAATTAATTTCCGCAAAGTAGTAGAGTAGAATTGTGATTCTTGATTTAGATTAGATTTCTTGAGTAGTTGCAATTCTATCACCATATTTCAACATAAGACTCAAGTTTTAAGATTGGAAGAAAAAAAATTTGAATCTTCATATACATTTATGTTGTCATTGACTTTTTTGATACATATATTTTCCGCAAAGAAATTGTCACGGATACACAAAAGTTTTTCATTTTTCATAGACATTAAGACCTTCACAGATTTGTTCCACACGTTCTAATCCCGTATATCACTTTTAAGCAAGTCCATAATGGTTAATGAAACTTAATTTTCCCCATTTGTAGATGCAAGACGTGTAGTTGGCATATCTGCTTTAGTTGTGCATATATCTTTATTTGGCAATTTTCAGGTCATATATTTTTTGGTTTCGCACCAGTTTTATTTAAGATATCGCTCATTTCACAAACAAATTTAATCATGTTTTTGTTGTTCTAACTCGAAACAAACTCTAGGTGGTCCGGTCGATAATTAAACACATTTGCGTAAAATATTTATTCGAATTATCATCTACGACACACTCAATATTTCTCAATAGAGTTTCTTTCAATAATCAATAAAAAAATCTTTGAAAACAAATAATGTAGGGAAATTTTTATTATTTTGATTATTAAAATCTTGTAGTTATATGTTTTAATCTTTCAAAATTTGGGTAATGTTAAGTATTTAAATTCTTTGTTTTTAATTTGTTAATTTCGTTGCATGGAATGCAAAAATCTGGAGGAAGAGTTCATCATGCTCATTTCGTACTCCGCACAATGAAAGCTTCTTTCTCACCTTCGTATTCCCTACAATGAAAACATAACACTAATTATTGTTAAATACATCAAACTCCAATATAGGCTTATTGTTATAAACATTGAATTCTAATGTGAGATGAAGCACTATGTTATACAGTAACACTGCAAAACAATGATTCAATGGACATTTGTTCACATCGAATGAATTACCATTTTAATGTGAAAGGTAAAGCATTTTTAGTGTCCAAAATAATGACTGTGCGAAAAACTATTATGTGTGAAAAAACCTTTACATCGTGAATTTCACAACTCCACACACATTTCCCGACAACACAAATTGATGTCATGGCGGTTTTCTTTTTCTTTCTCTCTTTGTGCATGTTTGCAAGGCATCAATTTTCATGATTTTTTGACACATGCGAAATGTTAGATAAAAATGATTTTGGGTGATACACATTAACGTCTATTAAACAATTAATTAAGGGTCAATTTTATGACTAGAAAAAGCTGCAATGTCTCTAAATATAGATATACTTCTTAAATATGTTTAGACATAATACAAGGGATGTGTTAGTCCAAGTAGCACCTAATTGATGCACAATCATAACATTGTTCAAGTGCTTAATAACATTTAATATAACACATTGTGTAATGATTAGTGGTTATAAAAATAATAATAAAGTACAGAGAACTCTACACTCAACATTAAAAAATCAAATGTAAACTATTTTGGCATTTTTTCAGCCAATCAATCCGTAATCATTCCATTGTGCACTTTGCATCGAGTATATGTCAAATAAATTTTCAAGAACAACATGTGACGTCATGTATAGAACATTAACAAAGCCATGAAATCATTATGTGTTAGAGCTAGCTGATCACATTTGTGCAAAATATTTGTGTGACATTGTATTGAGAGCCTGTACAACAATGGTCATGATGACAATCAATTCATATTTATTTTAGTTCGTAATTTTCTGCTACTTAGTACACATATATTGGTGATATTAAAGCAATAATAGTTAGCAAAATAAAAGAACAAAATATTTTTGGACTTTCGAGATTAATTTCCACTACTTCCCGTAAACGTCCACTTTGGTATTTTCAATTTCTATTTATTTAGTGTGTTCAGCATGTCAACAAATTTGTAGTTAAACAAAAAAAATTATCTGCACTCATACAATTAACCACTTACTTTTATCCATGGGGTATTTTAGTAATCAAGTGTGTATATATAGGATGTGAACCCAACAACAAATGAGAATAATATCATTAATATTTGAATTGAAAAATGCGAAGTATGTTCCAATGTATTTGATTTAGAACAAATAAACGAACAAATTGAACATAAAACTAATGGCATAAACTATTAATCCATGATTGATATCATTAATTGGCAAAAAAATTTGTCAGAAATTAAGGGGAAATGTGTGCGCAACTAGCTAGAATGTGTTATGATAGTTAGATTTTTACCATGATATTCAAAATCACCTGTTAGTTTATTCATAAATAAAATTTGGTTTAGCCATTTTTCGTACTCTGATATCAAATAAAATGAATCAATATCAACATAGTGGGGTGGGGGGGGGGGGGGGGGGCAACTCAACCACCAAATAGATTTGTGGTAGAGGTACCTAAGCACATTCACGCATAATATTATTTGTGATTGTCCTTAGAAAATTTTATATTTATATTATTGTTGATAGTTTCTAAGCTAATTGTCATAATCACAAACAATTTATACATTTATATCTTTAATTTTTGTCTATAATGACACGTATTTCAATGATATTGAAACAAGAGAAAAATGCAAAGTAATTGGACTAGATGGTTTTGAAATAACGAGATTTATTTCCATTACTTCCCATAAACATTAGCTTTATTATCTACAAATGATATTTATTGAGAGTGTCACATGTACTAGTTTCCACAGAGAAAGAGTGACAACTAGTAATTAAGACTGGAGCGAAGAATTGCAAAGTTAAGTGAGATTGAGAGTGAAAATAGGTAGCATGAAAAGGAAACAAGCTATTTGCACTCATACAATGAACTACTTTTTTTATATTGATAATAAATTTCACTATTTGTGTGTGTATCAATGGTATCTGAATTTGTCAATGGAAAAGAAAAGAAACAATGACATTTGTAGTAGCGGATTGAAAAATATTGTAGCGAATAAGTGCTTGAAATTGTGTGAAGAAAATACTTTCCTCAGCTCACAACAGGGCATAGTCAACATTATTCAACAATTCATTTTCTCAACTTCTCAGGTTCTTTCCCATCTTTCTCTCCAAGACATATCTTTCTTTACATGGTCATCTAGGGAATTCTATTGGCTCTTTTCGTGCTTGATGAACACAAGAAATACAACAAATTTTCCCAAATCTATTCTCTATTTGATTTCTTTGTGATACAAAATAATTTGGAAAATTGACTCAGCTAATATGGTTTTCAATCAAGCTGCTTTACAGTTAGTTAATTTTTCCAACAATAATAGATTCATTATCATGTCGTGTCTTTTAAAACTTACCCTAATAACCTAAATTACATCTGAAAAAAAACCAATGCAATTTTTGTATATCATAATGTGCAAGAAAATAGTTTGTTTTAATATTTGTTTAATTCAAAATGTGTTTACACGAAAAATCATTACAAGACTTACAGATAACCAAAAATCAAATACTGGTAATGGATACTGAAAAAATTGCTCAAGAAAACAAAATTAATAGGGAAGAAAAACACAAGTGAAGAGGTGTAAATCCTACACAACAATCTCCAACTTCGACACCCGATACTAGTGCAACCTCATCCTCAAGTCTAGGAAAGAGAAAAGCTTATGCCATTGGAAAGATGGTTCATGGTGAGCTATCAGATCAATGAGATGACAAAAAGTCTCTTCATAGATTCATTCCAGACAAAGTGCATATGGTTCAAACAACCAAGTCCAAAAGTATAATAGATAGATAAGGAATTGAACAAGCTATAAATGTCAAGTATGATAGAGGTGTACCACTTCATTGGGTTACTTATTGTTTAGCAGAGAATCAGAAAATAATGGAGCATATTGCATAAGAGGTCATTATTTTCAATAAACATCCCGTCACTTTGAAAAATGAAAAATATGACAAAGGAAACAACAAATTGTGGATTGAAAAAGTAAATAATCATAATAAAAATATTATTGATAAAAAATGAATAGATATTGATGTATCTAGCATTGGATCCAAGAGGCTCATGGTGTTCCATCAATCTATCGTTCATGCACTTGCATGGTATATTGAAGAAGATATTACGGAAAATTTGAGACTAAACAAAAGATTTAAAAAACTAGAGGACACTCTAAATATGGTTCCTTTATTAATTACTCTGCTGGTAATACAAACACCACCATTGTCAATTTCTGCTACTGCAACACAGATAAAATAAAGCTGTCAATTTTCTTAATTCAGTAAAATCATATATCATCAATGGAATATGCCAAATATTAGAAACTATTGATCATGAATGGCAAGCAAATTTTGATTTAATGTGCTTGCAAAAGGAAATTATGACATTTTTGAATTTGGTTATAGTAATCTTAAGCTAGACAGGAAATTCATTGACAATGATTTAGCTACTTTTAGTCTGAAGCTTGGATTACTCTTTAACATAGAGAAAAAAGACAAAGGACTTCCAGATGCTAATCGAATAAAGCAAGTGGAAATATGTACACTAGAGGAAATCATTTTTGAACTTGATAGCCTAAGTAGTAGAAGAGGTGATGCCTATATGATGGTGGTATAAATTGTACAACACTTAAACGGTCCACACATCATACACAATTCTGAATTAATTTCAAGAGACACACTAAAATATGAATTGGACCAAATAAAATAGTCAATGGCAACAAACTTTAATGACATAACTGATTTTACTACATATCACCAAATGGTTAATCACTTTTGTTAGATTCAATACCGAGAACTTTGTCTTGGCTATGTAGTTGCAAGAAGAAGCTAGAAATATTGAAAAGGAGATATTCAACAAAAATGTCAAAATGAAGATTACAGTTTCTCTTAATAGATATTTCATTAAAAATACGGTGGAAAACTTTGTTGAAGAAATCATGAACCCGATAAACATCTAACAAAAACACAATCATGGTGGACGCTTTTACATACTATACATGTTCTAAAATCCTTCAACATTTGATTTTTTGTTTACTAATCCTAGAAAATACAACTTTTTTTATTATGTTATGATGACCTTAGCTAATTATTGTATACACCTTCTTGTTTTTCATTAAAATGCATTTTTCACATTACGGTTCATCGGATCCCAATCCCAATTCCCATTGGGCCAAATGCATTTACTTTTATGATTTTGTATCGGAACTTTCAATTATTGGTGTTACAATTCTGACTTTGTTTATATATATATATATATATATATATATATATATATATATATATATATATTGAATATGATATGGTATATATCTGAACTATGGCTAGAGTGATTGGAATTTGAATTTGTATATAATTGTTGTTATTGAATCTGATTCTATATAAAGTTTATGATAATATTTTCTATAAGTTTTCAAACATATTCTTTGAGCCTTTGTATTGTATCTAATTTTGTTTTGTTGATTAAAATGAAAGTGAACATTTGGAAATATTTTTGGATCTAAGGTTTACATCTCTAAATAATACAATTCTAGCACCATCTCTTTACAGTTGAATAAATTTCATTTTGAGGAATGCAAAAGTCTGGAGAAAGATTTCATTGTAGTTCATCCTCCCTCCTACATTTCACACAATTAAAGCTCAGTTTAATTATGCATATGCATATTAATTAATTAATTATGTTTCCATAAAATTGAAAAAAGTTTTGCCATTCTAGAACCTGCCCCATCTCCTTCGAATCTGTTATATCCAGTTGCTTTGCATATATCAAACAAAACAAATAATTTTACTAATAGGAAGACAACTTGACACGATATGGTCCCTTCTCTTGCACTTTCCGCACACCCTTTCTACATACAACAAAATAATTCTCTGTATTACAGTTCGTATTATGTTCATCAATTAGTTTGTTTTTTATGCCTATGTTTTGAATATTATGTCGTATATATTTGAATTATAGCTATGGTGATTGTCATTTGGTCTGGATACAATTATCATTACTGAATTTGAGTTTGTATCAATTTATGATAATGTCTTATATAGGTTTTTGAACATATGCTTTTAGACTTTGTATTTGATTTAATGCTATATTATTGATTTAAACAAAAATGAATATTTGAAAACAATTTTGGATATCAGGCATAGATCTATGAAGAATACAATGCTAACAACAAGTATTTAGAATTGAATAAATTTCATTCTGCAGAGTACGAAAGTGTGGATAAAGCTTTCATTGTGCTTCATCCACACTCCCACATTTCACACAATCAAGGCTTGCTACCGTGTACATGATGTTAGTTTGAAATATCGTAAAAAAGTGAAAATGGAGAAAAAAGTTTTACATAGTATTGAACCAATTAACGAAGAGTGACAACCACATGCATTATTGTTGAGTATATTTCTAATCCTGATTGTCTAAGTGTATTTAATGTTTACAATTGTTTCATTTAAAAATCATTTCAATTAAGATAATGATAATTTTTTTACGAGGTATGTTTATGTTTGATTTATTTTCATTTGATTATTATTGCATTATACAAATCTACTTGTTTTTGAAATATTTTCTATGTACTCTCTCTAAAATAAATATCGCACAATTTGTGTAGTCGTGACATCGACCTCAACTATTTGATTCCCTATGTTTTCACACTTAGAAATAATGTTCTCCAGTCTTTTGGTTCTATTAAACCTACTTCTAAGTTGTGTTATACCTGCGTGTCCTTCTCCACTCTCCTTTATCTTGGCACATACCCTTTCACCCGCACATCCTTCACTCTGCACCACTAGCACATCTATCTATACTAAATGCCAAATTATAAAACCACTTGTTAAGTGAAATAGCAAGGTCTACAATACAATGCCCCCCCTTCGTATCAACTATATCTAGTTCCTTTAGAATAAGTAGAAAGAGGGAGGAGAGATGGACTACGCTAGGGTTTCCGAATGCCTGGCTGCCGCCGACGTCGTTTCAACCTTGGCCCTGTTCGGCTCTACAACCGCCGTCTTAACAGAGGCCCTATTCGTCTCCCCCACTGCTAACGATTCCACAGCAAAGAAAGATGGCTCCGTGGATTTCTTCGTCAATATTTCCTGTTCGAAATTGATCTAGCCGCAGACATGGCCCATCCTTTCGGCCGCCCATCTTGTTCAGGCTACTGGCCGTGAAGCTGCTCCTGCTTGCGAAGATCTTGCAACAAGAAGGAACGCGTTCAATTTTTCGGTAGCAAACCGAACTCTGAAGGGTTGCAGGATCCTTCATTGGCCTATCCTTGGCACAGATGCGGATGCTGTCGGCGTGGATGTATTCTTTGCAAATGCTTCAGACAGCTATGCAACAGCTTCCCTCACAGTAAGCCTAAGGGTTTCAGTTGAGGCGCAATATTGGGGTTTTATTCCACCTTTCTAGGCCGTCGCTGACCTTATTGAAGGCAAGGAACCAGAGGCTTCCTATGGTGATTTAACAGTATTAGATACTGCTCGAGAAAATACTATTCTCCACAGCAAAGCGGTGGTTAGTAGCCGGACATGGCTTATTTCAGAACATGAGATCAAAGTAGGAGAGTCGTTAGACTCCACCTCCACCACTCGCCAGAAGAAGATTTGCTTCTTGGACCAGCCAAATCTGCAAGTAGGAGCACCAGCATTTCAGATCCAAATCACACTCCTCTCTGGAAAGACGTTGCTGCAGTGGGTGCACGAAATAGATCTTGTGCAGGATCTTCTATGCAAACTTGAACTTCGACTGGGGATCCCCACCCCTTACCAGAGACTACTATATGAAGGTAAACAGCTAGAGGACCCTCTTCCCCTCTCCTTTTACTGTATTTAAAGGGATGCTTCTATTGTTTTTACCCTTCGTCTAAGAGGAGGTTCCTTTGGGCAGAGCTCCTCTGCTCCTCCATTCTCTTACAAAGATGTTGTCCATAAAGATGCAGCCCAACCACAGTCCTCTTTGGAAGAAGCTCAACCAACTATGGCTCCCAAACCATTCTTGGTGGATAAATTGGAGGAAATTCCTTCTATCGAATTCTCTCATCCTGCGATTGACGATCATTATCAGAAATTTGCAGAAACCGCAATCATATGCAGATTCAATGGTCTATGGCCTTGCACAGCAGATTTATACCAATGGATCCACACCAACTGAACTAATAAAATCAAGATCTATTTATGCTCGAAAGGCTTCTTCATTATGGCTTTTGACTCAAACGAAGATTACCAGAAAGATTTAACAAGAGGCCCTTGGTTCTGAGGCTCGGCTGGGCTTTTCCTCACCCCATGGTTTCCAAACTTCGACCCCTCTTCAGCTGTCATCACCAAACTTCCCATCTGGGTCAGGCTTCCGAACCTTCTAGCGCATCTATGGCATTGCTCTGTTTTCTTAGCCATTGGAGATACCTTAGGCTGCTATCTTGCTACAGATACCTCAATAAGGGAGAAGGGACTCTACACCTATGGTAGATTATGTGCGGAAATAGATATCAGCAAAGGATTGTCGGACCAGATCAACCTCAAGGTTGGGGACTTCCATTGGACACAAACCTTGGATTATGAAAATACGGCCTTCCGTTGCCGCCATTGTCATCAAACGGGGCACCTCCAAACTGCATGCACCCAGTTCCCCGGTAAAAAGAAGAATCTGAATCACAAACCCAAATCCAAAACCTGGAATTCCTATGTTCCTCCCCCCATGGATGATACAGACTCCTCCAAATCGGATGAGGAGGAAATTGAAGTAGATGGGAAGAATGTTGGGATTCCAATGGACGCTCCCTCGGCCGGTCCCGCGGATCCCTCTGCCCCTCCGATCTCTCAGAAATGCTCTCACATGTATTCTTCCTCTGCCTCAAATCAGGAAATACCGCCCCCAGCGCAGGATAGTCTACAATTGGTCATAGCCCAGCCAAGTTCCACTGGTTGGGTCAAAGTAAGCAAGAAAAAAGGGAAAAAATGTCGTTTGGCAATAACCACCCACACTGGGTAGACACCTTTGTCCAGCTCTAGTTTTTCTGCATTCATTGTTATCTTTTTCTCATTCCTTGGTTGTCATTCCGGAGTGAGGTTGATAGTCTATCACCTACGACTCCCATGCTTTTCTACTTCACTTGCATGCAAGCTTGATTATACTATATGTTTACTCTCTTAATAGAATTAGTCTTATTCAGAGAAAAAAAAACAAAAACTATATCTAGTTCCTTTACATATGTCAATTGAAATATACAATTGTACTAAAGATCCATATAATCTTTAAGCACTTCGCAAATTATATCAGCATTAAATTTTCACAGCTTAATATAAGCACATTAATATAAGTCATAATATTATCTAAATTAAAATGTGACATTCTTTGAGCACTTCCACTTGCTAAGTAAATTTATTTTACAATTTTAAATTAACCTTATGTGGAATGCGGAGAAAGAAAACTCCGCTCCATATAGCCTCTCTACTCCTGCTCTTACCCTGCTTGCCCCCATCCCTCACTTATGTAAGCGAGTTGCAATCTTATCAATTCTGGCATATTTGGAATTTTTAAGCACTACACAGAATGTAACAATGTTACTTGTTCCATACCTCTGCACAATCATATAATAACATTAATATAAGTCATAATATGATCTTTAATTTAAAATGTGATATTCTCTTAGCACTTCCTCTTGCTAAGTAAATTTCTACTACAATGTTAAGTTAGCCTTATGCAGAATGTGAAGGAAAAAATCTTGACTTGACATAGTCACTTCTCCCGCACTTCATGTACACCCTTTTTGTGCACAAAAAAATAATAGCAGTTAGATTCCCCTCCATCCCTTGCCTTATGCAGAATGCGGGGGAAGAAAACTTGACTCGATATAATCCTTTCTCCCACACTTACTACATACCATTTCTCTCGCACACCCTTTCTCCCACACTTGAATTCAAAACTTGCATAAATGGATAAATGGACGAATCTATGCAAAAATGGGGTTCATTGTGCACAACGTGGATAAGCATTCATTATGTAGAAATAACTCAATAAACCATTCATTTTATACAAAATAATTTCATTACGGAACTGATATATAATATTGCTCAATATTTAATTCATGGGACTTTCTACACTCCGCACAATCTATCAATTTGCACAATGAAGACAACAATTTTCCGAGCTTAGTATTCCTCAGTGTATGCCTAATATGATTTCTCAAATTCCGCACAATACACAAACTTGCATTTTTGGATACATTCCCCTCCACCTAAATAAATTTATATATAATATTGCTCAATAGTTAAATTTTAGACTCCACACAAAGGGCGAAATCTCACTTCCACATAGATTCCCTTCTACACAAATAAAATGATATATAATATTGCAATGTGGAAGTGCAAATTGCTCAAAATTTGCTTCATATGAACCTTGACACTTTGCACAATTTTAACAAATAACGCGTCTGAGCTTAAAATTGTGCAGAGAGATTTGTGTGGAGAGATTTCATTATGCTCTTTCACTATGCATAGATATTTTACCATGCAGAGAGCGTTCATTGTGTGGAAAGATTTGTGTGGACAAATTACATTGTACAAAGAACTTTCACTATGTGGAGATATTTCATTGTAAGAAGAGCTTTCATTGTGTGGAGTTCTCTCCGCAATCTACACTACCTTCAATCAATTCATTAGCTTCGTTGGCTAATTATGTGTTGTGCAAAGAGCTTTTACTATGTGAAAAGATTTCATTGTTCGAAGAGTTTTGTGCAAAGAGATTTCATTGTGTAGAGAGCCTTCACTATGTGGAGAGTTTTCAATGTGCAAAGAATTTTGTGCGAAGAGATTTTATTATGTGAAGAGCTTTCATTCTTCATACTTTTCTACTCCCTCTACAGAACCTTTAATCAATTAATTAATTGTACAAACAAAGACTATGCTACATTGCAAGTATCACCCTTGTCATTCAAGTGAACCATATGAAATAAAATAATTATATATAATCATGTATCAATGATCAAATAAACCTATACATAAAACTAAATACTATTTTTACTTACAATTTAATCTCTAATAATTTTTTTTAAATATAATATTTATAAAAATTATTATTTTTATTCTGCTCTTTATTTATTTTTTTCATCTCATTAATATTTCTATTTTTGCATGTTTATTTTCACTGTTGTGTGCTCTATTATTTTTCCATTCATCCCTAAATTGATATCATGTGTGATCTAGCAATAATAGTATTTGGGACTTCGATCACACCCATAATATGGGCTTGGATTTATAGCCACTTCTATTTATGCTTTCCTTCTCAGAAGTGATTTTAACATAATTTTTAAATCACTATAATATTTTACTAAAATTATATATGAAAATAAAAATAGTGTGGTTATCTCTTTTTTTACCTTTGGTTTTTTTTTATTTTTTCTCATTAATTTTGTTTGGATTTTTGCAGAGATTTACTGGAATAAGTTTGATTAGTGTAATATGTATCATTCCAATATTCTAATTTTTTTTTATAAATCTATATCTATATATTAAAAATGCAATTTAGATTAAAAAAAAAATTACAATTTCATAAATATTTGTAGATCAATTTTTAATGAAAAAACTTAAAATATTAAACTAATCTAAATTGTTTGACACTTAATCTTTCCAAGGTTAGTGTGGAAGCTTAAGAGACTTAGGGAGTCTAAGTGACCTTGGAATGTGGAATCCAAGAGTCACACCTAATGTACTATAAATGTATATCATTGTGAATAATATGACATCTCACACTTATCTTATCTTTTTTGTGTGTTTACCATACCTGTGTTTGACATGGTATCAACGCGCAGGCCAGGCCCGCATTTCCAGAGTCTGTTAGCTCTGCATCCTTTCCATAATTTATTTGCCACTTGTTTTTGTGCCTTGTGTAAATATGTGCTTCTTTGTCTCAATGAAGCTTGTGGGTTTGTGTCTTTTTGAGCATTTGTCAGGACAAAGAACTTGTCTGCCATTTCTCTCTTTGGCCTGCCAACTATAGAAATATTCTATAAGGTTACTCTGCTCTACCTAGGCGCTAGTTTGGAAAACCATTAATTGTATCAGTGTTTGCATTGTGTTGAGTACTTTGGTTTTGGAGTTGTAACTCTCATGCTCTATCCGTGCCCTTCAAAATCTCCAACGCTAACATTTTTGTTACCCTTTCTAGTCCTGCACAATGTACATTCTCCCATGAAAATAACACTCAAAACATGTGTTTTATTTATGTTTTCCTTTTAGTTTTTAGTGAACGTAACAGTGATATGTGGATAGAAATGGAACTAAGCCGAAGCTCAGAATAGTTGTAGTGTTATAGAAGTTCTGGAGATAGTTTCATTCAGGATATAATTCTTACGATTGAGAATGTTTTTTTTAAAGCTACTGGTAGTAATTCTCGGAGTTGTAAGGTTGATAGAAACTCTACAGTCTCCTCATGCTCAACATGAATAAAATACAATTATCCTCATACTCCTACTCAAATATAATTATAAGTGAAGCTTTGGCTCGTCATATAATTATCCTTATGCTCCTACTCAAATAATGCTCCTTGTACTGTGTCAAGGCAGAGTGCCACCTCCCACCCTCATTTATAGTCTTCTAACCTATTTATATAATGTTTTTTTTAATATCTTGGGTTATGTAAGAGTAGAGCATAGTTGAACGAGGTTAAAACTTTATATTTTCTCGGCCAATAAAATGAGATTGAAAATCTAGCCTTCGATGCAAATCTCAGTGGTTTTTTGCCTCCATGCAGCTGCCTAGGTCATCTCTTGTAGCAATCTTCCCACATTACGGTCCCATTTTATCTTCGATACAATTCATAATCAATCCCAGAGCATTTTTTGAAGGTTTCGTTTTAGAAGGTTTTGGGGTCTATCGATTCAATTGTCTTCATTGGCAGAATTTTTCCATTTTAAATTTTTTTGTGGACAGTCACTTGACGCAAAACTGGAGCAACTGTGTTAAAGATCAGGCTTCTTCAACCCTCATCCATCTCTCTCCACCTTCCGCACCCTGATCAAATGCCTTGTATCACCTGCGGGGGGGTCTCGTTGTTCCGACATTTAACAAGGAGGGCATGCCCCCACACCTCAGTTTCTCCCAAACCACCCTCCCTCATCTCCCTATGTTGCGACATCACTCCACTTTCTCCCTAAACATCCCTTTGTGGGCCTAACTCCTGGTTATGAACCTGCATAGCACCAAAATCTCACAAGTCGCTATGTACTTATCCCCTCTGCTCGTATATCATACATACTCCTTTGTTATATACTCGCTCCGTATATAACTCCTCCCTCCTCCTCATTATTACATCGATAGGCGTTCTCTTCACTGACTTGGGGTGGGAAAACACTATTCACCCCAACCAATAGAAAATCTTGAATATCGCCACTCCTACCAATAAAAAATTGACATGTATTTATCCCTCCAACCAATCAAAATTCTCCATTTGTCCAAATTGCTTTTGACACGCTTTCCTGACCTGCCTGTTTCTGGCATCCTCTGCCCTATTTTCACGCCATCTACGCCTCTTAGGCTATACCACTGGTCAATCCAACATTGTTCGCCATACCTCCAGCATTGAATTATGCTAAGGTATTCCTTACAGGTGCCACAGGAAACACAGGAAAACATATTGTTACCCAAATTCTTATCCAAAGGATTCAATGTCAAGGCTGGTGTCTGCAATGTGGACAGTGCCAAGAACAATTTCCTCACTGGCGCCAAAATACAATTTTTCAAGGAAAATGTGACAAAGGGTGCAGCTAAACTAAGTGAAGCCATAGGCAATGCTGAATCTATCATCTGTGCAACGGGGTTCCACCCTTCTTTTGATTTTATGCCTCTATGTAAGGTCGATAGCTTTGGTATGGTGAATCTAATTGATGCATGCCAGAGTTTGCACCTTTACCATGTTTACAACTTTTACCTAACGAAGTGTGGATGTGTAAGCACTCTACAACATTGAAAGATGTAAGTTTCTCTTCTCCCCATCGATTACTTCCTTCTTCACTATTTCAAAGTTCTTACGTAGGCGCCAAGCATTAGGTTCTGATTCTTTTCATCGTAAGCCCCGGATTACCAATTTCCCATTACTATTTTTCAAAATTGTGACTGATAGGTTTAGCAATCTTGGTGTTTGGGGATATGGGTACTCAAGCAAACTATTGATTTAGTGTGTGAAAAGGAAGTGGGTCTAAGAAATACTGGCTCTTTCAAAAAGAAAATAGTTGTAGTGGCAATTGCACTCCTGAATGAATTGAGGGAAGGTTAGATGGTTCGATCCATGGAAGGACTTTTGTGAAACAAGAGCTCTGGCATAGTTTCAGTGTTGAAGAGATTGGATTCGATAGTTTATCTTTAGCATGTTATGGTAATAATATATGGGCATCAAGAAGAGAAAATTGCTTACGTTTTCAAGATGGTGATTATTGGGGACTCTGCTTTGGGAAAATCACAGCTGCTATCCAGATTATCCAATTATGATTTTGGCTTGGAATCTCGAACTACAGTAGGCGTGTAGAGTTTCAGACCAAACCAATCTCGGTTTTTGGGGAGCTGGGTCCTCAGCAAATGGTTGATTTACTGTGTGAAAAGGAAGTGGGTATAATCAATACTGGCTCTTTTTAAAAAAGAAAAGTTGTAGTGGCAAGTGTACTACTAAATGAAGTGAAGGAAGGTTAGATGGATCGATCCATGGAAGGACTTCTGTGAAACAAGAGCTCTGGCATAGTTTTAGTGTTGAAGAGTAGGATTCGATAGCTGTCTATAGCTCATCATGGTAATGAGATATGGGTATCAAGAAGAGAAGTTTGATTACGTTTTCAAGATGGTGATTATTGTGGACTCTGTTGTGAGAAAATCGTAGCGGTTGTCAAGATTCTCCAAGGATGAATTTGGATTGGAATATGGAGCTACAGTAGGCATAGAGTTTCAGGCCAGAACAATATTCATTGAGAACAAGATGGTCAGGGGTCAGATATGGGATATTGCATGCCAAGAAAGGTGGTATACAAAATTGTTATATTGGTAGACCCTTATCAGTTCTTTGTTTCTTGAAACCCTCTGCTTCCCTTCCATGGTCATCTATCCTCCTCTTGCTGCAGCAATCTCTTCCTCTAATATCTGCTATAGAGGACTTAGAGGCTTACTATGAAATGTTGCAGTTTTACTACTACGGTTTGGGGTTTAACAAAGGATTGGTGCATCTGGGTTAGTAATAAAAACATGTGTAGAACTTAGTGTTTTTCTTTATACGCCAAGTATGGTCCCTTGGATACTAATATAACATGCGTTGAGTTTTCAGGAGAAAATGAACTTGCCTCCATAGAAAAAATAAGACCAAAAAATCCTAGATGTTGAAGTCCTAAAGGCCTTAGAATCTATTCCTAAGATGAACCAATATTTGGTTGCGAGAGTTAGTTTGGGATCAAGAATGAAGCCACATGATGAAGTAATATTTGGTTGTGAGGGTTAGTTTAAGATCAGGAATGAAGACACATGAACTTGTTTTATGAAATATTGAGCAAATCCATAGATTAGTTTTTCCTAATTGAAACCATTGTTAATGAGTTCATAATTTTTAATATAAGCCTTTCTCCAACTAAGGCTTGAAATGTTTTGCGTAAACCTTATGTCATCGATGTCGTCGTTTTTGGTATCCATATCTGGAAATTATTGAATTTTAGTAAAAAATGTATCAATTGGACCCTGTGAGTAGCCCTGGTAAAATATATGGTTTATATTACTTGATGTCGTTAGTTGATGTGAGAGAGAAACTAACGCCTTTGCAAAAGAGGGATAAAGGAAGAAAATAAATTTGTTTTTTTTCCTAGACGAGTTAATAAAACTATAAAAGGTATGAATTTGATTCCATTTTCTGCTGTGAAGATATTTTTTTATATATAGTAAATTGTAAACTAATAAATCTTAAATATTTTGTTTTACTCAAATATGTTGCTAATGTTTACAACTTTACATTTATTCGATTGATATATATAGTTTCCTCATTTTGAGGACAATTAAATAAATTTATGGCAAAGAAAAATTGATTTAACTTTATTTGATTATGGAAGAATTGGGGTTGTTGGTTTACTCTATTGAAGAACCCTTTTGCTGAATATATTTAGTTTATAGTAATTTGTAAATTATGAATGGAACCTGGTACTGGTCTCGTATTTCATCTTTGCATCACTTTGAATGTTACTTTAAACAATTGTAAATGCTTTTTGGTTGCTTATTCAATTTTCTTGAACAATTGTGTGTAGCCATTTAATTTTGTCTACTTTCTTGGAAAAGTTAAGATGTAGATGTAGATTGGGTAGGGAAATTGATTTAATTCAAATAAAAGTGATTCTCAATGTTATGGAAACCACCTTAAAAATAACCCCTAAAAAGCTGTTAATTTCAGATATTACTAGTTACAACAACATATATTAGTTCCAACCTATATCAATAGACATAAGAGTTGCATGAATATCCTCTTTGTATTCAATTTCTAGACATGAGTATATATGGCCTTGAACAAGACCCCAAGCAGTAAGGAGTTTTCATGCTTTGAAGCATATTAATTTGAATTTTGACATGGAGTGTTTGTTGATCTTTGAACACTCTGAATTCTCCATATTGGAAGTGTGAATTGAAAGTTGATTCCTCAAGAGCGAGAGTTGTCCATATCTTTTATTGAGGAAATGAAATAGCAGAAAATTATGTGGTTTATCATATCTCTTTGCAGCAAACCTTTGATCAATTAATTTTGATAGTATATATAAGTAATTATATTCTCGTTGAAACTTTTCCCACCCAAAAAGTATTTTTTGCAAATAAACATGGACAGAGAGAAATCAATGCTCCACTATTTCTCATTTTCAAACCTCTTTGCAACAAACCTTGATAATTTATGTTTAAAACCTATATACACATAATTGTATTTTGGTTGAGTCATACCCAACAAGCATTTGCAAATAAGCATGACCACAAAACAAGACATTGTCTACTATTTCTTCTTTTTGAATATGAAACATTGAACATTGAAAATTGCAAAGATGTTTGCTTTATAATAAGGTTCAGGTTTTATATATTTTTTAAAATTTCAAGATAGAATTCACCTGAACAGAAATCAACATAAAGTATTGTTGTTTGTGATCAAAGTATTCACTGAGATTATAAACATGAAGTCTCACATTTCATATTGAAATTTGAAATGTTTGACATTTTATTTGATTGGTTGGGTTATTTACAAAGTAGAGTGGATGCAAACTCATGGGATAGGATGTTGTTACATTCAACCAAGCCTCTTTGTATGCAAATATAGACTGCACACCACTGATTGTTGTTATTGTCAGTTGACAAGTTTCTGTAATGAAACTTTTTTTGTAGGTATTTTATGTTCAATTTGTGACACTCCAGGGTAGATGTACTCCCTCAAACTAAATAAACACGCAGATAGTCGGACACATCATACTTAACCCTAGCCAACATGAAACCCTAGACGAATTTCCATGAGGGTTATGTATAAACGTGTTTACATATATCTAATATCTAGTATTTCTAAGCCCCTAAGACCATAATATAATCTTATAAATCACAAATAAGTTAGCAATTATAAGGTTGTGCATGGGGCTCAACCATAGAAATTGCTAGAAGATTCTTTTCCATACCCTTTAAGAACTTAAACACGGAGGATTTTCCTATTTTGAAGGAAGTATTATACATTATCATTATGGTTGAGTGCTTGTAGTGGTTCAGTCAATGCTTTAAATACTTTACATGTGATTTATTTGTTGGAGCCTTCTTCTTGTTCAGTTTGGAAGAGATATTAATGGTCAATATGTGGTTTTAATACATAAATTAAAAGTGAACAAAGTTCATGTTTTTTTTTGTTCCCTTAAAACTTTTTCCTCCAACTGCAGGCTGTTGTAAATATAGATTGTAAAGTTAGCATCAAAATCATGGGATGTAAATTCAGGTGAAGAGTTGTGCATTGGAGTAGGTTTAGCTGAACCATATAATGAAGCATGATGTGTTGTTGAATACTATGCAGCTATTGGCACTATTGGCACTATTACACTGTTGTTGAAGCACTTATCCCCTGATAGGTGAGCATTGGGGAAGAACACTAATTTTTCATGCAATCCTTTGTCGTAATATGCAGGTAGTCAAGATACTTTTGGATGTTGGATCTAATGCTGAGTTTTGTGTAAAAACAAAGAATGCACATAGATTCTGTCCTCTACACATGGAAACTAAAATGGGTTGTCTTACTATTTTGAAGCAGATGATAGTGCATGGATGTGATTTGAATGCAATGAATGAGACAGGAGAAACTACACTTATGCTCTCTGTAAAGGCGAATCACCAAGAATGCTTCAAGGAATTGTTATTTTTAGGAGTTGATTTGGAAAAAGTAGACATGGATGGGAAAAATGTAGTCAGTTACATAGTAGAAGTGAACATTTGAGATTTTCTATCAGTCAAATTATTTCAAATGCAATAAAATTGGGAAAAAATTTTACTCTATCAATCCCCAAGTGTTTTCTCCACTTCATTATATGGCCAAATTTAGTGAATCTAAGGTCCTTCAGAAACTTTTAAAGTAGTCAGGGCCAAATTTGAACATGTACACTTCTATTGGCGTGTCTTTGCACCCTTTTGGTGCAAATGCTAGTATATATTGGTTATAACATATAACACTGCACCATTCTAATTGTTAACTACTCCATTCAAGTTCTTAAATCCTCCATATTTAATACCTCCCCATCCGCCATTTCAATTAATACCTCCCCCACCTCCCCATACACCTCTTCCCCAAATAATACCTCTGTTATATATATTACCACCAGAAGTGCACTTTTTTTTTACAGAATATTTCCAATAGAGTGAATTTTTTTACACAATACATAGTGTTGAAGACACATTTAATTGGATTGGTTTGTTGCTTTCAATACATGTATCATCAAGATATAGTTTATGCTACAAAGAGAGTAAATTTTTTATTGTAGTGCAGTTTGGAAAATATTTGTAATCATTTCTAAATGGCTCTAAATGGTGATGTATTAAAGCTTTTAAATATTCTCACTCATTCAACTGTTGATGAGATGGTGAAAATTAGTAAAGACACTCTCTTTGACATTCAGAATTTCCTCCATCATGGCACAAGAAAATATTGATTTTCTACAACTAGAATCTCAGCTACAATGAGATGAACTTCAGCAAAAGAGTTGTCATTTTGAACTTGCTTTTGTTTATAACATTGAGACAAACTCCCATCAACAACAAGAAACTGTTAAGATCACTGAGCCCAGTACAAGAGCATATTTTAATGCAGAAGCAAAAATCCAGCCTGCATTTCCCAAGCCCATCATCAAACCTTGGGAAGAGATTGTCCATAACAATCATATAATAGGTCTTGGATATGAAAAGGAGGTGTCCTTTCATATTCCAGACTATTCCACAACCATCAAATTTCAAAGTGCGGGATTTATTTATGACAGTTCACCTTCAACTCTTCCAGATTCTTCTCCTCTTCCACAACAGATTGTGAAATTCCAACACTATGACCAAGTTGGCCATATGAAATATCACTGTTTCGATCTTCACCTGTGCAAGAATTGTGGTCAGCACACTCATTCTTCACACAGATGCTTCAAAAACAAGCCTCCTGCAAGAACAAATATTCATCTTGGATGGATCGCTTCTTGGAAATGGGCATCAACAACCAAGAAGATGTTTCATTCATATGTCAGAACTTGTTCTAGAGTATTGAATAGTCTTGAAATTGAGTTTTCTCCATCATCTCACCTTGTATCTGACAGGGGGGAAAATTATGGTCATCTACAAGTTAGAGACACATAATTTCAAGCGAGCCTGAGCCACAACCTGTCATTCCAAATTCAGAGTTGTAGCCAGAGACAAAAAATTTCAAGCGAGCTTGAGCCACAACCTTCCATTCCAGATTCAGAGTTGTAGCCAGAGACACAAATTTCCATGAACATGCCTTTAGTTGTTGTTCAGCCTTAAACCATCTATGTGAGGTTGAGCTTCTCCCTCTTCAAATAATTGGGGACACTTCATCTAGCAGAAGAATTCAACTGCTTGCCAGTTTTGTAGGAGTTCCAGGAAATGAATCAAGCATTCTAGAGTTGTTGGTCATCCTTAAACCATCACAGGTTGTATAAATCCATTCTTCTAGGTTGAAGGTCTCCCTCTTCAAAACATTAGGAGCACTTCCTCTAGTAGAAGATATCAACTTCTTGCCAGATTTGGAAGAGTTTCAGGAACTACAATAAGTGTTCCAGTGTTGGTGGTCATCCTTAAACCACCTCCTTATGTCAACATTTCAGAGAGCACATTCAGCCTAGTGCTGCAATTTTGTATTACATCTCTCTTCTTGGATTCACACATACCCCTTCGGATTAAGGGGGGGAATGCTGGACACCTAATCCTTCTAGGGTTAGTGTGGAAGCTCAAGAGACTTAGGGAGTCCAAGTGACCTTGGAATGTGGAATCTAAGAGTCACACCTAATATATTAAAAATTTATATCATTGTGAATAATCTGACATATCACACTTATCTTCTTGTGTGTTTACCATGCCTATGTTTGACATAAACAATTAAAAAAACATACATTTTTTAAAAAAACATTTCATATTTTAAAATAATGTGAATTTTACTTTTTTGAAGGAATTTAACATGAGTGGTATGGCACAAGTTTTGTGTCCCTCGTTGTTAGGGTCTTGAGTTGGCGAGCACTCGAGAGAATCAAAAAATAGAAGTCATGACCGACGAACATGTTTAACCAAACGGATGTGCGACGAGCAAGTCACCCATAGCGGGTGCGTTTAACTGACGGGTGTAGTGGTCATAGAGGTGTGTGCCCACCCAATGAGTCGTTTGAATGAGAAGTGAAATACGGGCGTGCTGTCAGTTCGGGCGACAGCATCCACCCGAACAAGTCACACAGGTTGCACAAGTTACACGAGTTGCATGAGTCACACGAGTCACACAAATCACACGAGTTACACGAGCTAAACGAGTCACACAGGTTGCACGAGTCACATGGGTTGAACGAAACGAGTCATACGAGTCGACTGGGTGAAGTGAATAGACAGATTGTTTGATAATTCATTGGGAAAAAAACTATATAAATTGAATGAAGGAAATTCATTCAAAAGCATCAACTCAACCGAATGGAGTTCGAAGGAAATCGAGTCTAAAGTGTTCGGGTGATTCGGGTGAACTGTAGGGTGTGTGAGGGCGTGACAGGGCATGTACCTGCACAGATGGGCAGAACGAAATCCTGAACAAGTTAGTGAATGAAAATCCTAAACGAATTCTAAAACGAGTTTTCTGAACGAGTTTTTAACATGGGTTTTCTAAATGAGTGTTAGACACAGGTTTGATGAACGAGTCACACAAGTCGGCCGGGTGAAGTGAATAGACGAATCGTTTGATAATTCATTGGGAAAACAAATATATAAATTGAACGAAGGAAATTCATTTAAAAGCATGAACTCAACCGAATGGAGTTCGAAGGAAAACGTGTGAAGTGTTCGGGTGATTCGGGTGAACCGCAGGGCATGTGAGGGCGTGATAGGGCATGTGCCCACATAGATGGGTAGAAAAAAATCCTGAAAGAGTTACTGAACAAAAATCCTAAACGAGTTCTGAAACGTGTTTTCTGAACGAGTTTTTGACATGGGTTTTCTGAATGTGTGTTAGGCATGGGTTTGATGAATGAGTTTTTCACATGATTTTTGAAACAAGTTTTTGACACGAGTTTTGGAACAAGTTTCGCACACATTTTTCTGAACAAGTCAGGTTTGCACGAATCGAGTGGTATGCATGACTCGGGCAGCCTACACTACCCAAGTGGGCAACACGACCCGGGCAGATTGAATGAGTTTCACGACTTGTAGGGTAGAGGTTGCACGACAAGTTCGGGACTTGGGGGAATAATGCAGAAGATTGAAATACACAAGTAGACAGTTGGGAAGGCCTACATGGCAGGCTGCACAGACTAGTGCACGAGGAAAATTCTTTCACAGTTGTAAAAAAAATTGTATTTGTAAAATATTATTTAAAGAGATTTTATAAGTGATTGGGCAGACCTAACCAAGAGTTGCCCCTCCCTTCATGAATGCGTTTAAATTGTTGTTTACTGTTGTTTTGATGATATCACATGCTTATGAATTAATTTTTAAAGAAGGTAAAAGATTGTTGATTTCCCTGCATTATTGAAGGAAGTGAACACTTAATGAAAAATTGGCTAAGTGTTGGAAGTAGGTGTAGTCTAAAATTCTAAGTAGTAGGAAAATGAAAAATCTAGTTAGTGCTTCATCGTGCCCACGAGTGGAATTAAAGTCTCCACTAGCGTGGGGCCATGACAAATGGTTTCATAGCTTGGTTTAGGCAGGACCGAGCTGAAGTTTTGAATTTTAGCAGAGGCAGAGGCACGTTAGGGTTAGATCCAAGTTGAACAATGGAAGAGTGTTGTGAGAGACTTGAGCATACTTTACACAGGTTGGAACCATGAAAGAAGAGAATCCAAGAATTCGAATTGAACTTGAAGTTTTGTAAGAAAATGTTAAAGGAGATTTTCTTCAACTTGGATGGGAAGTGGAACAAGATGAAGCTATTGATTGCGATGAAGAAGAATAAGCTACAATATATGAATAAGATGTTGCAAATGTGCCAGCAGAAGAGGAGGAACTTGGTGCGATGGAACTA
Organism: Pinus albicaulis; assembly: GCA_034641835.2. Taxonomy (NCBI): domain Eukaryota; kingdom Viridiplantae; phylum Streptophyta; class Pinopsida; order Pinales; family Pinaceae; genus Pinus; species Pinus albicaulis. The sequence continues at coordinate 787,692,034 of CM076575.1, read as the reverse complement.
GTTCAAGTTAGACTAGATTAGTGCACATTGCAAACATCAATGGTAGGAGGCACTCACATGGAGAGACCTCGTGAATATGTAAGTATTGCTATGAATTGTGTTTTTTTGGAAACTTGGAAGATGGGACATATGCAGGGATGTGCAAAGGAAGTATATGTTTTCCAATGCGATGGAAAGACTTCCAATGGTTGAGACATTGTGCATTGGGGCAACAAGGAACATTGTTTGTTGCAGGACTTGTTTGGGAAGTATGCGACCTTAAATCAGAATGTGCATATTCTCATGACAAGGGTGGAACATGATAGACTTTGCGATGGGTGATTCATGCTTAGCCAAGTGGAGAATTGGCTAAGTGTCTAGCATGAATCATGGACAGAACGAAGGAAGGGCACACCAAAGTAAAGAGGACATGATAATTGGGTAGAATTATTCATGATTGATCCATTGAGGCCAAGAGGTAGTCTTGGTGAAATTTTAATGGGGGAGGCAACAGTGAAGGAAGGAAACCGTGACAGTAAAGTGAAGGTAGGGTGACCTAGGGCACTAACCTGAACGAAGGAAAAGAATGTGATTATTGAAGTTGTGTTTAGTCTGCGGAGGTGGACGAACCGAAGCCATGGGCATTGAATTGAAGAAGGGCGCATGGCAGAGTTCGTGTGGGGGCATCAAGAAAGTTCACTTATGGGGATGTTGTATATGGGAATCAAGGAGAAGTGTCTATGTGAGGATGTTGTGCGGATGGACTTGCTGGTGCAACATGGATATATTTTTGTAGATGAACTGATGGGGATGTTGGGAATTTGAACAACAAGGCCATGGTTTTTTTTTAAGGAGACATGGGAAGCCTATGAGAGGGTTCACACAAAAAGGATGGAAAAGGAAACTTGCAATGGAATTTGTGACCAAGACAAGTGTGCTTGTGAACTGTTGGATGGAGATGGTTCGTAGGAGCTCATGGTGATTTGATAGAGAGTTGCAACTGATGAAGACTTCATATTATGGTGGTCTTGGAGTATTGGGTCATTGAGGAGTCGAGGACAATTTTTTACTTGACTTTGATGCAGTATGGGACACATACCTTTAGAAATAATATGGGATATGTTCATGAGGAGTAACTTGATGGATATGGTAGGAGGAGACACCTTGGAGTTGGATGGAGTTACAACGATGGAGATGCCTTGGTGGGAGCACTTGGGGATGGGTTGAGTTCATGATACTTAACCACTTTTGATGGGCATGGAGGTTGATTGGTCTATGACCATGGACATCACATGGATGAGATGATGAGGCGGGTGTAGACTTGCTCCTTTGGCAACATTGATGGAAAACATATCATAGATTGGATGGAGACTTCTTCATGGACTTTGATATGGCACATTGAGTATTAGATTAATGGGGAGAGTTCTTGATTGAGTTGAAGTTATGAAAAAACGCTGGAGAAACGACTAAAAAAAGCATGAGGAGGTGTTTTCTCATGGATTGGATAATGGTTGGACTGGCCATCCAACTAGTTCAAGACATGGGGGATATCAATGCGTTGAGATGTGTTGGAGTTGGGTTGGAGTATTGCAACAACAGTTCACATGATGATGATACGTGGTGGATTAGCATGATATATGTTGCAGTGATAACATACAACCTAGTTGGAGGGAGAAACCTTCCACATGATGGGGAAGTATGGAGGATTGCGACATAGTGCGACTAATGACCATGGATTGAGGATTCTTACCCATATATAGTCATGAGCCTTGGTGGAGGTTCGAGCGATTGATGCAAAGAGTTGGGCAACATGAAAATTTGATGTTGGAGTTGGTGACACTTTGCGACATTTTGATCTTGGCAATGGAGCTTTCCAAGATGGTGTTGTTGAGGGTGATAACCTTTTTAAAAGGGGGGGGGGGGGGAGGCTGTGTGTTAGGGACTTGAGTTGGCAAGCACCCATGAGAGTCGGAAAACAGAATACACCGATAGGAAAACGGGTGTGCGACAAGCAAGTCACCCATTATGGGTGCATTCAACAGACGGGTGAAGCATACACAGGTGTGCGGTCATTTCGAGTGAGGGCATCTGCCTGAACGAGTCACATAGGTTTCACAAGTCATACGAGTCACATGGGCTGCACGAGCCACAAGAGTCACATGGGTTGCATGAGTCGCATGGGTCACACGAGTCACATGAGTCACACGGGTTGAACGAAACGAGTCACACGAGTCAATCGGGTTGAGCAAATGAAATGGGTTAGCCGAGGGGAGAAAATGGTTCAGTTCAACCTGATGAAGTGAACGAACAAGTTGTTTGATCATTCATTGGGAAAATGACCATATAAATTGAACAAAGGAAATTCGTTCAAAGGAATCAAATCCACTGAACGAATTTCAAAGGAAAACAGTTTTGAAGTGTTCAGGTGATTCAAGTGAAATGTAGGGCATGCGAGGGAATGACAGGGCATGTGCTCGCACGGATAGGTGGAAACAAAAATCCCAAATGACTTCTGAAACGAGTATTTTGAACGATTTTTTCACACAGTTTTTCTGAACGAGTTTTGGACACGGGTTTGCTGAACGAGTTTGACAATTTTTAAAACGAGTTTCTCACACGAGTTTTAAAATGTTTTTCTCACATGAGTTTTGGAACGGGTTTCCCACATGGTTTCCTGAACGAGTCTGGTCTGCACGATCCGTGCAGACTGAATGAGTTACACGAGTTGCAGGGTAGAGGCTGCATGACAGGTTCAGGATTCTGGTGAACAGTGTGGAAGACTGCACGATGCAGGTAGATAGTCAGGCAGGCCTACACGACAAGCTACATGAACTGGTGCACGACGGATATTGCGGCACAGTTGTAAAAAGATTTGTACTTGTAAAATATTATTTAAATATATTTTATAAGTGATTGGGCTTAAAGATTTATGAGTGATTGGGCTTAAATATTATTTAAAGATTTGTACTTGTAAAATATTATTTAAATATATTTTACAAGATTTGTACTTGTAAAATATATTTGAATATATTTTATAAGATTTGTACTTGTAAAATATTATTTAAATATATTTTAAATATTCATGCGTGTTTGTGTTTATGGGCTTGGTTTATGCCCTAAAACTGATTTTTCTTGGTTAAGAGCTTGTCTTCCTCAAGGAAAAAAGTTAACGACCCAATACCCAAAGGCATCTAATAAGACTGAAAGCCTGCCTCCTTATGGACCACCAATGGGTTATTCCAGGTGGCATGGTTTGGCTTGAATAACGGTGATGAGTCAACTTACATAACTACTAGTTTGACAACCAAGTTATGATAGGTTCTTCATATATATATATATATATATATAGATATTAGGTTCTCCATATTCTCCATATATATATATATATATATATATATATATATATATATATATATATATATATATATATTTTGTGTAAACTTGTTTTCCTCATATACAAGAACATAAGTTAATGGTCCAAGGCCAAGAAGCATATGGAAAATTTGTAAATCTACCCCCTATAAGAAATTAAAAAATTATCTGAAGTGATCATGCTTGGTTGACACACAACAATACAACTACACATCCAAATCTTTTAAATTGCATAGTAAAAAAAAAATTAGGCTCAATCTATTCTGGTGGAAACTTTCACTCTCAATCGATATTCCGTATGGGTAACAACTTGAAAAACAACATATCTCACGTATGATGGAAACTTGGAATGTTTGGAGGATTGAACTGCTCAATCAAAAGAATTTGTTGATGGGGAACATACGAAGGCTTTGGAATATTATTTCCAAGCATTAGAACAGAACCCATCCTTATATCTGACTAGATCTGTATCTGGACAAGATGAAGCTAGTGAATCCAGATCTCGATGAACGGGGTATGGCTCTTGAAATGCTGCGGATGGGTCTAATTTGACCTCCATCAGTGCAGGTAGTGCGAAAGTATGAATTTATCTAAGTATAGGTGATGTCTCCAAGGGAAGTAAAAATGCATGAAGTAGCTATGATCTAACGTGTCAATGTTCTCTGCACCAACCAAGTCTAGGTTCAAATCAAAAGGACTAGTTGTGGAGACATCATATCTACGTTCTCTTGAAACTTCCCAATGACATGTTCAGATTACTCGATAAAATCTCATCCAAGTTGAAAATGAAACCTTTGTACAGTACTTGGTACATTAATGGCACCCATTGTTCATGCACACCGAAACAATATTAAGAAATTATTTAAATTGATCATACTGGGTTACACACAATAATACAACACATCTAAATATTTGAAATCACATAATAATACAAAAATAATTAAACTCATACTGTTAACTTTATCTTCTCTCAAAAAGATATATGTATTTATGTGCACACTCATATTTAATATAACGCATTGTCTTCCATTGTCGTGTATATATATAGTAGTCTCTATACTCTAAACTTTCTATATATTATCCTTTCTTAGCACTCAAATAAATATGAAGGAAAACCAATCATCTTGACTTAGAATCCAACCGGAGATATTGGAGGGATAATGCTATTTCAGGGTCTTGGATTGATTTTTGCATTCAAAAGTGTATGATTGATTTTGTTAATGGTAAAAAGGGAAAAGTTCAAATTTCTAGAATCTTGATAGGGAGCGTACGATTGATTTTTCTGGAGAAGTTCAAATTTATAAAATCTGTATTCCTCTGGTATAAGATTAGATTAAAAATTGAACTAAAGCATATTCTTCTTAATCAAATTAGATTGGAATTTTGATGAAAGTTAAAGTTTCACATAATCATCTTTGTGAATTGAACTTTATCTTTTGAAATTTTTAGCTAATTTAGGTTTTACAACTTAAAAAAAAATGAATGCATGAAAATAAAACTTTATCTTATTAAGAATTGAAAAATAAAAATAAGATGATATATTTTGTTGACTTGTTAATTCATACTATATGTGTACTTATGTGTGTAAGTGTTTGCATTAAATGTTTATATATATATATATATATATATATATATATATATATATATTTGTCTATTTAGCTTTCAATTTTGTTTAGATGGTTTTCAACAATTTAAAATACAAAATATGAATGTTTAAATCAAATTTTTAATTGTGGAAATAGATTTAGCATCATTAAAACTTTTGGGGCATCCAAAATATTTAAGTTTGATAGTTATAATATGGATTTACAAAAAACATTGCCGGATTTTATCAAAATCTTGTCTCAATTTCCATAATTTTCGGTCGAAATTTGAATACAAACGACTACTATTTAATATCAACATAGATTCATCTTAAGTACGGATCTAACATGAGCCAAGAGAGATGAAATTTCTTCACTTTCAAACTACTTTAGAGTGTAAAATACAATGTGTTATTTTTCATTGTTTAAATTGTATTTTTGAATGCTAAATCAAGTATATATAAGATCAAATAAATGTTTTAACCATAAAAAATTATTTTTTCATGATATATACATTATTTTTAAAATGATATATAATATATAACAATTAACATTAAAATATTTTGCATAACATGTGCATCACATTTAATGAAGCAAATTAAAATAGTTTTTTATTATGAACATATTTTTTAGTATATGTTAATATTAATTTGTATTAAAATATTTTATTAATAACCAAATTATAAGATTTAAATATCTTACTTACAGATTTTTTTTACTTCTAATTACTTTACAACATGATAGATTGGAGGTTTCTGTGGTGTAGATTTTTAGATATAGAATTCGAAATCTCCACAGTCTTCATTTTCTGTCGATGTTTCGAGTCTAAATCAAGACTCATCATCAGGACAAACCTGCGAAGAAGAGAGTAGATTAGGGTAAATAAATAGAGGAAAAAGGGGTTGAAGACGTTTTGAGTCTAAATCAAGACTCATCATCAGGACAAACCTGCGAAGAAGAGAGTAGATTAGAGTAAATAAATAAAGGAAAAAAGGGTTGAAAGGCAAAAAGAGCCAACCAGTTTCTACTAATTTTATAAAAGATTAATTTATTTTGATTAATTATTTATTTTCTTATTTTAGTTTTTATATCCATTTTTATTTCTAATTAAATCTATGAAATTATTAAAATATTTATATTCATTTTTATTTCTAATTATATCCATTTATCTTTCTAATTTAATCAATATATTAATTTATTTAAAGTTTTTTATGTTACAATTAATAATTAATATTAGAAATACATATAAATTAATACAACATATTTAATTTTTTAATAATATACTAAATTAGAGTAGAATAGACTAGCCCTCATACTAGACTGGACTGTAGAATGAGCTTTACTGCTAAATAATAAGTAATATTTAATACATATCTTTTAATTTTATTTTGAAAAATAGAAAAGTAAAATTAAAAATGAATCATTTCAAAAAAAAGAGAAAAAACCTATGATAAATCCTAAGCTCTAGGTTAGGACCATAGTAAATGTACTTGTCACATACACCAATATGAACACATAAAAAAAAAAATTACCTACCTACTATTGGAGTTAAGAACTACCATATACAAATATGGACTTTACAATTATTAACATAGTTCTGTGTTAAATTTCCGCATTTATATCATTACAACCTTTCATAAACGGTAATAATAATTCAATTATCATTCGGCTTGAATTATTTTGATACTCGCATTATTATTTATGTTTGGTTCAATACTAAGGTTATATCTTTTATTACTGCAATAAAACATTCCTAGCTACCATCGCTAACTTCGTTGGCACCTCTGACTAAATTTAAGAGTCGAGTACTGGGTAATAACTCCGGAGTACAGCTGGTAGATTTCTTCGCAATCTAGTGCGTTTACCCTGTGATCTTCACCGTGTGTTTCGACCCGATCAACGACTGAGATTTTGGGCGGGAGTTGTCTTGAATTCTCCATCAAAACCTTAGCTTCTTTCCGGCATATGGTTGTGTATATTTACAGACTGTGACGAATTTCATTTTATTTGAGTTTTTTGCTCCGCATACCTCTCGGCTCCTTTGAGACAGACATGGCTCCGCCTCCGTTACTCTTACACAGTCCACCAAGGTGTAAGCTTTGGGTTTCATTTTCTGCATGTCAAACTCCTCCTATTCGAGTTGGAAAAGCTGAAAGATTATGATTGTCCTGCACCGTCGACTATACATAGTTTTACTAGTTTCGACTTCTACATAACAGGTATTCCTTTGTTATTTTCTTTTGCTACTGAGAACAATGGTTAAATATTTGTTTTCATTTGTTTTGTGTATTATCTACGAACTGTTATGAAACTTGGATTCTCATCTGAAGCAAATGCATTAACAAACTTCATTTATGTTTTGCTATTTCGCCCTTGACGCAAGGTAATGGGTTTTCCCTCTGCTAAACAGCTCTTACCTTTTTGGTTAAGGAGCATGCGAAAGGTTTGAAGTTCCGCGACCTCGGTTACTTGGGTTCGGCCATCACGATAGCAGATCCTTTTCTAGGTTTTTATACTGATACATTTACCTTAACCGTCTTAGAGCTCATTCCCGTTTCTCATGGAATGCTAGAGGTTAAATCTTGATAGAATATTTTCATTTTCACCAGGAATCCGGACTGGTTTGTTTATTTACATATGATTGTTGTGAGGAGGAATTTCTAAACTAGAGATAATTTCTGTAACTCATTTATTTCTTCTTCACAAAGGAATTTGCAATGTAAAAATTGACTTGTAATTGGACTGAGTGTTCGCACCTCCATTTTTGTGGTTTCCTATAAAACGGCATAAAAAATATTTTCTTTATATCATGCTGTTACTTCGTTAAAGAAAATGTTTATATCGAACATGGCTCTCTAGCATCTTATATGCGACCTTCAGCTGTGGTTATCTTAATGGAAATAATATTTACCGGTCTCTTTTTATAAACTGTTATTTCTATTGGGTAGAAACCCTCGGCCTGCTAATGCCATGAGATTTTTTTCCAGCTGTTTATCTTATTCGGCATAGAAGGGTTTGTTAAAGCATTTATATGATTTCTCATTTCCATGCATACAATGGTTTGAGTTGAACATTTAATGAGAAAAATGATTGATCTTGCTATATATTTCCTTATGTAGATTCTTTCTACTGCATTTATGTATCCGAATCATTAACTTGGTGTCCAGACCACCATATCCTTAAGTCCGTGTATAGGCTAAATTTAAATGGTTGCAGACAATGTATCTTGGGTTTGGGTTTTACCCAGAACTAAGATCAACAGTCCATCTGACTCTTTTAACATTCTATTCTGGTTATTTTAGGTATAAATAAAAGATACAGTTTTCTCTTTATAGAACAAATAACTTATTTCTATTTACAAAAGTATAACTGTAATTGTCATAAACAACAGTAAATATGAAAGTATATGTGTAACTTTTATGTACTCCGTTTTCCTGTTTTTTCTTTGTTCATTATGTTCTATGACAGTTATTGTTATAGGATCTTACTTGTTAGTAGCAACTATTATTTATATTTAGTTTTATTATTTCTAGCATCCTTCATAACAGAGAAAGAATAAATATTACTTTCAGATTGTTCTGTCTTAAGCATTAATAACAAAGAAAGAATAAATAATAATTTCAAATTTTGTTCCCTGTCTTAAGAATTTATTTTTATTTTTTTTAATAACAGGACAGTATCTAAACGTCTATATGACTATGAACAAATTTCCATTTTAGTACTAAATTACTCAAAATTCACAGTAATACTTATATGTTTAGCAGATTCAAGTTGTGGTCCTCCCAACCATCAAGAGAGGCAATTACGTCATCTTCTTGCCCCCGAGCCCAATCCTGGATGGTATGGGTTAAGAGTATATTACTTTTCTGTTGTGACCTCAGGACGCCCAGTCTAGTCGGTACTAGAAAATAATTTCTTTCTCAAGGATTTCTGAGTATTTTCCACTGGTCTCTACCAACTCTGGAATTTCGTACTCTTCCTTTGTCTTTGAATAGAACCCCTACTCCTCACTAGGATCAGTCTCTTATCCCCAGAGGAGTAGGTAGCTGTTTCCAACTGTCCCCAACCATTTCCAGTTCTTGGCACATTTACCGTCAGCTTTTTAATTTTCATAAGAAATTCTCTCAACTGATTTATTATTCATAACTAATTATTAGTCAAATAAATTTCTAGAAAAAATAATAATTTAAGTCTTTTCTTGACAAAATAAATGTCTTGTAACTAGTTAACACTAGTTATCTTTAATGAAGTTATCACAACTTCCCCCCGTGGAAGTAACAACGTCCTCAGTGTTTTTACTCTAACTCAGCAAAGAGCTCTGGGTAAACTTCTTGCACAATTTTTTCATCCTCCCAAGTAGCTTCATCTGGGCCAAAGTGCTTCCATTGCACTTTAACCTGGGCGACAACCCACTTGCGGAGTACAATTTCCCTTCGTTCAAGTATGTGTTGCGGCTCAACCAGGAACTCGCCGTTCAGTTCTACCTGCAACCACAATGTTTCATATCAATTTCCTCATCATAATATATATATTAAGTTAGGATTTGTATTTCTATCCTACCTGAATGTTTTGCCAATGAATTATGTGATTTGCATCATGCACATAACGCTTCAACAGAGATACATGAAACACATTGTGTACTCGAATGTGACTGGGTAGAGCTAGCCGATAGGCTACAGGTCCTACCCTTTCCAAAATTTGGAAAGGTCCACAAAATCTGGGAGCCAACTTGGCACAAGAGGTCCATCGCAGGGTACTCCTTTTTGGTTTTATCCTCACGTATACATGGTCTCCCACTTCAAATTCCCAATAAGATCTCTTTTTATCTGCATATATATTTTGTCAATCTTGTGCAACCTTTAGATTTTGTCTTATTTTCTTTACCTCTAATTCCATTTCAGCAAGAATCTCGGGTCCCAACATTAATTTTGTCTCGGGGTTGCTCCAATTTATGGGTGTGCGGCACGGCCTCCCATACAAAAACTCAAAAGGAATCATCTTCAAGGACTCCTGATAACCATTTTTGTAGGAAAATTCAACGAGATGCAGATAATCTTCCCATTTAGTTGGTTGCTACATTACATACATGCGCAGCATGTCTTCTAGCACTTGGTTTACTCGCTCCGTTTTCCCGTCGGTCTGGGGATGATATGTTGTGCTAAAGTTTATCTGAGTCCCTAGTCCTGTAAACAATGTCTTCCAAAAGGCAGAAGTAAACTTAACATCCTGGTTTGAGATGGCTGTCTTTGGAATTCCATGTAGTCTGAAAATTTCCTTCATGAATATGTTGACTATCTGTGCAGTCTTGTAAGTAGACTATACAAGTATAAAATGTGGAGATTTGCTCAATATTTCCACCACCACCATGATGGAATCATTTAGCCTTTTTGTTCATGGTAAGCCTGTAATAAAGTCCAGGGATATGACCTCCCACTTCCATTCTGGTATTGGTATGGGCTGCAACAATCCTGCAGGATGTTGATGTTCTACCTTCACCTATTGAAATTCCAAGCATTTACTTAGATATTCGACAATGTTTTTACGCATACCAAGCCAAAAGTATACCTTTCTTATAGCAGTCAACATTTTCTGATATCCTAGATGACCTTCATAATTGCTGCGATGGTACTCATCCATTATCAGCTCCTTCAGAGCCATGCGATTAGGCACAAAAAATTTTCCTCTGAAAGTTAACATCTATTCTTCATTTATTCCATACTCAGATGTTCTTCCTTGTTTTCTATTTTCCTCCATTTTCTGCCATAAAAATTGGTATTCTGGATCTTTTTATGCCTCTCCCTTCACTTGTTCCAAGAATTTATTTTCTAGCTGATTATAATACAGCTCATATATACCATGTAATTTTCTTCTTAGAGCATCAGCTTCCCAGTTTTCCTTTCCCTTTACGTGTTGAATGTCCATATCAAATTCACTTAAGAAGGCATTCCATCTTGCCTGTCTTGAGTTCAAATCTGCTTGCTTGAAGTAACTATTCAAGCTGCTATGATCTGTCTTTAACAAAAACTTCTTGCCCAGCAAGTAGTGCCTCCATACCTGGAGCACATGAACTACTATTGTTAATTCCAGATCATACGTTGAATACCTTTGTTCATGATCCTTCAACTTTCTGGATTCGTATGCCACCACTTTTCCTTCTTGAGTTAGAATTGCCCCAACACCCTCTTTACTTCCGTCGGTACATACTTCAAACTCTTTGCTTGGGTAAGCCACCCTTAACATGGGTGTAGTAGTCAAAAGCTGTTTCAACTTTTCAAAACTGTTCTGACATTCAACAGTCTATTTGAAAACTTTTCCTTTCCTCTGTAAGGAAGTGATGGTAAAAGCCATTCTGGAAAAACCTTCGATAGACCTTCGATAGTACCCAGCTAATCCCATAAAGGATCTTATGTCTGCCACATTCTGAGGTACTCACCATTCCATGATTGTTTTGATCTTCTCTGGATCAACAACAATTCCCTCTGCTGAAATAACATGGCCTAAATATTGGATTTCTATTTTGAAGAAATCACACTTGCTTAACTTAGTGTACAGATGATGTTTCCTTAGCATTTCCAACACAATCCTCAAATGCTCCTTATGCTCTTCCTGTTTTTTTAGAATAGATCAAAATATCATCTATAAAAATAAGTACAAAATTATCTAGGAATGGATGGAAGACTCCATGCATTAACCTCATAAAGGTTGCTGGTGTGTTTGTTAACCCAAAGGGTAACACCACAAATTCATAGTGTTCATACCTGGTACAAAATGTTGTCTTGCAAATGTCTTCATCCTTGATTTGAATCTAGTGATACCCTAATCTCAGATCTATCTTGGAAAACACTGTGGCCCCTTTCACTTGATCAAATAGATCATCAATTCTTGGTAAAGGCTATTTGTTCTTAACTGTTAATTTGTTGAGCTGCCTATAATCCATGCACATTCGCATGGTCCCATATTTCTTTTTCACGAATAATACTGGTGCTCCCCAAGGGGATACACTTGGCCAAATGTAACCTTTATCCAACAGTTACTGTAACTGCATCTTCAACTATGTTAGTTCTGACACACTCATTCTGTAAGGAGCCCTTGACACGGGAGAAGCTCCGGGCATTAACTCTATAGTAAAGTCAATTTCTCTCCTTGGTGGTAACCAAGGAATATTTTTTGGAAAAACATCCAGAAATTCCTACACCACAGGTATATTTTCTATTATAGGCAATTTCTCCTTGGAATTAGCATACCCCACCTGAATAGCATATAACTGGCACCCCTTCCTTATACATTTATTTATTTGAGATGCTGTAATTGGATGTAACTGCAATGGCTTCTTGATTCCTTGTATTTATTTACGTGTTCCATCATGTAGTCTGTAATAAATAATCTTTTCCTAACAGTCCACTAAGGTCCAATGCTTTTCCAGCCAATCCATGCCCAATAAAACATCATATGATCATAATGGAAAAATGTTCAAATCTACTTGTAATTGCTGTTCTAAAATTTCCAACTTACGGCTTGGAATTTTGGCAGTTAATTTTCGTTTTTCTCCAGTGGCTAGTTGTACCAGCCACGAACTTTTAAATTTCTATTCTTTCAATTTACACAGCTCCACTATTTTGGGACTAACATAGCTCAAACTTGCACCTGGATCTACCAAAATAGAAACAGGTTGAGTTAGTATTTTACCTTCCAGCTCAATCATCGTTGGTTGATAATCTGCCTATCAGTCTTCCTATGCCGCGTTGATACGAGGGATGTTTCACGCCATATCACCTACCGTAGAAGCCTCTTGCAAATTTGAAACTGTGTCACTCCTTGCTCGCTGCAGGCAGTTTTTGTAGTAATGTGCTTCACCACACCCCCAGCACTGTAACAGTGGCTTAGTCACTTGCCCTTACTCCAGCTTGCTAGATGCCTACGAAGGTTTTTCCTCTGCTGGCCATCTGATTCTCTGGTGATTTTTGCTAAACTGTTTGCTGATAGAATTACATGCAGAATTTTTGAAATTAATTTTTTTGGCGTTTTTGAAATTGGTGTTACTTTTCTGTCCTTTCTTTGGTGGCCAATTTCTGCCAGTCTCTCCTTTTGCCTTGGATTGTTGATAACACATTTGTGCTTTATGAATGGCTTCATCCATGGTTCAGGGGTTTACAAATTCTATTCGCTCCTTCATATGTGTTGGCAGACTGCTCAGAAATATATGTACCTTAGCCTTTTCTTCTCACAGATAGGGAACATATCGTTACAAGGAAGTGAACTTGGTGATATATTCATCCATAGACATTTGTCCCAGCCTTAAATCATGAAATTCTTTAGCTTTTTCATCATAAAATCGTTCTGTCAAATACTTTCCTTAAAGTATTGATGGAATGATTCCCAGGTGACATCTTGTTCCTCTATGCTGCGAATGTTCTTCACCTCTTCCCACCACAAGGTGGCTTTCTCTCTCAACTAATATATTGCTAATCTAGCCTTCAGGTTGTTTTTGTATTCATACACCTGAAAGTACTTATTCATGTTTATTAACCATGCTTCAGCTACTTCTTCGGCTTCACCATCATACGTTGGTGGTTTTATTTTTCGAAACTAACACTGTTACCGATGAAATAGGTAACTTGGCCTCAAAACGGGAACTCTAGCCCAAAAAGACTCAAAAAACATGAAGAAAACACCCCAAAAACAAAAAAAGTGTATTCCAGAATGCACTTGGTTTTTTTTTAAGGTCAAATTTCAACATTTTATAAAATTATGCTAAAAACAAAATTGTTTTTTGAAAAAAGGATTGAAAAAACACCCTCAAAACAAACCCAGTTGATGCTGGAATAACAAAAAATAATAATTGTGTCACATTTTTGACATTTTTAAAAATAGAAATAACATTTTTTAATTTTTAAAATTCAAACATTAAAAAAACCTAAAATTTAAGAAAAAATAAAAATTTAAAAAATAAAAATATTTTAAAGCTTAAAATTTAAAAATATATAGGAATAAAAAAATAAAAATAAAAACAAAATAAAAATTTTAATTCAAACATTAAAAAAAACCTAAAATTTAAGGAAAAAAAATTTAAAGATTAAAATTTCAAAATATATAGAAATAAAAAATAAAAATAAAAACAAAATAAAAATATTAAATTTTAAAAAAAAAAAGAAAAAAAAAGAAGAAGTTAAAAAATAAAGAAATTATAAAAAATAAAATATAGAAATTAAATTTAAAAAAGAAAAAGAAAAAGTTTAAAAAAAAATTAAATTAAATTAAATTTGAAGAAATATATTAAATTTTAATAAATCTAAAACTATTAAAAAAAAAACATTATTTAAATTAAAAGTAAAAAAATGAAAAATTAATTAAAAATAAAAAATGAAAAATAAAATACAATAAAAATATTAAATTTAAAAATATATATATATTAAAAAAACAAATAAATTTTCCAAAACATGTTCACCCTCATTGCTAGTCAATTTCGTAGGTAGCCATAAATTGGATTTCATAACTACAACTGATGTATCCTTCTATCTTTCTTTCTCAAACGGTGCTTACTTTAGGCAACTTCTCACCGAGTGAATTTTATTATATTAGACATTATAATCTGTCAATCGTTTTATGTTGGAGGAGATGACATTGACTAATTTAAAATATTATGAATGACATCTCATTTCATAGAAGATAAGCACGTTTGATTGTACATGTTATCTCGGACACGATGGTATTCGTGGATTTAACAAGTGAGGTGGCGCAACAGTGCTGATAAACTGTTACGGTTCTCATCATATTGGATGTGCAAGCACAACCAATCTCAACCTTGGAATACCTACTTTTGACTCCAAATTTGCTGGTAACTAAATTCAATATTAAACAGTAACAAAAAGCGATATGGAGATGGTGATTTCAAGCATTGCATCCCCTCTGATTATAATTATCTTATCCATGAAGTACTATCATCTAATCAATGTTGGCCACTGGTCTCATATTATTTGTAGGGTTGGCAGCCACTGATATGAAGTCTTGTCCAATGATGGCGGGAGGCCGATTCCGGGAATCGACCTCCATAGACTTAGACTTAAAATATGCATTCTTAGACTTAAAATATGTATAACTAGCCAGCACACATTATGATTATAATATTATAATAATGAGATGCTCTGCGTTGGAATAACAAAACATAATAAAAGAGAAGATGGTTTCTAGATTTCCAGAAAATTGATCACGGTGGCCTGCATGTGTTCTACTATATTGAACTAACCTAAATTTAGATATACCAGTAGAGGAATTGAAATTGAGGGTTTATTTCCCCCCGAATTGGAGGGTTCATCTCCTACAAACAATGTGTGGTAGCCCACTGACAGTACCCGATACGCTGTATTTTCGACTACGCCCAAACTGTCACGACCAAAAAATCCTTTTTTTAAATTTTTTTTTAAATTTTAAATTTTTGTTTTTTTTAATTTTTTTTTAATTTTTAATTTTTAATTTTATTTTTATTTTTAAATTCATAACATTTTTTTTTAATTTTTAATATTTTTTAATTCGTAACAACTTCTTCTTCTTTCCCTTTTTTTTTTTTTGATTTTTTTCTTTTTTGTTTTTAATTTTTAAATATTTTTTTAATTAATTAATTAATTTATTATTATTATTATTATTTTTAAATTTCAAAAAATTAAAAATAATTTTTTTTGTAATTCAAATTTTTTATTTTAAATTTAATTTTTTTTAATTTTTTTTTTTAATTTAATATTTTAGATTAATTATTTTTTAGAATTTAAAATTTATTTATTAAATTTATTAAATTTTAATTTAATTTAATTTTTTTTAATCTTTTATTTTATTTAGTTTTTCATTTTTAAAATTTATAAATTGTTTCATTTAAAATTTTTTTTTAATAATTTATGAATATATTTAATTATTTATGGTTTTTTTCATTTTTGTTTTTAATGATAGGTTTTTTATTTTTTTTAATTCTTTTATTTTAATTTTCTTTTCAATTTTCAATTTTGTGTTTTTTAATTTGTTTTTTGGTTAATTTTAAAATTTGTATTTTTTTCTTATTATTATTATTTTTAATTTAAATTTTTAAATTTAATTTTTTCTTTTGTATTTTATTTTTTATCTAAATTTTAATTATTTTTAATTATAATTATTATTATTATTATTATTTTATTATATGGTTTTTTTTTAATAAGTTAGAAAAAAATGTTTTTAATGTTTTTTTTATTTTTATTTTTTTGGTCAATTTTTGTTTTTGTTTTTTTTTTAAATTATGTGTTTCAAATTTTGTCATTGCTTTTGATATAATTTTTGAATATTTTTGTTTTTATTTATTTATTTTTGTTTAATTTTTTTATTTTTACGAGCTAATTTTGTTTTTTTTACATTTTTATTGGTTTTTTTTTATTGTTTATATATATATATATATATATATATATATATATATATATATATATATCTAAGTTTTTGTGTTTTGTACCAGCATGAAAATCTTACTCACAAAAAAAAAAAAAGGTTGATGCTGCATCAATACGTTTCAAAATTAGCATGAAAATCACCGCTCTAAAAAAAAAAAGTTGATGTTGCATCAATACGTTTCAAAATTAGCATGAAAATCACTAACATTTTAAAACAAATATTCATACTCCATAAATAAAAATATTAGTGTCAAAAATGTGCAAAAAAAAAAGAGGTGATTCTGCATTACCACTTTTCAAAATCAGGTGCTTTTTATGCTTCCAAAAAAAAGTAGGTAACAGTGCAATTACCTATTTCATCGGTAACAGTGTTAACTCCCCTTGGAGTTCCACTTTCTTCTTTTTAATTTCTTGTTGAGCTAACACATTGCCAGATTCTGTTTCGTTATAATTTTTGTTCTTGCTTCACTGGGATGGGCTTCTTTCCACTCTATCCGTGGTGTTATTTCTTGTTTTCTGCTCATCTTCTTCTGGTAGACCTCTATCAGTACTTGGATGTTCTACCTCCTGGTTTTGTTTATCTGACAGGCTTTTTAATATCTTTTCTTGGTCTTGCAATAATCATTCATTGTCCTTTCAGACACACACCATTTCCTCTTGCAAATTTTGAATGGTGTTCAACAGAAAACTGGTTTGGTGCAATTGCTCTTCCAGCAATCTGCTAGTTTGTTGATGTTGCTCCACACTTAACTGAACCCACATTTTTGGGTTTATCACAGTTTGCGCTTGGGGTTCCTCGGTGTCTTGGGGTAATGAAGTTGGTGCTCCCATCCTCATTATGCTATCTAAATTCTCTCACTCTCTTTCTTTGTGCATCAGTACACACACAGCTTAACTGTTAGTCGACCCTTAGGGTCCCAACGTATAACTGATGCTTTGATACCACTTGTCACATACACCAATATGAACACATACAAAAAAAATTTACCTACCTACTATCGGAGTTAAGAACTACCATATACAAATATGGACTTTACAATTATTAACATAGTTTTGTGTTAAATTTCCGCATTTATATCATTAAAACCTTTCATAAACGTTAATAATCATTCAATTATCATTCGGCTTGAATTATTTTGATACTCGCATTATTATTTATGTTTGGTTCAATGCTAAGGTTGCATGAATATGTGTAAATTTATGCCACATGGCGACAATATATATATTTCTTTTATTACTGCAATAAAACATCCCCAGCTACCACGACTAACTTCGCTAGCACCTCTGACTAAATTTAAGAGTCGAGGACTAGGTAATAACTCCAGAGTACAGCTGGGAGATTTCTTCGAAATCTGGTGCAATTACCCTGTGATCTCCACCATGTGTTTTGACCTGATCTACAACTGAGATTTTAGGCAGGAGTTGTCTTGAATTCTCCACCAAAACCCTAGCTTCTTTCCGGCATATGGCTGTGTATACTTACAGACTATGACAAATTTCATTTTATTTGAGTTTTCCGCTCTGCATACCTCTCGGTTCCTTTGAGAGAGACATGGCTCCGCCTCTATTACTCTTACACAGTCCACCAAGGTGTAAGCTTCGAGTTTCATTTTCTACATGTCAAATTCATCCTATTCGAGTTGGAAAAGCTGAAAGATTATGATTGTCTTGCGTCGTCGACTATACAAAGTTTTACTGGTTTCGACTTCTACATAACAGGTATTCCTTTGTTATTTTCTTTTTCTACCGAGAACAATGGTTAAATCTTTGTTTTCATTTGTTTTTTGTACTATCTACGAATTTTTATGAAACTTGGATTCTCATCTGAAGCAAATGCATTAACAAACTTCCTCTCTGTTTTTCTATTTCGCCCTTGACGCAAGGTAACGGGTTTTCCCTCCGCTAAATAGCTCTTACCTTTTTAGTTAAGGAGCATGCGAAAGGTTCAAAGTTCCGCAACCTCAGTTACTTGGGTTCGGCCATCACGATAGCGGATATTTTTCCAGGTTTTAATACTGATACATTTACCTTAACCGTCTTAGAGCTCATTCCTGTTTCTCATGGAATGCTGGAGGTTAAATCTTGATAGAATCTTTTCATTTTCGGCAGGAATCCGGAATGGTTTGTTTATTTACATATGACTGTTGTGAAGGGGAATTTCTAAACTAGATAGAGTTTCTGTAACTCATTTATTTCTCCTTCACAAAGGAATTTGCAATGTAAAAATTGACCTGTAATTGGATTGTGTGTTCGCACCTCCATTTTTGTGGTTTCCTATAATACGGCATAAAACATATTTTCTTTATATCATGTTGTTACTTCGTTAAAGCAAATGTTTATACCGAACATGGCTCTCTAGCCTCTTATATGCGACCTTCAGCCATGGTTATCTTAATGGAAATAATATTTACCGGTCTCTTTTTATAAACTGTTATGTCTATTGGGTAGAAACCCTCGGCCTACTAATGCCATGAGATTTTTTTCTAGTTGCTTATTTTATTCGGCATAGAAGCATTTGTTAAAGAATTTATATGATTTCTCATTTCCATGCATACAATGGTTTGAATTGAACATTTAATGAGAAAAATGATTGATCTTGCTATATATTTCCTTCTGTAGATTCTTTCTACTACATTTATGTATCCGAATCATTAACTTGGTGTCCGGACCACCATATTCTTAAGTCCGTGTACAGGCTAAATTTTAATGGTTGCAGACGATGTACCTTGGGTTTGGGTTTTACCTAGAACTAAGATCAATAGTCCATCTGACTCTTTTAACATTCTATTCTGGTTATTTTAGGCATAAATAGAAGATACAGCTTTCACTTTATAGAACAAATAAATTATTTATGTTTATAAAATTATAACTGTAATTGTCATAAACAACATTAAATATGAAAGTATATGTGTAACTTTTCTGTACTCCGTTTTCCTATTTTTTCTTTGTTCATTATGTTCTATGACAGTTATTATTACAGGATCCTACTTGTCAATAGCAACTGTTATTTATATTCAGTTTTACTATTTCTAGCATCCTTCATAACAGAGAAAGAATAAATATTACTTTCAGATTGTTCTGTCTTAAGCATTAATAACGGAGAAAGAATAAATAATACTTTCAGATTTTGTTCCCTTTCTTAAGCATTTTTTTTTTAATAATAGGACAGTATCTAAACGTCTGTATAACTGTGAACAAATTTCCATTTCAATACTAAATTACTCAGAATTTACAGTAATACTTATCTGTTTAGCAGATTCAAGCTGTGGTCCTCCCAACCATCAAGAGAGGCAATTACGTCCTCTTCTTGCCCCCGAGCCCAATCCTGGATGGTACGGGTTAAGAGTGGATTACTTTTCTGCTATGACCTCAGGACGCCCAGTCCAGTCAGTACCAGAAAATAATTTCTTTCTCAAGGATTTCTGAGTATTTTCCACTGGTCTCTACCAGCTCTGGAATTTCATACTCTTCCTTTGTCTCTGAACAGAACCCCTACTCCTCACTAGGATCAGTGTCTTATCCCCAGAGGAGTAGGTAACTGTTTCCAACCATCCCCAACCATTTCTAGTTCTTGGCACATTTACCATCAGATTTTTACTTTTCATAAGAAATTCTCTCAACTGATTTATTATTCATAACTAATTATTAGTCAAATAACTTTCCAGACAAAATAATAATTTAAGTCTTTTCTTCACAAAATAAATAAAATAAATGTCTTGTAACTAGTTAACACTAGTTATCTTTAATAAAGTTGTCATAGTACTGTTTTGTATTGGGAGATTTGGGACAGATGTAATGATGTAATACTTATGTTGAAGTAATACAAATCAACTTAAAAAGATGAAATTAGTAATATAAATAATTTAAAAAAATGAATACTTTTAGTTAATTTTTAGCAAAAATTTTGAGAAAATAATAATTTTATTTTATTGATAAAAAATTTATTTAAAAAAATTTAATATTTTTAAAAATAAAAATTATTTTTTAAAATAAGAATTTATTAGTTTATATTTATTTTAAAATTATTTTTATATTTATAAAATTTCTTTTCAAACATATGATAACCAAAAGTTAAAAATTGAAAATAATTAATATCATTAAGAAGTTAAGTGTCAAAGAAAAATAAATTTCAAAATTGACACATAATATCATAAATAATTTCAAAATGATATCATACATCAAGGATTATACTTTAAAACATGTCATCATTTCTATATTTAATATAGCACATTGTTTGAAAGAGTACGGGATACAAATTATAAGTTCTTTAAAATTATTTAAGTTGAGTTTATTTATTTATATGTTTTGGGGTTTATTTTTTTATAAGTTTATTTAAAATTTTGTAAAGATGGGTTGGAATTGTATATTTAAGTTATATAATTTATGTAATTTAAATGTTTTTAAAAAAATTTAGGATATTAAATTAATTTATATATTTAAAAATATAATTTGAATAATTAAAAATTATAATATTGTGAAAAATTGTAGCATTTTTTTTCAATGAAATAAACAAAACATAAAACAATTAAATTGAATTGTTTAGTTAATTAATTATTTAAAAAATGTATTTTATTATTTTAAAATGAAGTTCATATTCGTGGACATGTATACTTTTATTTCCTTTAAGGGAGTGGGATATGCAGGTGAAGGTGTGCATTTATATGCAAATATACTTATTCATAAATATACATTTTAGTGTAGTTTAAATGTTCTATGTTTTTATCTTTGTTTCATCATATTTTTTTCGATGAGTATTGCTCGAAATTTTACCATCAAATGTTGTGGAATGACAAACTTGAATTGCTAAATCTATATAGTTTAAATATTTTAGGTGCTTTCTATTACTTCAAATCTATATATACTTTTAAAAAATGGAAAAATAGAAATCTCACCAAGAATTGTATCACAAATTACGACGAAAAAGACAAAAATGTAGAATAGTTAGGCTTCGCCATATATCTTCACCCTTTGAAGATATTCGGTCCAAGGGTGTAAAAGTATATTTTTTGTACACAAATACACATGGTGGGAGTTAAATATGTGCAATAAGTATAAATATGTGTTGTGATACATCTTGATTCTTCACCCACTCTCTTGGAAGAAGTATATGTACATTTGTGTAGGTTATATAAATGTACACCTTCACCCCTTCCTTGAGGGTCGATGGTAAGAGTTGAAGGTGTGCATGGGAGCTAAAGGTGTGTATTGGTATGGATGATGAAGGGGTGAAGGTGTTCATATGACGTGCACAAATAACTAGGAGATAAATGTGTATATATGTATGACAAATGTACACTTAAGTTTGGGAAAAAATGAATACACATATATGAAAAACACACTTTTATTGTCCAAAATATGATATACACAAATAATTATGAGATAAATATGTATATATGTTATGACAAATATATATCTACATTCCAGAAAAAAAATGAACAAATGATTAAATATATATACAAAACACACTTTTATTATCCAAAATATAAGTGATAGTAGATAAACATACACATAAAACCATTTTAAGTTTCATAATATATAAAAATTAAATGACTTTGACCCCTATCTAATAAATTCACTATCTCTAATAATAATAGACAACATTAAATATGGGGTGCTTGATTGGGAGAATAGGCGGCGATGGAGCGAAGGAACCCTAGCTGCGTGTTTGAAGACTTGTGCCTTCTCTATTGGTTTCCTTCGAACTTTCCTTCCTCCTTATCTATTATTAGTCTATTACACTATTTTTTTCCTCTTTCACAGGTGTTTTTTTGCATTAATTTGGGGGTGGGAGGCTAGAAACCTAGTCACCCTTGCCCCTTGGTCCATGCTTCACATTTTTTAATGGAGCTAGCGATTTCGGGTTCTTCTTCGGTTGGCGTCACACTTTTTGCTAGTTTTCACAAGCAATGTTGAGGTTGTTTCTCAGATAGACATGGGGTCTTTTCACTGTTGTCCTCATTCCCGCTTTAATCCAGTCTTGAGTGACATATTCACTTATCATCTGGGATTAATGTTGGCTCCTTTCTTTGGGCCCTGTGGCCTCCTTCTCTTGCCTACGGGGTCTCTTTTTCTGGGCTTCTTCTGCGGGATCCTTATCTCAACTACACACCCTTGTCCTTGACAAGCTCCTTTTCGGCTGTCGCAACCTTCGTTTCGGCTTAGCAACTCTTTTCTTTTTTGTTTTCTTCTCGTGTATTCCTTTTGAAGCTGGTGATGGTGTTCATTGTTTTTCCTTGGATGTTTCCATTTTTTCTCGATGTCTTATTGCCTTCTTTTTGACCCACTATTTACTAGACCTTGGTGTGGATGAATTTATTGAATGTATTGGATTCCTATTGCGGGCTTCTTGTGATGCATTTTACATAGTGATTTTCAATGGGCCCGCATGCCTTGTATATTGATATTTGTATTAGTCATTTCTTGGCCCAGGATTGCATACTCACAAAGTACATCTACATAATGTAATTTTTATTTCATAAATAAAAACTGCAATTTTTTTCTCTAGAAAATATAAACAACATTAAACAATAAATTTACAAATATATACTTTTAAAAACGAAAATATGTTTTTATAAACATTGTTGAAATAAAGAAATATATTTATGCAAAACATTCTACATTTACTATTCAAAATATAAATGATAGAAAATTAAAATATACATTTATATAATTTTACGAATGACTTTAACTTATATCTAATATAGCTTATAAGATTAGCTGATTAATAATCACCTTAATAATAAAGAGTTAGTTCTCATGAAATTCTAAGTTCAAACCTCATAGGTTAACCTTAAAAAAATTTCTTATATCTAATACACTTTATATAAAACTTTCGCATTTTCAACTCAAACCACTATCTCTAATAAAACAACATTAAACAGTAAATTTACAAATTATATCTTTAAAAATAAATTTACATTTGTATGTATACATAGTTGAAATAAAAATATACATTTATACAAAGCATTCCGCATTTACTAACCAAAATGTAAGTGGTAGAAAATTAACATATACATTTATATAATTTTCCGAATGGCTTTAACTTATATAATACACTCTATACAAAACATCCCTTATTTTCTAGCCAGAACGTAAGTGGTAGAAAATTAAAACATATATTTATATAATTTTCATAATGACTTTGATTTGTATCTAATTTACCCACCAAGTAAGCACAAACAACCTTAAACAATAAATTTTGATACATTGTTTCTAGAACATTAAGCACAACAATTAAAATTAATACTTAGACATTTATACATGGAGAGTTACATGGTAATCAGCATCAGGCAAGCGCATGCATGTTTTCGTTTGTGGGATGCAACAAGTACAATGTTTCATTTTTTTATTTTTTTATTTTTGGGTGTATTTTGTATTTTTTTAAACATCATTATGCTTTAGGTGTGGTTTCTTTTCCCATAATTACATGGAAAAATAATGTTTTTTTTAAATCCAATTTTAGAATTAGAGGATGTTGAAGTACCCAATTTCCAACTGAGCTCATGGAATGACCATCATGTGAGGGAATAGCTTAATTTAGATACAAAAATTTCTTATAGAGGAAGTCCAAAAAGAGCTATTAATGGACCCACTTATTTCTAAAGAATCCATATCTACAAAAACATGTTCCAATTTCTTCCCTTTATGTACATTCATAAAAACATTTATTCCCATGTTGCATCAATTACACAATTATCTTGAAACTTGTTTTCCTTCAAGACATTTGGTCAAACTCATCCTTACAATAATTTAATTTGATAGACCAATTCATTACACAACTGTTAAGCAGGTAAATCCTCTTTGTGAACAGAGACGATCCCTTTAGCCCTAGAGTGGGTCTAGAAACAAAGAGACATGCTAGAGTGTAGGTTCCTAATTACTGAATAAAAAGAGGACACAGTAGATCGACCTACCTGGAGACCAATGTTGTCGTCACGGCTGTAGTGGTGGTGGCCTCTCGCTCCTGCCTTGGCAAGTGGAAATCCTTCTATAGTCATGCTCGGATACTTGCACATAGATCAGCAAACAAGAACAACATATGACATAATAACTTCATTCTTAACTACTAGCCAGTCAAAGAGGGCTAAGCATATTGCATTAAAAAAATGACATAACGCAAAATGGGAACCAAACAATAGTCACATATATGTATTGACAGAAGGAAGAGTTACAACCAAAGCTTTGACGTCGCAGTCTCCTCCAACCAAAGCGCGTCTCGGATACTTGTTAGGGGATTCAGACATGATGAGGGCATAGACTTAAGCTCTCTCAACGAAGTTCCTTCTTGTTCTATCTCTTCAATAATGCAATTGTAGTATATTCAATTCTCCATGTTCAGCTAGCTTATGCAAGGAGAGATAACTTATTTTTATAGAGGAAAAGGAGGAGGTTAGTATCCCTACAAAGGTGGAAGGGAGGCCTATCCTTTAGGAGGTTCCCACAAGAGGTGGAAACCATAAACTAAAGGAGGGAGTCCGTGGTTATTCTGTCCAACCACTCCCAATGACTCATCCTCGAAGTTGTTAGAGTGGAATATCTCCCTCTATTTTTAAAAAACATTCCATAAACAGCTTGGCGCAGGTGGCTAACTAGGACAGAGCGCCAACTGGCGCGGGGCCCAGTGTTAATCTTCCTCATTAGTGCGAAGGTAGAACTGACTACTTGCGCCAAGGAAAAAACAGGGGTTTCTGAAGCTCCGCTTAGGGAATTGTCAATAGAAGGAATATTGCTCTCATGTAAAGGGATGCAATGATGGTCTTTGCAATGCATGACACTTCTAATTAGTCACAGAAATGACCCTCCAATGTGCGAGATGGGGATTGCAGGGACAGTGAAAAAATGTTGTGTAATAGATGCCCCCTAAAGCATGAGGTCCGAAGGAGAGGGAGGGGAAAAATGCTTTACGAAAACGCGTTCGAACCAAACACTGTTGTGAGAAAACCTGCAATTACAAATACAACTGATATCTTTGATACATGAATATGTGGTATGGGTGCAGCCATCCATAATAGGGTACATAAAAACTGAGATCTGAGGTATGGACGCAGCCATCCAGCAAAAATGATCAAAAAATAGACTCAGGTATGGTCGCAGCCATCCAATCAAAAGAGTCACACAATAAGTCATGATAATCCACAAGAACCCGCATCTTGGATCTTATCAGACAAAATCTAGGGTCTTGCGCTCCATCTCGACCCGAACAAGTACAAATTCAAGCATGTGAATATATGAGCTGAAGTCAAACATGCAAGAAAACCGCCTGATTACCAGCCAATGATGAAAACTGTTAACAGACGTGAGAGAAACCACCAATAATGACAATGGCCCTCAAGGTACAAAAGGTACAATCCACAGAATGTGAACAGTGATCTAACGTCGAACACCCGTAGAATCACTCGATCAAAGGCCAATGATGTGGACCTTGTGTCAAATGCGAAGAACTTGCCATTGAGGCATGCGGGCTCCAAGGTACCGGAAGGGAGTCTCTAGATCAGATTTCTGGATAATGAGTTGAAGTCGACAGGAAGTGACCTGGTTGAAGGAGGGCCATAATGTTTCCCACATCATCGACACGAGACAGAGGAATATGATGATAGTGAATCAGGACCAACAGAGAATCAAAGGGAGGTTGAAAACTGCAGAGACAAACTTCTCTTGAACATATCAACGACACAACATTGGATTTGGCAGTATTTGACATCAAGGTATCTGAGGTCATGATGACATGGCAAAGAGAAAATGAGAGGTCAAAAGAGATTACCCAAACCCATGGAGGAAAAAATGACGAAATGAGATGTCCCCAACCTGACATGAATGCAGACAAGTGTCATGTTCAAGAGCGACACACTGCCAACATAACTAAAACTTGGTTCCATTTCCCCCCCACCATTTCTAGCGAGTACCCCAATTATTTTTTTAAAACAAGCTTGAAGGGGATAGCATATGCTTGCAATGTAAGTTTGTCCTTCGGACAAATCCAACTTAGTACATTTTACGAGCCCTAGGAAAGAGGAACTCAAATAACATCATGGTGACGAAGTCTGATGTCATCAGGGTTTAACGAGTTCGAAAAGGGAGAAATCGACATCTTTTCATGTTTAGGGAGTTTGAAAAGAATGCGGAAAAGAAAACTCCAACATGGCCCTTTTCGTAAATAGTCTCTCAAATCTGAAAAGGTAGAAAACAATATCTGAAAGAACCTCTTAGTCGCGATAGGATAAGGTATTCCTTTTTCGTAAATAATCCATCCCAGCCCGAAAAAGGGGTAAATGTATACTGGGTAGATATCGTTTCACAGCCATTTAACAAGTTCAAAATGACAAGAACCACGTCAATCTTTTCAATTTTAGAGAGTCAGAAAAGAGCTGAAAGATGACTCCACCTGGAGGAACGAGTGGTATTAAGGGTAGCAATTGGTTCCAGTAATGGCGGAAATTATCAGAACAAATAAAGACTAAGAGGCTAGCTAACAAGACCACTCATTGCAGCAGTTCCTCAGGAATGGCCAAAACAACCAAGTGAAGGCATATGATCGGCTGAGAAGATGGTAACAGTGGAATGAGAAAACCAAGGCACATCTGGAAAAACGGGCTGATAAAATGGCAATCACGAGAGGTAAAATGGGAATGGTTTCATTTTTACACAAGCTTGAAATTCGGAAACTCTGCTTGAGGTTGGCTTCATTTTTACACAAGCTTGAAACTTTGTAGAAAACTATTCTTGAAACCAGTTTCATTTTTACACAAGCTTGAAATGGAAACAAACTATGCTTGAAAAGGTGGGCATGCCCCCCAGCATGGTGACTCAATTCGAGGTACATGCCCCCCAAGCTTCAGTCCATATGAAAGGTAGATGGAGTGAAGGTTCAAAGTACGAGATCAAGAGAAATACTCAACTAGGATTTTATGAGATCGGATCAAACACTCGAATTTTAAAGGGAACTTGTTTCATTTTTTAACGAGGTTGACACAGTAAAAGAACTATCCTCATGACCTAATTCATTTTTTAATGAGGTTGACATAGTAAATGAACTATCCTCGGAAGAGCTTGTTTCATTTTTTAAGGAGCTTGACACAAGGAAACAAACTATGCTCCGACGAACTTGTTTCATTTTTTAGGGAGTTTGACACAAGAAAACGAACTCTGCTCCGACGAGCTTGTTTCATTTTTTAAGGAGCTTGACACAAGAAAACGAACTCTGCTCTGGTGATCTTGTTTCATTTTTTAAGGAGCTTGAGACAAGTAAACGAACCATGCTCCGACAACCTTTCATCATGACGAATAAGAGGTCATGGCTTCCAAGAGGGCTAAGCATCTTGCATTAAAAAAATGACATAACACAAAATGGGAACCCAACAATAGTCACGTGTATGTATTGATAGAAGGAAGAGTTACAACCAAAGCTTTGACGTCGCAGACTCCTCCAGCAGGGTTCAGCCGAAGCACGTCTCGGATACTCGTCAGGGGATTCGGACGGGATGAGGGCATGGACTTAAGCTCTCTCAACGAAGTTCCTTCTTGTTCTATATCTTCAAGAATTCAACTGTAGTATATTCAATTCTCCATGTTCATCTAGCTTATGCAAGGAGAGATAGCTTCTTTTTATAGGGGAAAAGGAGGAGGTTAGGATCCCTACAAAGGTGGAAGGGAGGCCTATCCTTTAGGGGGTTCTCACAAGAGGTGGAAACCATAAACTAAAGGAGGGAGTCTGTGGTTATCCAACCACTCCCAATGACTCATCCTCGAAGTTCTTAGTGTGGAACGTCTGCCTTTATTTTTTTTTTCAATTCCATAAACAACTCGGCATGGGTGGCTAACTAGGACAGAGCGCCAACTGGCACAGGGCCCAGTGTTAATCTTCCTCATTAGCGCGAGGGCAAAACTGACTACTCGCGCCAAGGCAAAAACAGGGGTTTCTGAAGTTCTACTTATGGAATTGTCAACAGAAGGAATATTTCTCTCATGTAAAGGGATGCAATGATGGTCTTTGTAAGGCATGACACTTCTAATTAGTCATAGAAATGACCCTCCAGTGTGCGATATGGGGATTGCAGGGACAGTGACAAAATGTTGTGTAACAACAACAATGTGTCTTTGTGGCTTCCTTTTGGCACCACCTATGATACACAAAATGTAGTGACCATCGCGACAATAAGAACATGTTATTTTAACGGAAAAATTAAAAAAAAACCAAACTACACCATCTCATACAACAAAAAATGCCTAATAAAAAGGCTTCAAATCACCCCAAGTGAGGCTAGAAAAAATGTTCATCTCCCATTATAAGTTGTGTCTATTTTTAAACCAACCATTGACACATAGAAATAAAAATTGAAGACATTATGAAGAGGCAACATATCCCCCTATTTCCAAAAATTTACACAATATAACCCACATTTAATTCACCTAATCACCATTTTTGTCCACCATTTTGCTCCATATAGGTGTTGAAGCTTCCAAAGGATAGCAAGGATATATGAAATCAAGCCATAACTCCCCATCCCATCATGCGAATGTCATGTCGAGTGTTGAATGAAATATGTTTCATCATGCGAATGTCATGTTGAGTGTTGAATGAACTATGTTTCATGATATTAGTATTAGACTATGGCGTTGCAATCCCCCATAATAATATACAACCTTTCAAATTTAAGCAATCTTTTCTCAACTTGAACACCATTTAACTTTTTCCTTCTTTGAACTTCCCAGGAAGAAATATTAAACATTTAAAATTATATTTGTGTGGTACACGTGCATGAGAGAGGGGGGAACCGCTAAAATTACATCCCTATGGGGAAAAATGAATTGAGTTAGGGGAGGTAGGTGTGGGAGACTTCATAATTCTTATTAGGCTTGTATCTTAATCACCTTCCATGGAGATTACCCTTATGTAATTTGGTCCAATAAATTCTTCAAAAATCATAAGGTTTTGAGGGGATTGAATATTATCATGTCATGTGTGGACAAAACATTTTGACGGATTTATAAGTCAATCATATGATGGATTTGGACAAAAGCCTTATAAGGGAAAATGGGAGGAGGAAAGAAAGTACGTATAATTTACAAATGAAAGATCATTTTGTGAATTTTTTTTTTTTTTATGAATTCCTTTTCTTAGCACTAACTTTATGAGTTTAAGTTTTGAGAAATTATTTATAAAAAAAAAATCATATCAAAATTTTTATTTTTATTTGCATTTTTTTAAACTAATAAATTAGGGTTTAGATAAGTATATAGACTTTAATGTTAGTGCAAATTGCATTATATTTTGAAAAAAAATATATTTATTTTAATTTATTAGAGATAATTTAATATAATAATGTATTTGTTGAAAATAATTTATGGGGGAGTTATTATGGAATGATTTCCGTATGAACTTCATCTTTGATTTTTTTAAATTTATTTTTTATTATAAATATAAATAATATAGATTTTTTAATATAACACAATATTTTTACATTAAAAGTTTGTGTTTGAAGATGTAACATTATAGCAAGAGTAAAAAGAAATTACAAAATGAAGATAGTTTAGGTTTAACTTGATATAAATAATTTTTTTTAATAAATAAGTCTTTTATTTTATAATTATCATATGTATAAATCCTCCAAAACAAGCCTAGAATAAAAAAGAAGTATACTCCATAATAACTAGTTTATGCAAAGGCCCTCATTCCATATAAGGAGCTACAATATTTGAATGTGGAACTAAAACATTTCCATGACTAATATAGTTACTAAAGAAGAACAAAATCGGTTGTCCTAATCCTTGCGTTGTTGTAACTCCTCAATTTGGAATCAAAGGCTTCAATTTCATCTTTATTCAGTCGAAGTTGAGTCCTCTAATCCAACAATATCTCCATTATTGCAGCTAAACTAGTTTCCCACTGATTATCCTGAATCTGGAGTTGAAGCATGATCAAGTGCTCAAATAATATAATATGTCCACTTCTCCCTTCGAACACATAGTTGAGTTGTGAGCTTCAAAATCCATCAAGACCAAATCCTAATGATGTGATTAATCCGAAAGACATTTATCTACATTGTGGATCACAAAAGTCTTAGATCTAACAAAATTAAATTTGTCGGAATGGTGTGGAACCTGAACGTCCACGTAGATCTCGTCTTTCTCAATCCGGCGCAACTTGTTTTGCAGAAAACCGACACAGTATGCTCCCAGAAACAAATTCTGTTCGTTTTCCCAAACAAGCAAAAGTTTCAAAAAAATGATAGTTGATTGGGAAAATTTTGGGCCAATGGAAGGTTTTAATTATATAAAATGGGCGCTTTTAATTATATAAAATGTGGTCGAATTAATTTTTTAATTCGACCACATTTTATATAATTAAAAAGTTCGACCTTTAGGCCTTGGGACACATTTTAACTAGCCCACAATTTCTGCCGAAATTCCACCAATTTGTCGCTCGATTAACGAATTATGGGTAAAATTTGTAGGACGGTTCGAGATTTTGGGGAATTTTTAGAGCAACTAGCAGCAAAGCTAGGGAAACTCATAACTACTTCAAATTTTGACCAGTTTGGGAGAAGAAAGAGGCTAGACAAGCATTTTTGACAGTTCTGAAGCTAATGGAATAGGTTTTGAAGTCATTTGAGCACTATAAACTTATGTAATCACTATTTTTGAGCATACTGATATAGGGCCAAGCCATTGGAAGCTGGAACAAGGAGACGTAGCCCAGGAGGGGTGAACTCCTTCATCACTTGCTATGTTGCGGTTATTTTTATGGTGTATTTGTCTGATGTTTTCTTCTATTTTAGAGTTTAGATTTATGCTTTATGTTTATAGGAATTTAACATAAAGGCTCATGAAACTTAATTTTAACACTTGCAATTTATACATCCTCAAGCACATTTACATTTAGATCTCATACAAATCAAGTTTGGCATTAGAGCATATTTTTTCTTGTTGTTGTGAGGGTTTAACTGTTTTCAAGTATATGTGATTCTTACAAGGTTGAAGCTCAAGAGAGGAGAAGGAAATCTTGTGATTTCAAGTCCTCAAGTGAGGTCAAGGACAAGGAGAGCAAGTTTTCCACAATCTCCACCATAAATTCTACGTGAAATTGTAGTTGAAGCTTCATCAAGTATGTCGCATGAAGGAGAGCCTGAAAATATGTCAGAGGATGAAAAAGCCTTCAGGAAAGCATTCTTTTATATGAAAAGAATGGTGAAAGTTCTCTATGAGGAGAGAAGCACAAGGATGCAAGGTGAGAGCTCCAATTCTCCAAAGGGAGATAAGTCTTCAAAAGGAGAAGGAGAAGGAGAAGATGGAGATAAGCCTACAAAATGTATTGGGAATGGTGAAAAACCACCTTTGACACCACCATTCTCCTCACCACCATCCTCACCATCATCTTCTTCCACAACAAGCCCTTCACAAACACCTCCACAATCTCCAAAAGGTCATGGTAAAACTCCATTTTTAAATCTTGACATTAAGTTTGATTTTCCTATGTATGATGGACAGGTAGATGCTAAAATATTGTACAATTGGGTACATCAACTTGATGTGTATTGCAAGATACAAAGAATCAAGGATGATGACACCAAGATTCAACTTGCTTCATTGAGATTAGAAAGTGCAACTCTTATTTGGTGGGAACCCAAAACTCAAGAGGGCATGAAGAAACATGATAAGGTTTTAACCTCTTGGATTTATTTTTTTGCTGCCTCAAAGAGACATTTTTATCCATTAGCATACATGAAAAAGGCTATAATGGATTGGCTAAACTTTAGGAAAGGTAAAGGAAAAAGTGTTCAAAGCTATACTCAAGAGTTTATGAGAAGAGGAATAATTTTGGGTGTAGATTTGACATCTCGATAAACTTTGCTAAAGTACATTGGAGGTTTGCGTAGTTACCTAAGACATACTTTTCTCATGTTTAACCCTTCAAATTTAGATAAAGTATGCATACAAGCCACACATCTAGAGGCAAGAGGGAAACATGTTTAAGAGGAGACAAGTGAGGATACCTTTGAGTCTGAAGAGAAAGGAAAGGGTAAGTTCAACTGTAAAGGTAAGAAGAATGCTTCCATCAAGATGGAGAAAGAAAAAATCACATGCAAACATTGTTCCAAAGATGGGCATGATGAAGATCATTGCAGGAAACTTCATCTAAAGATGAGACCCAACACACTTAAAAATAAGAAGGAAAAGACAACTGCAACAATAACACATGATTTAGGTTCTGATTCTAGAGACAAAACAAAGATCACCACAATGGGTTTGAAAGGTAAGCAAAATTGCAAGTACTAGTTATTCAGGTTCTCAAAATAATACTCAGGATGATGAAACGAGAATTGATATTTTCCATGTTAGAGTCATTTCAAAGCATACCAAGATTGACACCCTATTTGATAGTGGTTCACAAGAAAATCTTATTTCAAAATACTTAGTCAAGAAGTTGAATTTAGAAACCATTCCTCATCCAAGACCTTATCCTTTAGGTTGGATATGTAAGAATGAAATTTTCAAGTGACGAGGAACTGCATACTTAGATTTGCAATCACTGCAAACTTTCTTGATGAAGTTGAACTTGATGTTGTTCCGCTTGATATTTCTGGTATTGTTTTGGGTAGCCAATATCTTTATGATATAAGAGAAATATTTCATTGCCATGAGAATAAGTGTCACTTGTTCAAGAATGGGATTGAGTATATTGTTAGAGCACATAGTAAGAAGACGAGTTTGTCTCTTATGCATGCTAGACAAATGAAGTGAATTGTGAATGCTAGTGAAAATATTTCTTTGTTAATGTTCAAGCATCAAGAATTTGTGAATGAAGCCTTTCAAGGTGATGCATCAAATGAAAATTCTGATTTCATTGAGTTTTCTAATGGTTGTCATAAGATGTTTCAAAAGTATAACACGTTGCCTCCAAAAAGAGGTCAAAAAGATGAGAAAGAATTGCAGCAACATGCATCATTGTTGAGCAGTGATGTGAACAAAATGTCAGTTCAAGAGAGTGCAAAGGTCAAAGAGCAAGTGCCACAGAAATTCGACAAAGAGGGAATTGGGTTCAAAAGTTCTTCATGTGGGTTTCACAAAGTATTGTCTTTGAAATGGGATGCTGCATGGCGATGACGATCACGTTTGGTCAAGAGTCAAGCCAAGTACAAGGCAAGAAAAGCTAAACATCGTCATGTTGACAATCTTCTTTAAGTTTACTTTGATTGACGACCGAGGTGGTAACATGTTTGTTTCTTCAAGGAAATTTTTCTATTCTACAAATTATGGGAAACTGCAGCAAGATGGTATCTACAACAACAAGACAGGGTCTCCAGAATCAAGGGAAAAGATCAGTTTTAATGAAAAACTCAAATTGTTGAATTCAGGTAAATTCCAGTGGATTGATACTGGAAGGGTGAGGGGGTTATACCCTCATCCAAATGTTCAGTAATAAAAGAGATTTTGGGGTCTAAAAGCTTCTAGTGGGGAGGAGCGATTAGGTGCTAAAAATATGCTCAAAAAATGAAATTTGTCGAAATGGTGTGGAATCTGAATGACTGCGTAGATCTCGTCATTCTGAATCCGGCACAACTCGTTTTGCGGAAAACTGACACCATATGCTCCCAGAAACGAGTTTTGTTCGTTTTCCCAAACAAGATTTTTTTTCAAAAAAATGACAACTGACTGGACAATTTTTGAGCCAGTGGCAGGCTGCCAAGTAGTCTCTTCTGATTAGTCAAAAGTCAATTTTTTTTTAGCCTGCCACAACTTGACACCTTAACTCGATTGATGATCACCTTAATAATAAAGAATTAGTTCTCATGAAGTTCTAAGTTCAAACCTCATAAGTTAACCCAAAAAAAAACCTTATATTTAATACACTTTATATAGAACTTTCATTTTCAACTCAAATCACTATCTCTAAGAATACACTATATAAAACTTTCATTTTCAACTCAAACCACTATCTCTAAGAATAGACAACATTAAACAATAAATTTACAAATTATATCTTTAAAAATAAATTTACGTTTGTATATATATACATAGTTGAAATAAAAATATACATTTATACAAAGCATTCCGCATTTACTAACCAAAATGTAAGTGGTAGAAAATTAACATTTACATTTATATAATTTTCAGAATGGCTTTAACTTATATAATACACTTTATACAAAGCATCCCTCATTTTCTACCCAGAACGTAAGTGGTAGAAAATTAAAACATATATTTATATAATTTTTTGATAATGACTTTAATTTGTATCTAATATACCCACCAAGTAAGCACAAACAACATTAAACAATAAATTTTGATACATTGTTGCTGGAGCATTAAAATTAATAGCAGCAGGCAAGGGCTCTTATGTTTTCGTTTGTGGTATGCAACAAGTACAATGTTTCATTTTTTTCTTTTCTTAAAATAATAGGTATATTCTGTATTGGCGTATGCAACAAGTACAATGTTTTAACTCTTCTTTATTTTTATTTTATAATTTGAATACTAGGTATATAAAGGTGTTTGGTCAAATTGTAGAGTGGGATAATACAAAATTTGAAAAAATAATTATAACCATTAGTTTAAAAAAGTTAACTCCATATATTAAGGTAAGATTATAATTATTTTTTATAAATAAACAAAGTATTATATTAGGATAGATATATTGTTTT
Source organism: Pinus albicaulis (assembly GCA_034641835.2). Classification (NCBI taxonomy): domain Eukaryota; kingdom Viridiplantae; phylum Streptophyta; class Pinopsida; order Pinales; family Pinaceae; genus Pinus; species Pinus albicaulis. The sequence continues at coordinate 787,657,060 of CM076575.1, read as the reverse complement.
ACAAAATAATTAAATTATTGGAGATAAGGATTATTGATTATTGGGCCTAAGTTACATTTCAACATCATTATGTTTTAGGTGTGGTTTCTTTTCCAATGATTACATGGAAAATAATGCTTTTTTTTAATCCAATTTTAGAACTAGAAGATGTTGAAGTACCCAATGTCTAACTAAGCTTATGGAATGACCATCATGTAAGGGAATATCGAAAGGACAAGTACTATTTGATTTAGACACAAAATTTTCTTATAGGGGGAGTCCAAGAAGGGCCATTAATGGACCCACTCGTTTCTAAAGAGTCCATATCTACAAAAACATGTTCCAATTGCTTCCCTTTAAGTACATTCATAAAAACATCTATTCCCATGTTGCATCAATTACACAATTATCTTGAAACTTGTTTTCCTTCGAGACATGTTGGTCGAACTCATCCTTATAATAATTCAATTTGATAGACCAATTCATTACACAACAATGTGTCTTTGTGGTTTCCTTTTGGCACCACCTATGATAACACTATAGTTCTACCATTTCATACAAAATATAGTGACCATCGCGACAATAATAACACACTATTTTAACATAGAAATCAAAACAACCAAACTACACACCATTTCATATACAAAATATGCCTAATAAAAAAGCTTCAAATCACCCCAAGTAAGGCTAGAAGCAATGCTCATCTCTCATTGGAAAATTGTGTATATATTGAAACCAACCATTCACATAGAAATAGAAGACATTAAGAGGAGGCAACATATCCCCTATTTCCAAAAATTTACACAATGTAACCCACATTTAATTCACCTAATCACCAGTTTGCTTGTTGAAGCTTCCAAAAAATAGCAAGGATATATGAAATCAAGCCATAACTCCCCCATCCCATCATGCGAATGTCATGTTGAGTGTTGAATGAAATATGTTTCATGATATTAGTATAAGAATATGGTGTTGCAATCTCCCATAATAATATACTACCTTTCAAGTTTAAGCGATCTTTTCACCTTTAACTTATTCCTTCTTCTAACTTCTAAGGAAAAATAATATCATGGGACTATAGTAATCACATGGCTCACTTAGCATTAGTTTGTGTAATGCTTAATTAAGTTCTTGTAACACTTAACCAAACTTTTTAGGCGTTGAAACTCGGAAGACCAATAGTTGTATCACATATATTTATTCTGTCCTTTCATATTAAATCCCTGAACTATCCCATTACCAGATTTGTACCCAGTTGTTCACTGACTTCAGGAGCAAACTGGATCTAAAAAACCGCTACAGCATGCTAGATTCATTGTGAGCGAGCGCATGTAGTGCATGCAGGTGGTTCTATAGTCGATGGGTGTCGCAATGGTCGCCATGCGTGTTCTATTCTACGGGTGTCCAAATAACCGCCTTAGGTGTTCTATTACACGGTTGTTTGAATGTCGCCACTACTATTTCTTTTTCGCTTAGGCAGGGACTAGCAGCCACGCTGCTATTCATCTTGTTAGGCTTGTATCTTAATCACCTTCCATGGAGATTACCCTGATGTCATTTCGTCCAACAAATTCTTCAAAAATTGTAAGGTTTTGAGGGGATTGAATATTATCATGTCATGCCTGGACAAAACATTTTGACGGATTTATAAGTCAATCATGTGATGCATTGGGACAAAAGCATTATATGGGAAAATGGGAGAGTAAAGAAAGTATGTATAATTTACAAATGAAAGATCATTTTGTGAATATTTTTTTATGAATTTCTTTTCTTATAAGTGACTTTATGAGTTTAAGTTTTGAGAAATTATTAAAAAAAAAAAATCATATCAAAATTTTTATTTAATTTTTTTTTTTTTTAAACTAATAAATTGGGGTTGAGATAAATATATAGATTTTAATATAAATGCGAATTGCATTGTAGGTAAAAAAAATTTATATTTATTTTAATTTATTACAGATAATTTAATATAATAATGTATTGATTGAAAATAATTTATGGGGAGTTATTATGGGATGATCTCTGTATGAATATAACTTTATTTTTAGCCAGTATGAAATTTATTTTTATTTTATAAATATAAATAATATTGATTTTTTAACATAACACAATATTTTTATATTAAAAGTTTGTGTTTGAAGATGCAACATTATAGCAAGAGTACAAAATGAGGATAGTTTAGGTTTAACTTGATATAAATATTTTTTTTTTAATGAAGAAGTCCCCTATTCTATAACTATCATATGTATAAATCCTCCAAAACAAGTCTAGAATCCAAAAAAAATTACACTCCATAATAACTAGTTTATGCAAAGGCCCTCATTCCATATAAGGAGCTATAATATTTGAATTTGGAACTAAAACATTTCCATGACCAATATAGTTACTAAAGAAGAACGAAATCGGTTGTCCCGATCCTTACCCTGTTGTAACTCCTCAATTTGGAATCAAAGACATCAATTTCATCTTTAGCTAGTCGAAGTTGAGTCCTCTAATCCAACAATATTGGTTGAAGTTGAGTCCTCTAATCCAACAATATCTCCATGGTTGCAGCTAAACTATTTTCCCACTGATCAAAATGAATATGGAGTTGAAGCATGACGAGGTGCTAAAAAATATGCTAAAAAATGAAAATTTTCGGAATGATGTGGAACCTGAACGACCGCATAAATATCGTCATTCTGAATCCGGTGCAACTCATTTTGCGGATAACCGACACCATATGCTCCCAAAAACGAGTTCTGTTTGTTTTCCTAAATAGACAAAATTTTCAAAAAAATGATAGCTCACTAGAAAAATTTTGGGCCAGTGGCAGGCTGCCACATGGCCTCTTCTGATTGATCGAAAGTCAAATTTTTTTGGGCCTACCACAACCTGACACGTGGCAGGCCTTGAATGGTGTTGGGTGAGCAAATTTCTATTGGTTGGAAGATGGCTAACCACATGTTGCCATGTGGCCCAACCGAAGGCCGCCACATGGCAGCACGAGGGCCACCAAAATTTTGGTTAAGGTCTAAATTACCTCCACAGGAATCGAACGCTGAACCTCTCTTCAAAAAACACAACGTCCTAGCCGGTTGGGCCACCATGCTCCTTCTTAAACTATGCACTTGAAACCCTATATAAGTTTGATGCACAGAGGAGTTGGGGTAAGGGGCCAGGGATTAGCCCCGACTCCCCCATATATGTAACCATATGATCCCTTAGCGGAACCGTGGGCGCTTTTTAAAGGCCTCACTGAAATTTTTAATTAAATATAAATATATATATATATATATATATATATATATATATATATATATATATATATATTTTTTTTTTTTTTTTTTAATTCGACCACTTTTTATATAATTAAAAAATTGGCCTTTAGGCCTTGGTACACATTTTAACTAACCCACAATTTCCGCTGAAATTCCGCCAATTTGTCGCTTATTTAACAGATTATGGGGCGAATTTGTAGGACGGTTCCAGATTTTGGGGAATTTGTAGAGCGACTGATCCAAGATATTTAGCTTCGAGATGGAATAAAGAATTACATGTAAAATTGCATCTTAACCATGAAACTTAGAAGGCATGAAACAAGAAGGGAGAAGCACATAAAACCATGCAAAGAAGATAAGAACTTGATAATGGAGCTCGTCCAAGAGGGACTACAGCTCCGGGCCCTGCTTAATCAGTGGGGAGGCCCTCTTTCATTAAGTGGCAACTAAAATGAAAGTACAAGCATCAATGGAAAATTACACCCTTATATCTCTAATATGCAAAATGGCCTATAAATGGAGACCTCTGTTGCAGAAACAGACAACACCGTCAGATTCCTGAGAGGTGTAGAATCCATATAAAATTTGTCCAATTGGACTCTGGACGATTATGGGCCCTCTAGAAATTAGCTCAAATCATGGTTCCACCTACCCCTAGAAAGGCTTAGGGTTCCGCTGCCCACCTCGAACTTCATGCCGCTCCTAGTCTACCTGGGCGTAATGTATAAATCATGGGTATAAATACTTTTTGTTGGGTAGACTTCCCAAAGGGAGTCGCTAGCCCAACGGTTGAGATCCGTAATATTGGGGAGGAGGTCGAGTGGTCAAACCCTGCCCCCTCCCAAACAGGTCCGCATTTGTTAATTTCCCAATGCATATGTATATATATATATATATATATATATATATATATATATATATATATATACCATATATATATATATATATATATATATATATATATATATATATATATATATATATATATATATATTTTTGGGGGGGCGAGGGTTGCAGGTCCGCCTCGTCCTTATCTCCGTCATTTATCATTGTATGGAAGGGGGGGCGGTGGGGTTGACAGCCCGCGTCCCTCCCAAACTTGTTTATTATTGTTGCGGTGGTTGGGGCAATGGGGTCATGGCCATCAGCCCCACCCCCATTATAAATAATATATTTTTATTCGTTGGGATAGGGGCAGGGGTCATGGCCCGTCCCTATTTTTTATATATTTTTTTGTTTTCTTTAACCATATAGGATATTTCTGAATTTCTTGATTTTTGACCAAAGGAGTCAATTTATCGGTCCCATAAATTCATCAGGAATCCGGTGGCTGAATTTCTGCAGATATGTTGCCTCCTTAAGTTGCCAAGTCATCCAGTCAACCTACCAACTTTGACCATCTCTAACTTTCACATACGAACTTGGTTTGACGAACCGTTCGCACCGTTGCGATTAGGACAACGAGATATTCAAAATGACACTGAGTTTGCCACATTTTAGCCACTTTTAATTTTGATCCTTTTGTACTTTCCACTGGTGTGTAGATCCACCTGGATCAACGACTAGCAACAAAGCTAGGGAAACTCATAACTTCTTCAGTTTTTGACCAATTTGGGAGCATAAAGAGGCTAGATAGGAATTTTTGATAGTTTTGAAGCTAATGGAGTAGGTTTTGAAGCCATTGTGTTGAAAATGCAACAAGATGATGGAGCTTAGTGAAATGAAGTCGCCGTCACTAAGTGGGCCCGCAGGCTATTTTTGGCGCAAAGTCTATTTTTAGACTATGTCTATTTTTAGACATATGGAGCATGGTCTAGGAGTTGCAGTATGCTATTCTTGGATGATTGGTCGAGTTGGTAAAAATGGATGGACCTCTATTTTTAGACATATAGGTCGAAGTCTATTTTTAGACTGCCTGTCTAAAAATAGGTCAGTCAAATATTATTAGCCCTTAATAATATTTAGACTCTAAACTTCAGTTTATTCTCTTGGAGCACTTCAGTTGGAGCTACGGATGTGGCCCATGCATCTGAAAGAAGGAATTACGCTATTCCTTGGGGTTTGGTGATCTCATGCATGGTTGACTTCAGTTAGGACTTCAGTGGCAGAAGTTTGGTGGAGTTGATGAGACAGTTGGTGGAGTTGTGTTCGGTTTAACTTAGTTGAACTAGTTGTGATTAGTTTAACTAGCTAATCAACTAGTAATGAGTGGAGTGAATTAAATATTATTTAATTCACTAATTATTAACTCAGTATTCAACTCAAGAACACATCAGTTCACTACAGTGCATGGACAGTTCAGTGGAGACCAGTGGAAGAGGTAGATGAAAGGGTGAGTTTGCTATTAGTTGCGACAGCAGTTGTGCATGAGATTTGCACAAGCATTGGAGGAGATTGCCAATGATGATTGCGCAATTGGAGCCAATGAGATTCGAACTTGGATCTCTCATTAGACCAGCCTTGATTGCACAATAGAGGCAGGCAATTAGTGGATGAGTTTTGAACCTGTGACTTGTTCAAAACCAAGCTAGTTTGTGTGTAACTTTTGGAGACAGTACTGAGTACTTGTGAGGAGTATTGTACTGAGATTGTTACATGTTTTCTCTTCTATTATAATATACAAATATCTGGGGGTTTTCAGCTATAAGCTTTCCCCATTACATATTGTGTTTATGTGCGCATGCGACTGTTTCTATTTCCGCAAATTGATGATTGATTGTAGAAGAGATTATGTGTTGCATATGAATTCGAATTAGTATGTGATCAAGATAATCTCGGTGGATAAATATTCATTATTCAGCAAATTTCTACATGGTATCAGAGCAAATTAATCATCGGGATCTATTGCAGTGATTACAATATTATTTCGGTAGACAGAGTCTGTAACGGGCCAGGTAGCCTCTGGATCCATCCTTTCTCTGAAAGGTGATATATCCAGTAAATTCCCTTACAATCGATCTCTGTGCTAGAAATAATTTGTTCTCACAGATCCAGAAGCAGTTGAGTTTTTGAGTTTGGAATTCGAATTTTGCAGCAGTTTGTTTTCTTGGTGCCGGAGTTGAAAATTTCTTTCAACGGTTTGCGACTCGAATATGCTCTTGAAGGCAGTTCGAATTATGTTGCATGGAAAGATCGCATGGAGGCAGTATTAGAAGATAATGGACTGAAGGAGTTCGTAGATACGGATGTCCAAAAGCCCACTGATCCTGCTGAAGTCGAGGCTTGGCAAAAGAAGATGGCAAAATGTCGAAGGATTCTGTTGGAGGGCGTGAAGGATCACATTGTATCCAGCCTGCATGGAAAAGCTTCTCCATATTTGATGTGGAAAGCGTTGACAGATCTATTCCAGAGTAAGAGCGACCAAAGGAAGCTGGCGCTCAAGGATAAGCTCAGAAACATTAAGATGGAGAAAGGCAACAGTATCGCCAAATACCTCACGAAGTTCACTCAATGCAGAGATGAGCTGGGAAGTGTGGGGGTGACTGTCGAAGAAGAGGACATGGTAGACCTGGCTCTCCTTGGTCTTCCGAAGAGTTGGCATTCCTATCAGGACTCTGTCAATGGTCGGGAGAAGTTGCCTGGATGGGAGCGACTTTGGGCGGATCTCATGCAGGAGGAGATAAGGTGGACTACTAGGGACGGATCTTCATCAAAGGTATATGATGAAGAAAATTGCGCTTTGGCTGCCAAAGCAAAGAAGGGGAAGAGCAAGAAGGCTTCTCAGTCTGGTGCGAAAGGCAAGAAGCAAGACATGTCCAAGGTGAAATGTTTTCACTGTCACCAGCACGGACACTATGCCACAAATTGTCCGCAGAAGAAGAAAAATAAGAAGGATGCTGGATCTGCAGCGGGAGAGGCATTGGCTTCTCAATTCGAACTGGATTTTTCACTGATCACATGCTTGGTTTCAAGTGTGATGGGATCAGTATGGTTCTTGGACAATGGTGCGTCATTTCACATGACCGGAGATCGAGATCTGTTTTCAGATCTGGAGGAAAAAGATCTTGGAGTGCACATCGAGATGGGCGATGATGGTAGATACAGTGTGACTGGTATCGGTACCATTTCCTTTAAGAGGGAGTCTGGTAAACCTTTTATATTGAAGGAAGTTTTGCATGTTCCAGGATTGATGAAGAACCTGATCTATGTGGCGATGTTGGAAGACAAGGGGTATGATGTGGTCTTCAGCGAAGGAAAAGCCTTCCTGCGCAGTAAGACTACTGGTGAGACCCGGAAGATAGGGGTTCGAGTCAAGAACCTTTATCAGTTGCAAGTAGATGGCTGCGCAGCAATGACATGCAATGTGGGAGAAGTGGTGAGCCGGGATGATGAGGGAGAACTGTGGCACGGGAGATTGGGCCACCTTTACCACGGAGCTTTGAAGATACTGCAGCAGATTTCTACTGGGCTTCCTAAGGGCACTCTTGTGCAGTCAGATCAGTGCAAGGGGTGTACCTTGGGGAAGTATGTGAAAGCCACCTTTCACGAGAAGGATAGTCGCGCCACGATGATCCTTGAGAGAGTTCACATAGACATGTGTGGTCCTTTCTCAGTTGCTTCGACAACAAAGCACAAGTATTACGTGATCTTTGTTGATGATTTCTCTCAAAAGTGCTGGATCTTCTTCATGCAGAAGAAGAGTGAGACATACTCAAATTTCTGTGAGTTCAAGGCACTGGTTGAGAAGGAATTGGGGAATCATGTGAAGGCTCTTAGGAGCGACAATGGTGGTGAATTCATCTCTGGCGAATTCAAGGACTTTTGCAGCGTAGAAGAGATTCGAAGAGAGCTCATAGCACCTCATAACCCACAGCAAAATGGGGTTGCTGAGCGGAAGAACAGAATGATCGTGGGTGTTGCACGGGCGATGTTGCATGATCAGGGCCTACCCATTCACTTGTGGGCAGAGGCATGCAATACAACGATATATGTGCATAGCAGATTGTCCTCACAATTCTTGGCATAGTCTGCCCGGAGAGGCATTTACGCTTAGAGCGCAATCATTTCTCATAGAGAATTTTGGCTCACTGTCTACATGCATGTGATGAAGGATGCCGGAAAGAAAGTGGATCCCATTTTGTGAGAGGATTGGAATATTTGTAGGGTACAACGTACACTCACAACTATGATTGTATTTTCCGGGTGGAGAGAGCTGTTTGTGTGAGGAAAGATATCAAATTTCAGGAGGAGAAAGCCATGCAGTGTTCGCTTGAGAGGGAGCCACACTTGCATGCAGATGAGGAGCTGTTAGTTCCTAAGGAGGAGCTTCTGGATGTGGATCAACCACAAGAGGAAGTTCATGAGGTGGAAGAAACCACCCATGCAGCGCCAACCATCAGAGAGCGCAAGCGCACTACAGAAGCTGAGCGACTGGCTCGAGATGCAGAGAAGGTTGTAGGACCACCTACAGCACAACGCAAACAGAGACAATCACCGGATCAGTACACTGGATACACGGCTCTTATGAGTCAATGTGTCGTGACGGAGCTATCCTCTTTTGAGGAAGCTGTGGAGGAACCCACATGGGTAGATGCCATGATCGAAGAATATGATTCGATCGTTAGAAACAGTGCATGGGAGATTGTCCCAAGACCAGAGGGGAAATCAGTGGTGGGTTCGCGATGGATCTACAAAATCAAGCGAGGGCGGGCGATGGGAGTGTGGAGAAGTACAAGGTGAGATTTGTCGCCGTGGCTTCTCACAGATCGAGGGATCGATTATGAGGTTGTAGAGGAGACTTTACTGTCATAAGTATTCTTCCATACAGACGATTCTTGCTCTCTCAGCGCAGATGGGGTGGCACATTCATCAGATGGATGTGAAGAATGCGTTCCTCAACGGAGTCATTGAGGAGGAGGTGTACATAGAGCAGCCCGAAGGTTTCGAGATCTTCAGCAGTGAGTCGCATGTTTTCAAACTCAAGAGAGCGTTGTATGGGTTGAAGCAAGCACCTCGTGTTTGGTACACACAGATATACAGTTATTTCACTGGACTTGGATTCTCCAAGAGTGAGGCGGATCCTAACCTGTACCAGATTGTAGTGGAGGGGAAGTTACTGATCATTGTACTTTATGTAGATGATCTAATTTTGACGGGTGATGATCTGTTGATACTTTCATGCAAGGAGGATCTTGCTAGAGAGTTTGAGATGAAGGACTTGGGCCTCCTTCATTATTTCCTGGGATTGGAAATTTGGCAGCGCGGTGGAGGATGTTTGAGCACACGGGGTAAGTATGCCCGGGAGATTCTGGAGAGGTTAAACATGCATGGCTTCAAGCCTGTTGACACTCCTCTTCCTGGTGGTTGGAGGAAGGAGGATGCTACTTCAGCGGAGGTAGTGGATGCCACTGTCTATCGACAGTTGGTGGGGTCACTTATGTATCTCGTCAATACACGACCCGATATATGCTATGCTGTTAACCAGCTTTCGCAAGCAATGGTTAAGCCTACCAAGCTCTTCTGGAAGGTAGGCAAGCATGTATTGCGTTATCTTAGTGGCACATCGGGATATGGTCTATGGTACAGACAGGAGGATGGAGTGAAGCTTTTCGGCTTCACTGATGCAGATTGGGCAAGGAGCCGAACGGATCGTAAGAGCACATCTGGAGGTATTTTCAGCATCGGGTCGACAGCAGTTTCCTGGTACAGCAGGAAGCAGAGATCCGTGGCACTCAGTTCAGCAGAGGCCGAGTACATGGCAGCAAGCTTGGCTGCATGCGAGGCTATTTGGATGAGGAAGATCCTCGTTGGATTGTTCGGGTTGCACTTGGAGCCTACTGTGATTTATTGTGATAACCAGAGTTGCATTAAACTATCGGCTAATCCAGTATTTCATGATAGATCCAAACACATCGACATCAGGTACCATCATATCAGAGATTGTGTTCAGCGAAGAATCATATTACTTTCATATGTTCCCACGGAGGATCAGGATGCTGACATCTTGACGAAGGCGCTCACCAGGAGCAAGTTCGAATTCCACAGAGGTAGGATAGGGGTTGAAGATAATCCATATATTTTTGAGAGGGAGTGTTGAAAATGCAACAAGATGATGGAGCTTAGTGAAATGAAGTCGCCTTCACTAAGTGGGCTCGCAGGCTATTTTTGGCGCAAAGTCTATTTTTAGACATATGGAGCATGGTCTAGGAGTTGCAGTATGCTATTCTTGGATGATTGGTCGAGTTGGTAAAATAGATGGACCTCTATTTTTAGACATACAGGTCGAAGTCTATTTTTAGACTGCCTGTCTAAAAATAGGTCAGTCAAATATTATTAGCCCTTAATAATATTTGGACTCTAAACTTCAATTTATTCTCTTACAACACTTCAGTTGGAGCTACGGATGTGGCTCATGCATCTGAAAGAAGGAATTACACTATTCCTTGGGGTTTGGTGAGCTCATGCATGGTTGACTTCAGTTAGGACTTAAGTGGCAGAGTTTGGTGGAGTTGATGAGACAGTTGGTGGAGTTGTGTTCGGTTTAACTTAGTTGAACTAGTTGTGATTAGTTTAACTAGCTAATCAACTAGTAATGAGTGGAGTGAATTAAATATTATTTAATTCACTAATTATTAACTCGTTATTCAACTCAAGAACACATCAATTCACTACAGTGCATGGACAGTTCAGTGGAGACCAGTGGAAGAGGTAGATGAAAGGGTGAGTTTGCTATTAGTTGCGACAACAGTTGTGCATGAGATTTGCACAAGCATTGGAGGAGATTGCCAATGATGATTGCGCAGTTGGAGCCAGTGAGATTCGAAATTGGATCTCTCATTAGACCAGCCTTGATTGCGCAATAGAGGTAGGCAATTAGTGGATGAGTTTTGAACCTGTGACTTGTTCAAAACCAAGCTAGTTTGTGTGTAACTTTTGGAGACAGTACTGAGTACTTGTGAGGAGTATTGTACTGAGATTGTTACATGTTTCTCTTCTATTATAATATACAAATATCTGGGGGTTTTCAGCTATAAGTTTTCCCCATTACATATTGTGTTTATGTGCGCATGCGACTGTTTCTATTTCCGCAAATTGATGATTGATTGTAGAAGAGGTTATGTGTTATACATGAATTCGAATTAATGTATGATCAGGATAATCTCAGTGGATAAATCTTCATTATTCAACAAATTTCTACACATTGGAGCACTACAAACTGATGTAATCACAATTTTTTAGCATAATGATATAGGGCCAAGCCATTGGAAGCTAGACCAAGGAGACATAGCCCAATAGGGGTGCACTCCTTCATCACTTGTCGTGTTGTAGTTATTTTCATGGTGTATTTGCCTGTTTTTTTTTTTTTTTTTTCTGTTATTTAAGATTTTAAATTCATGTTTTCTGTGTTTATGAATTTAACATAAAGGATCATAAAACTCAACTTTAACACTTGCAATTTATACATCCTCAAGCACATTTACATTAAGATATAATACAAATCAAGTTTGGTATCAGAGCATAGGTTTTCTTGTTTCCGTGAGGGTTTAATTGTTTGCAAGTGTATGTGATGCTTACAAGATTGAAGTTCAAGAGAGGAGAAGGAAATATTGTGGTTGCAAGTCTTCAAGTGAGGTAAAGGACAAGGAGAGCAAGTTTTCCACAATTTCCACCACAAATTCTATGTAAAATTGCAGTTGAAGCTTCAAAAAGTATGTCACATGAAGGAGAGCCTGAAAATATGCTAGAGGATGAAAAATCCTTCAGGAAAGCATTCTTTGATATGAAAAGAATGGTGAAAGTTCTCTATGAGGAGAGAAGCACAAGGATGCAAGGTGAGAGCTCCAATTATCCAAAGGGAGATAAGTATTCAAAAGGAGAAGGAGGAGATGGAGAAAGGCCTACAAAAGGTATTGGGAATGGTGACAAACCACCTTTGACACCACCATACTCACCACCATCTTCATCGTCATCTTCTTCCACAACAATCCCTTCACAAACACCTCCACAATCTCCAAAAGGTCATGGTAAAACTCCATTTTTAAATCTTGTAATTTAGTTTGATTTTATTATGTATGATGGAGAGGTAGATGCTGAAAGATTATACAATTGGGTACATGAGCTTGACATGTATTGCAGGATACAAAGAATCAAAGACGATGACACCAAGCTTAAGCTTGCTTCATTGATATTAGAAAGTGCATCTCTTATTTGGTGGGAAGCCAAAACTCAAGAGGACATGAAGAAACATGATAAGGTCTTAACCTCTTGGATTGATTTTTTTGCTAACTTAAGGAGCCAATTTTATCCATTAGCATACATGCAAAAGGCTATAATGGACTGGAAAAACTTTAGGCAAGGTAAAGGAAAAAGTGTGCAAAGCTATACTCAAGGGTTTAGGATAAGAGCACTAATTTTGTGTAGAAATTATACAACATGCATGTATATCTTGGATTCACCCAATATAACAATGTAATACATTTAAATACTGAATCGCTTCTACAAATATTTTGCGGAATTAAAAACACAATTGCTAATCACATGAAGTAAAGAAGAATCAAATCAAACCACAACATAGATAATTTCCCAGGGAAATCTTGCTGCTCAAAACCCCAATATCTTCTATTGTATATTCAACATGGATCATGAAACAATTACATTAAAAAATATTCTCACAAGATCCCTCTAGTACTCAGCTAATTGTCTCACACTATCATACAAAAACTGACCAATACTTAGCCAATTTACTGCCTCCAGACAGCCTGCCTTGCTTGCGTAATCCTTGATGAATGAAATCCCTAAAAGATAGGAATTGTGGCCTTCCTTGACTGCACAAGTATCATGGACACTCCAATGGGTGTTTGGTGGCATGTGTGCAACCCAATAATCCTACAACTGATAGTCAACTTCCCTTTCACCTAGATCTCAACTAGGTCTCCACTGGATCTAATATGCATGCAACTAATAATAGTAAATCCTCAATTGCATTTGAGATCACTGATTGTGAATTAATTAATATATAATTCACTTGATCTCTCACTAGTGTATCTTTAGTTACAACTAGCACAACTGAGTTTAACTCACTTAACTGAGTTAAAATGATTAGAACCTGCATTAACTAATGCACCACTACACTTCGAACTCTGTTACAACTAGAATTACTTTGCATGCCTCACTAACTACTTCTAACTCAAAATCCACTAGTTAACTGAGTTTATCACTCTTACTTAGCAATTACAAGTTATCATTGAGAATAGATTACAGTTTATTTTCCATCTTAATTAAGGGATAACGAAAATAGACATGCACCTAAAAATAGCACTGTGGGCCCCACCCTAGTGTAGGTGCTTAATCACTAGGTGTGGGTGCTGAATTTTTCTTGTTAAATGTCAAAATTCCATCTCAACAAGAAAGGGATTATCCTTCACCCTGATTCTGTCTCTATGGTATTCGAATTTTCTCTTGGTGAGTGCCTTCGTCAGAATATCTGCATTCTGATCTTCCATGGGAATGTATTGAAGCAACATTATATTTCTCTACACACAATCTCTGAGATGATGGTACCAGATATCTATATGCTTGGAACTATCATGAAACACAAGATTAATCAAGAGTTTAATGCAACTCTGATTATCACAATGAATGATTGTCGGATCCATCTGAGAACCAAAAAAACCAACCAATATCTTTCTCATCCAGATAACCTCACATGCAACTTGACTTGCTGCCATGTATTCTGCTTCCGCTGAACTGAGTGACACAGATAATTGTTTCTTGCTGTACCAGGAAACTGTTTCGATCCTATGCTAAAGATCCCTCCTGATGTGCTCTTTATTTCTGATGGACTACTCGCCCAATTTGCATTCATGAAGCCTTGAAGCTTCACTCCCTTTTTCAGTCTGTACCATAGACCATTCTCTGATGTGCCCCTCAGGTATCTCAAGACATGCTTCCCCACCTTCCAAAAGAGCTTGGTAGTCTTAACCATAGCTTGAATCAGTTGTTTAACTATATAGCAAATGTCTAGTCTGATGTTAACTAGATACATCAGTGAACCAACTAACTTCCTATAGATAGTAGCATCCACTACCTCTCCAGAAGTAGCATCCTCTTTCCTCCAATATCCTAGAAGAGGAGTATCCATGGCTTTGAAACTCTCCATGTGAAGCTTACCTAGTGTCTCCTTTGCATACTTTCCTTGAGACACAAAAATTTCACCATCCTGCTGCCATATTTCCAATCCAAGGAAATAATGAAGGAGTCCCATGTCCTTCATTTCAAACTCCCTTGCATGATTGTATCAGTTGCTCATCAATAATCAAAATTAGATCATAAAAATAAAGAAAAACAGTCAATATCTTACCCTCAACCACAATCTAGTACAGGTTTTCATCTGCTTCACTTTTGGTGAAGCTCAGTCCGGTGAAATAGCTATCTATCCGAGTGTACCAAGCACGAGGTGCTTGCTTCAGCCCATACAATGTTTTTTTGAGTCGACACACATGCGACTCACTGTTGAATATTTCGAAACCTTCAAGATGCTCTATGTACACCTCTTCCTCAATGATCCCATTAAGAAATGCAGTTTTCACATCCATCTGATGAATGCGCCAGCCCATCTGTGCCGAGAGTGAAAGGATGGATCTTATGGAAGAGTACCTTGCAACAGGTGTAAATTATCATCATAATCTATCCCCTCAATTTTTGAGAATCCCTGGGCCACAAATATGGCCTTGTATTTCTCCACACTCCCATCAGGAGCTTGCTTTACCTTGTAGATCCATCTCGATCCAACCACTGATTTGTCGACCGGTCTTGGGACTATCTCCCATGCACTGTTCTTGACAATGGAGTCTTACTCCTCCACCATTGCATCAACCTATGTTGGTTGCTGCACTACTTCCTGAAAGGAAGATGGTTCAGTCACAATACATTTTTTCATAAGATCCATGCATCCAGTAAATCGGTCAGGAGACTGTCTTTGTCTGCACTGTGAAGTAGGTGCTCCTACATTCTCTGCAACATCAAGTCTCAATATATCAGATTTTGTGGTGCGCCTTCTACCATTTTTGATGGATGGTTCTGCATGAGTGTTTTCCTCCACTCCATGAACCTCCTCATGTGGATGATCTACATCTTGAGGCTCATCCTTGGGAACCAACAGTTCCTCCTCTGCACTGCAATTACAACTCCCTCTCAAGAGACAACCGCATGAATTTCTCCTCATCAAATTTTATATCCCGTCACACAACAATCATTTTTCTATTTGGGAAACACACACGATAATTATGGGGTTTTTTAGTGTACCCCACAAAAATTGCGATCTCAGTTGTCGGTTCCAGCTTCTTCCCGGCATCCTTGGTCACATGCACATAAACATATGAGCCAAAAATCTTAAAGTGTGAAACATCAGGTTTCTTACCAGTGAAATCCTCTTCAGGTGTACTCATGCCAAGTATCCTATGAGGACAACGGTTTTGCAAAAATACCGCAGTGTTGCATGCTTCCACCCACAAATGCATCGGTAGGCCTTGATCATGCAACATTGCTCTTACTACACCCACAATAGTTTAGTTTTTTCTTTCCATGACCCCATTTTTCGGTGGGTTATGAGGCACTATCAGTTCTCTTCAAATTCCTTCTTTGCTGCATAAATTCTTAAATTCTTTAGAGACGTATTCTCCACCATTATCGCTCCTAAGAGCCTTCACTTACTTCCTTGAATATTTCTCCACCAGTGCCTTAAACTCCAAGAACTTAGAGAATTTTTTATCTTTCTTTTGCATGAAGAAGATCCATCACATACGAGAAAATTCATCAAAAAATATTACATAGTAATTATGTTTTGTTGTCGAAGCAATAGAGAATGGTCCACACACATTTGTGTGAACTCTCTCAAGGATGCCCGAAGCTCAGTTCTCCTTCTCATGAAAGGCGGCCTTTACAAATTTTCCCATAGTACATCCCTTGCATGTGTCTAACTGTGAAAGTGTACCCATGGGAAGACCAGTAGAAATATGTTGCATGACTTTCAAGGCTCCATGGTGAAGATGGCCCAATCTTCTGTGCCATAATTCACCCTCATCCTAGCTCACCACTTGATCTGCCTTGCCCATAATTGATGCGCATCCATCTACCTCCAGCTTGTAGATATTCTTAACTTGAATCCCTATCCTCTTGGCTTGTCCTGTTGTTTTATGTCGTAGGAAAGCTTTTCCTTCACTAAAAACAACATCATAGCCTCTATCCTCCAACATTGCGATTGAGACTAAATTTTTCTTCGAACATGGTAAATGCATTACATATTTTAATTGAAAGGGTTTACCTGACTGCCTTTGGAGGGTAATGGTACCAATCACGGTAGTACTGCATCAACCGTCATCACCCATTTCAATATGCATCTGGAGATCCTTCTCCTCCAAGTCACTGAAAATTTCCTTGTCTCTCGTCATGTGAAAGGAAGTGCCACTATCCAAATACCACACACATCCAAATGCATTTGACACCATGCATACGATCAATGAGAAGTCAAGCTCAAATTGCGAGGCAAGAGCCTCACCAGTTGTATTTCCTCCAACCTTCTTGTTCTTCTTCTTTTGTGGACAGTTAGTAGTAAAATGCTCATGCTAGTGAAAGTGAAAACACTTCACCTTGGACATGTTCTGCTTCTTGCCATTATTGGACTTGGATTTGGAATGGAATTTCTTCTCCTTCCCCTTCTTTGCCTTGGCAGCTAAAGCACAATCCTCTTCATCTTCATTCTTAGATGAAGATCCATCTTTGGTGTTCCGTTTAAATTCCTCCTGCACCAAATCCGACCATAGTCATTCCCAATCTGGCCATTTTTCCCTTCCATTGACAGAGTCTTGATAACTGTACCAACTCTTGGGAAGTCTTAGGAGAGCCAAACTCACCAAATCATCATCATTGACTGTTATACCAACGCTCCCTAGTTCATCCCGACGTTGGACAAACTTTGTTAGATATTTTGGTATGGAGTCGCCCTTCTCGATCTTGATCTTGCTAAGTTTATCCTTGAGCGCAAATTTCCTATGGTCGCTACTGCTTTGGAATAGATCCGTCAAAGCATTCCAAATTGCATATGGTGTGGCTTTCCCATGGAGGCTTGAGAAAATGTGGTCTCATACTCCCTCCAATAGGGTCCTCCTCGCCTTTACCACTTTCTTTTGACATGCATCAAGATTTGCAGCATCTGTCACAGCGGGTTTAGGAACATCATTGTCAATGAATTCCTTCAAGCCATTGTCTTCGAGTACTACCTCCATCATGTCCTTCCAAGCAATATAGTTTGAGTTTCCCTCAAGTGCATACTCCAACCTCAAGCCATTGAAAGCCATTTCGATCTTGAATCAATTGTAGCACCAAGAATATCTTTCTGCAAATTCAAATTCTATCCAGCCACAAAATAAACTCCTGCTTCACTTTTGAAATTTCCTGTGCTCTGATACCATGTAGAAATTATACAACATGCATGTATATATTGTATTTACCTGATCTAACATGTACTAAAGTTCAATACTGAATCGCTTCTACAAATATTTTGTGGAATTAAAAACACAATCGCTAATCACATGAAGTAAAGAAGAATCAAATCAAACCACAACACAGTTAATTTCCTGTGAAAAGCTTGCTACTAAAAACCCCACTATCTTCTATTTTATATTCAACATGGATCATAAAAAAATTACATACAAAATTATTCTCACAAGAGCCCTCCAGTACTCAGCTAATTGTCTCACAATGTCATACAAAAACTGACCAATACTTAGCCAATTTACTGCCTCCAGACATCCTCCCTTGCTTGCACAATCCTTGATGAATGAAATCCCTAAAATATAGGAATTATGGCCTTCTTTGATTGCGCAAGTATCATGGCCACTCCAATGGGTGTTTGGTTGCATGTGTGCAACACAATAATCCTACAACTGATAGTTAACTTCCCTTTCACCTAGATCTCAATTGGGTCTCCATTGGATCTGACATGCATGCAACTAGTAATAGTAAATCCTCAGTTGCATGTGAGATCATTGATTGTGAATTAATTAATATTTAATTCACTTGATCTCTCACTAGTGTATCTTTAGCTACAACTAGCACAACTGAGTTTAAATCAATTAACTGAGTTAAACTGATTACCACCCAAATTAACTAATGCACCATTGCACTTCAAAATTTGTTACAACTAGAATTACTCTGCATGCCTCACCAACTACCTCTAACTAGCTAACTGAGTTTATCACTCTCAGTTAACAATTACAAGTTATCATTGAGAATATATTACAATTTATTGTTCATCTTAATTAAGGGATAACTAAAATAGACATGCACCTAAAAATAGCATTGTGGGCCCCACCCTAGTGTAGGTGCTTAATGCCCTAGGCGTGGGTGCTGAAGTTTTCTTATTAAATCTCAGCATTTTGGGTGTAGATTTGAAATCTTGAGAAACTTTGTTAAAGTAAATTGGAGGTTTGCATATTTACCTAAGACATACTATTCTCATGTTTAATCCTTCAAATTTAGATGAAGTATGTGTACAGGCCACACATCTAGAGGCAAGAGGGAAACATGTTTAAGAGGAGACAAGTGAGGATACATTTGAGTCTGAAGAGAAAGGAAAGGGTAAAGGTAAGAAGAATGCTTACATAAATATGGAGAAAGAAAAACTCACATGCAAACATTGATGAAGATCATAGCTGGAAACTTCATCCAACGATGAGGTCCAACAAGCTTAAAAATGAGGAGAAGGAAAAGACAGTTGAAACAATAACACGTGATTTAGGTTCTGATTCCGGAGATGAAACAAAGATCACCGCAATGGGTTTGAAAGGTAAGGATATTGCAAGTACTAGTTCTTCAAGTTGTCAAAATAATACTCAAGATGATGAAACAAGAATTGAGCTTTTCCATGTTAGATTCATTTCAAAGCATACCAATATTGACACCCGATTTGATAGTGGTTCAAAATAATATCTTATTTCAAAAGACTTTTTCAAGAAGTTGAATTTAGAAATAATTCCTCATACAAGACCTTATCCTTTAGGTTGGATATGTAAGAATGAAAATTTGCAGGTGAAGAGGAAGTGCATACTTAGATTTGCAATCACTGCAAACTTTCTTGACAAAGTTGAACTTGATGTTGCTCCGCTTGATATTTATGGTATTGTTTTGGGTAGTCCATATCTTTATGATATGAGAGCAATCTTTCATCGCCATGAGAATAAGTATCACTTGTTGAAGAATGGGATTGAGTACATTGTTAGAGCGCATAGTAAGAAAACGAGTTTGTCTCTTATGCATGCCCGAAAAATGAAGATAATTGTGAATGCTAGTAAAAAAATTTCTTTGTTAATGTTCAAGCATCAAGAAGTTGTGAAAGAGGCCTTTCAAGGTGATGCATAAAATGAAAATTATGATTTCATTGAGTTTGATAATGGTTTTCATAAGATGTTTCAGGAGTCTAACATGTTGCCTCCAAAAAGAGGTCAACAAGATAAGAAAAAATTACAGCAGCATGCATCATTGTTGAGCAGTAATGTGAACAAGATTCCAGTGCAAGAGAGTGCAAAGGTCAAAGAGAAAGTGCCAAATAAATTTGACAAAGAGGGAATTGGGTTCAAAATTTCTTCATGTGGGTTTCACAAAGTATTGTCTTTGAAATGGGATGTTGCATGGCGATGGAAATCACATTTGGTTAAGAGTCAATCCAAGTACAAGGCATGACAAACTAAACATTATCATGTCGACAATGTTCGAGGTGAGAAGAATTTCAAGTTGTTTACGTTTCATTTTATTGAAGACTAAGGAGGGAACATGTTTGTTTCTTCAAGGACATTTTTCTATTATGCAAATTATGGAAATTGCAACAAGATGGTATCTACAACAGCAAGATAGGGTCTCGAGAATCAAGGGAAAATATCATTTTTCATGAAAAGATCAAAATTTTGAATTCAAGCAAATTCCAATGGATTGATATTGGAAGGGTGAGGGGATTGTACCCTCATCCAAATGATTAGTAATAAAATAGATTTTGGGGTCCAAAAGATTCCAGTGGGGAGGAGTGATCAAGTGCTAAAATATTTCTCAAAAATGAAATTGGTCAGAATTGTGTGGAACCTGAATGACTGCGTAGATCTCGTCATTCTGAATTTGGTGCATCTCATTTTTCGAAAATACGACACCGTATGCTACCGGAAAAGATTTCTGTTCATTTTCCCAAACAAGTTTTTTTTTCAAAAAAATGACAGCTGACTCAGCAAATTTTGGGCCAATGCCAGACTGTCAAGTGGCCTCTTCTAATTGGTTGAAAGTCAATTTTTTTTGGTCCTACCACAACCTGAAAAGAGGTAGGACTTGAACGTTGTTGTGTGAGTGAATTTATATTGGTTGGAAGATGGAAAACCACATGTTGCCACGTGGCCCAACTGACAGCCTCCACGTGGCAGCATGGGGCCACCAATTTTTTTTTTAAGGTCTGAATTACCTCCATAGGAATCGAACGTTGAACCTCTCTTAAAACAGTGCAACGCCCTAACTGGTCGATTCACCATGCTCCGATGTGCAAAGTATTTGGGGTAAGGGGCCAGGGCTTAGCCTCATGGAAAATTTTAGGGGCTAATATTCGTAGGTGGGCTAATTTTCCATGGTTTTTCAAAAAACAATATTCGCCAATTTCCATTTTTTTATAAAAATGATTCGCCCAAATTTTACATTACAAAATTATTTTATGTTAAAAATATTCAAAATTATATAAACAGTATATATAATATCATTATAAATTTGAATAATTTTACAAATACATCAATAAAAAATTTATAGTTTGCATATTAGGGACTAGTGAGATTCGCCAATTTTTTAAACTTCAAGATAATTTTCCTTCCTTAAAATTTTCCCTGCTTAGCCTGGATCCCCCCATATATGTAACCATACGACTCCTTAGCAGAACCGTGGGCGCTTTTTAATGACCCCACCGAAATTTTTAATTAATTAATTTTTTTTTTTTAATTCAACCACATTTTATATAATTAAAAATTTGGCCTTTAGGCCTTAACGTGCATTTTAACTAACCCACAATTTCCTCCAAAATCCCACAAATTTGCCACTTAGTTAGCTGATTATGGGGCGGATTTGTAGGACGGTTCTGGATTTTGGTGAATTTGTAGAGCGACTAGCAGCACTGCAAGGGAAACTCATAACTTCTTCATCTTTTGACCAATTTGGGAGTAGAAAGAGGCTAGACAGGAATTTTTGATAGTTTTTAAGTTAATGGAATAGGTTTTGAAGCCATTAGAGCACTGTAAACTAATGTAATCACCATTTGTAAGCATAATGATATAGCGCCAAGCCATTGGAACCTGGACCAAGGAGACATAGCCTAGGAGGGGTGAACTCCTTCATCACTTGCTGTCTTGTTGTTATTTTTATGGTGTATTTGTCTACTATTTTCTGTTATTTTAGAGTTTAAACTCATGCTTTATGTGTATAATAATTTAACATAAAGGATCATAAAACTCAATTTTAACACTTGCAATTTATACATCCTCAAGCACATTTACAGTAAGATCTCATACAGATCAAAGCATCTCGTCACATAGAATTTGTATCTCCTAGTCAATGATGGGTTGGTGATGGCTTCTAAACACTTTCCAAAGAATCCTTTCAACCCAAATTTGTTCACTTTTTTGAAATATATGAGCATTGTGCAGTGCCTGACATACACCACTTTTGAGCGAATGAAATGGGGTGGCAAAGCCAACCATTGTGCCCCAAATTTGATTTCCCTCGCCATAGCTACTCCAACCTATGCTAATAGCCATTGAATTTAAAACAAAGAGGAAGAGCACACCATCTATGTCCCCAAGGGGAAAATTTCCTACCCATGAATTTAGAATCTACGACTCATCAACCATATTTTAAACACCCCTCCTCTTACTAGCCTGAATGACATCATATATTCATCGCTTGAAAATTTCCATATTTTTAAAAAGAGAGTCCATACAGGTGCAATGGTTTAACAGAATAGTGGAATAACCTGTTCAAGTGTATTAATGACCCAACGTTTCAAACTTCTTAAGTGAGTCCATCATCAGGGGAATGCAATGAATTTGAAAGAATTCATTGCATTCCCCTGATGATGGACTCACTTAAGAAGTCCGAAACGTTGGGTCATTAATACACTTGAACAGGTTATTCCAATATTCTATTAATTTCCATATTTTCATTCCATTACAACCACTACAGACTTCTCCCATGGCTAGATGCCATTCCTAGAGCTGTTACAAATTCCATACCAACCACTACTAGAATATCATATATTTCCCTATCTACTACCTATGAAATTCCAAGGTTCTTCATGATGCAAGCCACCATAGATAAGTGGAATGAAATTTTGTACCTTTGGCATGTTGAGATTGCAACAAGATGATGAGCTTAGTGAAAAGAGTCGCCTTCACTAAGTGGGCCCGCAGGCTATTTTTGGCACAAGTCTATTTTTATACATGTCGATCATATTCTATGAGTTGTAGGATGCTATTTGTGGATGGTTGGTCAAGTTGGAAAAATATATGGACTTCTATTTTTAGACATACTGGGTGGAATCTATTTTAGATTTCCAGTCTAAAAATAGATATGTCGAATATTATTAGCTCTTAATAATATTTGGACTATAAACATTATCTTATTCTCTTGGAGTTAAGTGCAATGATGTGGCACAGGAGCTAACACAAGGAATTATGCTATTCCTGAGGGTTAAGTGGAGCTATTGCATGGAGACTTCAGTTAGAACTCATGTGACAGAGTTTGGTGGAGTTATTGAGGTAGTTGGTGGAGTTGTGTTTAGTTTAACTCAATTAGACACAGTTGAGCTAGTTGTATCTAGTTTAACTAATTGATACACTAGTGAGAGTGGTGTGAATTAATTTTTAATTAATTCATTAATTATTAACTCATTAATCAAATGAATAATACATCAGTTAACTACAGTGCATGGACAATTTCAGTGGAGACCAGTGGAGAGGTAGGTGAAAGAGCAAGTTGACTATCAGTTGTGACTATAATGTTGCATGAGTTTGCACCACACATTGATGAAGATGCCAATGAGGATTGCGTGAGAAAGGCTGGACCAATTCGAGTTCATTCAGAGCCAATATTCAACAGGGATTGCGCAGTAGAGGCAGGCTAGCAGGTGGCGAAGATCGATGCATGGATTTGCTAGATCGGGCCTGATTAGTGTGTAGCGATTGTATTGTACTGAGAGCTTGATATGATCAGCTTTGTATGAGGATTGTTACATGCTATATATGAAATATATTATATACATATAGTTGGGGCTCTTAGCTTCAGGATTTCCCGTTAAAACACTGTGTTCATATGTGTGAATTTTTATGGTTTCAATGTGTGCATGCAATTGATTTAATTTCCGCAAGTAATGATCAATAGTAGAAGAGATTCTGTATTGTGCATGAAGTCAAATATTATGTGATCAGGAGAATCTTGGATGTATAACGCATTATTTATATAATTTATACATGGTATCGAAGTGATATTGATCATTGGAGCAATTGCAAATCATTGAAGCGGTTGATTTTTGTGCTGGTGGAATTCAAATTTGCAGTAGTGTTTTCTTGGTGTCGAAGTTGAGATGTATTTCAATGGATTGCGATTGGAGTATGCCCTTGAGGGAAGCTCAAATTATATTGCATGGAAGGATAGGATGGAGGCAGTGTTGGAGGATAATGGGTTGAAGGAGTTCATAGATGCAGAAATTCCAAAACCTGCTTGTAGCGGTGCTGCCGCACTTGACGCATGGCAAACGAAGACAAAAAAATGTTGAAGGATTCTGTTGGAAGGTGTGAAGGATCACATAGTGTCCAACCTTCATGTTAAAGCTTCTCCATTATTGATGTGGAAATATTTGACAGACTTGTTCCAAAGCAAGAGCGACCAGAGGAAGTTGGTGCTCAAGGATAAACTTAGGAAAATAAAAATGGAGAAAGGCGACAGTATACCCAAGTACCTCACGAAGTTCATCCAATGCAGGGATGAGATGGGAAGTGTGGGGGTTACTGTAGATGAAGAGGACTTGGTGATCTTGGCTCTCCTTGGGCTTCCGAAGAGTTGGCATTCCTTTGAGGACTTTGTCAATGGTCGGGAGAAACTGCCAAGATGGGAGAGACTTTGGTCGGATCTTGTGCAGGAGGAGATAAGGCGGAGTACCAGGGATGGATCTTCATCGAAGAATGAAGATGAATAAAATTGCGCTTTGCCTGCCAAAGCAAGGAAGGGGAAGAGAAAGAAGAATAATTCTCAATCTGGTGTGAAAAGCAAGAAGCTGGACATGTCTAAGGTGAAGTGCTTTCACTGTCACCAACACGGACATTACACCACTAATTGTCCACAGAAGAAGAAAAATAAGTAGGCTGCTGGATTTGCAGCTGGAGAGGCCTTAGCCTCGCAGTTTGAGCTAGATTTTTTGCTGATCGCATGATTGGTCTCAAGTATGATGGGTTTAGTTTGGTTTCTTGATAGTGGTGCGTCTTTCCATATGACCGGGGACAAATATTTGTTTACTGATCTGGATGGGAAGGATCTTGGAGTGCACATCGAGATGGGAAATGATGGTAGATACAGTGTGACTAGTATCGGGACCATTTCCTTTGAGAGGGAGTCTGGAAAACCTTTCATCTTGAAGGATGTCATGCATGTTCCAGGATTGAAGAAGAATCTAATCTCTGTGGCGACGTTGAAAGACAAGGGATATGATGTTGTCTTTAGCGAGGGAAAGGCTTTCTTGCGCAGTAAGGCAACTGGTGAAACCCGGAGGATAGGGGTTCGAGTTAAGAACCTTTATTAGTTGCAGGTAGATGGCTGTGCAGCAATGGCAGGCAAGGCAGAAGGAGTGGTGAGCTGGGATGAGGGCGAGCTATGGCACAGGAGATTGGGCCATCTTCACCATGGTGCTTTGAAAATTTTGCAGTAGATTTCTACCGGGCTTCCCAAAGGTACACTTGCGCAGTCATATCAGTGCAAGGGATGTACTTTGGTAAAATTTGTGAAAGCCACCTTTCATGAGAAGGATAGTCACGCCACGACGATTCTTGAGAGAATTCACACAGACCTGTGTGGACCTTTCTCAGTAGCTTCGACAAAAAAGCACAGGTATTATGTGATATTTGTTGATGATTTTTCTCGTAAGTGTTGGATCTTCTTCATGCAGAAAAAGAGTGAGACATTCTCTAAGTTCTGTGAGTTTAAGGCACTGGTGGAGAAAGAATCGGGGAAGTAGGTGAAGCCTCTTAGGAGCGATAATGGTGGTGAATTCATCTCTGGCGAATTCAAGGACTTTTGCAGCGCAGAAGGAATTCGAAGAGAGCTAAAAGTGCCTCATAACCCACAGCAGAATGGGGTCGCTGAGCGGAAGAACATAATGATTGTGGGTGCTGCACGGGCGATGTTGCATGATCAGGGACTTCCCATACACTTGTGGGCTGAGGCATGCAATACTACGGTTTATGTGCAAAACCGTTGTCCTCACAGAATACTTGGCATGAGGACACCCGAAGAGGCATTTTCTGGTAAGAAGCCTGATATTTCATATTTGAAGATTTTTGGCTCACCTATTTACATTCATGTGACGAAGGATGCTAGGAAGAAGCTGGAGCCGACTGCAAAGGTTGGGATATTTGTGGGGTACACAGAAACACCCCACAACTATCATGTGTATTTTCCAGACAGTCGAAAGACTGTTGTGCGACGGGATATCAAATTTCATGAGGAGAAAGCCATGAAGTGTTCACTTGAGAGGGAGCCACACTTGCGTGAAAATGTTGAGCTATTAGTTCCTAAGGATGAGCCTCGGGATGTGGATCAGCCACAAGAGGAGGTTCATGGAGTGGAGAAACCACTCATGCAGTGCCAACCATCAGAGGGCGGAAGCACACTACAAAAGTTGAGCGACTGAATCTTGATGCAGAGAAGATTGTAGGAGCACCTACATCACATCGTAGACAGAGACAGTCACCTGACCGATATACTAGATACATGACTCTGATGAGCAAGTGTATCGTGACAGAGCCATCCTCTTTCGAGGAAGCTGTGGAGGACCCTGCATGGGTTGATGCCATGGTGGAAGAGTATGATTCGATTGTCAGAAAAACTGCATGGGAGATTCTCCCAAGGCCGGAAGGGAAATCAGTGGTAGGTTCGATATGGATCTACAAAGTGAAGCAAGCAGCTGATGGGAGCGTCGAGAAGTACAAGGCAAGATTTGTTGCCCGGGGCTTCTCACAGATTGAGGGGATCGACTATGAGGAAACCTTTGCACCTGTCGCAAGGTATTATTCCATACGGAGAATCCTAACTCTCTCAACATAGATGGGATGGCACATTCATCAGATGGATGTGAAGACTATGTTCCTCAACGGAGTCATTGAGGAGGAGGTGTACATAGAGCAGCCTGAAGGTTTCGAGATCTTCAGCAGTGAGTCGCATGTGTGCAGGCTCAAAAGAGCGTTGTATGGGTTGAAACAAGCACCTCGTGCTTGGTACACATGGATAGACAATTATTTCACCGGTCTTGGATTCACCAAGAGTGAGGTAGATCCGAACCTATACCAGATTGTGGTGGAGGGTAAGTTGTTGATCATTGTACTTTATGTAGATGATTTGATTTTGACGGGTGATGAACAGTTGATACTCTCATGCATGGCTGATCTTGCAAAAGAGTTTGATATGAAGGACTTGGGCCTCCTTCATTATTTCCTGGGATTGGAAATTTGGCAGCGCAGTGATGGATTGTTTGTGTCTCAAGGCAAGTATGCCTGGGAGATACTGGAGAAGTTCAACATGCATGGTTGTAAGCCTATCGACACTCCTCTTCCTGGTGGTTGGAGGAAAGAGGATGCTACATCGGCAGAGGTGGTGGATGCCACTGTTTACCGACAGTTGGTTGGTTCGCTCATGTATCTAGTCAATACACGACCGAAAATATGCTACGCTGTTAACTAGCTTTCACAAGCTATGGTTAAGCCTACCAAGTTCTTTTCGAAGGCGGGGAAGCATGTATTGAGATATCTCAGAGGCACATTGGGATATGGATTATGGTACAGACAGTCGGACGAGGTGAAACTACATGGCTTCACGGATGCAGATTGGGCAGGGAGCCCAACAGACAGA
Source organism: Pinus albicaulis (assembly GCA_034641835.2). NCBI lineage: Eukaryota > Viridiplantae > Streptophyta > Pinopsida > Pinales > Pinaceae > Pinus > Pinus albicaulis. The sequence continues at coordinate 787,629,695 of CM076575.1, read as the reverse complement.
AAGAGCACATCTGGAGGGATTTTCAGTATCGGGTCGACAACAGTTTCTTGGTACAGCAGGAAGCAGAGATCCGTGGCACTCAGTTCAGCGGAGGCCGAGTACATGGCAACGATTTTGGCTGCATGCGAGGCTATATGGATGAGGAAGATCCTGGTCGAGTTATTCGGTTCACACTTAGATCCTACTGTGATATATTGTGAAAATCAGAGTTGCATCAAACTCTCGGTTAATCCAGTATTTCATGATAGATCTAAACACATTGACATCTGGTATCATCATATCAGAGATTTTGTGCAGCAGAAGATCATGTTACTTTCTTACATTCCTACAGAGGATCAGGATGTTGATATCTTGACGAAGGCGCTCACCAAGAGAAAATTCGAATACCATAGGCAGGATCGGGGTGGAAAATAATCCCTATCTTTTTGAGAGGGAGTGTTGAGATTGCAACAAGATGATGAGCTTAGTGAAAAGAGTCACCTTCACTAAGTGGGCCCGCAGGCTATTTTTGGCGCAAGTCTATTTTTAGACTATGTCTATTTTTAGACATGTCGATCATATTCTATAAGTTGCAGGATGCTATTTGTGGATGGTTGGTTAAGTTGGAAAAATAGATGGACTTCTATTTTTAGACATATTGGGCGGAATCTATTTTTAGATTGCCAGTCTAAAAATAGATATGTCGAATATTATTAGGTCTTAATAATATTTGGACTCTAAACATTAACTTATTCTCTTGGAGCACTTCAGTTAAGTGCACAAATGTGGCATAGGAGCTGACAGAAGGAATTACGCTATTCCTGAGGGTTAAGTGGAGCTATTTCATGGAGACTTCAGTTAGAACTCATGTGACAGAGTTTGGTGGAGTTGTAGAAGTAGTTGGTGGAGTTGTGTTCAGTTTAACTCAGTTAGACACAGTTGAGCTAGTTGTATCTAGTCTAACTGATTGATACACTAGTGAGAGTGGTGTGAATTAATTATTAATTAATTCACTAATTATTAACTCATTAATCAACTGAAGAATAAATTAGTTAACTACAGTGCATGGACAATTTCAGTGGAGACCCGTGGAGAGGTAGGTGAAAGAGCAAGTTGACTATCAGTTGTGACTATAGTGTTGCATGAGTTTGCACCACACATTGATGGAGATGTCAATGAGGATTGCGTGAGCAAGGCTGGACCAATTCAAGTTCATTCAGAGCCAATATTTAGCAGGGATTGCGCAGTAGAGGCAGGCTAGCTGGTGGCGAAGATCGGTGCATGGATTTTCTAGATCGGGCCTGATTGGTGTGTAGTGATTGTATTGTACTGAGAGCTTGATATGATCAGCTTTGTATGAGGATTGTTACATGACCTCTATGACATATATTATATACGGATAGTTGAGGTTTTTAGCTTCAGGCTTTCCCGTTAAAACACTGTGTTCATATGTGTGAATTTTTATGGTTTCAATGTGTGCATGCAATTGATTTAATTTCCGCAAGTAATGATCTATAGTAGAAGAGATTTTGTATTGTGCATGAAGTCAAATAGTGTGTGATCAGGAGATTATTGGATGTATAATGCATTATTTATATAATTTCTACATGGCACCCAAATGAAAAAGCATCGTCTGATCCTAAATTTCATCACCCAAGTGAGATGGAAGTGCAGGAGATGTGCGCCCTCCATTGCAATCCTCAACATTGGGCGATTGAACCATCGTATTTGCCTTATGTTGCAATAAATACAACTATACCTGCTTTCTCGTGGCTAGTCTAGCCACCATCCACATGCATGCAAATGCCTTGCTTCACGCACCTCTAATTGACCAAATACTTATGCTTGCCATCATGTGTTTCTCTAGCTTCTTTGGCATATGTTTTTTCCTCCACTTCTAATTGCGTTGATAAATTAGAGGATTGGATGGTAATCCATCAACTCAATAATAAGTGGGGTGCTAGGGTCTAATATAGAACCTGTATTGGCCAAAACATATGTTTCGTTATTGTTGTGACAAAGAACATGGACAACAACATGTGCTAAAACCTCTTAGAGTGGATCCTTTTAAAAATATTTCTTTTCCTTAGATCAACCAGAGAGGAACCCAAATGAAGATGATCAGTATGATTTGAGAGTCCCTTAGTACTATTAGTTTGCGAAGTTTGATTGCAAAGATTTGAAGTAGCATTTAAAAGAGGGCATAACCTTAAATTTCATACTTTATAAAATTTTATAATCTTAATTTTATGACTTTAAAATAATATTTTATAAATTATTTTAAAGTTAAAATAACCATTTTAATAATTTATGCAAATTTAAATCCAAAACGTGAAAATATGAAATCATGAATTTTAATATTGATTTGGATAATTAAATAACAAATATGAATTTCAAGATTGGAAATTCAAAATGCATTTAATTGTAAATTTTAAAGGGTTTTACCCTCTCTATATTTCTCTTTGTCTAAACAAGTATTGAAATTAAACCAATATAGATCCATCTCAACCATAGATCTAGAAAAAATCGAGAGGTATCAAATCTCTTAAGGTGCAAACTTCTTTTAAAGTACAAAAATTGAAAACAAGTTTGTACCTCGAGAGATTTGATCCATCTGGACGCTTGCTAGATCCTTAGTTTATATATATATATATATATATATATATATATATATATATAATTTTTTAATTTGCATTTTTTAATACATAAATGGATTCAATGCCTTAATCATCCCCGTAGACACTTTGATGGTGTAAACTAGACAACTTAAACTTACAATATCAAAGGACTAAAATGTAAAATAAGAGACTATTTGAAATGTTTTAACTATAAATTATATAAATATGAATAATTCATATTTTATTTATGAATCATATATTTACATTAGAATTTCTATTATTATTATATATTTTTAAATACATATGAATATTATTTAATTCCACATATTAAAATGTTTTCTTATAAATAACATTGAATTATTATTATTATTATTAATTTTTAAATGCTAGATATAAATTTTATATTAAAATTAGATAAATAACACATCTTCCTTTTATTATGATTATGATTATTATTAATTTTTAAATTCCACATATTAATTCTATACTAAAAATTAAATGACTTCCACATCTCCTTCTTATTACTCTTATTAGAGAGTAGTTGGTTTTTTGTTTACTTTCAATTACATTTTCTGTAAAAGTATTGAAATATTTTACTACAATGAACCATATTTTTTTTTTTTTTTAAATTTCTTATATACATAAAATTGACATTTGAATTATTTAATTAATATAGATATTTAAATAATTTCTTTAAATCATGTATTGAATATTTTTTAAAAATATACTAATTATACATCTTTTTCACACTCAAAATTGAAAATATAATAATTTTTTTTTAATTACTGTATATCTTTTCAAATTTGATTATTTTATGTCTTTTAAGAGTTGACATTCAAATACCTTGATGGGGTGACAGATCATGGATCATTGGGGAATGCAATGTGAGCTTGCCACCCTACGTCTCATTCTTGACATTGTGTGGTATCAATCGACATGTGGGACACATGGAAGTCCTTATGAGAATTCATGCAACAATTAAATATCAATTAATTGAAATTACAATGGTCATGTCGATCTGGTGCCATTGGCGAGGTGGGTGGTTTATGTGACGATAGTTGGGATACCAAGAGAATTTCGGTGAAAGGATGGATATTCTTATAGCTTGTGTTTCGTATAGGGTGGAGCACTTCAAGAGGTAGAGTACTTGTCTTAGTTTAGGGACGATAAGGATATTTCTTGGTAGAATTGGTTCAAAGATCGAGAATAGGTAGGAGATTTTGAGCTTTGGCAAAGATATTTTAATCATTGTGTCGAGAGGTCAGAGAAATATTGAGGAAAAACCGTTCTATGTCTCTATTGTAGGTGTTTGGGGTTCATTCTCAAAGCTATTTTGGGTGATCTATACTAGGTAGAAAAATCTTGTCCAATAATTCTCTTTGTGTTGGTTGTTTTCATGCTTTTAAGTTCCAAAGATGATGGGTGTGTTTAGATACTGTTTTGGTCCGATGAAGGGTGTTATATTTCACTTTTTTAGTGTGGACTAGGGGAGTGGAATTGTATAGAGTTATACAAGTGGGTGACTGATCATTTTCTTGGGTGCTTAGCTAGTAAAAGTGGTCAAAATTTTAGTTTTATTTGGGCTAGTAGTTTCTAGAGTAGTAAGGACTCTATTTAGTTTGATAATTACACGGTGAGTAGGTTTCATTATACTTGGTGCCCTGCATCCTCTAGTTTAATTTTTTTTCGCTCTATTGGGGCGGTGGGTGGGTGTTCTCTTTTCTAGGGTTACGTTAAGGAGTGGTGACCTAGAATTGGTTTTGTGACCTACCTTGGATGTATTTGTGGTTTCCTATGAGAGTCTTTGTGGTAAGTGTCTTGTGCATGGGGTTCATCAGTTTCTGTGGTATCTTGTGGGATGACGAAATACCCATGTCCACTTAGCAGGTTGAGCAGGTGCATTAGCAAGGTTGTCTTTGTGGGAAAAGAAGGCCTTGGAAGGAAATTTAACATGAATCCTCAATGTGGTTTGGTGCATCGTGGGTTGGAGGTAATATTTTTTAAGGGATGAAAACAATAACAAGAGAAGGGGAATGGTGAATGCGTTGACCCTCCTTTTCCACGGTACCTTCCCTCGGTGGGAAAAACCCCCTCAATGGATTACAATGTGAGCATTCTTTGACGGATGATCATCATGTTATATCAATTTAGTCGGGCTTGACAAGATGATCACAATGACACTATCAATTTTATGAACCACCTCTAACAAAATATGTGGGAGATGCATGAAAGTATGTTCAATCTATGAAGAGGAAAACGATGCATCCAGGAATAGTTTGATTGTATGGAAACTAGACATATGGAGGGACACTTTCACTATGAATTCAAACCCTCATCATCCCCTAGCTCAGCTCTAGATCATATAGTCCTAGTAAATTTTGATAATACTTGATTAGTGTTGGTTGTATTTTAGTTTTGCTAATGTTTTGGCACTGGTTGTTAGTTAGTTTATGTAAACTGTTGTTGCTCTGGAAATTTACTATGTATTTGGATATGCACATGTTTGCCAATAAATCTAGTAATAGTTAGTCCAACAGGTTTTTGAGACAAAAAATGACATAATGTAATCTTTTGTAGTAAATGGAAAAACGCGATCCCCAAAATAAAGAGGTTGACATAAAATTATGATATTTCACATGGGTGTCAAAATATTTTATTTATGGTTAAAAATTAGAGCATTTTTTTCTTATCTCCTTCAGTTTGGGTGGTAATATAAACAATAAAAGAGCATATTGAGATTGAGATTATTGATGTTTCATAATGTTTTTAATTAAATATTTACCACATATGTATATTATTGCTACTATTATTTTATTATAATCGACTTTACTTTTTGATTTAGAGAATATTTTATTTTTAATTTAAAATGGACACATGTCAACTCCACAATGAGCATGGATGAAATCACACACCATCCTCATATTGGGTTATCATATTATTTAAAAATAGTGTCGTGTTATTTAATTTTTTAATTGTGTCGAGAGACGCTCTACAATCTAGTATGGGAGAGATGTGTAAACATAATGTAATGTAAGTATGTCAATATTTTTTAAATTTTAGATCTATTACACATTACATATGGAAGAGATACACATAAACAAATATATAGAGAGAAAAAAAAATTTAATTAGATCCATAAAAAAATTGACGGTTCTAAATATTGCTAATAAAATTTTATATTATTTTATTAGATATTTTTTAATTAAAAAATTAATTCAACAAGGTATTTTTGTTTTTTAATTTAATATTTAAATTCAAATATATTACTTTAAATTAAATGGATTTTTATAAATCAAATTGTAAATATTTATAGATTTTAAATTCTAAAATGTGCTTACTAACATTTTTTGGCGGAGAGATTCACGCATACGTGGAGGTAGAACACTGGACTGAATATTTGAAGCTCGTGAATTTGATCTAGGCTCACTTTAGTATTATAATTAATTTCAAAGGAGCTACAAATCCATATATTGATAATTGGAAATTAAAATAATTCTCACAGGAAAAATAACTGTATCTGCGGTGACATTAATAATTGTATCTGTGTAGGAAGCCAATGTGCAGAAGATGAAAAGGGTCTGTGAAGGGTTCGGGGGAGAACACACATAATCTTGACCGACAATCTGCTGCATTGTATGATGGGAGTTTGTTAAAGAGACTCTGAGTAGGAGGAAAAAGAAGAACTCTGTAACCGCTTTATGGGGGTATTTTACCATGGAAGTCGTTTCGGGATTTAGTCTGGTATGTATCTTCGCTTGGATTTTTTTGTGAGATATGATCCGAGGATAGGTTAGTCACTGGCTTAAGCATGTTGGAAGGGTTGGGATATGTGTTGATAAGGGTGGTTTCATATGTCTATTTTGGTATCATTAGTTAGCTACAATATCCTTCTATCTCTTGATGAAGCTTGTGTAGGTTGTAAACAATATGACAACGGAACTCTATGAGGTCGGAAATATTATTTCTTTGGGAGTTATTACAGTCATTATTTTGCATGCAATGTATAAAACTCATATGAAGTATATATCAAGAAGGGCCAATGAAAAATAGAGGGAGTAGGCCTCCTCTCCATGAGACTCCTAAGGTAGTGGAAACACAAATTTCGTCGTATCAGTCAAGATGGTCTATTCTCTGGCAAAAATGGTTGGATTCCTTTATCATATCTAGGCCTTGTAAAGATTTTGGGTTTCAGTTCTGCTTTCCGTGGTGGCATTGCGCTGGATGTTTCTATTATTGTTGTTGCCATGTATGAGAGGCTTGTATGATCATGCTTCTCTGGTTTTTCCGTTGACATTGGCTATCTGCCACCTTGGTTCCGGCGATCAGTGCTATTTTCCGCTGAGCGGGAATGTTTCAAATCTCTCTGGTCCTGCCGCAATCTCTTTGTTCTCGAGATCTCTGACCAGATCCTACGCTATTTTTTGGAAGTCGAACGTTTTATGAATGTTTTGGTACATTGGTACTTTATCGAGGCTCATATGGACGCAAAATCTTGCTATCCAGGTTGTTTTTGGATGGGTTGGAAACTTTTCCTTAAGGAAACTTAATTCCTTCTGAAATTTATTCTGCATATGCCATTTTTGGCTCTTTTCCCGTGTTGAGAGCACTTAATTGGGTGGGTGGGGAAGTGTGCTACCTATACTTGTTAGTGAGTGGATGGGATCCTTTTATGATCCACTTGACATTTTCCTTGATTTCTCGACTTACCTCTTATGAATGGCAACTTTCTTTTATGGATGATATCTCCCTTTTGACTTGATCTACTAAGCTATATAGTAGGGGTGGCTTGGGTGGGTGTTAATCTAATATATTTCCATAAGGTGTTTTCAAGTGGGTAGAGTAGTAAAAGATGGCGGCAGCTTACGAAATCTTATCATCTGACACATCTTCTCACGACGCTCTCATCGCTGCCACATTGGTAGTTAAGAAGGAGCGCATGAAGGTGTTGGATTCAGATGAACGTCTAATAGCTTAGTCCTTTGACCTACCACATTACAAAGATTTTGGAAGGTAAGAGAAGCTTATAAATGATGTTCGGGGTGGTGTGCAATCAAATGGTTCTCGTGGACACTCCAGAGGTTATGGCCGATCGATGAAAGCTTACTATAAGCTGGCTGAGGAGGTCAAGAACGTAATTATGGAATATGATGATTTATGGGGTCGAGTGGCCAGTGTTCAAAAACAGGCTCTAATCGGTAGATGGCTCTTTTCTGACATGGTCTAATGGGTAAATATTTTTTTGAGTCCCATCCTGGGATATATCACGAAGGTCTGTAAGATGATGAGTAGTTGGTTCAATGTACATTTTATGCACGAGGATGATTTCCAAAAAATTATTGGGCACAATTGAGTGAGGGGCCGAAGCTTTATGCAACTTCTGCCATGGTACCTTGGCTTAAACCCAGTTATTGAGGCTCCAAAAAGTAAACTAGTGTGGGTAAAATTGCCTGGTTTACATCTTGAATTCTGGACTCTCAAAGCACTGAATGATATTGGGAATTCAGTTGGTCACACAAAGTATTTTGATCCCCAAATACTTGGAAAAAATGATAAATGTATCGCTTGGATACTTGTAGAAGTTTGTTTTGCGGGTGGTCTACCGGGAGATGTTGATCTGGTCTGGGGTCAGAGAAGGCATATTCAGCAGGTGGATTACTGGGGTGTACCATTCAGATGTTTTATTTTCCATCATACTGGGCATTTACTAAGCATATTTCCATTGCGACACAGAAATATGGGGTGCCACATCAAAAGTTTACATTGAAGTCAAAAAGGGAAGGCAACTCTTGAGTCATACGATGCTGGTCACTCGGGTAAGCTACCCCATATGATAATGATAGGTCTTCTTATACTGATAGGCCTAGTGATAGGAATTTCTTGCTTCGCAATCATCTTGATTCTAATTATGAGTTGGAGCCTCGACCTACCGTTGATATTTTTCATCCTATGTTTGTGCCCTTTCCTTCGTCACAAGTTGACCCTTCAAATTTTAAATCTAATGACTCATGCCCTGTAGATAATTTTGACATCCCTCCTATTATTCTAGTTTTGGTTGGATTGTGATTGTCTCTCCTTCAATGCCACCGTTGGAATGGGATTCGCCACATTCCTCTCATGATCCTATGCATGAGGATTTCCCGGACTCCCTGAAAGATACTATTGGAAGTGATATTGAATCTTTATTAGGTAACCTGAAGCTTGACTTGGCTGCATTAACAGTTTTTGAAAAAGCTCCACCAGACCCTCATCCCTCCATATCTCTTGCTTTGTCTTCCAACATCACTGTGAGGAAAAAATCCAAGGCTGGGTCAAGACACTTTAGGCCCGCCGCCTCAAGACAAAATATTTATTCCATGATGACTTTCATGATTTTCAAGATGTTCCTATTTCTTCCGTTGATGATATCCGGGCACTTAGAGCTAGCGGCCATGAACAAGTGACAAAATGAATTCTATATTTTCTCTCAATATCAGGGGGATGGGTGACCCCTCTAAGTAATTACGCCTTCAGGATATGTTTTCTAAGATTCAACCTTGGGTGGCTATTTTCCAAGAAACCCTATGTTTTCGATCTAAAGTGATTGGTACACTTTTATGCATTCGCCTCGGCTGGCATGTCGTAGGTGTTGACTCTGTTGGAATGGCTGGGGGCATGATGGCTATATGGAACCCTTATTTGGTTAATTTCCAGGCTTACAAATTTTTTGGTGGTATATTGCTTTCTGGCTCTTTTAGAGGTTTGTCTGAAAAGATTCATGTTATCAATTTGTATGCGCCATGTTATAATAGAGCCTCTTTTTGGGAGCGCATGATGTCTTCCGGAATTTTAAATGGTGGTAATCTAATTGTAATCGGTGATTTTAACTCAACACTGGCTGCAAACGAGTCTTGGGGTCATAAGTCTCCTCTGGACCCGCTGGCTGACCAAATTGGTTAGATTTTTAATGATTATTGTATGATGGATGTTCGACCTTCACCACTTGTTACGACCTGAAATAATAGATGTCAGGATGATGATTTTATTGGAAAGCGTTTAGACAGGGCAATGATAAAGGAGTATCTTTTTCACCTTCTGGGAAACATGAGGTCTCAAGTGATAACTTCAACAATATTTGACCATATGAATGTGGTTCTTTCTTGGCACCGAGAGCCGAAGAGGTTAGCGTTAGCATTCAAATTCAATCTAATTTGGTTGGAGGATCACCAATTCAACAATATGGTCATAGAATTCTGGGGGATGGAAGAATCATATGATGGTCTATCCGGGTGGAAAAATTTCTCTGATAAGCTTAGGAGGTTAAAGATTCTTGTGAAGTCATGGGAAAGGAAGAAAAAGGAGGAATTAAGGCGTGAGTTGAATCATCTAAAGGATAAGATGACAAATATTTATGATAGCATGATGGTGGTTCCCTGAAACTCGACTCTATATAACATTTTGGATGGTCTTGAGAGACGCAAGTTGGAAATCCTAAAGATTTAGGAGACGACCTGGACACTTAAAATAATAATCTAGTGGCTTAATTAGGGGGATCTGAATTGGATTCTTCCATCAAACTACAAATGGTCGTAAGAATGAAAATTCAATTTGGCATATTGAATTGGAAAATGGCTCCAAGATTGTTTTTGCAGAAGAGATTCAACATGAGGCCTATAATTACTTCTCGGAGTTCTGTAAGGATGATCAGGAGATTGACCACCATAGCCAGACATGGGTCCTTGAACAAATGCAACATATGTTTGATCCTAACGATAATGATTTTAGGGGGAAAGAAGTCACTAAAGGAGAGATCAAAGATGATATAAAATCCTTTGCCCACGATAAAATCCCAGGCTCGAATGTATTTTTTTTTTTTAACATCATTATGTTTTAGGTGCGGTCTTTTTTCCAATGATTATATGGAAAATAATGCATTTTTTTTTAATCCAATTTTAGATCGATAAAATGTTGAAGTACCCAATGTATAACTAAGCTCATGGAATGGCCATCATGTGAGGTAATAGCCAAAGGACGAGTACCATTTGATTTAGACACAAAATTTTCTTATAGGGGGAGTCCAAGAAGGGCCATTAATGGACCCACCCATTTCTAAAGAGTCCATATCTACAAAAGCATGTTCCAATTGCTTCTCTTTAAGTAAATTCATAAAAACATCTATTCCCATGTTGCATCAATTACACAATTAACTTGAAACTTGTTTTCCTTCTAGACATGTTGGTCGAACTCATCCTTATAATAATTCAATTTGATAGACCAATTCATTACACAACAATGTGTCTTTGTGGCTTCCTTTTGGTACCATCTATGATAACAATATAGTTCTACCATTTCACACAAAATGTAATGACCATCACATCAATAACAACACGTTATTTTAACAGAGAAATAAAAACAACCAAACTACACACCATCTCATACACAAAATATACCTAATAAAAAGGCTTCAAATCACCCCAAGTGAAGCTAGAAGCAATGCTCATTTCCCATTAATTAGAAAATTGTGTATATTTGCGCCGAGAGGCGCATCTACAGCCCAGTATGACCCCGATGTCGGTGGGTCACGTCCTCATACAAAATGTCGGCTTAAGTTTTAAATTAAAAAAAAAAAAATTGCATTGTGCTAGAACATATATCAATTTCTAATACAATTATGTATTATTTATATAATTTGAATGGATAGTAAATTATATACGTGAATTTGAATGGATCACAAATTTACTTTTAACAAAAAAATTACCACATTGAATTTCCAAATTAAGTAAAATTTTAAACATATTTACTCTTTACTAAAGTAATTACCATTTCCTAAATCAAAGGAAAAGAGTTAATTGAACACAAACAATCAAAATCCAAAATCTTTTAATATTTCTTCTAATTAAATATTTGTAAAATGAATTTATACTTACTCCAGAGCTATGGTAAATAAATAAAAACATATATAAACTAGATGTATGGTAAATAAATAAAAATTCTTTTTACATTTATTCCATAAACCTTTTTATATTTAAAAAAACTTTAAAAAGAGGTTTTATTTAGATGAAGCCTATGGGAGGAATACCATGGGACAAATTAATATTGATACCATGGGCCAGATACCATGGATAAATAAATAAATATAAAATAGGTATAAACAAGTATGATAAATAAATAAATAAATAAATATAAAATAGATATAAAGAGGTATGGTAAATAAATAAATATAAAAGAGGCATAAAGAAGTAAGGTAAATAAATAACAATATATCAAATAGGATTGTAAATAAAAATATAATTATATAACAAGTCTATGGGCCAAATACCATAGTAAAGAAAAGAGGTATGGTAAGTAAATAAAACCTCTTTTCATATTTACTCCGTAATCTCCTTTATATTTACAAATATTTATGTTCATTAATTTACATAACTAAGAAGAAATAGAGAGAGAGAGTGATAAGGGAGAGATGGAGAGAGAGTGTGTATGTTTAGGGGTGAGATAAAGAGACAAAGTAAAATGTATGGAAAGAAGGGGGGAGAGAAAAGTGAGAAGGAGAGAGGGAGGGATATAGTAATGTAGTTGGAGAGAGAGAGGGGTGGAAAGAGAGAGAGAGAAAGAAAGGGATGGGGGAAGAGAGAGGATTAGAGAGAGAGAGAGAGAGAGAGAAATATGGGGGAAGAGAGAGGATTGGAGGGAAAAGAGAGAGAGAGAGAGAGAGGTGGGAGAGAAAGGGGGAGAAAGGAATGATGAGAGAGAGGAGGAGAGTGATGGGGGAAGAGAGAGTATTGGAGAGAGAGAGAGAGAGAGAGAGAGAGGGATTTAGGGGAGAGAGAGAGAGAGGAAGGACGAGAGAGAGGACTTGAGAGAGGAGGAGGAGAGGGGGATCGATAAGAGAGATGGAGTTAGAGGGGGAGAGAGGTAGGAAATAAGAAATATAGAGAGTGAGAAGTGGAGAGAGAGAAGGAGTGACAAGGGAGAGACAAAGAGAGAGCATGTATGTTTGGGGCTGAGATAAAGAGACAAATAAGGAGAGATGGAGATAAGGGGGGAGAAGGAGATATAAGGAGAGAGGGAGGGATATAGTAACATAGTTGGTGGGTGAAGAGAGAGAGAGAGGGAGAGAGAGATGGGAGAGAAAGGGAAAAAGAGGAAGGAAGAGAGAGGATGTGAGAGAGTGGAGAGAGGGAGGGAAAGAGAGATGGACTTGGAGGGGGAGGGGGAGAGAGGTAAGAACAAAGAAATAGAGAGAAAGGTGGAGAGAGAGAGAGAGAGTGAGTGAGTGATAAGGAAGATGGAGAGAGAGGGAGAGAGGGGGAAGATAGAGATATAGATGGAAGGTGAAGAGAGGGAAGAAGAGAGAGATGGGGAGAGGAGGGGATTGACAAAGAGATTGATATATATGGATTGTGAGAGTGTGTGTGTGTTTATGGGGGTGAGATAGAGAGACAAAAAAGAAGAGATGGAGGGGGATATAGATATGGATGGAGGGTGGAGAGAGGGAAGAATATTTCTCACACTAGATGGCTTGATATAAGTGGAGATGGTTATTTATAATGCTATTTGATTATTTGCACTATATGCATCGATTTTAGTGTAGATATTTATTTCTAATGATATTTGATTACTTGCACTAGATGCATTGATTTCAGTGTAGGTGGTGATTTCTAATACAATTTGATTGCTTTCACTGAATTTTTTTATTTCAATTTAGATGTCGATTTATAATTATATTTGATTACTTGCACTAAATGAATTGGTTTCAATGTAGATGATTTCTAATCCTATTTGATTGTTTGCGCTAAATGCATTGATTTCAGTGTAGATGGCGATTTCTAATCCTATTTGATTTATTTGAGTAAATGCATTGATTTTAGTGTAGATGTTGGTTTCTAGAGAGAGAGAGAGAGAGAGAGAGAGAGAGAGAAGGAAGATGGAGAGAGAAGGAGAGAGGAAAAAATGAGGAAAGAGAGATATCAATGGGGGAGAGGAAGAGAAGGGGAAGATAGAGATATAGATGGAAGGTGAAGAGAGGGAAGAAGAGAGAGATGGGGAGAGGGGGTGATTGAAAAAGAGATTGATATATATGGAGTACGAGAGCACGTGTGTTTAGGGGGTGAGATAGAGAGACAAAAAAGAATAGATGGAGGGGGATATAGATATGGATGGAGGGTGGAGAGACGGAGGAATATTTCTCGCACTAGATGGATTGATATAAGTGGAGATGGTGATTTCTAATCCTATTTGATTATTTGCACTAGATGCCTTGATTTTAGTGTAGATATTTATTTCTAATGATATTTGATTACTTGCACTAGATGCATTGATTTAAGTGTAGGTGGTGATTTCTAATACAATTTGAGTGCTTGCACTGAATGTGTTGATTTCAATTTAGATGTCGATTTATAATTATATTTGATTACCTGCACTAGATGACTTAATTTCAATGTAGATTATTTCTAATCCTATTTGATTGTTTGCACTAAATGCATTGATTTCAGTGTAGATGGCGATTTCTAATCCTATTTGATTGTTTGCACTAAATGCATTGATTTCAGTGTAGATGTTGGTTCCTAGAGAGAGAGAGAGTGAGTGATAAGGAAGATGGAGAGAGAGAGAGAGAGGACAAAAGGAGGAAAGAGAGATATTAGTGGGGGAGAGGGAGAGAAGGGGAAGAGAGGGAAGAAGAGAGAGATGGGGACAGAGGGTGATCAACAAAGAGAATGATATATATGGAGTGCGAGAGCGTGTGTGTTTAGGGGGGTGAGATAGAGACAAAAAAAAGATATGGAAGGGGATATAGATATGGATGGAGGGTGAAGAGAGCGAAGAATATTTCTTGCACTAGATGGATTGATTTAAGTGGAGATGGTGATTTATAATCCTATTTGATTATTTGCACTAGTTGCATCGATTTTAGTGTAGATGTTTATTTCTAATTATATATGATTACTTGCACTAGATGCATTGATTTCAGTGTAAGTGATGATTCCTAATACTATTTGATTGCTTGGACTGGATGTGTTGATTTCAATTTAGACGTCGATTTATAATTATATTTGATTGCTTGCACTGGATGCATTGATTTCAGTGTAGATGGCGATTTCTAATCCTATTTGATTGCTTTGAGTAAATGCATTGATTTCAGTGTAGATGTTGGTTTCTAATCTTATTTGATTGATTGCATTAGGTGCATTGATTTCAATGTAGAAGTTATTTTATAATCTTATTTCATTGCTTGCATTAAATGCATTGATTTCAATGTATATGTTAATTTATGATTTGATGTAATTGGATATATGATGGTACATTAATATTAAGGTGATTGGATTAACAATATGCATTAAGAAAATAGTTTGAGATTGATTGTAACATGAGTACGTTCTTATTATTCACATTTTCTATCTTTCAACACTATTATTGTCACTTTGCATTTAAAAAAAATATTTCATCATTTTTCATCATTGTAGTTATTAACAATAAGCATCATCTCAACGAATTGAGGTAACTAAGAAAATTTAAAATTAAAATGACCAAGTTAATCTCAGAAATATTTAGCATATTTAAAATGATTATATTAATATTTGATATATTTACATATTACTGATAAAATTAATCATATCTTTGATAGATTTTCCTTGGCAGCACACTACTGAAACCAACCCAGATCCATCTTACATCTAAAAAATATACAAAAATTTTAATAATTTCAAAAATGTGACATTGATGCCTCCGACTGGAACCAGCCTAGATCCATCTAACTCTGGATCTATCATGCGCCGAGAGGGATCAAATCTCTCGAGGTGCAAACCTTTCCTCAAGTTTTGCACTCAAAAAATAGGTTTTCACCTCGAGAGATTTGATCCCTCTCGGCACATGATAGATCCAGAGTTAGATGGATCTAGCCGGTTTAAAATCAACCATTCACATAGAAATAGAAGACATTAAAAAGAGGAAACAACATATCCCCTATTTCCAAAAATTTACACAATGTAACCCACATTTAATTCACTAATCACCATTTTACTCCATATAGGTGTTGAAGCTTCCAAAGGATAGCAAGGCTATATGAAATCAAGCCATAACTCCCCATCCCATCATGTGAATGTCATGTCAAGTGTGGAATGAAATGCGTTTCATGATATTAGTATTAGACTCGAACAACCTCGTTGCAATCTCCCATAATAATATTAAGCGACCTTTTCTCAACTTGAACACCTTTTAACTTATTCCAAAAAATTCTTCAAAAATCGAAAGGTTTTGAGGGGATTGAATATTATCATGTCATGCCTTGACAAAACATTTTGACAGATTTATAAGTCAATCATGTGATGGATTTGGACAAAAGCATTATAAGGGGGAAAATGGGAGGAGGAAAGAAAGTATGTATAATTTACAAATGAAAGATAATTTTGTGAATAATTTTTTTATGAATTTATTTTCTTATCACTTGACTTTATGAGTTTAAGGTTTGAGAAATTATTTAAAAAAAAAATCATATCAAAATTCCTTTTTTTCTTTTTTTGAAATAAATATTTTAATTTTAATTTTTTTAAACTAATAAATTAGGCTTGAGATAAATATATACACTTCAAAATTAATGCAAATTGCATTATAGGTAAAAAAAAATTATATTTATTTTAATTTATTAGAGATAATTTAATATAATAATGTATTGATTGAAAATAATTTATGGGGAGTTATTATGGGATGATCTCCGTATGAATATAACTTTATCTTTGGTTTATATGAAATTTATTTTTATACTATAAATATAAATAATATTGATTTTTTAAAATAACACAATATTTTTATATTAAAATTTTATGTTTGAAGATGCAAAATTATAGCAAGAATATAAAATGAGGATAGTTTAGGTTTAACTTGATATAAATAAATTTTTATTTTAATGAAGAAGTCTCATATTCTATAACTATCATAAGTATAAATCCTCCAAAAATAAGTCTAGAATCCAAAAAAAAATTACACTCCATAATAATTAGTTTATTCAAAGGCCCTCATTCCATATAAGGAGCTATAATATTTGAATTTGGAACTAAAACATTTCTATGACTAATATAGTTACTAAAGAAGAACGAAATTGATTGTCCCGATCCTTTCCCTGTTGTAACTCCTCAATTTGGAATCAAAGACATCAATTTCATCTTTAGCCAGTCGAAGTTGAGTCCTCTAATCCAACAGTATCTCCATGGTTGTAGCTAAAATAGTTTCCCACTAATTAAACTGAATTTGGAGTTGAAGCATGACCAGGTGCTAAAAAATATGCTAAAAAATGAAAATTGTCGAAATGGTGTGGAACCTGAACGATCGCGTAGATATCGTCATTCTGAATCTGGTGCAACTCATTTCGCGGATAACCGACACCGTATGCTCCTAGAAACAAGTTCTGTTCATTTTCCTAAATAGACCAAAATTTCAAAAAAATGATAGCTCACTAGGAAAATTTTGGGCTAGTGGCAAGCTGCCACATGGCCTCTTCTGATTGATCGAAAGTCAATTTTTTTTGGGCCTACCACAACCTGACACGTGGCAGACCTTGAATGGTGTTCAGTGGGTGAATTTATATTGGTTGGAAGATGGCTAACCACATGTTTCCATGTGGCCCAATTGGAGACCCCCACGTGGCAGCACGGGGGCCACCAAAATTTTGGTTAAGGTCTAAATTACCTCCACAGGAATCGAACGTTGAACCTCTCTTCAAACAACACAACGCCCTAATCGGTTGGGCCACCATGCTCATTAAAATATGCACTTGAAACCCTATATAATTTTGATGCATAGAGGAGTTGGGGTAAGGGGCTAGGGCTTAGCCCCGACCCCCCCATATATGTAACAATACGACCCCCTAGTGGAACCATGGGCGCTTTTTAAAGGCCCCACTGAAATATTTTTTTTTTTTAGTTTTTTAACCACGTTTTATATAATTAAAAAATTGCCCTTTAAACCTTGGTACACATTTTAACTAACCCACAATTTCTGCCAATTTGTCGCTTATTTAATAGATTATGGTGTGAATTTGTAGGATGGTTCCAGATTTTGGGGAATTTGTAGAGCCACTGATCCGAGGTCTTTAGCTTCGAGATGGAATACAGAATTACATGTAAAATTGCATCTTAACCATGAAACATAAAAGGCATGAAACAAGAAGAGAGAAGCACATAAAACCATGCAAAGAAGACAAGAACTTGATAACAGAGTTCGTCTAGGAGGGACTACATCTCCGAGCGCTGCTCAATCAGTGGGGAGGCCCTCTTTCATTAAGTGGAAAATAAAATGAAAGTACAAGCATCAATGGAAAATTACACCCTTATACCTCTAATATGCAAAATGACCTAGAAATGGAGACCTCTGTTGCAAAAACGGACAACACTGTCAGATTCCTGTCGTCGAGAGGTATAGAATCCATATAAAATTTGTCCAAATTGGACTCTGGATGATTCTAGGCCCTCTGGAAATTAGCTCACATCATGGTTCCACCTGCCCCTAGAAAGGCTCAGGGTTCCGCTGCCCGCCTCAACCTTCATGCCACTCCTGGTCTACCCAGGCGCAGTGTAGAAATTATGGGTATAAATACTTTTTGTTGGGCGGACTTCTTAAAGGGAGCCGCTAGCCCAACGGTTGAAATCTGTAATAGTGGGGAGGAGGTCGGGCAGTCAAACCCCACCCTCCTCCTAAATGGGCCCGCATTTTTTAATTTACCAATGCATATATTTTTTTGGGGGTTCCGGACCCACATCAAGTGGCCCACCCGTCCTTATCTCCGTCGTTTATCATAGTATGGAAGGGGGGGCGGCGGGGTTGACAACGCGTGTCCCTCCCAAACTTGTTTATTATTGTTGTGGTGGTTCGGGCGATGGGGTCATGGCCGTTAGCCCCACCCCAATTATAAATAATATATTACGTTGGGATAGGGGCGGGGGTCATGGCCTACCCCTATTTTTTTATATATTTTTTTGTTTTCTTTAACCATATGGGATATTTTTGAATTTCTCGATTTTTGACCGAAGGAGTCAAATTTTCAGTCCCACAAATTTGGTCGAAATTCGGCCAGAGCTGGTCAGAATCTGGTGGCTGGATTTTTTGTGGATTTGTTGCCTCCTTAAGCTGCCAAGTCATCTAGTGAGCTTATAAACTTTGACCATCTCTAACTTTCACATACGAACTCGGTTTGACGAACCATTCGCACCATTGCGATCAGGACGATGAGATATTCAACATGACACTAAGTTTACCACATTTATGCCACTTTGAATTTTGGGCCTTTTGTACTTGCCACTGGTGTGTATATCCACCTGGATTAGCGACTAGCAGCAAAGCTAGGGAAACTCATAAATTCTTCATTTCTTAACCAATTTGGGAGCAGAAAGAGGATAGATATGCATTTTTGATAGTTTTGAAGCTAATGAAATAGGTTTTAAAGCCATTGGAGCACTATAAACTGATGTAATCACCATTTTTTAGCATAATGATATAGGGCCAAGCCATTGGAGGGTAGACCAAGGAGACATAGCCCAATACGGGCGCACTCCTTCATCACTTGTTGTGTTGTGGTTATTTTCATGGTGTATTTGCCTATTTTTTTCTGTTATTTAAGAGTTTAAATTCATTCTTTCTGTGTATAGGAATTTAACACAAAGGCTCATATAACTCAATTTTAACACTTGCAATTTATACATCCTCAAGCACATTTACATTAAGATCTAATACAAATCAAGTTTGGTATCAGAGCATATGTTTTCTTGTTGTTGTGATGTTTTACTTGTTTACAAGTGTATGTGATGCTTACAAGGTTGAAGCTCAAGAGAGGAGAAGGAAAGATTGTGGTTGCAAGTCTTCAAGTGAGGTCAAGGACAAGGAGAGCAAGTTTGCCACAATCTCCACCACAAATTCTATGTAAAATTGCAGTTGAAGCTTCAACAAGTATGTCACATGAAGGAGAGCCTGAAAATATGTCAGAGGATGAAAAATCCTTTAGGAAAGTATTCTTTGATATGAAAATAATGGTGAAAGTTCTCTATGAGGATAGAAGCACAAGCATGCAATGTGAGAGCTCCAATTATCCAAAGGGGGATAAGTCTGTTGAGCCCCAAAGATGTACTTTTATTCCACCACATTTCACTTCATTTCCTTTGTTCCTTATAAATTACAGGCTTAAATGATCAATATGATTAATTAAATTTGCTTTAAGAATGTATATAATGACTAACTTGCTACACTTTCATGGTTTTGTTGTTGTAGTAATTTTTGACTAGATTTAGCTACAGAATGCAGCCATTCTGTAGCTAGTTGCCGATTCCGTAGTTGTCTTCATGTTTTCACAGGTTCCAGGTGTCACCTCAAAGAAAAATGCATATGGGTGAATTCCAGACTTCATCCACATCATTCCTTGCTGATATGAATTTGTGAGAACAAAGTATTTCTCATACAGAGATTGACAGTAAGGGGCTTTTACTGGTTATTTCACCTTTACTAGAAAGGATGAAACCAGAGGCTACCTGGCCCACAAACTGACTCTGCCTAAAGAAATAAAATGTAATCACTGTAATAGATCCGATCAATGAAAGTATTTGTTATGTGAAAAGTATTCATTAATCCAAATTTAATGTGTGAATAGGCAAGATTATGTATTCTGCAAATGAAGTATAGTGGTTTGAAGATGAACTAATAAATTTGTTCTCTGTTTAAACCTTCTTGGGAAAAGTTTACTTATAAAAATTTACTGTTTAAAGGAGCAGAATCTGAAAATATGCAGCAAAATTATACAGTATGACAACAAATAATTGTTTAAGCGGTTCACCCCTCTCTTGGGCTACCTCCGCTGGGTCCAAAAGCCTCTAATTAGGCTTTTTCCTCTTTGATTAAATGCTCAAAATGTGAATACAAGTGTATAGAAGCCTCAAATGGAAAAATACACTGCAAAAATAGATTCAGAAGGCTCAAATCAGTATAAAATGACTAAACAAACACCTCCATTGGATGAAGGTAGTCCAAAACAACTCTTCTTCCCTTAGGCCCTAGTGGCTCCACGACCAAAAACGCTGGTAAATTCTCTGATAGAGCACCCTGATGGCTCTGCAAACACTCCCAAAAGCTCCAGAATGATCCAATACCCCAGAATAAAAAAAAAATTCGTCCAAAAAGGACTTCCCTAGCCAAAGTTATGGCTAACTGAAGTTTTCCTAGATTCTCTCCAGCTAAGTCTGGCTAACTGCCAGATAGCTCCGACAAATATGGAGGTCGGCGCTAAATTAGAGGAACTGCCGAAACTGCCGCCAGTAGGAGGGGGCTAAAATATAGGTCCACGTGACCACATCCTCTGAAAATATTTTCAATACGTTGAGTTATGATCGGCTTTGGATAAGGTTTAAACAATATGCATTAAATATTTTCCGCTCCAAGTGCTGGTCCACGGGACCACGACCCCGCCACCTGCGCGCCAAACAAACATTCCAACTTTAAAAAAGATATTCGCGCCATTTGATAAACAAACCACAGCCTTTGTAGCCCGTTGGTCGAGATTATTCGTTGTGTCCGCCCCGACCTGGGGTCGAACCACACCGCGTGCAACACAAGTTTTACTCCGCACGTTTTTTGTTTAAAACCCACGTGAACTTTTAAAACGTGCCCATAACAACTTTGACCCATACGTTAAGTTTTAAAAGGTGAATGTTGCCACATTACCATAACTTATTTCAAAGTTGGGTTTTAAACATATATGTGGTTTAATTTTTAAATTTTAATAAGGTTTAATTAAATTTTTTTTTTAATAATTAATTAAAATATATAATTAATAATATAATATATGATTTAATAAAAAACCATATAAAATATTAAAACTATATAATTTAATTAATTTATTAAACCTTAATAAAAAATAAAATTATCCCAACGCATATATTAAAAAAATTTCTTTCAAAATCGAAAGTTATTGGGCAAATTCAAACTGCAATATCTCCTCCATACGGCAACGGATTTGAGTGTCGTTCATGGCTACAAGATCGTTTTGGCGAGCAATTTCCTGTCGTTTTGGTTCAGACCAATTCTGAGCAACTTCATTTTTGAGCATTTTTCTACAAGGGACTTGATCTCCTGATCACACCTCCCAAATGGGAAGCTTTTGGACCCTCAAAAGCTTTCTGATTACTGAAACTGATGATGTGGAGACTGATTCTCCACTCTTCCACCCTTGAACAACTGAAATCTACCCAATTGCATCAAATGAAGCTTTTGAGAAAATGTTAATCTGTCTCTGGAATCAACTGATTGACCATTGCTAAGATTGACAGAGTCATGATGCAAATGATTAAAATTTGTAGAACAGCAATTGTAATCTACAGAAAACAAAATTTCTCTACATTGATCAAACTTCCCAGAAGACTTAAAATGACTTTCACCTTGCAAACTATTCCATGGCGAATTGCACCATTCTGAAACCAACTTTTTCCCATGCTGAATTGTGTGTCCTTCTTGCTTGCACTGCTTTGCTTTGACACTTCATTCTCTGCATTGGCTGACCCAAAAGGTAATTTGCGCAACATAACATCATCGTATTTCAAAGACAAACTGTTATCAAACTGAGACATATTATTAGCAACATCATAAAAAGGTGAATGCTCAAAATCTGGTCGTTTCAACATCAACAAAGTTAGACTTTGACTTGCATTAACCAGTCTTTTCAATTGACTTGCATGGAGTAATGAAGATTCCAGCTTCTTCTTGTGAGCTCTCACAATTTACTCTTTACCATCTTTGAACAAGTGATACTTGTTTTCATGGCAATGAAATATGGCCTTCCTGTCAAATAAATAAGGACTTCCCAAAACAATACCTGAGATATCAAGCGGCACCACATCAAGTTCCACTGTGTCAATAAAGTGTGCAGTTATTGCAAAGCGCAATATGCACTTCCTTGAAACTTGCAAATTGGCATCCTTGCATATCCATCCAAGTGGATAAGGCTTTGGATGTGGAATGGTCTCAAGTTTAAGTTGCTTGACCAAGTCTTCAGATATAAGATTTGCTTGTGACCCACTATCAAATAGTGTGTCAATTTTGGTATGTTTTGAGGTTACCCTCTCATGGAAAAGCTCTATCCTCCTCTTTTCCTCATGAGTATCTTTGTGACAATTCAAAGAGCTAGAACTGGGATTTGTGTCTTGCACCACTTCTTTCCCTTTAGTGTTCTTTAAAACCATGCCTATGCTTTTTGTCTCATCTCCTGAGTCTGACCCTAAGTATTGCTCAACTGTTGCTACAATTTTCTCCTTTTCTTTGGTCTTGTTTTTGTTCTTGAATTTTTCTGGTTTCAGTTCAGGATGAAGTTTCCAACAATGATCTTCATCATGACTTGTCTTCGAACAGTTCTTGCAAAAGAAATTTCCTTTGTCTTTTCTTGAATTTGCAACTCTCTTCTTTCCTTTGTTTTTGAAATTACTATCCTCATCAAAAGCATCAAAAGCATTCTTTCCTCTAGCTTCTAAATGTGTAGCCTGCACACAGACTTCATCTAAGCTGGTAGGATTAAACATTAGAATAGTATGTTGCAGATAATTGTGCAAACCTCCTATGTATTTCAACAAGGTGTCTTGACTTTGTAAGTCTACTCCAAGTAGAAGTGCTCTCCTTCTAAACTCTTGGGTATAATCTTACACATTTTGACCCTTAAGTTGCCTAAAATTTTTCCAATTCATGATTGCTTTCTGAATATGAGCAAGAGGATAAAATCGTTTCTTAATAGCAGTAATAAACTCATTCCAAGTTAGAGTTATCTTACCATGCTTTTTAATTTCCTCCCTGGTCTTGGCTTCCCACCAAACCAAAGCTGCTCCATCCATTCTCAAAGAGGCTAATTGGATTTTTGTGTCATCATCATGCAAATTATGAATCCTTAGATAGAATTCCAGCTGTCTAATCCAGTTATCCAATTTTTCTGCATTCACATCACCATTAAACATCGGCAACTCAAACTTCACATCAAGCTTTAACAAAGGATTTTTAAGAGATGTTTTTGTTTTATGTGACTGATTAACAGAAGTAGAAGAGGATGATGTGGAGGATGAGGATGATGATGGAGATGGTGGATCACCATTTCCTCCATTCCCTTTCTTAGACTCATCTTTGTCTTTCTTCCCTCCTGAAGAATCTCCTTCTTCTCTTTGGTTTCTAGACCCTTCTCCAGCAATCCTATCATTTCTCTCCTGGTATAGGATCCTAACCATCTCAGTCAAATCCAAGAAAGCTTTTCTAAAGACTCTTTCTTCTTCCTTGGGATCCATTTCCTCATGTACTTCTCCTTCTCTGGAAGACATGTTTGTGGCTGATTCTAAGGCTATTGAGGATGAAATGAAAGGTGGATGTAATGGCACTCTAGCCCTCCTTGGTTGAGGATTAACTTGTTCTCTAACCAATTGACCTTCCCCTCTTTGCAATTTCAGCCTAGTAAGCATCAAATTTTGCAGAATAATACAATTTACTTGCACAAATTTCACAAACTCTTAAGCAAAACCTTGAGCTATGATACCAACCTGATCTGAAATTGTGAGAACAAAGTATTTCTCATACAGAGATTGACTGTAGGGGCATTTACCGGATATTTCACCTTTCAAAGAAAGGATGAATCCGGTGGCTACCTGGCCCTCTTACAAACTCTGCCTAAAGAAATAAAATGTAATCACTGAGATCCGATCAATGAAATTATTTGTTTATGAAAAGTATTCATTAATCCAACTTTAATGTGTGAATAGGCAAGATTATGTATTCTGCAAATGAAGTATAGTGGTTTGAAGATGAACTAATAAGTTTTGTTCACTGTTTAAACCTGCTTGGGAAAAGTTTACTTATAAAAATTTACTATTTAAAGGAGTAGAATCTGAAAATATGCAGCAAAATTATACAGTATGACAGCAAATAATTGTTTAAGCGGTTCACCCCTCTCTTGGGCTACCTCCGCTGGGTCCAAAAGCCTCTAATTAGGCTTTTTCCTCTTTGATTAAATGCTCAAAATGTGAATACAACTGTATAGAAGCCTAAAATGGAAAAATACACTACAAATTAAGATTCAGAAGGCTCAAATCAGTATAAAATGACTAAACAAACACCTCCATTGGATGAAGGTAGTCCAAAACAACTCTTCTTCCCTTAGGCCCTGGTGGCTCCACGACCAAAAATGCTGGTAAATTCTCTGATAGAGTGCCCTGATGGCTTTGCAAACACTCCCAACAGCTCCAGAATGATCCAATACCCCAGAATAAAAAAAAAATTCGTTCAAAAAGGACTTCCCTAGCCAAAGTTATGGCTAACTGAAGTTTTCCTAGATTCTCTCCAGTGATCGTACTTGTGAGATAATCTCCGACAAATATGGAGATGGGCGCTAAATTTGAGGGGTCCGTCGAAAATTCCGCCAATCGTGGATGGTTACATTTAATTTAATGTGAGTGGACACATGTTGGCGATGACAATAAATGTTAATATAACCGTTTGTTTTTAATCCCGCTCCACTCCACAACACATGTTTTTAAACCCACGTTTCTTCGCTCCAATGACGTCATACAGCACGTTGGGTTGGACATTTAATACATACGTTGAATGCCTTTAAACCATTCATAACGTGCCCATTAATACTTTAACCATATGTTTAGCATTGAAAAGTGAACGTATCATTTGGGTTTAACATATATGTGGTTTAATTTTTAAATTTTAATAAGGTTTAATTTTTTTTTTTTTAATAATTAATTAAAATATATAATTAATAATATAATATATGATTTAATAAAAAACCATATAAAATATTAAAACTATATAATTTAATTAATTTATTAAACCTTAATAAAAAATAAAATTATCCCAACACATATATTAAAAAAATTTCTTTCAAAATTGAAAGTTATTGGGCAAATTCAAACTGCAATATTTCCTCCATACGACAACGGATTTGAGTGCCGTTGGCGGCTATATGATCGTTTTGGCGAGATATTTCCTGCCATTTTGGTTCGGACCAATTCTGAGGAACTTCATTTTTGAGCATTTTTTTTACAAGGGACTTGATCTCACGATCACTTGCTCCCTACGAGCACAGAGAAAAATTCCTCGGTGGTTATGCACGTGACAAAACTAGAAGATAGCTTCTAATAGGACAAAGAATTTTACGGATGTCCTTAATCATAGTACGAGACCACCACGAGTCCTAATTTGATTTTGGTTGGAAAGACAGATATTCTGTTTATCTCAAGGCAGTTGCTGTAATTTTCATATAAGAATGACTCGGAAGACCAAGAAACAACTAGCTAGATTTATGTTTTGTTGCTAGATCTCAGAAAACTGTGATACTTTGTTTTTGAAATACTTTTCCTTTAATGAAAGAAGCATCACTTTATTGCAATATTTGAGGCAATCTTGAGGATATTTGTATGCTGATCTGGTGGTAGAGGGCCCCTACTTCCCGAGAAGATTTGTGTGCATTGCTTAGATAAGTAACTTTAGCCTCGTTGCATTCCTAGTTTAAGCAATTTTCTGAACTTTGTGTTTTGTCTTCACTTACATTGGATGCTACAGTTTAGTCTTTTTCTTACGAATTATTCCAAAATATCACTAATATTGAATGAGGTATAACTGTAGTATTTTAGGAGTTAGTTTCATTTCTTTCAACTTTATGTTTTTGTGCTCAATTACATCAGTTGTTACAACTAGTCTTGTTCTTATTAACCTCTTCCAAAATATCACTAACTCTGGATGAGACATAGCTGTGGTGTTTCAGAGCTTACTGTGTTTTGTTTAACTCTATGTTTTTATGCTCATTTACATCACATGTTACAGCGAGTCCTATTCTATGAATTATTCCAAAATACCACTAACCCCGAATGAGACAGAGCTGGAACATTTCAGTGATTAGTTGCATTATAAGTGTAGTTGTAGTACTCTGAAGATTAATGGTGCACTAGTTCAGTTTCTGTTCACTGTATTTCAAATTATATTAATGGCACTCTAGCGCAGATTCTGTTTACTGTATTTCAAGTTTGGATAATGGCATTCTAGTACAGTTGTGGTCACTGTATTTCAAGATTGAATAATTGCATTTTAGTTCAGCTTTATCCATTGTATTGTTAGTTTTATTAGTCAATTATATGCTAGTTTTGTTCCATTAAATTTCAAGGCCTTCATTATTTACAAACTACTCTTGGTATTTATCTCTTCCAGTACATCATCATATGGACAGGAATTAGTGATATCAGTTCAAGGCCTTGACTATTCTATAGTCTCTTATAATTGTGCAAATAGCCTTTTTCCCAAAAACTATTCCAAAAGACTTCTAATTTCTGAATAAGGCTTAGTAGTGACAATTTAAGTTGCAGAATGGATCAATTCCAGTGTCATAGGTTAATTTAGAGTAGAACTCCTCCCTATGTTGCAGACTATATTTTCCAATATATGTTCCAACAAATTTCTAGCCATGGATAAGATTTTCTCTGTGATTTTGTAGGTGGTTGTTTACTTGGAAGAACCTCATGGCACTAAATTATCCTTTTCTCAAAGCTATTCCAAAATATTTCTAATGAATGAATGTGATTGATTTCATGTTGTGAGTTATTGAGTTTTTGCTATGAGTTATTTTTCTTGTTAAAATATTGCATTTTCTGTTCTCAAGAGCCATACATAATTTAGAATATGTTTTTCTCTATTTTAGTGTGACCAACAACTTCTCTTTGCCAAAACTTAGTTATTTTCCCTCTTAGAATAAAAAAATAAAAATCCAAAAACATTGGAAAAACACTAAACACAACGTAGTGATAAACAAATACCTAGGCACATATAGTGCATTTCACTTCAACAGTTTACTAACCCTGGTTGACAATTTATGACCTCAATTTAGGGACACTAAGTTGAGCAGACATTCAGCGGTGTTGTCGGGGAAGTGTAACTAGGTAGCCTTGTTTTCTTACTACGAAAACAATGATATGCGTAGAAAAGAGACTCAAGAGTAGATTCATAAGAAGTAGAAGTTTGGTTAGAACACCACTTGTTCACGAAGACCAAGAGTTAGTACACCTCCAACTCAAGCCCAATTCCATCCTTCTGCGATCCTAGACTTCCGGAAGGGACTTAAGATTAGATGTTCCATTAGAAATACCTTCCACTTGATCCGCAGACATCTTGAAAGAAGATTCGGGAACCACAGCTGAGGTCTAACTTCTTCACGGAGAAGAATCAACTATGAGGAAAGGGGGAGGAGGGTTTTTAATGGAGAACACACACTATTTGGAGGGGGTAGAGGTAGAGGTAGAGGAGAAGGAGGTAGAGGTGAAGAAGGAGAAGGAGGCAGAGGAAGAGGTAGAAGAGAAATGGGAAGCTCTTTTGGGTTTCCTATAGTAGATGAAGAAACCAGTACAACTATGAAAAACATTTCACCCTCTGTCCTTCCAAACTTTTATGGACTTAAAACTGAAGATCATGAAACCTTCCTATTTGAATTTTAAGTCCTATGTAGAACCTATGACTACTTACAAGATGCTAAAAAACTTAAACTATTTCCTTCAACATTGAAAGGAGCAGCATTGAAGTGGTTTATGAGTTTGATCAACGGTTCTATTAGGACATGGGAAGACATGAAACAAGCATTTCTGAAGGTATTTGGATTCTTTATTATGCAGTCAACCATAAGGAGGAAGTGTTTAAAATGTTACAAAAGAAGATGAAAATTTGGAAGATTTATTGGAGAGATTTCACTACAACATCAAAAGAGAAAAAATGGAAAACTTAGACTAAGACACTTTGAAAGCTCTTTTGTTGAAGACAATTAGGGATGAATGGTTAGATATCCTTAACATGATGGGAAAAGGGGATATATATCAGCTTAAATTACCTGAGATAGCTGAATTATGTACAAACCTTTCAAGAGGGAAATCTAAAACTGTGAAAGGACCAAGAGACCCTGCTCTTGTAAGGGCAAGTAAGTCTGCTAGTGGGACAGTAAGTAGGGCAGAAATAGGACATATGCTTGATGAGTTCAAATATGATATCTTGGGGAGTCTTAGTGGAAAAATAGACACCCTTAAGTTAAAAAACAAGCAAAAAGC
The DNA here is from genome assembly GCA_034641835.2 of Pinus albicaulis. Lineage (NCBI taxonomy): Eukaryota > Viridiplantae > Streptophyta > Pinopsida > Pinales > Pinaceae > Pinus > Pinus albicaulis. Next base: position 787,601,041 of record CM076575.1, on the reverse strand, counting down.
TGAATCTAATGTCTTATCAATATTTTGTCCCAAATTTAGAAAGAAACATGCCTTGAGAGAGTGCCCTTTGGATAAAAAAGTTGTGGAGACTTGTCTAATTTGTTTAGGAAAACATGAGACCAAGAGTTTTCCTTCACTTCCTGGTCTTAAAGCTGCCTTTCAAGAAGATACTCCTTCAAGTTCCATAGAATCTCTCAATTTTGTCTCTAGAAGGCCTTGCCAAGGACCTCAAACATAAGGATGCCATGATCAGATGTACAATCAACCTCCACCAAATTGGAATTCTTGGCAGAAACCTTGGCCCCAATTTCAAAATCAATCACAAACTTGGGTGCAAGGAGCACAAAATCCCTATGGAAGATACTCTCAGTATTACCAATATCCACCATCCTCTCCACCATATCCATATTTCCCTCCTCAACAAAATTTTCAACAAAATACTCAAAATCCACAACATCACAATCAACCACTTCCATTACCATTTCCTCAGAAAACAAATTAGTTGACTACCCAACCCATACCAAACCCCAACAATAAAAATCCTCAGAACACATACATGATATAAGGCCAACTGTTTCCAACTTATTTGATCACTCCTTTAGACCTTAGTGATGTTCAACTTAGGTTTGGAAGGATACTTGAAAAGAAGCCTTACCTTAATCATACAAGAGCAAGACAATTCTGAGGAAGATTCTCTACGGATAAATAAAAGTCTTTAAGAGAACACATCTTTTCAAGACCCAAATATTGAGAAATAAAAACAAAAAGAACCAATAATTTCAACTCCTATATTAGAGCAGCCATCAACATCCACCTCTACACCTCCCTTTCCAGAAAGATTACAAATTGACAAGGGTGTAGAAAAACAAATTATGGTGCCTAATTATGATTTCCTAGATGAGCTGAGAAATGTTTGTATTAAGATCCATTACTACAAGCCATCAAGGAAATTCCAATCTTAGCAAAGACAATAAAGGAGTTGAGCATGAAAAAAACAGGAAAAAGAATAAAAGAGACAAAGAAAATTCAATTGGCAGGAAAAATAGCAGACATCATGATGGGTAAGATTGTCATTCCAAAGTATCTAGACTCAGGAAATCCAGTTGTTAAAAGACACATCAATGGAACTGAGATCCAAAACACACTTATTGATTTAGGAGCAGTAATCAATATCATGAGTAAACAAATCATGGATAACCTAAAACTTTCTAATCTTCTTTTTACACCCACATTATTACAATTAGCAGACAGATCTGTGATTAACCCTGATGGGGTAATAGAAGACATTCTAGTGTCCTTAGATTCTTGGGAGTATTCTTTGGATTTTATGATCCTAACTCCTAAAAATAATCTAGGAGGACATCATATTATATTGGGAAGACCTTGGTTGGTCAGCTAGCTACGGTGATGCTTTCATTTAGTGTAGATGCGAGTGATATGTATATCTCTAATGGCGGATTCAGCAAAATTTACCTTGTATCCTCCGGCAAGAAAAATTACGGAATTAGATGATAGGAATAGATGAGGATGGCGAAGGAACTTAACCTCTCTTCACGATTTCGGTATTGAAGATAACTTGGTCTGAATACTTTAAAAGCTTTGAATCCTCTTCCGAATAAAAACATGAAAAATTTCAAGAATAATCCAACATTGAGTTTTTATCATCAAGAAAGATGTCTCTTTACTCCATGGATAAATTTGGCAGCTCTACAATTGAGATATTTCCAGGAAAAAATTTAAACATAAACAAGAACCTAGAGAAATCTCAAAAAGAAGAGCTAGTCAAGACATTATAGAGACATTCTTCTGCATATGCATGGGAGTACACTGATATGAAAGGGATAAGCCCCAAGACTTTCACTCATCACATCTATATAGAGGAAAATTGTAAACCAATTAGACAACCTCAAAGATGGATGAATCCAAATCTTAGGGAGATTGTTAAGGAAGAATTGCAGAAATTGTTAAATATTAACTTTATCTATCCCATTTTAGATAGTCAGTGGGTTTCTCCTTTGGTAATTGTGCCAAAGAAAAATGGTAAATGGAAGGTATGTATTGACTACCGGGAATTAAACAAATCTACTCTTAAAGATCATTTTCCCTTACCTTTCATAGATCGAGTATTAGATACATTAGGCGGTAAAAAGTACTTCTCATTTTTAGATGGGTTAGTGGTTATAATCAAATCCGTATACTTGAAGATCAAGGCAAAACCATGCCTGGCATGAATATGGTGGTACCTATGCTTACCGAGTATTGCCATTTGGACTATGCAATGCACCTGCAACATTTCAAAGGGCAGTACTAGGAATATTTTTAGATCTAATACATGATTGTGTAGAGGTATATATAGATGATTTAACAATCTATGGAAATACATTTGAAGAAGCCTTAGCAAACTTGGAGAAAAATTTAAAGAGATGTAAAGAAGCAAATCTTTAACTAAGTCATGAGAAGTGTTTTATGATTTTTACTGAAGGAACTGTTTTGGGGTCACATTTCAGGGGATGGGATTAGAGTTGATGAGTCAAAAGTTGAAGTCATCTCTTTTATTCAAGTTGTCAAAAAGATGTTAGGAGTTTTCTAGGATTTATAGGATATTATCGAAGGTTTATAGAAAACTTCACCACGATAGCATCTCCACTTTTCAAATTACTTACCAAGGACTATGAATTCAAGTGGAATCCTAATTTCCAGTTAGCCTTTGAGACCCTGAAAACAAAAATCTCTGAAGCACCTATTTTAAGGGGCCCTAACCGGAAGTTAACTTTTCATATTTCAACATATGCTTCAGATAATGCTCTAGGAGTAGTATTGGGACAAAAAAACCTGATTCCTTATGCCATCTATTATACAAGTAAAAATTTGACTCCTTCAGAATTAAATTATACTCTAACTGAAAAAGAGTTTTTAGATGTTGTTCATGTCATAAACAAATTTAGACACTATATAAGAGGCTATGAAACATTTATTCACACAGATCACTCTGCAATTAGATATCTAATGAATAAATCAATTACTAATGGCAGAGTCATAATATGGTTATTGCTTTTAAAAGAATTTAAAATTACCATTCTAGATAGGCCTGGAAAAAAAAAACACAGTAGCTGATTTCCTATCTAGACTTCAAAACATCAAAGACAACACCCCAGTCGAAGATCAATTCCCTGATGAATATCTTTTTGCAATTTCTACTCAAACTCCTTGGTTTACTAACATTGCCAATTATTTAGTTTCAGGGAAATTTCCTTCAATAATGAATGAAAGAGACAAAAGAAAGATAATTTATGATAGTGCAAAATATTCATGGGTTGCTAATGAGTTATACAAAAAAGGTCTAGATTTTATCATTAGGAGATGTGTTTGGGAAGATGAGATTCCTGAGATCCTCAAGGCATGTCATGATGAACCTTGTGGCGGACACTTTGTTGATAAAAGGACAGCTTATAATATCCTTCATTTAGGATATTATTGGCCATCCCCTTTTAAAGATGCTAAAGAGTATGTCAAAAGGTGTGACAGTTGCCAAAGGGTAGGGAAACCTTCTCCTTCAGGTGAGATGCCATTGAAGCCTCAGGTACATATTGAACCTTTTGAAAAATGGGCTTTAGATTTTGTAGAACCTATTAGTCCTCCATCAATACAAAAGAAATATATATTAGTTTGCACTGATTATGTTACCAAATGGGTAGATTCCAAGCCATTACTTTCTGCTATTGAAGCATCTGTAGTTAATTTTCTTTTTGAGGATATTTTTACTCGTTTTGGTGTCCCAAGGGAAATTGTTACATATCAAGGAGCTCAATTTACATCAAAGCTAGTGGAAAAAATGATGGAGAGGTAAAAAATTAGACACAGAAAATCTACTCCCTATCATCCACAAGCAAATGGTCAAGTGGAATCTACCAATAAAGTCATTGAAGGGATCCTAACAAAGATTGTCCATTTACATAGAAGAGATTGGGCAAACAGGCTTCCTGAAGCTTTGTGGGCCTATAGAACTACATGGAGAAGCACAATAGGCCATACTCCTTATGAACTTGTTTATGGAAAACAAGTTTTGTTTCCCATAGAGTTTCAGATTCAGACTTTTCAGAGTAAACGTTCGACTAGGACTTGATCTAACAGAAGCACAAAAGCATAGATTGGAGCAGATTAATGAATTGGATGAGACCATACAGGATGCAGTCTAGAGAACAAATATATTCCAGCAGCAAAGGACTAGATGGTATGATAAGTACATTAAGGAAAAGAAATTCAAAGAAGGTCACTGGGCCCTCTTGTTTGATTCAAAGTTCAAAGATTTTCAAGGTAAATTCCAAACACATTGGCTTGGGCCACATGAAATTATGAATTTTTTTGACAATGGAGCAATAAAAATTAGGACAATAGATGAAGAGAAGGTCACTTTTCTTATAAATGGTCATAGATTGAAGTTGTATCATAAGCCACTTTCAAGAGAAGAATTTGTCAAGAGATTCCAGGAAAACAGTGATGAGAAGTTAATGAAGAAGAATTTTTCTTCTTCATCAACTTAGTTGAATTTTTTGAATTCAGAAGCATGAAAAAAAAAAAAACGAAGTATGAAAATAATCACTGATTAGCATGTTTATACAAAAAAGATAAAGTGAAAATCAGAATCTTTCTGGCACTTTAGCTTTTCAAATTTGTTTTTCTGCAAGAAGTCATTAAGAAATCATAAGTTTCACTCCACAATGTCTCATTTCATTCATATTTCATTCACTCCATTCATTCATATTTCATTCATTCCATTCATCCACACTTCATTCACTCTATTCCATGGTCCATTTCATTTCCATCTCAGATTTCTAAAATTTGATCTCTTTCTGCAGATTGAGTGTTACAAGTTATGAATTGCAGACCACTTTTATGTTTCATTCCACTTCACAATTGTGATTCATTTCATTCCACTACATTTCACCTCACTCCTGATCCATTTGACTATATTTCATGATCCATTTCATACAACACTCCATTCCATGTTTCAAATTTCCTACAGTACATTTCTACGACTAGTCGACATTGCGGCTAGCTAGACATTCTATGAGCTGGACTTCTCGAAGGCAATTATCCGACGCAGAAAATCGACCCTGCACACCTATGTCAACAAGAAAAAAATCAAAGAAATTATGAAGACTTAAGAATTAATGATTTTCAAAGGAGGACAAAGCATATCAAAATCACAAAAGTTAAAGGAAAGGCAAAGGTAAAGTTGTAAAATTATTATGATGACAGAATATGAAAGTTATAGAATAGTTAGGTCATGTATGATTCAAAAAGTTGTTTTAATTATTCGTGTTGATCATGCCTATTAAACCTATCATAAAAACTTTGGACAAAATCCCTTCCACTCCGCCATTTCAAATCATCATTTAAAAAATTAACGATTAAGTACTGAAGTGACCTAATCAGTCACGTCACCAGCCGAAGTATTCAATGATGATTTTGAATCGCTCATGAAATGTTTCCGCGGTCTTTTCTCCCATGATGGTTCTCAAACCCATTAACTCGTGTAAATCACCCTCACCACATTTCACTCGTTCTATAATCTCTTCATATCATCCTTTCGCAGCTAATTCCGACTACATAAACAGAAAACAACACCTTTGGGGCAAAAACAACTCTTTGACAACCATTTTCATAGTGGATAGAAGGGCAATAAATTGAAGGTTGAAAAGATAAGTTATGGGTCTCATAGTAAGAACTGAACCAGTTGGAACCAAGTACTTGGAGGGTTATCCACAAATCAGAGAGATGCTACAGCAGGCTGGGTGGTTACAATTCCTGGAAAAATTTTAATGGTTTTCATAAGAGGTAACTAAAACATTTGCACGGTCCTTCAATGGAGTAGAGGTCGAAATAAGAGATATTAAATTCACTATTACGGAGGCTTTCATTGCGAAGCAATGGAATTACCCCGAGCAAGGAGAAATCGGTGGTTCAAAAAATAGGGAATTTCATAATGAGGCATGGAGGAAAATGCTTAAAACACCGGTATGGATGTTTCCATTTTTAAGAAGGGTATTCCTAGCTCAAAGACTCTGAAGAATAAATGGCGGAATATGTTGCTCATTTTGCAAAAATTTATAACTTGTGAGGGCGGGTTTGGTACCCTCTATGTTTATCATATTCGATTTAATGATGCATTTCTTAGATGAGGAAATTAATTTACCATTTTTCCTACTTCATAGTCCGAGGAGAATGGCTCCTAATGTACAAAAGAGGGTTCAATTCCCGGAAACCACTTTGTACCACCACGCCTAGTTAAAATCCTAATTGATCATCATTTGAGAAAAGTGGGAGACAATTGGGATGAGTTTCTAGTAAGGAATCACTTTGAAGAACCCAAGGAACTCCCATCCGAGGCAAGCCTACAAGAAGAAGCCAGAGGAAGGAAAATTTCCGAAGTCGTTGAAACTAAAAAACTGGTAAGTCTATACAAGAGGACAGTGAAGAGATAATTTCTAAGAAATTGACTAAAATTAGGAAACAACTTAAAAAGGAGAAGATAATAAGAAGGTATGCCAAGGAGAGAGGTGAAGGACCATCTCAACCAAGACGAAGCCACAGACTTAGAGCTATATTGAAGAAAACAGGGATTAGACAAACAGGAATCATAAACATCGAGGATGAAGAAACACCCACTGCTAGATCACCTGAGCACCAATATGAATAGAATCTTGATGAAGAAACTCCCGAGAGATAGACCCGACTCAACAACAATTTTATAATTATATTGAGACATTAGAGAAGAGAGCCTCGGAAAGTAGAGTACGTAACTCCTAGCCCACCAAAATCTACAATTGATGTACTAAGAAGAGAAAAATATGAGTTAGAAGTACTCAATAGGCATATCAAGAATGAGAATGACATTTTAAGGGAGAAGGTTAAGCTGAAAAGTGATATGAATACAACTCTCTCTCTGCAATTGGAAAAGTTGTCCAAGGCTAGTGAGAAATTGAAGAAGAAAAACAAAAAGTTGAGCAGGGCACTTATAAATTTGAGATTCAAGTTGGTCATAAAGAAGCCTAGGAGGCCATTGACTATCAGAAAAAGCAGAAGAAGGAGCCTATATGTCCTAGCGTAAGTCTCAGAATATATGGGTTGATTGCATGAGGACATGCAAAAACTTTGCAGTGGGGGTATGTTGAGCCCCAAAGATGTCCTTTTCTTCCACCACATTTTACTTCATTTCCTTTGTTCCTTATAAATTACAGGCTTAAATGATCAATAGGATTAATTAAAGTTGCTTTAAGAATGTATATAATGACTAACTTGCTACACTATCATGGTTTTTTTGTTGTAGTAATTTTTGACTAGATTTAGCTATAGAATACGCACCATTACGCTAGCTGGTTGCTGATTCCCAGCGATTGTCTTCATGTTTTCACGAGTTCCGGTGTCACCTAAAAGAAAAACGCATATGGGTGAATTCCGGACTTCATCCACATCATTCCTTGCTCCTCGCTGAAGCTCGAGAAGAATTCTCCCAGGTGGTTATGCACATGGGAAACCAAAACTAGGAGATAGACTTCTAATAGGACAAGGACTATACATATGTCCTTAATCATAGTACGAGACCACCACCAGAGTCCTAATTTGATTTTAGTTTGGAAAGAAATTTATTCCTATTTTATCTCAAGGGAATTTATGTAATTTTCATATAAGAATGACTCGGAAGACCAAGAAATAGCTAGCTAGATTTATGTTTTGTTGTTATATCTCAGAAAACTGTGATACTCTGTTTTTGAAATAATTTTCCTTTAATGAAAGAAGCATCGCTTTATTGTAAGATCTGAGGCAATATTGAGGATATTTTTATGCTGATCCGGTGGTAGAGGCCCCTATCGCCAGAAGCTTTGTGCACAATGCTTAGATAAGTAACTTTAGCCTCGTTGCATTCCTAGTTTAAGCGATTTTACTGAACTTTGTGTTTTATCTTCACTTGCATTGGATGCTACGAGTTTAGTCTTGTTCTTACGAATTATTCAAAAATATCACTAATATTGAATGAGGTATAATCGTAGTATTTTAGAGTTAGTTGCATTTCTTTGAACTTTATATTTTTTGTGCTCAATTACATCAATTTGTTACGATTAGTCTTGCTCTTATTAATCTTTTCCAAAATATCACTAACTCTAGATGAGACATAGTTGTGGTGTTTCGGAGCTTCATCGCATTTTGTTGAAATCTATGTTTTTATGCTCATTTACATCACATGTTACACTAGATCCTATTCTATGAATTATTCCAAAATACCATTAACCCTGAATGAGACAGAGTGGAACATTTCGGTGATTAGTTGAATTATAAGTGTAGTTGTAGTACTCCGGAGATTAATGGTGCACTAGTTCGGTTTCTGTTCATTTGTATTTCAAATTAGATTAATGGCACTCTAGCTCGGATTGTTCACTTTCATGTGTTCAAGTTTGGATAATGGCATTCTAGTACGGTTGTAGTCACTGTATTTCAAGATTGAATAATTGCATTTTAGTTCAGCTTTATCCATTATATTGTTAGTTTTATTAGTCAGTTATATGCTAGTTTTATTCCATTAAATTTCAAGGCCTTCATTATTTAAAAACTAATCTTGTTATTAATCTCTTCCAATACATCATCGTATGGACAGGAATTAGTGATATCAGTTCAAGGCCTTGACTATTCTGCAATCTCTTATAATTGTGAAAATAGCTTTTTTCCCAAAAACTATTCCAAAAGACTTCTAATTTCTGAATAAGGATTAGTAGTGACAATTTAAGTTGCAGAATGGATCAATTCCAGAGTCATAGATTAATTTAGAGAGTAGAAATTCCTCACTTTGTGTTGCGGACTATCTTTCCAAATATGTTCCAACAAATTTCTAGCCATGGATAAGATTTCCTTTGTGATCTTGTAGGTGGTTGTTTACTTAGAAGAACCTCATGGCACTAACTTATCCTTTTCTCAAAGCTATTCCAACATATTTCTAATGAATGAATGGGATTGAGTTCATGTTGTGAGTTATTGAGTTTTTGCTATGAGTTATTTTTCTTGTTAAAATATTGCATTTTCTGTTCTCAAGAGCCATACATAATTTAGAATAGGTTTTGCTCTGTTTTAGTGTGACCAACAACTTCTATTTGCCAAAACTTAGTTCTTTTCCCCTCTTAGAATAAAAACACAAAACCCAAAAAAATTCGAAAAACACTAAACACAACGTAGTGAGAAACAAATACCTAGGCACATGTAGTGCACTTCACTTCAACAGTTTACTAACCCTGGTTGACAATTTATGACCTCAATTTAGGGACACTAAGTTGAGCAGACAAAGTCTTCAAGAGGAGAAGGAGAAGATGGAGAAAAGGCTACAAAAGGTATTGGGAATGTTGACAAACCACATTTGACACCACCATTCTCCTCAACACCATACTCACCACCATTTTCACCATCATCTTCTTCCACAACAAGCCCTTCACAAGCACCTCCACAATCTCCAAAAAGGTCATGGTAAAACTCCATTTTTAAATCTTGACATTAAGTTTGATTTTCCTATGTATGATGGAGAGAGTAGATGCTGAAATATTGTACAATTGGGTACATCGGTTTGACGTGTATTAGCGAGATACGAAAGAATCAAGGATGATGACACCAAGATTAGGCTTTGCTTCATTAAGATTAGAAAGTGCATCTCTTATTTGGTGGGAAGCCAAAAGCTCAAGAGGACATGAAGAAACATGATAAGGTCTTAACCTCTTGGATTGATTTGTTTTCTACCTTAGGAGACAATTTTATCCATTATCATACATGAAAAAGGCTATAATGGATTGGTAAAACTTTAGATAAGGTAAAGGACAAAGTATGCAAATCTATACTAAAGAGTTTAGGAGAAGAGCACTAATTTTGTGTAGAAATTATACAACATGCATGTATATCTTGGATTCACCCGATCTAACAATGTACCTAAAGTTAAATACTTTGAATCAATTCTACAAATATTTTTTAGAATTAAAAACACAATTGCTAATCACATGAAGTAAAGAAGAATCAAATCAAACCACAACACATAGAATTTCCCAGGGAAAGCTTGTTTGCTCAAAACCCCACTATATTTTATTGTATATTCAACATGGATCATGAAACAATTACATACAAAAATATTCTCACAAGAGCCCTCGATGCCTCGACTAATTATCTCACCTTGTCATATAAAAAGCGGCCAATACTTAGAAAATTTATCGCACTCTAGACAACATGCACTTGCTTACGCAATCACGATGAATGCAATCCATGAAAGATAGGAATTATGGACTTCCTTGTATCGCGCAAGTATCATGGGCACTCCAATCGGGTGTTTGGTTGCATGTGTGCAACCAAATAATCCTACAGCTGAGTAAAGTCAACTTCCCTTTCACCTAGATCTCATTTGGGTCTCCTTCGGATGAGACATGCATGCGAGCTAATAATAGTAAATCCTTAGTTGCATGTGAGATCAGCGATTGTAGAATTAATTAATATTTAATTCAATTGATCTCTCACTAGTGTATCTTTAGTTACAATTAGCACAATGCCCGAGGCTTAACTTACTTAGCGAGTTAGGCCAGATTCCAACCTTCACTAATTAATACACCACTGTGCTTTGAACTCGTTACAACTAGAATTACTGCGCATGCCTCACCAACTACACTCTAACTAAATCCACTATTTAAGCGAGTTTATCAATCTCGGTTAACAATTACAAGTTATCATTGAGATTATATTATAGTTTATTGTTCATATGAATTAAGGGATAACAAAAATAGACATGCACCTAAAAATAACAGTCGTGGGCCGCACCCTAGTGTAGGTGCTTAATGCACTAGGCGTGGGTGCTGAAATTTTCTTGTTGAATCTCAACACTCTCTTAACAAGAAAGGGATTATCCTTCACCCCGATCTGTCTCTGTGGTATTCGAATGTTCTCCCGTGAGCGCCTTTGTCGAATATCTGCATGATCCGGATTTATGTAGGAATGCAACATAATACACATATAACCATCGGAAATAACACTTCATTTCATTAATATCAAATACCTAAAATTTTCTTACGAAAAAATGGAAATAAACTAGCTAGGTCGTCGGTAGCTTATCTTTGAGAAGAGATGTGGCGACTACGGGCCTGCGGGCGAGTTCTGATGAGGCTCGAGGGCCTATTTATTATTTAGAAACAATGGAAAACCATAAACATCCAAAACACTAACCCTAGGAGATGAAGTGCCAAAACTATGGGCCTCATTTGGGTAAATTGGTGTTTCAACTTCAGGAACGTAACTTTGGCATACGATCTCCGAGGGACTACAAATTTTGAGTGAGCAACATCGATCCATGGACCCATGTTTCTCCTGGGTTTTCCCAAAAAATGTTGTTTAGGGCCTCAAAATGGTTCGGAAGTTCGGGACCCAAAAAAAGCGCTAAAAATAGTAATTTGTCTTTGAAGCGAAAAAAGCGAAAGAGCAAATGGTGGGGCCCCAAGTGGAATAGGCGAGTGGCCACCAATATCCACTTGGATCACACGCATCACGATCTTAAAGGTGGGAATGTATTGAAGCAACATTATACTTCTCTCGCATAAAATCTATGAGATGATGGTACCAAATATCTATATGCTTGGACCTATCATGAAACATAGGATGTCAAAGGAGTTTAATGCAACTCTAATTATCACAATGAATCACTATTGGATCCATCTCGAGAACCAAACAAACCAACTAAAGATCTTTCTCATCCGGATAACCTCACATGCGACTTGACTTGCTTTGCCATGTATTTACTTCCGTTGAGCGGGTGCCACGGATCGTTGTTTTTTGTCGTGCAGAAGCTGCTTTGTCGATCCTGTGCTAAAGATCCCTCTACGATGTGCTATTTACGTACGATGGATCGATTTCACAATTTTCATTCGTGAAGCCTTGAAGCTTCACTCCATATCTATCACATGCTGTACCATAGACCATGCTACGATGTGCCCCTTAGGTATCTCAAGACATGCTACTGCCTTCAAAGAGCTTGGTAGGCTTAACCATAGCTAGAATCAGCTGGTTAACTACATAGAAAATGTCTGGTCACGGTGTTCACTGTAGATATCGGTGAACCAACTAACTTCATGTAAACGAGTAGCATCCACTACCTCTCTAGAAGTAGCATCCTCCTTTCCTCCAAAGTTTCCTGGAAGATGAGTATCCATGGGTTTGTATATATCCATGTGAAACTTACCCGATATCTCCTTTTCATACTTTCCTTGAGACACAAAAGTTCACCATCCACTGCCATATTTCCAATCGAGGAAATAATGAAGGAGTCCCATGTCCTTCATTTCGAACTCCCTTGCAAGATCCTCATTGCATGATTGTATCGATTGCTCATCACCGGTCAAAAATTAGATCGTCAACATAAGGAAAAATAATCAATAGCTTACCCTCAGCCACCAAATCGGTATAGGTTTGCATCACCTTCACTTTCGTGTGAGATCCCGGAGTCCGGTGAAATAGTGCATCTGTACTGAGTGTACCGACACTGCAAGGGTGCTTGCTTTAGCCATGCGAGTGTTTTTTGAGTCAACACACATGCGAAACTCTGCTGGTGAAGATCTCGAGAGCCTTCGCGATGCATCTGTCCACCTCTTCCTCAATGATCCATTGAGAAACACAATTTTCACATCCATACGATGAATACGCTGCCGGCCCGATGCTGTAGCAAGGTTGAAAGGATGGATCTTGTGGAAAGATTACCTTGCAAAAGGTGTAAAATTCTCATCATAATCTATCCCCTGGAGTCTATGAAGAATCACTGGGCCACAAATATTGCCTTGTATTTATCCACACTCCCATCGGTAGCTCGCTTTACCTTGTACGATCCATCTCTGTCAACCAGCGGTTGCCTCGACAGGTCTTGGGACTATCTCCCATGCATTGTTCTTGACAATGGATTCATACTCCTCCACCATTTCGCTTCGACCCAAGTGTAATGTTCCAAATTTTTATGTGAGAAGATTAATTTTGTTGAGAGAAATGAGATAAAATGGGTAGCACATTCTTTGCATGATTAGAGAATAAAAATCCTCTAAGTATGAAAATAGGATCATGTTGGAGAGTGGATTTCACACCTCCATGTGTGAGAAAGAGTTTTTCATAAAGGTTTGGCAACGAGGATTGACCAAGTCAAAGCTGGGTTGGCATGAGTTGGAAAAGCACTTAAGTGGTACAACGTGGGAGTGAAGCTTTTGAGGAAGGCTTTGAGCTCGAGATTAGTAGGGACCATGGAGAAGGCTCACTTGTTTAAAAAGAGGAGAAAAGGAAACCATTGAGATTATCTTTGATCATTTTGCATGTGAGTCTTAGAGACTTGTTACTTTGCCTCTTGCTATTCGAGCGGAGGCTGCAGTGCCTTCGAGCATGTGAGGGAGTCTGTTTAGGATTTCCTCTCCTTCTTCCTTGAGTAGCTGCGATGATTGCCTCCATTCCCCATGTCGGGCATTTGGGCCATGGCTTGACCCATCTGCATCGAGCGTAGTTTCTGCGGCGAGATGTTGTGCGGGTGTTGTTGGTGTTGCTTGAGAGTTTCCACACGTCCCAGGGCTGGTTTCGGTGTGAGAGAGGTTCCATCCATTGGGAGATCGGAATCAGGTGGTTCTTGAGCATGTCCCACCATGTATTTTGCATCAGACCAACCACATTCCATCACTAACGTTGTAGTCCTCTCTGAGACAACGTTCTTCTTGGTGGCTATTCTGTACAGCGATTGACGAGTCACTTGGAGGAGAAGTCTTGGGTGAAAGAAAGGATCGGTCTTTCGCTCGGATTTCTATTGGAGGAGGATTCTTCATTTGTTGCGACCATTTCGGCCTTCTCCATGTATTTCTGGCTTTCTGGATTTGCGGTGCTATCTGCAACTCAGAGTTTCGTGTATAGCATTTTGGATAGATTTGGCGATCCTTTGCGAGGGGTTGAGGATCGTGAGTCCTTCTTTATTTGAGCATTGTCCTTGTCTTTGTGTTCATTTATTTATGTGGCGGTTCCTCTCTATAAGCGATAGGTCATGGCCTAGGGCTTTGTTGTGCGGCTGATGTATTTCACATTTTCATGTCACGAGTTTCTTGAGGCTTCTAGTGCCTTGCTTGAGTGATCATTCCCTCGAGGATTTGTGTTCTTATTTGCTGCTCTGCTGCATCCTGATGGCCATTAGATTCTGCGACATTTCATGTATGTGAATTCTGCGTTATTTCCCATTTTGTATGTATGTATAACATGGGTGCAATGTGGGGGTTATCTTGAGGAGTTCACTGATCTTGTTTCGTATTTCCCTCTTGGGGATATTGTCCCTTGACAATCACTGTATAGACCGAGTCTACTAGTGGGCCGGGTAGCTCTATGGAGCTCATCCTTTGTTCAAAGGTGACAAAGTCCAATAAATTCCCCTACGAGTTTGTCTACGGAATAGGAATTTGCTTTGTGCGAAATTGACAGTGTTTACGAAAAAGGAACATTACACCGGGTTGAGTTCTGTGCCACTTTGCTTCACGAAACGAGGGAAGATGATTCAATCACAATACATTTTTCCTCATAAGACCCATGTATCCGATCGACTCGACCCGGGAGATTTCCTCTGTCTCTGTTGTGAAGTAGGTGATCCTACATTCTGCGGCGTCAAGTCTCTCAATATATCGATTTCCGCGATGCTCCCTTACTGCCATTTACGATGGATGGTTACTTGCATGAGTGTTTTTCCTGCGACTCCCGTGAACCTCCTCATGTGGGCGATCCCCATCTTGAGGGCTCATCCTTGGGAACTAATAGTTCCTATTGCACGGATAAATCCTTCTTGCGAGACAAGAACGATCTCACACTAGTATCCTAAGGATATCTAGAAAAAAACCTGACCAAATGCAAACCATTTTCTCTAGACCATTTGTGATTCTAGGTATTAATAAAAAGAGTACGAGGACGTGCCCCTACATGAAAGTCCGATGATGTAATATTCTATCCGGTTGCTCGAAAAGAGGTCACTTGAGCATGTGAAACGCACCAATCAAAGATAGATAAAATGATTAAAAAGAACACCATGAGAGATAATAGTGAGAAAACACTAAATACTATCTCGGTGATCGAGGAATACTAGAGTGAATTACTCAAATAGATACATGAAAAATTCTGTGAGGAAAAAGTATAATCCATTTGTGACCAACTTGTATAAAGAGAAGTAACCTTATAACTTGTCGCCTTAATGTTATATACGGAGTTTCAAAGTCTTTGAAGCAATTGTTCACCTCGGTTTGACAAGCGTTCTTCTCTCCAAACTAGCATGAGAGTTATATGTATGAGTGTGCGAGTCATTCTCATGCAATAATGACTAGTAATAGAGAGTATGCTCTCTTAGTGAGATTCTTCAACGATTACCATATGTGTGTCTACCATTTCACAAGCTACGCTGGAGGCCGAGCATGAGCTCAATTTATGGGGAAAAATAGGTAGTTTCGGTTCCATGAAGAGAGATGGATTCCTCTCCTTGAAGGGATTTGAGCTCCAAATACCAAGGGATAAAATCCATGAATGAAGGGATAAGAGCTCCATGAGTCGGAGGGATGAGCATCGGCCCGAGCACACTTCTGAAAAGCTTCCGAGTTGGGAGAATATTCAGCTGCGCGGGCTTCTAGAACTTACGTTTTCCTTTATGCTACCTGTACCTTTTCTGAGGGTCGACGGAGTTTTATAAGCGAGAATGTGCGAGATGTGCCGCGAGGCTATAGAACAAATGTCTGTGGATCCATAGGAAAAGGGCTGAGGAAAGGGTGTGGAGTCGGATTTTTTAAGGTTTTTAATGATCTTTTCTCCCGATTCCGGGGACTTGGTTGGGAACATTAGGGTTTTTTCACTTCTAAGGGAGCGTAATATAGGCAATGATGAACCTATATTGATAGTAAAATGTCATGGTGACAAAATAACGTGTGTAATAGATTTCCCTCTAAAGTGTGAAGTACGAGGTGAGTGCGGGGAAAGTGAGAGATGCTTTTATCATTCGAGGTTGAATTGCGGACATATCGGTGAAAACATGTAAAAAATTCCAATTCAAACATATATATGTATGTCATCGCTAAGGTAGGCATTCCCATACTAACATATCAAAAATAAATAAATGTGCGGTACAAAAATGATTTTACAAATTACATCAATAGTAGACACGAGTATAGAGGCGCAACCATTTGTCATAAGTAGTCTGCGTATCATGAATAATAAAAATCCTCACGGCACGGATGGTGGAAACTAAATGCTGGGTCTTGATTTAGCGCTTACGAACTAGTGGACGATTCTATCCATGCGATTGAGGATTGTGTCGAAGTTGAAAATGGTGGAAACCACTTGATTGCAGGTCAATGATGTAAGGCGGCATACTTAGTGTGAGATAAACCACCAATAATGACAATAGCTCTCTAAGTACTCGTACAATCCATGAAGTGTGAATAAATTATTTGTAGTCGTTGCACTTCACGGAATCATTCGATCGAGAAGGTCGATGATGCAACTTTGTCGTCGAAGGCGAGAGCACCGCGTAGGGCATGCGAGATCCCAGAGGTGCGATAGGAGTCTGGGTCAAATTTCTAGTTGATGAGTTGTTGTTGTCGATAGAAAGTGACTGGAATACCGTAGGAAAGCCCATGACATGAAACCATTAGATCAGGTGCTGAAGAAATATTTGCGGGAGCGGCTTCGGGGATGGTCGATGTAAATGGAGACAAATGTTTGCGATGAATGGTTTATTTAAAGCTGACTCTCTTGAACACATAATGACAACGCTACTTGCAGATGGTTTGGTGACAGTCGACCTGAAAGCTAATACGCGAAGCTGGTTGAAGACTTTTCGATGTGGTTTGATTAACTTTGCAGACTGAGTTTTTAACAACGAGATATGAGTATAGAGAAAAAGTGTCATGTTCAAGAGTGGTATCTTTAACATGCAAAGCAAAGTGTGATTAAGCTTGGATTCATTTTCTCTCTTTCTCCCCATCATTACTTGGCAAGTACCTCTTTATTTTTCACGAAGCTTGAGGATAACATTTGCTTGTTGTGTAAGCTCATCCTTCGGATGAGGTCCATCTTAGTACTAAAATCGAACCCTAAGAAGGAGTGTTTCATTCCTATTTGTGATCGACAAAGTCCTTTATTGTTAAGTTTTAACGAGTCCGAGTATAGGAGAAACTCGTATTTTTCGGTGTGGAGTTAGAAAAAACATGAGAAAACTGCTGCGGTTGTAATTTTTGCTTAAATTTAGTCTGTCAAGCTTTGAAAAAGGATAAAATAATACGGGGAGAGAACTCTACTAACCATCATTAGATTAGTGTACTACCTTTTTCAGTAAATAATCCATTTCATTACGGAAATGGGGTAAACTTATCTTTGGAAAGGACGGTGTTCATTTCCTTCGACAAGTTACTAATAGTCAAGTGCTACAAACGATATTTTCATGTTTAGAAATTACGAATAGACTTACAAAGAAGAACTCCAAGGTTTTTATTTTTCATAATTTTCAAAGAGCCGAAAAAGTGATAAAAAGTGTACTCATCATCAAATTAATTCTTTTTTATTGAAAAACACAGCAGTACGTACGATGAACTAAAAAGAATATTAAACATACTTGTTTCCGAAGTAAAAACATTGAAAAATAACTTTTTAAAGTGGAAAATAAATAAAATGAGATATTTTATTCATTCAGAAAAACTTATAAAAAGGAGTTTAACAAAAGTCATTTTCACCTTTGTCTTTGAGAGTTGTAAATTGACTGAGGCTTTTGGCGGAGAAACGTTCTAGAGTTGATAACTTGGGAGAACCAACCACTCCAAATCGAGATTTTTCGAGAACCAGGGTAATCCACAACACTCTTTATCTTCATTTCTATCTAATTGAATTCTCTTTTTAGGCTTTAAAATAATTTTTTGAGGAGAGTATGTTCAAAATTCCACTCTCGGGGATGCGTGGGTCATACACTGTGCACGATAAGTTGCTTGCCGGACCCCAAAATTTTCTTAAAAGGAAAATTATTGGAGAAGCTCACAACGATTTTTTAGAGAGCCCATCACCAGGACGTCAGCATTGTCTGCGCATAAAAATTGCCGGAGGCGTGACCAAATTAAAATTGATAATTTCTCACAAAAATGGTTAAAATTTCCCACTCTAAAAAGTTTCTAATCTTCAAATGCGTCACATCCATTGCAGTTATTCCACCATGCTTCAGAGTGGAAGAGAATGTGAACACGAAGATGTAGATGATACGGTATGAATGATCCAGCACACGATGTCGTGTGCTTAGGGAAATTTTGGTTTGTATAAGTTCTAAGGAAATTTAAACCATGAGGGCACGAGTGGAGGCCGGTGACATGTTTAGTGAACAAATGGGATGTTCAAGAGTGGTGTTTTATCATTGGTGATCATCAGCTCAGGAACTCAAGCTCAAAGATATTTAATTTTCATCTGGATTGTCGAAACAAAGAGGAGAACATATATCTTTTTTTGGAGCTAGGAAGGGTGGCCTACACTATGTTGCTAGTTACAAAGCAAGAGTTTTGCGGTGAGGCAACATATCGAAAGGGATAATCATATAGATGTCTCTCTAAAGACCATCTTGCGACTTGATCTTAAAGTAGTTGCATTCCTTAGTAACCGAGTTGTGTGGAAGTGCGGCTCCCACATGCTTGGCCACCAAGTCTGGGATACGGTGTTGCGATTAGATATGTTTCGGAGGCACCATTTTCAGGCGGGTGCGAAAAGGGTAGTGGCCAACATGAGAAGGCCAGGCGGCCGGATCCAAAAATGGAAATTTGAAAAACTTTGAGTATGGCGCCATCTCTGATTTCTTTTGCTTTGGAGAGGGATTCCATTCCTCACCCCTCGGCTTATTCTGTAGATACGCGGTGAACTGAGGGAGCCTCGTATGGTGTGTTGGGTTGCCTTAGTGGCCCACCATGGTGGCGGCGACTGAGTGCGGTGGTTCGGTTTACTCCTGTGTATTTTGTGTGGGCTGTGAGAACCAAATCTTCACAATTGAAAGGTGTTCCCATATCTACGGTGCTATATTTCGGAAGGTGATCCCGAGATGTCCTTACCTACAAGAGGCACAATTAGATAAATTAGGTAAGTGAATCATTTTGATGTGTTTTAACTCTAATTTTTATTTATTTTTAGTACGTCCAGTACTTATGACAAAATTTTAAATGCGGATGTTGGTCCATGACGACCGGCATTCATGTCTGGCACGCTGTAAAGGCGACAAATAGAGCACTATAGTACGTGAGCGGGATCAGAGCGGTGAGGAAATTCTCACTATTGTGGAACACTGACCTGAAGAGGTTGACTATAGACATTGTACTGAGACAATCGACAGGATGACATTGCGTCTCCTAGGATGCTAGAGACATGTTCATGCGGTGTTCTGTGCGGTTTATGGAGGTCCTACGCAAGGTGGCGCGTGCGATAGTCTACTACCATGATCATCACCATGGATAGTGAATGATCATCGTGGTTCAAACATTTTTTTGTATCGGTATCTTTCATATCATGGAGGTGTTTAAACCTGATGATCGCGACGATGTAATATTTTTGAAAACAAAAACTATACATGATATTACTACTTTCTCGGCTATCTTGTTCAGCAACATATGTCGAATGTCATTTTGGTTTACAATTTTAATATGTTTTAAATGTCTATTTAGAGACACGATAAGCTAATGCATCGAGCAAATGTGTTTCAAATTCTACCGAAATGTGTTGATATTCGATGTAATCAAATTGTCTTTCAAAGACGAACCTTCAGAAATAATCTCAATAACGATGGATTTTTAATTGTATACTTTCTGTTTTGAAGTGTAATACAGCCAGTTTACCGAATCTAACCTAATGATCGGTACAAATAAGCTAGCATGGACGTAACTCAATAAACACTTTATATTACGCAATATTGTTACGTTGTTTGACCAAGGCTTACCCCATGCATAGAAACTAACTCATCGGTGGGTGAATAGATAACCCAGAGTATGGAAAGAAATATTCGAAGTGGCATGAAAGGCACCATCGGTAAAACAATATCGTTTGAAGGGATGTCGACATCTACAATATCAAGAATAATCAGATGTAATATTCCTTTTTGAGATCCTGTGATGGTCCGGAAAGGAACCTTTGTATAAAGCCAATGCAGGCAGAAATTTCCAGAAGGGACTTGAGCCCTTTGTTTACCCTTCATACATTACACTTTCGCAATGTTAGCTCAAAGAAATAACCCTAGTTTGGTTAGTAGGATCCTTTACTCCTAGGTATCCCAAAAAATGCTCGAAAAGGGAAGATACAACAATACATGAACTCCAACAAGTAACAACAATGAAACATCAATAAATACAATGCAAGAAGAGAGAATATCCATTATATTATGTGCAGCTACAAATAGATATACAAGAACTTGAGGAAAGACCTCTCGAGATAGGCCGGATCAACCCCAGATAGATGTACATGAAAAAGTGAAAGTACACGACTACACAACCCAACAACAAAGTATGGTATACAATCCATGGTGGGAAATGGTTGAAAAGGCGATGTATACAATTATATGGCAATATCGAGGCTCCGATAAAGTGGGGAGCATGATCTCAACCCCAAAAAGCAATAGTACAACAATCTCAAGGGATTGACTAAAATGTACAAAATGGAAAAATGCGAATTCTTTGAGTAGCGACGACTTCGCTCAATATGATACAAAAAAAGGAAAGGATGGAAATGCTACAAATGATATTGAAAACTACTCCAATGATCTTCAAAGTGAAAATATTCTCCCTTTCTTTGAAGATTACGACCTCCAATCCACGATGTGAACTCCTGCCAGGTGCCCTGCGAAAATACGCAATATGAGGAAGAGGCGCAACGGAATGAGATGAAACATATGTCCCAATTCCAAAATCTACCAGGCGACTGCGGGATCTTCCTCATGATCTCCTAGAAATAATGAGATCATCCTCTCGGAAACTAGCTCGGAAGTGGGTGGTAATGAATCCTCATTTCGTCCCCCGCGGCAACTCAACATTTCTACCTAGATGGAAAACGCTATGGTGAAAGATGGTTACCTTGGCCTCAAGCACGGATTTGAGAATGAAGGGCTCGTCCTAAAAATCTTCCCAGTGAAGGAGAGAAACTCCTAGCGAGAAATCTCCTTTGTGCTAAGCAACACGATGTCAAGGTTGAACAAGCATTTGGAGAGAGCGGACCAAAATCGAAATCTCCAACATATTGAGCAATGGCTCTCCTTCCTCTTTTATGCCAAGAGGAAGCACCTTGCCATGGACCCACCCATTAGGGTTTCTCTCATCTAATAATATCCCTCCTATCGAAACCGCGTTGTCCCACTTGGTAACTCACTCCCTCCATGCGTGACTGTTGACGTCAACTTGACCTGAGTCTCTTTGCATTTCCTTTCCACACTAGGTGATGCCAAATAAAGCCATAGTGACCCTTTGCACAATAGGGGTGTTTGTTGCTTCTTCATGGGTCCCCTTATGCATTTTATTCTTTTTATTAAAAAGAAGAGAAAAATTAATGTTCCAATTAACTTAATAAAAATTTTGGAACATTACACGAAATGTGATAGTAGTAAAAGAAAACTTAAACTAGGCTTGTATCTAATACGAGGCACACTAAATAGGAAAATAAATATTATACAAGTGAGATATTCACGAAATCAGAAAGCATAATATCTTTGAAAATAAAGTCCATTTTGGGTTTATCTAAAGATACTGTCATCTTCGGTCAATTCATAAACCCTTTTGGCTTTGCTAGCTGACAATGTAAGAAACTGCCACATTGGTTCGAATTTCCCGACTTCTAGCTTATCATTAAGCTTGATCATATACTAAGACTAGGTCACCTTCTTAAAAAACACGAGGTGCAACACTTCGATCATCTTTTGAGCTTTAATGTGTTTTTATGAGGCTTGACTGCTAATGTGGCTGGCAAGTCTCATCTAGTGCTAAGTACAAAAAGCATTTTTCTTCTTCGAGTAGGTAGTAGTAACTACGCATGGCTAATTGGGTAGCGATATTTCACATTCAATAGGTAACACAACTTCCTTAGTACACCGGTGAAAAGGAGTGAACCTTGTAGCGATTTTGCGGGGTTAGATATGCCCATAGTGTAAAAAATCATGGTATGCCAATTCAATTTATGAAGTGCCGATAATCCATTTAATCATGGTGGTTAAAAATTTATTTACGCACAACCTCACCATTGGCACACGGGTAATATAGGTAGATTTATCATGGCCCGAGCCAGTTGATCGGAAAGTTTAGTCATCATTATGTTCGAAAATGACTCCCATGATCGGTGATAATAGCTTTAGGGTACACCGAATCGAGCAATCACATGATTGAATATGAATGTGGGCGCATTTTCCATCTGTCACAAATGTAGGCATCGCCTCGACCCATTTGGTAAAGTAATCTACAACAAGAATAATATACCCATGCCCTTGGCCGAAGATGGTTACATGTAATGAAATCAATGCCCCATTTCGCAAAAGGGCCAACAAAAATTATGGGGTAAAGAGGAGCTAGAGGAGCACACATATTTCGATAAAATATTTGACAATTGTAGCATTTGCGAGCAGTGATAATACAATCTTTAAATAATGATGGCCAAAAAAATGGCAAATTGTATCTTTTGAGGTGGCATCTCGGACATGTAGTAGCCACACGCTCTATGGTGAAATTATTCAAAACCTTTTCGCTTATTCATGAGTTATACAACGTGAAAAAATAGAATCCACACCCTCGACGATAAAGTGTATTATTATATCGTTGTGGTGGTAACGGATCATAGTCTATTTGATCATGAAAGTTTTGGTAAGAAAAGGGTAAGGTTTGAAGAAAGTAAATGACAATATCTCATACACATGGATCTATCTTCTGATAAGAAACAAAGATTCATCTTCAATGGGATGCTCTACCATGGTTTCTATTTGATCTTTGAAATTCACATAAGTTTTGCGAACACCGGTGATTTCTTTGAATTAGATTTTTCAGAATTCCAAATCAAACTCTTGTAGGATGACAATCCATTTAGGTATTTTCCCCAGGTAATTTTTTTTTCAAAATGTACATCATCGAGTTAAAATTAGATATCCACAGGATGTTTTTTGTAACAATATATAATGACGAAATCTTTGGATATTGTTGCTGCCAAGGCCAATTTCTCCAAATGTGAATATTTAATTGATTGTGGATTCACATTTAGAGCTTATAGTAAATCACATGTTCATTGGCAAATTCATCCTCTTGAACTAAAACCATTCCAATGGTGGAATCAAAGGTTGGTAGGTATAAAAATTAGTCCTGGTTGTGGTGGTGGATGCAGTAACGGTTCATGGGTTAACGCGTGTTTTAGAGCATCAAAATATAGAGCCAAAATCTCATCCCAAATAAAAGGAACATTCTGTTCAACATCCAGGTAAAACCTTTTGTTAACTCAGCAGAGTTCGGGATAAATCTACGAAAGGTTCGCTTTCCCTTTGAAACTTTGGAGTTGGCGAGGAGTATGAAGGAGAGTGGGGTATGATGGACTCAACCTTCGGGGCGTTAAACACGAGAATGCCAACCTTCGAAAAAATGAATCCTAGTAATCATCGGATTACACACAAAAAACACATTTGTGTGGATTCAAACGAATATTGTCATGCCTACATCTCATAAAAATTTCTTGTAAATGAGTAGGATGATCAACCCTATGCGATGAGTGAGCGGGTAAATCATTGAGATAAAGCTGCACAATATGTTTGATGTTGTGAAAGGCATAAGTCATTTTCCTTTGAAAAGTTGCACCAACATTTTTTAATCCAAAGAGTGGTTACGGTAAAGCGAAGTTCCCCGAGACCTTAAAATGCTCTTGTTTTTGGTTGATCAACAAGGAGTATCTTGTTGATTTATATACGAAGAAATCCTGTAAATGAAAACATTTCATTTTCGGCCACAATCATCAATGATTTGGTCGATGTAGGGGGTCGGATAATTGTCCTTTGGACGAGCTTTGTTAATGTCCCACACTATCGTCGACACACATATGGTTCTTGTTTCTTGGTAACGAGCATATTAGATGCCCAATCTGTTAAAGAGGGATCGGATAAATAAATCTTGCTCACGGTATTTTTTCAACTTCGGCTTTAATAGTAGCGACTTTTCGTGGATGTATCGAGATGTAATTTTTGTCTAATAGGTTTAGCATCAATTATCTTTGGCCATGAATGACAATCTTTGGATGGGTTCATCTCTTCATAAAACGAAGAAAATAGGGTCATAAAATTCTTGAAATAGGGCTTTGGAGTATCTGTTTATTTCATCCATTGTACAAGAAGCACCTGTGAATGTTTTTCAACAACTCCGAGTTTCATGATGTCAATAGGAATAGTTGAAGAAATGTTTTCCAAATTAATCTCAAAATCCAAATTTGTAATCGATATTGGACTCTCGGGTTCCTTGACATAGTCAATTGTAAAAATAGACGAAAAATAATTTTCAAATCTATCAAGGTTGGGTAAAAATGAATATCTATGATGTAGATCATCCCAAGGTAATTCATCCATAGACAAAAATTCTTGAATACTTTCATTAGTATGAAACACTTGTTGAAAAGGATCGGAAATCGATGTCGAGGCTAGCTTGATAGTGAAGAATATTCTTCGGTGATCAAATCATTGGATCATAATCGGTTGAAAGTGTATTAGAAAATTAATGTACTATGATATACTATACGAAAAGGACTCAAAGGCATCTCGCCATTAAAAGAATCCATTCGACTCTAAAGGCACTATCGAAGGGTCATCGAATGGAATAGTGCTTGATATAATCATATTGATATTAGCAATAGTACACGGTATGCTAGGTGGAGGCATAAGAAAAAGTTCCCATTAAGCAAAATTTTTTATTATTCCACAACATCTTCATAAGGGATAGTCAATTTGCCAACACTCTAGATATTTTATTTGTGGTATTTGGAGTCGATAAAGAATAATATAATTTGATCGGTGCCACAATATTTCCTTTATGAGGAAAAACATGATTAGCAAGACGAATGACACGACGGTAGTCATAGCATAAGACCAAATTCGACCTAGAAGAAGGTTATAATCCGGAAGGGAATCAATAACTTCCCACATCTAGATTAATAGTTGCCCCTTCGGCACTCATAGGTAGATCTGTAAGGTACGTATGGATGGAATCCTCTTAATCGAAAGCTTTAAGGATTATTGGAATTGGTTAAGTGTTGTAGAACCAATTGATTTCCAATAGTTTAATGACATAATGCATGTAGATGCCCCTCATCAATTACAATACGAAAGAAATGTGTGTTTTTTACTAATGCGGAATTTGAAAAGCCATCGGTAGAGGGAGCCTTGGTGTAAAATTTTCTAAATTGAAGACCATAAGGTTCAAATCCTTAAGATCTATAACTCCTATAGGCGATAAAAGTAATTTCCTTTGTCTTTGGTTGTGATTGCCAGCACTTCTAAGTACGACATTGTTGAAGGAGAAATTGCCAAGTCTTCAACAATGCGCACGCCAGTTACCGACGACTCTCACATGTGGATTGAAAGCTGATTTCCAAAACATTTACCTTTAGCGAGGTAGTTTAATTACTAGATTGGGATTATGTTTCTTGATATGAAGTGGATCGAGAAGGCGGAAGGAGATGTAACGGTGTTGTATTATAATTTT
This sequence comes from Pinus albicaulis, assembly GCA_034641835.2. Taxonomy (NCBI): domain Eukaryota; kingdom Viridiplantae; phylum Streptophyta; class Pinopsida; order Pinales; family Pinaceae; genus Pinus; species Pinus albicaulis. The sequence continues at coordinate 787,575,278 of CM076575.1, read as the reverse complement.
CGTATATTTCTTAGCTAACGTTTTTACTTCCATAGTCTTGCGATCGCGTCACGACCATTGTTACAGACATCATCAATGTATGCGCTGATGAATTCGAAGAAGATCGATCATTTTTCTATGTTGAGTAGGAAAAGGATCCCTCGAAAAACGAGTGTGGGTGAACCTTTGATGAATTTAGAAACCTCGGACCTGTACGGGCACTCTTTCACGCGGGTTTTCGTTGTTGTCGAGATGGTTCTGTTCTTTTCGAGTTTCTCTTTGGGAGATGAAGTACATTTTACTTTTATTCTTTCCTTTCTTCTTATTTTGATTTTGGATTTAGGCTGTAGATGAATCTACAATGTGAATACGGCGAAGTTTCAAGGGAAGAATATCCTTTTGGTGAATCGGTAAAGTTATGATAGGAGAAGTAGTTTTTGAAGACTTCTTCTTACTCTTATTCGCACTAACTAAACCAATTACCGTCGGCAACATAAGATCTGAAGGAGAGTACATGGTTATCGACCGAGGACATGGTAAAATCGAAATTTTCTCGTATAAAGCCCGGACTATTGTGTATACTAAGTCCAAGTAATGAAAACGAGCGATGAACTGTTCAACAGTATGACCCACTCTTAGCCACATCTTCGGTGATTTTAGGAAGTAATGATTTGATGAACCATTTTTCCAAGATCTTATGCGGAATAAAGAATTTCACTAAACGTCATACGTCTCCATTCATGTGTGTGATCTTAGATGTATGTAGACATATATTGTTTTAATGAAGTCAATAGTTTCGTGCCATTGTCATATGCGAGCGCTTGGCGAGAAAGTGGTTAGAAAATTTGTTGCTAATGCATTGAAATTGTTGAATGAGCCTAATGGTTGCTAAATATACCATTTTGTAGCTAAACCTATCGATCATTCTCTCAAAAAAAAGTGGCGTATTGAATAGATACATCAATCGGAGAGTTGGATGCACACCGGAAGGTAAGTCATGACATGGTTTGAAGGGTCCTCTCTGATTTACCTTTAAACTTAGGGATGTCCTTGGGCAAATTTTTTGGCATTGTAGGCAATGTAAATAATAGATTGGATCATTTGTGAGTGCGATAAATTAGGTAAATCCGATTGCTATGAATGGAAACCAATGGTTAGGGTCATGCGATGGGTGTGTATATGGGTATACCGGTACCGGGAGGATACACATAGGATGTCTTGGAATAGCCTATGCATTTGGGATTGGAATGCCTCTGATTAACCGGGGGATTTCCGGACCATGCGGGGTTGAGCTAGTATTTGATACATGTACCCGGGGTACGAGTTGATGCGGTATGCGGGTTTATGCTACGGGTCCATATTGATATGGCCTTTGATACGGCTAATAAAAAAACTAAGGTTGGCTTGTTATAGTACTTGTACGGTTGTCTGTGAGCATTTCAGACGGTAGTCTAGACTATGGGTCGAGGTTGGGTAAAAATTACGGTTGTTGTGATATAGAGGCTATAGAAACGAGGGTATAGAAACTTCGGGGATGGTGTGGTAACCCAGGCACTAACTTGGTGCAACAGTTTGAGGTGGAGTTCTACATTGTACTGGACAGGTTGTTGTTACATACTGAGTACGGATACTTGTGTGTCTTCTGGAAATAGAAGGTTGGATGGTTGAATGATTATGGTTGGTAGCAAGCGAACGACGAGTTGATTATAGGGTATTTTCATGTTAGGTTGAAAATTCTATTGAACTTGTGAAGGATCCTATGTGTTACTCGGGATATAGAGGTCCCATTGAAGGTGTTGTGAGACCATAACGAGGTTGAAAATTTGGAACATATGCTTGATAATTAGTAGGATAATTCCCACCTCCCTTGAAACAATTATTGCTCCCGAGTATTTGTGGCCCTAAAGGAGGTTGTTTTTCCTTGGAAAGACGAGTTTCTATAGCATAACATCTTGTCACCAGAAGAGGTTGCATACACACAAATGATATTGCCCTTGAGGTTGATATTTTCCTTGAGGTATGTACTAGCCTTGAGGTTTCCCCCTGGGCGGTAAATTACTACCTTGGTTGCCCCCCGAGCGGTAAGTACTACCTTGAGGTTGATGCCTAGGCGGTAAATTACTACCTTGAGGTCGGGGGTTAGTAATGTTTCCAGGACATCTTCGCTTGTTTCGCGTTCATATTTTAATTATACTCTTGTTCATTTGGACCAAGTGATGATATAAGTTTGTCAAGGAGCGGCTACGAAAAAGTAGCAAAAAGTGAGCCAGTATCCGCAAGGAACATACGAGACCACCATACAAATATGTTTGCGGAGATGCCAAAAGAAAACATTGATGACTCACGAGACATGTTTAATGGAGGTATGTAACCTCTTGGTATGGCGTAAGGGTCGGGGTGGCGAATAGTTTAGACTAGCATTGTGTATAAAGTCTATCAACTAAAATACCAAGGATCTTGTTTGAAGGGCTATAAGTAAATCGATTCACATTAAAGTCTAAAGGTTCCTAATGTGAGGGAAGGTATGCTTCTTCCTTTGTGTCGATGTCTTCAATACTAATGAGACCGGGGAGGGGAAATTTCGGTGATGGAAATACTTCACTCTAGGTGGTCAAGGTCGACCGGGGGTTGGATTGAAAAACTCTAAAGTAGGCTCGGACGTAGCAAGTTCGAAATTTCAGGCTCGGTAGGCGATAATTCACTGGTTGTGAGAAGCAACTTCGGCTAGTTTCGAAATTGAAATTTTCCATGGAGAACTCTGCGGTGTTTGAGGTTGATCTACTTCATAATCGGGGATGAATAATTATTGATGTTTCTTCATGTTCGGTTGATTCGGTCCCTGATGTTTTACCCTTTCTCGGTTAAGTTTTTTCTAGCGGCTTGGTGCTACCACTCGGGGGTTTCCTGCATTTCTACGTGATTTTCTAGGTAATTCAGCCACGATTAAAAAATATTAACACATGAAATCAAAGAAATTTTCAACAAAATATCCTAAAGTCTCTGAGGAAATAATCAAATTGATCACACACCTACAAAATATAAGAGAGCAATCCACACACAAACGATGGAATTCCACACTAAAAACACTGCTTTAGTTGGTGATGAAATCCAACATCGTAGAATTTTAATGTAGAAATGGTGGTTGGAACGATTACACGACAACACAGCAATGAAAAGTCGGTGCAAGTTTCTCCACTTAAAACATCTGAGAAGTGAAGAACCCTGCGTGAGTCAGTAAGTCTAGTTGACGTTTTCTCCAAGTACGGTGGGACCTTCCCTCCACCGTCACCTTGGGAAAAAAATCCTAAAGCTTATAGCCACTATGGTCACCAATGAGAACAAATATGCAGAGCAGTCTACGATCCGATATCTGAGGGTAGCGTAACCTGACTCAGTAATCCCCTTGAGCTCCTTGGATAATCAAGGTTTTGTAGTGACCCGGGCTCCTCGACGATAGGTCTGTCCAGGTGTTTACATTTTTTAATATGTGAACATGTCTTACATCTTTCCCAATGAGATAGGTATGATTACCTCAATGATTTCGGACATGATCTCGTGCTTGACTCTTTCCCAGAGAGCTTCCAGGTATACATCTTCTCGTTGGATTTTTCCTACCACCAGGAATTTGCTACTTGTTTGTTTTTAAACGCCTTGGAATGTTAATTACAACTTGTTCCAAGACACTAGCCTAAGCTATGTTGGTGAAAAGAAACCCCTAGAAATTGTAAAATATCTAGATTGATTTTAATTTAAGCGTTGTTTTTAATTTGGTTGTATCTTAAGAAAAAAGGTATGGAAGTGAAACCGATGATGTTTAATGACTCGACTCAAAAATGCGCTAATAACCATCTAAATGAAAATGCAACTCTTTTCTTTTCAATGAAAACCTATTTAAGGGAAAGATTTGAGAGATTTAGATAACTTTCAAAACAACTTAATTCTTTCTATTATAAACAAAAATCTTTGAAATGAAGATGATTTCTTTGAGAAATCGGTTCATAAAATGATAAATTACTCATTCGAAATGAAATCCTTTATTAATCGGATCAGAAATTACAAATCATCTAAAAAACTATTTCAAAAAGACCTTATCAAAAACTCCTAAAAACATAAAATTCAAAACCAAAAAGAAAAACTCTAATTTTGAACTCTCTCCTAAACGTTTTGAGGATGTTTTGGCTTAGTTTTGTAATCGAACGAGAGACTTTATGCTTATCTCATCAAAAATAAAAGACATCCAATAATGGTTTAATGTGAAATTCAAGCTTTGTAAAACTGAAAAGATCTTCTAAAATTTTGCAAAATGAAAGTAAGGCCCAATTTTCATTAAAACACGGGTTGCAACAAATTCAATGGCTCAACGAAAACAACAACATGCAGCTTCTTCAGGTATATGAAGTTCTACAAATCATAGGTAACAAAATTTGAGGCAAAACACATTCATTCATAAAATGCAAATCGAGATGAAAAACTACTCAAACACAAAAAAAAAATTGTTGAAAGAAATTCACCTGCGGAGCTGAAGTAGTTAAGACAAGTTGGGGCAAACACAAAGAATGCGGTAATGCAGGTCCCGAAAAAGAGAATTCTTATTTTTTTCAAAAAATTTCCACAGTTAACGAGTTTCAATGGAAAAGTCGGTACACACATATTCCCCGAACTAAAAGCTGGCAGAGCTACGCCTTGTTTTTAAATAAAAACAGCGGAGGCCGGGGAAAAGTACAAAAAAATAAAGAAATTCAGATTTTCTTTTGGGGATTCTAATAAGTTATCTACCCAACCCGAGTTTAGACTAATCAAAATGTGGAAAGGCATTTAAAATTCAAGCCGAAAAACAAAAAGGAAAACTAGGTTCATTATCCCCCGGAGTCTGAGTCACCATTTTGTTACACGGATAAATCCTTCTTGCGGACAAGAACGATCTCCCTAGTATCCTAAGGATGTGCTCAGAAACAAACAGCTTCAAATACATTTATTTTCTCCCCTAACCATTTGTGATTTGGAGTGTGTAATAACAAAGTATATGAGACGTTGCCCCTACACAGTACGATGGTGCTTCATGGCAACAGCTACTATCCGGTCGCTCCAAAGTGGTCACTTGACATGTGAAAATTTGCAATCAAAGACGAGATAAAAGGATTAAAACCACTGCAAGATATAATAATTGAGAAAACACTAATCTATCTTAGTGGTAAAAATGTTGGACTTGAATTATAAAATAGATACATGAACAATTCAATGAGAAAATAGAATCCATTTGTATTAACTTGTATAAAAGTAACCTTACAACTTTTGCCTTGATATTATACGAGGTTCTTACGGGGTCTTTCGAAATACGTTCCTCTCGGTTTGACAAACTTCTTCTCTCCAAACTAGAATGAAGTTATAGGTACGAGTGTGTGATCATTCTCACACCAATAATGACTAGTATAGAGAGTATGCTCTCTTAAAAAATTCTTCGGCAATTACCATATGTGTGTCTACCATTTACAAGCTACCCTTGAAATGGAAACATAGGCTCAATTTGCTGCCTGAGAAATGAAGTCGGATTTCGGTTCCATGAGGGGGATGGATTCCTCTCATGAAGGGATTTGAGCTCCAAATACCCGAGGATAAACTCCATGAATGGAGGACAAAGCTCCATGGTGGAGGATGAAGCTCAAGCGGAATGCGCTTCTAGAAGCTTCCAATTGGGGAGAATATTCGTAGGTTGAAGCAGAACTTACTTTCCTTTTATTTTACCTTTTACGAGGGTCGCGGGTTTATAAACGCCAACGTGCGGTTACCCTCGGACTATAGAACAAATATCTGCGGATGCGTGGCGAGGGCTGAGAAAAGTGCGGAGTTGAACTTTTAGGGTTTTTAATGAGCTTTTCTCCAATTCCAAGACATTTTGAGAACATTAGGATTTTTGACATCTGAAATTATGTCTGGGTAATGATGAACATATTGACGGTCAAATGTCATGGTGACAAAATAATGTGTAACATTTCCTCCTGCGCATGCAAGTACAACTCCCTCTCGGAGACAATAGCATGGATTTATCCTCATCAAATTGTATATCCGGGTGCACAATAGTCATTATCTTGTTTGGGAAATACAAACGATAAATATGGGGTGTTTTAGTGTACCCCGAAAAAAAATCCGTCCTAATTTCCTTCGGTTCGACTTCTTCTTGGCGTCCTTGGTCGCCATAAATAGATGAGCCAAAAATATTAAAGTGTGAAACATCGGGTTTCACACGGTGAAAGCCCTCTTGAGTGTACTCATGCAGTATCCTATGAGGACAACGGTTTTGAAAAATACCACGGTGTTGCATGCTTCGCACGGATGCATCGGTAGGCCTTGATCTGTCATGCAACATTGCTCTTCTTTTCTGATGGATTACATTTTTTCTTTAAGCGGCCCATTCTACGGTGGGTTATGAGGCACTATCGGTTCTCTTCGAATTCCTTCTTTGCGCAAAATTTGTAAATTCGTTAGATATGTATTATCCACCATTATCGCAGGATAAGAGCCTTCACTTGCTTCTAAGAGCTCTTTCTCCACCGATTACCTTAAACTCCAAGAACTTATAGAATTTACGGTCTTTCTTCTACATGAAGAAGATCCATCACTTACGAGAAAAGTCATCCTTGAAATATTACATAATGTTTTTGTCGAAACGAGAGAATGGTCCACACACGTACGTATGAACTCTCTCAAGGATCTCTAAAGCTTAGTTCTTCTTCTCATGATAGGTGGCATTTACATATTTTCCCATATTTACATCCCTTGCATGTTTCTTGTGCGAGTGTACCCCTGGAAGACCCGGTGAAATATGCTGCCATGACTTTCAAGGCTCCATGGTAAAAGTGGCCCAATCTTCTGTGCCATGAGTCGCCCTCATCTGAGCTCACCACTTGATCTTATTTGCCCATCATTTGTTGCGTAGCCATCTACCTCCGACTTGTAGAGATTCTTAACTCGAATCCCTATCCTCTTGGCTTGTCACATATTTTTATGTCGTAGGAAATTTTTTCCTTCACTAAAAGCAACATCATAGCCTCTGTCATCCAACATTGCGATTGGGACTAAATTTTCTTGAACATGGTACATGCATTACATATTTTAATTGAAAGGGTTGCTGACTTCCTCTAAAAGGTAATGGTACCAATCACAGTAGCCTTTGTACCACCTATCATCACCCATTTAAATATGCATCTAGAGATCCTTATCCTCAGTCACTAAAATTTCGCCTTCTCGCGTCATGTGAAAGGAAGTGCCATTATCCAAATACCACACGGATCCCAATGGAATTGACACCATGCATGAGATCAATGAGAAGTCGAGCTCAAATTCGAGCAGAGCCTCACCGGCTACGGATCCTCCAACCTTCTTGTTGATCGCCTTCTTCTTTTGTGGACGATTAGTGGCAAAATTCTCATGCTTGTGACGGTGAAAACACTTCACCTTGGACATGTTCGGCTTCTTGCCATTCTTGGACTCGGTTTGGAGATGGATTTCTTCCCCCCTTCCCCTTCCTCGCCTTGGCGACCCAAAGCACAATCCTCTTCATCACTCCTTGTTCTTAGATGAAGATCCATATCTGAGTGTTACCATACAAGCTCCTCTGCACCGTCCAGGCCACGGTGAATCCAAATATGGAAAATTTTCCTTCCATTAACGAGTCTTGATATTTGTGCCAACTCTTGGGAAGTCTAAGGAGATCCAAACTCACTAAATAATCATCAATAAAATATTATCATGAGTGTTTCCCAATTCATCCCGAAACATTGGAAAAACTTTGTTAGATATTTTGAGCTGGAATTGCCTTCTCCATCTTGAACTTCCTAAGTTTATCCTTGAGCGCCAATTTCCTATGGTCGCTACGCTGGAATAGATCCATCCAAGTGTTTCACATTGCATATGGTAACGGCTTTCCCATGGAGGCTTGAGAAGGACATGATGGAGGCAATACTCAAAGACGATGGATTGAAGGAATTCATTAATGATGTTCCTAAACCGTTCCTAATACACATCAGGTTTTCTAAATATGGAATACACACCAATGCTTTGAAAATATATAATATGCATCGGTATTTTAATATATAGAATACAAAGCAATGATTTAAAAATATGTAATTCACATCTAGGCATTCAAATTATGTAATACACATTGACGATTTCAAATATTATACACAATGGTTCTTTAAAAAATAGAATATGAACTGATGATTATTGGTTATGAGTACATCGGTTCACCTTAATGATATAAGTCATGGAAATAAATTCACTACTAAGAAAGGGGGTGAATCGGTAGTGATGGCCTTTGATAAATTTTCACCAATTATAAACTTTTACCTAAATTTTTATTATTCATGGACATCCAAAACATTAGTTCATTAAATATGCGAGAAACAATAAAATGAAACCGAACAATCATGAGATATAAACATGAGAAAAAAAACATGCACACACAAGAACACAGTATTTATGGTGGAAACCCTTTCGGGAGAAAACCACCTGCTACTCTTGCTTGCTCAAATATTATATTAATATTCTAATCAAATTTACATGGATTAGCTTACAACCATAAGTCATAAGGATTTTCTTCATTTATAGTGTATTTATCTATATATTAATTGTTTCTTTTGCGGATCTATAGACTACCATGTTGGAATCTCCCATGAACAATAATCCTCACCCAACCACCATTCGGTTATCCAACTCCTATTATGTAAGAAAAAAAGATTCCTATGAATCACCAAATCGTTGTCTCTGTGGAAGCCTCAACATGCCTTCTTCCTCCATGTGAACCCGTTTCACAATATTTCATAGACTTATTTTCTCAACATGATGAATATTGTTCCTCTCTAGTATTCATCACATAAAATGCGGAAACAAAAGCTGCGCAGGTGAAGGATATTTGTTCTCTTCTACTCACCACAATCTCAACACACTAATCTCAATTCTCTTCATTTTATGACCCCAATTCACCTACGAATTTTGCATACACAACTCTAAAATATCTACGTCTATGCTTACAAATATGTGATATAACTATGCACAAAATATGTGAGTAGTTGTTGCATACTCTTCTCACTCACAATGATCTCACAATAGCATCCTCTCACACTCTCATTACATCCCTTAAATAGACTCGATGTCTTCCTCTATTTATCAAATTTTTGTGTTAAGATACGAGTAAATGCTACGGGTTATGGAAGACTCAACAATCCTTTTCACATGCTTCATATTTTCTTGAGGAAGGCTTCTTTACCAAATAAATCACTAAATCAACTATCGTTTGATATATTCAACCTTGATCGGCTCGGCGAGGGCCTACGAAAATTTTTTCGACCATATGACAAAAATTATCGATCAATAAGTTACATCACTACAACACCAAAATAGGTTGAGAAGCATGAGGAATGCGAGAGATTTTCTCTTCAAAAACCATAGTTTCTCATATGGCAGTTGCATGCGACTTTGGCCTCCTAGAGCTATAGTTTCTCCCATGGGATTTTTTTTTTTTTTTTTTTTTTCTCTCCGTGCGACTATGGCTCTAAAATTTCTCCCTTGACTCGGCAAGCATGCGACGGGGGGAAAGGATGATCAAACTTCAATCAACTTAGCTCATAAACTATTGAAACTTCTTCGAGCTTGAAAAACCTGCGTAGGACCTATGAAGTCTCTCGCACCTCATAACACTTCACCGTTCTTCTTCAACAAATCCATCATCATCCAAAGTCAAGCTAGGTTGACTACGATGCCCAACCAACAACCAAACTAAACATCTAAGCCATCAAAATTCTCCACAAAAATCTCTTGCCATCAATATGTGACTCTTGAACCTATGAGACATCCTCCAACACTTTCACAATCGTCATAATCATATACTACAACATTTAGATCCTCTCCAAGCACGATATAGAATGTCATCATCATAGGAGACCTAATATGGGACCAAAGAGCTAGAGACCTAATCATCAAAGCTCCTCAACTCTAAACTTTGTAGTAGCCACCAATATTTGAATGCGGCAACATGATCATGAATATCAACATCATGGGAATTCCTCCAAGCTAGTGCAACATACCAACCTACCATTAACATCATGAGAGGGCCTCCAAACTAGTGCAACACACCATCATCCCCGCAAGGAGCATCTACACTTCAACCATCATCTCGTAGCTAGTGCAATAAAACATCATCCAGCAAGTCATTCCCCCATTCTAGTAAACATATCGGTGATCATCTACATATCATCCATACACAAACCACACACGCATCCACCTAGACACATCCATAGCCCGACAAACTTTCAACCGAAAACCGAGTTGACATCGATGTATACAAGGAAAATACCCTCTAGCGGAGGTTATAAAGAGAGGTTTAGTGTTATAAGATTGACGAGTGTCAAAAAAAAGGGCTACCACATTAGGTTACAGTAACGGAAATTCAACACAACTAAAAAAATGGGCGGCGGAGGTTATTATGGATGTTTTTTCATCGGTGCTCTTATAAGGTTTTAACGCACCAATGCGTATCGGTAGATAGTGCTGCAAAGCGGTCGAAGGAAGGAGAAATACACTTAGGACCATTAAGAAAACAACAACACTGGGCACAGTGTTGGTGATACAATGCACGGGCGGGTCCCTGGTGGTCACAGGATTTGACGGTGCCCATAGGTCGTATAAGCACACCGGTGCATGTATATTTATGAGGTACTAATTATAAAGTATCCTTAGAAAAGGCAAGTATTTATAATTGGTATCGGTATTCGTGCGGTGCACATGACATCTACATATGCACCAATGCTTATAGAGAAACATCGCATACCGGTGCACGGTATCACTCAAACACACCAATATTTATAATAGATGAGTATTAGTGCGGCGCCCATAGAATCATAAACACACTGATGCGTATAGACACATAAACGAACCGATTTTCTTTTTATTTTTAAGAAACATCCACCTCGTGATCCAATTATTGTGATTGTTTTTATTAATTACATTTTATTAATGCATTTGAATGTCTTCATTTGGATTACTTTGTTATATCATATCATAATTATTTTGGTTTTTTAAAATTCATTATTCATCAAAAGTCTCCACATATATATAATCTTATAAAAATATTCACTGATTAAAGTTTTATTAGTGCATTTAAGAACGACAATGGAGAACGCAATACATAATAAATTAAAACATACTGATTATATATATATGTGTGTGTGTGTGTGTGTGTGTGTGTGTGTGTAGATAAGACAATCTTTATCATACAAAATGGGACAATTATTCGTATTCCTTTGTCTTTCAATTGGGACACTATGTCCATTGTCATCAAAAATCTCTGATTTACAAACATATTTCAAAAATAGCACCTTCTTGCTTTGATATCCAAATTACATAGTGATCATCATTCTTGACGAGCTAGCACATCCTTGCTAGAGCTACTTCCATGACTTGTTATTTTTAGGAATGTTGTGTTCACGACATTGATTGTTTTTCTTCTTCTTCACTTTCCCATCTACAAACATAAAAATAAAATTTGAAATGGGTATATATATGTTGGTGAGAATAATGAAAATTCCAATATTAAATAATATACATCAATGTGAATCGAAAAGAAAAATTACGTACCATAGCAACAATTGACTCATAAACTATACACATTATTTCAAAACCATGTACCATGCCATATTTCAAAATTTCATCTGGTAGCGCCGATTCCATACTTTGTTTCCTCGCAAGTTTTATACCCCATAACAAATCATATATTTAATATAAAAAATTTTGTTCTATTAATCCTAAACGGAGCTAATTAAAACAAGATCGATAGATGCTTACAAATTCCACAATTAAATTATGATATGCCAACATATATCACAACCCATATTTGACCCAATTTCAATCAATTCATCTGATGGTTCTTTGTATGTTAGCACCGTTTGAAGACATTCAATGATGATTTTTACAAGACAACTTAAAAATACAATAATGAAATCTAGTTAAGTTGTATAAGGAAGTAACAATTACTCACAAACTTGAATCAGTATTTTCTTCCTTGTCGTCTTTTGTTTTATGTCTTTGAATGGGTTCCATTTTCACTTTTACTTTCTGCACCAAGAAAATTCTTGAAAATTAATATTTAATGCTAAATTGTTTATTTATTGTACCTAATGATCGAAAATTTCAATGATTACATATTACATTTGAAGCACGTTGTTGTATTTGTTCCACTAGATCCCTCGAACTTTTGTAAAAAGTTTTCCCCCTTTCGTTAACTTCCAACACCACTCCCGGATGAGCCAAGGAGCAATTCATTTTCATTTGCATGTTCTATTTTTTTCTTTTCTTAGAACAACATTCCTTTTCACGAGTTGTTGGTCCCTGTAGAACATTAAACATATGTGTGAATTAGTAGACTATTTGACATGTTATCTAATAATTTTAAGTATGTTATTAATAAGTAATTAAAAAAAAGAAACTCATATTGGATCGATAGTATTGTTTCATTCACGGATTCATCTTTTTGCAATTTTTCCATTAAACTTTTATGCTCATACAGTCATAGATCGAAATAATCATGTCGAGCTTCGTCATTTTTTGCCAGCTGCGCAGTACACGATCGCAATACATATTAGTTAAAGCTACATATGGTTCAAAAATAATATTTTTTTTAAAGAATTTACAAAGAACTTTTTATTTTTGCTTTTCTTGATGTGTTATCGTCGACGCATTACTTAACGATATCTTCTCGAGACATTTCTTTATCAATACGAAACACATCATATCATTCATTAATATATTTATAAATAAATTTACGACTTTTCGGAGTGAAAATAAATCTCGAGACACCGGTGCGCCTTTCATGGTACGCACTGTAGGTGCGTGGATATATTAATAACGCGCAAAATAGTATAATACAACGTACATGCATTCGGTATAAGCGCACGCAAAAACAATGTAATAGACCTAACGGTGCATGAGGAGATGGCCTAAACGCACGCAAAAAAAGGTGTAATACATCGTACGGTGCTTTCCTAGTGTAAAGAAACCTTTGGTGCTATTTGAAATTGGTGCCATGATTTAAAAAAATGTTTTAAATTTTTTACAACACAAAACTTGCGCGATGTCTTGTAATAATACGGAGCACTATTGCGGTAGCGTACGTAGGGTGCCTTTGATAAAGAAAAATCCATTTTCAAAAATTCACCTTGATAGTAGATAGTTGGGATCGAAACTGTAAGTCATCTCGCGGGTTGGACGTCGATCTAAAATGAAAAGCCTTAATTATGAAATCAAGCCAAGAGAAAAGGAAAAAAAAACAAAAAAATGGGAGTTCGGGGTAAAAATAGATAAAGCTGAGGAAAAAGTAAAAAGCTGAGAAAAAATAAAAAAAAAGAATTAAATTTAATCACGAAATGGTTTGAAATTATATGATAAAGGGCTTGAATCACCGGAAGTTTGGTTTCGATTGTATGAATACTTTTTCGAACATATTTCGCCATCCTGATGCCCTCGTGCTCTCTTGCTCCGGGTCTTTTGTTCGAACGTATTTCGCCATCCATGAGCTGTGCTCTCTTGGGCTGGTTACATCGAAGTGGGTTGCTCAACATAAATTATCCCACCAAACCAAATCTTTTCCATGCATACATAGCTTTGTTAAGGAAAATTTATCATTAGTTAATAATTTTTCACTTCAAGAAAGGAATCTAACTATCCCACTTAATTATTGTCACAAGGTGCCCATTTAACCCTTATAGGATAAACTATTTACCTTGGTTTCCACTCCAAAAGAGGACCTAGAGGCAACATTGGACCTTCTCTAGTACTATTTATTTTCATGATTTAGTTTTACTATAGGGTTTTCACTAATAATATTGTGACAAAGGATGTAAAACTTTACAACAAAACAATGATTTTCATTTACTATTATCTTAAATTTGAGTTAAGAGTAGAAACTTTGACTTCTGGCATTTTAAAAAGACTACAATTGGTTATCCTTTGATTTCTTCACCTAAGAGTAATACTTAGTGATAAAGTGGGTAGTAACTCAAAAACTACATTCAATTTGATCCAAAGGTGCACCGAATAGAGTTACATTGTCACGAAAATCACAGTAAGTATTCAACTTCCATACATAATCAATAAATTAACACCAACTATGTAAGCAATCATACAATATCACAAATGAATTTACAGAAAATTGGTACATAGTACATGAAAATTTCAGTGAATATCAACTTCAAGTTCTCACTAAAGGATGTGAAATATTGACATAAACCATGTGAATTTCAATACCAGCTATCAACTACAATGCATTTATCACTAACACCAAGTATGAGCCAAATGAATCTAATGAAGAGAATCAACTCCATTAAATTCTAAGAGGGGATAAATAATACATGTAAGGCTATAAAAAGTGTTTCATAGGTCATTTTTCCATATCTAACAATACATTAAAGTACATAAATCAATAATATGAAAGTATTTAAAGAAAAAATACATCAATTGACTGATTATTGAATTCATTCCAAAGCTCATTCAAAATATGTTGGTAAAAAATTTAATATTATACAAAAATGTCCACTCAAAAACATCACAAAACAACAATTAAATTATTAATGTAATATTTTCTCAAATTATCCATCCTCATCAAAATCCTTATGGGAAACTAAACTAATTACATCTATAATAAAAAATAAAAAAATAAATTTCCACTCAAAAACATCACAAATTCTCATTCCATTGTAACACTCTAAAATACCATTATTCATGCAATGCAACTTCTCATAGGCTTAAATTTATACTAGTTTTTTGGGCTCAATGAGAAAGGAGGATTTAATCTTGATCTCATAGGTAGATTCTCTTCTTATTCTGAAGGGAGAAAACCCTTTAGGATGAAATGGCCAAGCCTAACTGAAATACAAAAGGAAAAAAACAGAGAAGTCATAGTCCCATAAACTAAACTATTTTTAGTCTAGTAAAAATTAAATTTCAATTCATTTCATTTCATTATATGCATGGAATCAACTTATGAATGCTTATATGCATGGAAGAAACTTATGACAACTTATGAATGCTTATATGCATGGAAGCAACTTATGAATGAAAGCATGTGGGCGGAGTTGGACTTAACTAACACTTTAACATAAATTAAAAGCTTATTTTATAAACGTAAGGAGGTGTTGAGCACCCTCTCAAATATCTCGATTCGTTTGGAAATTGGATGAATAGGAGCATTCAATTCCTTGGGAAGTTTATCTTTGTGCTCTTTTAAAAAAAAAAAAAAATATATATATTGCCTTCTCCATTTTGTTTGCTTTGCTTCTTAATTGTTGTTGTTTTGGGTAGTCTAAGAAGTGCTCTCACTGCCACCTCTTTGAGATATAGTGCTCACCTATTTGTGTAGAGGGAGCTACTGGCCTACTCGTCACTTGCACCTACTCCTAGCATGCTAAAGTGATATTTTGGTTGTTTTAATCTTGAAGAATATTGCCTTTCTAATCAGTTTTCCTGTTTTTTCCCTCGTCTCCAGGAGCACATTTCAGTGTTTCGATCAATTGATTTTGTTGGGTTATCAGTTTGATCAATGATTTTGGTTCCCTTATGATCAATTTATTTTTTTGGGTTATTAGTTTGATCAATGACTTGGGCTCCTGCAGGGGCTTTGATCTAAAAAGGAAAAGTATATTTTGAAATGTTTGGATGTAAATATCATATTTTGTCTAATGTAGAGATATTGTACCAATTGGATGATGAACTGTGAGCAATAATTGTAACAATTATTTATTGGAATTTTGATGATCATGGATTTTTATGTTGTCGCATTTTTTATGATCACTTACTTGTATATAATAAAATATATAGATAATCTACGTTATTACAATGAACATATGTGTAAGTAGTTTGCATATTCGTATAAGTTGTATACTACATAAATGTTATATTTATATCCAAACAAAAAACTTAAAATATAAAAACCAATATTATTATAAAACAATATTTAGCCCCAAGGGATAACTCAGTTCATCGATTTCCTATTTCTAAGTACCTTGCCTATCAGGAGGTCATGGGGTCAAATCTCCTCAACGCCCTTGGGATTAGGCCTTGCTAGATTGGTCGATTGGTAGATCCCTTCGGGTTGATATACCTAGATTTTCCCATGCATGTAGCAGCCACATAATGTACATGAACCACCCTAAGAAAAACAATATTTGTTTTTTTTATTATTCACTAAAACTTTTTAAAAATTTTAAGAAGCTATATTTGCATTTTTACAATGTCGAAATTTTTTTCACCGAAATCATATTGGTGATTATACTCATTTGATTTCAATGGTATTTTTCATATCTATTTCCACATTAGTTTGTTTAAATATTTTTTAAGCATATATTCTCTAACAAGTGCAAATATATTAGTCCTAATAAATCTAATAGGTACACAGTTGTTCCTAATGACAATAACAACCCCAATTTTTGCAATGATATCATTACAATTATCATCATTATTTTAAATTTTGACCATGCAAACAATATATATGAACTACCGATTTCAAAATATATAATACACATCCAGTTTTATAAATATGGAATACACACCAATGCTTTGAAAATATATAATATGCATCGGTATTTTAATATATAGAATACAAACCAATGATTTAAAAATATGTAATTCACATCTAGTCATTCAAATTATGTAATACACATTGATGATTTCAAATATTATACACAATGGTTCTTTAAACAATAGAATATGAACCAATTATTATTGGTTATGAGTACATCAGTTCACCTTAATGATAAAAGTGTTGGAAATATATTCACTATTAAGAGGGGGGGTGAATCAGTAGTGATGGCCTTTGATAAATTTTCACCAATTATAAACTTTTTCCTCAATTTTTATTATTCATGAACATCCACAACATTAGTTCATTAATATATGTGAGCAGCAATATACTAAAACCAAAACAATCATGAGATATAACCATGAGAAAACAAACATGCACACACAAGAACACAAGTATTTATGGTGGAAACCCTTTTAGGAGAAAACCACCCTGCTGCTACTACACTGCTCAAATCTTCTATTAATATTCTAATAAAATTTACATGGATTAGACTCTTACAACCATAAGTCATAAGGCTTTTCTTCCTTTATAGTATGTTGGCATCTATATATTCGAAAATCTGTTTCTTTGGTAGATCTATAGACTTCCTTCTGCTGGAATCTCCCATGACGAACAATCCTCACCCAACCACCATTGGTTTATCCAACTCCTATTATATAGAGAAAAATATTCCTACTATGAATCACCAAATCATTGTCTCTATTGAAGCCTCAAAATGCCTTCACTTCCTCCATGTGAACCACGTTTCATAATATTTCATACTGGACTTATTTTCTCAACATGATCAACCCAACATCTCTAGTATTCATCACATAAAATCTGAAACAAAAGCTCTGCCCAGTGAAGGATATTTATTCTCTTCTACTCACCACAATCTCAACACACTAATCTCAATTCTCTTCCATTCTATAGCCCCAATTCACCTCTGAATTCTGCATACACAACTCTAAAATATCTCTGATCTATGCTTACAAATATGTGATATAACTATGCACAAACTATGTGAGCAGTTTTTGCATACTCTTCTCACTCACAATTATCTCACAATAGCATCCTCTCACACTCTCACTACATCCAACCAAATAGACTCAATGTCTTCCTCTATTTATCAAATTTTTGTGTTAAGATATCAATTAAATGCTACAGGTTATGGAAGACTCAACAATCCTTTTCACATGCTTCATATTTTCTTGAGAAAGGCTTCTTGACCAAATTAATCACTAAATCAACTAGCCCTTTGATATATTCAACCTTTACCACCTTCTAGACGTCCTACAAACTTTTTCGACCATATGCTGAAAAATATAGATCAATAAGTTACATCACCACAACACCAAAATAGGTTGAGAAGCACGAGGAATGAATAGCTTTTCTCTTCAAAAATCATAGTTTCTCCCTTAACATTGTTCTGCATGTGAATTTAGCCTCCTGGAGCTATAGTTTCTCCCATAGGTTTCTCTCCATGCGACTATGGCTCTAAAATTTCTCCCTTGACTCAGCAAGCATGTGACTGGGGCAAAGGATGGTCAAACTTCAGTGAACTCAGCTCATAAACTATTGAAACTTCTTCCAGAGCTTGAACAACCTCTGTAGGACCTCTGGAAGTATCTTACACCTCACCACACTTCACTAATTCACTACAACAAATCCATCATCATCCCAAGTAAAACTATGTTGACTACGATGCCAACCAACAACCAAACTAAACATCTAAGCCATCAAACTTCTCCACAAACATCTCTTCCATCAATATGCAACTCTTGAACCTATGAGACATCCTCCAACACTTTCACAACCATCATAATCATATACTACAACATTTAGATCCTCTCCAAGCACAATATATAATGTCATCATCATAGGAGACCTAATATGGGACCAAGGAGTCCAAGAAGACCTAATCATCCAAGCTCCTCAACTCTAAAATTTGTAGTAGCCACCAATATTTGAATGCAGCAACATGATCATGAATTTCATAATCATGGGAATTCCTCCAATCTAGTGCAACATACCAACCTACCATCAACATCATGAGAGGGCCTCCAAACTAGTGCAACATGTAATCATCCACGCAAGGAGCATATACACTTCAACCATCATCTCATAGCTAGTGCAATAAAACATCATCTAACAAATAATTCCCCCATTCTAGTAAACATACCAGGGATCATCTACATATCATCCATACACAAACCACCTACATCCACCTAGACACATCCATAGCCAACAAACTTTCAACCCAAAAAACTAGGTTGACATCAATGACAATCAACCACACATCTGCAAAACTACATCACACATCAATGCCAAAAAACTCCCCCTTTGGAATTGATGCCAACCCCCAGCTGAAAGAAATATATAATCAACATACTCACATTCATGTCCCCCTTTGAAAACAATGGAAAAGGGTGAAACATGTCAAAGATGAATTTTATATACTCATCTACATGCAAGGGGATCCATAAAAAAAACCATGAACTCCAATCACAATCATATTTAGGTGATCAAAAAATGGAGTGCAAGACTGAAATACAACAACACTCCCTTGGGAATATATGTGCACTAAACTCCCCCTAGACATAATATATTCCCAATCAACAACAAATACAAGCAACAACATACTTATCCTACCAGAAGAAGCAATAAAATCTCACTCAGCAACAACAAACATTGAAACACATGCTCTCCTCCTGAAGCAACAACAACATAATCCATGCCATAATAGCAGTAGCAGAGCATGACACCATCAGATAGAACAAACAATATAATGTGGTATACTAAAAAAAAAACAGTGATCATCTCCATAGCAGCAACAAAAAAACATCCAACCAACTATGAATAAACATCAGCAAATACATCCTCTCGACAATGTACTCCCTAGCAGCAAAAAAAATCATATGCCAACAACAAAAATCACTATCTAGAAGCAACATCTCTCTAATGTAGACATAGTAGTAGCAAAATATGATGATAGGTCACAACACTATGACTATCCATACTCCACAAAAGTACAATCATCTCCATGGTTGAATGTAGACTGATGTACATGGTTGTCATTGCCTCCTTGCCATAAGCAAGAGGCTACTCCACATGGACCAAAAACTAAGATCAAAAGATATGAAACACGGTACATGGCCGCATAGGCTTATTACAAGACTACAAGACTGGTAATATATGGTTGTACAATACATCAATAAGCCCATATATGGCTAAACCATGACTCTCTCTCAATGCATACATGACTCTAGATTGTCTCTTCATCACAACTACGAGAGTGTACAAAAATAATACATGAAATACATGTTTGTACCGACACTACTAACAATCAATACATAGTTGAACCATCTCTCATAATTGAATATGCAACAAATTCCAACCATGGGTCATGACTATGCATGACATAAATGATTAGCAATATGTGCCTCATATGACAATAATATGATAGAAATACATATCCAATAAGAACATGAGACAGAATCTCTAAAACAATAGCCATAAATCATGACCGCAATAGTAGTAATCGACAACACATAATTCCCCAACAATTAGCATCTCTCATGAGCAACATATATCATCATCGTGAATACTAATCAACCCATTGTAGCAATATATGGCAGCAATAATAACCATCATATGGAGCATGAACCTCTAAATGATAATCAACAATGATAGCAACAATAATAAAATGATGTAATGACAATAGCAACATCACATTAGAAACTATAAATATCATCCACCGTCATGCTTCTCCATTACAACATCTCATGCAAAATATCATCAAATGTAGCAGCAGCAATATGAAACACATTGATCACAAAAATAATCATCATGCACCATCATCTACTATTCTCCATGGTATCATCACATGCATAATGTCATCAAAACAAAAATGCATAATACTAGCCATCCTCATGTCAACTAATGTAGTAGCTAGCATATAAACCATGCACAACTGAAAAGAAATCTCCTACAACGACCCTATTTCAAATAATCACATAGCATGGAATGCATAGCCAACTCCTCCAAAGAAATAATGAAGCCATAGATATATTGGAAGAATATAAATTGATCCCCCTAAATTTGTTCCATATCGCCTCATGATCACACTTTAGCAAGGAAAACATCAGTAGCAAAAATAAAATCCAATGACATGCAACAAAAACAACTCCTCAACAGATAAATCTATTCACACACACTTCACTAGTTATGGCAACACCATCAATGATTTTACATGAAAAAAATATGCACAATATATCCCCCTGAGGCCATGCAAGCATCATCTTCATCTTATCAACCCTTGTTGCTCCTTCTTCCTCCAAAATTTGAGTGGTTCCTATTTTGCATGTGGATGTCCAATTGTCCTTTTGTTTGGCCTATTATGCATAATCTCTGTTATTTGATTTGGTGGCCTCAAGTGTCTTGGATTCTTGCAATCCTTGGCCATATGACCAAGATTATCACATATGTAGCTTTTGATATGACCAAGAAATGGAGGAAAAGTTTTGAATCTTGTGATCCTCCTTTTACTCCTCATTGTATGTAACCTGCATTCAATAGCGTTGTGGCCAAAACCATTGCATGAGTAGCATTAACCATAGAAATGACTATTATACCTAATTTTGATTGAACTTATTTTCATGCATGCTTGAGGTTTCTTCTCCTTTGGTTGCTTCTTTTGATGAGAAAGCATGATCCCATCAATTTTTCAATTTGTTTCCATATGACCACGTTCTCAACAGTTGTATAATTTTTTCCTTTTTAATCTTCTTTCGACCGCTCTTATTAGGTAATAAGGTTTAATCTATTTTTCACACTTTGCCACTTTGTGTCCATGTACTCCACAATTGTAGCATCCATCAATTTTTTTCTTCTTTAATTTCCTTCTTTGCTTATTTTTTGCTTCTTGTGCTCCACCTTTGATTGTTGGTTGTGTTTATGTCTCTTTTTCTTGCTACCGTTTTCTATTACTATCATCATTTTTCTTGTAGCTGCAATTAAACTGGTTTCTCCTTTGTGCATGCTACAATCTGATAGGGGAGGAAGTGGTTTTATTCTCTAACACATTTCTTAATGAAACCACTTCTACTTCCAATCTCTCACATTACGCCTCCTTATTTCTATCCTACTTTCTTATTTCTTATTCAATCTTCTTTGCCTCCTTGAGTTGAATTTTCAATCCATTGATCTATTCTATTAGGCCATTTTATTTCTCGTCGGTAATCTGCAAAAGTACTTTTCGATCTCTACATGCAGTGGTTATATTTACTACTTCATAAGATAATTCCTTGATTACAATTATTGTTGATTCATATTCATCCTTAATGTGAGCAACATCCTTCTCACCATCACTATCAAACATAAAAGGATCGTCAGAACTATAATTCAAAAATGCTTTCAATATATTACCTCATGACACTATTTCTTTGGCTGATATTTCTGAATTTTCTGCTTCATTTTCAATGGACTGGATCTTTTCCTTCTTCAAACCCTTGGTATTTTGAGAGATCCTCTTCTTGTTGGTCGTGTCGTTCTAGTTTCATTCAATTATGATCACTTTCATTCTTTAGCTAAAATATTGAGCCTCTGATCAAAATTCCAAGGCTTGATTAAAATATGGAGTTGTTTCCATGTGTTTTAATGCATGTTTATAAATGTGCCACACATATGTGAAGTTGGTATCCTGTGTCTTCATATGATTGTGATTAAAAACATGAAAAGGTGAACTATGATGCAATTTACCACTTTTTTCTAACCATCTTTCTATGCATAGAACGTAATACTTCCCTTTATCTTAGTATCCATCAATACCAATAAAATGCCTATAAAATGAAACTAAGAAATATAGTATCGTAACCATAGGTGATTGAAGATGGTAAGTCAAATTGCACCCATATCTTATGAAATAAAAATTGTGTAGTCCACTACATTGAAATCATATTTGTGCAAGGTAGCCTCATTGTCATTTTCTTGAAGAAATCCATAACTTCCTTCCATTTCCCCTACTCAGTGTTGATATACAATTGAGGAAATCCATGGAAATTGACTCTCACATAAATCTCCAAGATGAAAGTGCAACCTATTTCCTTATGTTTTGTTTGTTTCCTTTGAGATGTTATAGATGGAACAAATTTTGACACTTTGCAACCATATGTGACATCTTCAACCAATAGAAATGCCTCTGCAAATTTAGAATTATTTTCTCCACACCAAAGTATCATGATGTTTTGGAACATTGCACCTTATGGAATAAATTTCATTTTTGTTGACCTCGAGGAACATATATGATAATTAACTTGTACATATTCATTTTCCTTGACTAAGTAATTACAACACTCTTTCTTTGATATGGTTGTTGTGTAGATTTGCGAGAATTTATGTGTGTGCAAAATCTAGTTAATGCATGTAAGCTTATTTGAAAAAATGACTAAAACCAAACTATTGAAATTTTTTAAACAATGTCAATCCAACTGTTTGTGGTCCCACAAGAAATTGTAAAACCTTATTTGTGTTTTTTTTACTAGTGCTTAATCACAATGTTGAATTGTTGTAAATCAATATTCCACTTCATTGGTGTTAATTCTTAGCTTTACGCCATCTATGGAGAAACTACAAAGGCTTATGTTGCATTGTGAATGAGATTCTCTTTTCCACAAATAATCTCACCAATGTATCATTGCTTGAAAAAATGTGAATATTTCTTGGCCACACATTGAGGAATTCAAAACCATGCTTTAAAATGTCCAAAAGTTGTGTGTGTTGGTTCTTTGTTGTTCCATGAATACAACTTGCATTGCTTGTCCATAGACATCTAGCTTAATCTCAAAATTTTCCTGATTAGTGGGTAAAACGAGAGCTAGATAATTCACAACTCTATAGGTGATCTATTTGAAAACCTCCTAAGAGATGGTTTCCCCACTATAGCTAACTTGGTCATGACTTTATGCATTGTGAGTAAGTGTGACATGGGAAACTTATGCAATGAATTTCCTAATATAATTATCCTTTCTAATGAAGCTTCAAAAATTTGAATGTTAGTCAACAATGTCTAGTTGACAATGGATGAAATCCATGTTGAGTTCAACTTGGTTTTTATGCATTCACTATGTAAGTTTGGGCATCCTTTACAAGTCTATACTCCTATATGCACTATTAATAAGTAATATTATACATTATTAATAGGTTGCATCTTGATCCCATACATATGGATGCCACAAATCACACCACACATTTAATTAAATAACATCAAACTCTACTCTATCAAAATAATATGCTAAGATGGAAAAATTTACTACAACATTTTTGCTAAATGTAAAATTCCTTGTTTGTGCAAAGTTATACCAAAATTAAGATTCAAGGTGTGCAACAATAGGTAAGTTGTATTTATTTATTATCACTATTAATATGGGATCTCATTCATCACCATTATAGGCTTATTCATGATCTTGATCTTGATCTTAATGGAGAATAATTTGTTCTTGCTTTTTGTGAGAAAGATGCATGGATGCCATCACAGAAATGCTTTATGATACACAATTGAGTACTAATGCTTTTTGACCATATGTCAAATATTCTCGATCAATAACATCGCCAGAACACCAAAATAGGCTGAGCAGCGCGAGGAATACAAATATTTTCTCATAAAAATGCATAGTCGCTCCCTTAACACTATTATGCATGTGAATTTAGCCTCCTAGAGCGATAGTCACTCACATAGGTTTCTATCCATGTGACTATGGCTCTAAAAATACTCCCTTGACTCAGCAATCATGCGACTGGGGCAGAGGATGGTCAAAATTCAGTCAACTCATCTAAAAAGCTATTGAAACTTCTTCCAGAGCTTAACAAGCCTCTGGAAGTCTCTGGCACCTCTGCAACACTTCACCAAGTCACTGTAACAACTCCATCATCGTCCCAAGTCAAACTAGGTTAACTACGATGCCAACCAACAACCAAACTAAACATATGAGCCATCAAGCTTCTCCACAAACATCACTGCCGTCAATATGAAGCTCCTGAACTTGTTAGACACCCTCCAACACTTGCACAACCATCTAAAGAATCTACTACCACATGTAGATATTCTCCAAGCCCAATATATAACATCATCATCATAGGAGACCTAATCTGGGACCAAGGAGACATAATCATCGAGGCTCCTCAACACTAAACTCTATAGTAGCCACAAATAAATGAATGCAACAACATGATCATGAAGACCATCATCATGGGAAGGCCTCCAAGCTATTGCAACATACCAACCTACCATCAACATCATGAGAGTGCCTCCAAACTAGTGCAACACACCATCATCCACCCAAGGACCATCTACACCTCAACCATCACCTCCAAACTAGTGCAATAGAGCATCATCCAACAAGTCACACCTCAATGCTAGTAGAAATATCAAGGATCATCTACATATCATCAATACACAAACTAGTTGCAACCACCTATACACATGCATAGCCAACTGACCTACAACCCAAGCAATGAGGTTGAGATCAATGATAATTAAGTTAGCAGGGTAGCATCATCTTATTTGTGCAAGGTAGCATCATTGTCATTTTCACGAAGCAATCCATAACTTCCATCCATTTCCCCTAATCTGTGTTGATATACAATTGAGGAAATCCATGGAAATTGACTCTCATGGAAATCTCCCAAATGAAAGTGAAACATATTTCCTTATGTTTTGTTTGTTTCCTTTGAGATGTTATAGATGAAACAACTTTTGACACTTTGCAACCATATGTGACATCTTCAACCAATAGAAATGCCTCTGCAAATTTAGAATTATTTTCTCCACACCAAAGTATCCGCAACACTCTTTCTTTGATATGGTTGTTGTATAGTTTTGCGAGAATTTATATGTGTGTGCAAAATCTAGTTAATGTATGTAAGCTTATCTGAAAAAATGACTAAAACCAAACTATTGAAATTGTTTAAACAATCTCAATCATTTTGTGAGACACTCACAAATATGAAAAAAAAATAATAATAATCAAAAGAAAAATTCATTCTATCTGAATTCACTTAACCAATAAAAAATTAAAATTAAAATTTTATAAAAATTAAAAAAATATATTTTTAAATTTACAAATAAAAATATTCAGCATTTTTCACTACTCTCATTAAAATTATAAATTTAAAAACTTGACAAAATAATAAAAACTAAACACATTTACCACCAAAGAAATGCTCTAGTCCAAGACTCATAATAATAACCACTATTCCCTAAATTTCATTACTAATTATATATAATTTTATTGCAACTTTTGGTTTACTTGTCACATTTGTTGATTGGAACATTTTAAATTTTAAATTTTAAATATTTATTTATTTATGTGACAATTGCCTGTATTGTCTTTAAAGTCTCAATTTATCAATTTTCATCATCAATTTATTTCAGCTTCTAATAAACATAAATGTATGAGTTAAATTAAATTAAATTCATAATGTATAGTGATTTATTGTAGCATCCAGCACCACCGAAGATAATTGGATGCATCACATAATTAATTGATTACCACTGTTGGACACAACAACTCTTTGAAAAATGGTGTCCATTCAGTTAGTGTTGTCACAATAACCATGTCTGTGATCTAGAAAAAACATAATTTTCTTGAGTAATAGCGAATAATAGAAAAAAGCACATACAAACAAGCACATTGAGCAGGATTCTCATTAACTCTGGCATATGAAAGTAGTGTGTTGGAAAGGATTAAGTTTCACTTGAAAATTTAGTTTGTTAAAGCTACATATTGGATTCCATCCATAAGGTGAAAGTGCAAGTCCATTTCTCTCTGGGTGAAAGTGCAAGTCCATCTCTCTTTGTTTAAATTATTTTTAGTCTAAAATTTCATTTCATGATGATCAAATCTTTTAGGATGAATGGCCAAGAGATCGCCAACTTGGCTCTTCGACCTCTAGTGAATTGGGAATCACCATGTATTTTCATTTTATCTTAGATATATGAAGGGAAATTGGAACCATCTTCTGCCCCACCATACCAATTCAATCTCATAAATGACTTACAGACAGTTCAGTTCCCCCAAATGCATCACATACCAAAATCTATAAGACAATTCGATTGGCCTACAACTAGTGGCTCGGTGATTTAATTCGGCTAGGTTCGTGGCTTTCAAGGCATGCAAGAAAGCTTCCTTGAGACAATGGATTTGTAAGGTAATACTTCATTCAATTGGTGGTTAATTAATTTTATTTTAAATTCTTATTCATTTTATTAGCCACTAGTGATTCTTCATGTTGGAATTTTAGTAATAATTAATGTTACAGAAGTAGGGGTAAAAGCGAGGGATGTTACAAACCCCACCCCCTTAAAGGAACATTTTTTTCTGTGTTCTTAACAAGAGAACAAAAGAGAAAACTAATATTTAAAATTGCAACTTTTATATAAACAACATTTTCCATGTCTTGAGTTTCCACTTCGAGCAATGTCATTCATAATTCATGGTCTAGTCACCTTTAGACCATTTGACATTCGAGCACATTCCTAATTGGTTTTCCATTACTCATCAATATATCCACAGGTAAAAATTTAGCTCGTTTTTCTTGGATGCACCCAATGCATTGATGATGCCAATGATTATGTACATGACTCTTTGAAAACCAATTCATTTAAGTCTCCCTTTCCTTGCAGTCACACACCTTCGAAGTTCATACATCCCCTTCTTTGTTTTCCTAGTCACATGGGTGATCCATTCCTTAGCAAGGATTCCTTGCACATGAAGAGCCTCGATACTTATGGACCAAACAAAACCTTCTCATGTTTATGGAGTTTTGTAATTCAATGTAAAACTTGATTTTACGTTTTAAAAACACTCCTTCTATATTTATTTCATCAAGAGTACTTAACATGCTATCATATGCACAAAATTTAATTAGTGCCTTTCCTAAGGTCTATAGCAACCTTAAGATTCCAAAATATTTCTAAATAGTTCAGGAGGAACCCTCCCACTTGCATTCCTATACAAGTAAATTACCTTATCTATGTGTCATTAGTTATTAAATATTATAATCCTATCATGGAACTTTCATTATATTAGAGGTATTTTGGGGATTCTCCCTCATTTCTCTTCAACTCATGACTAAAGGTGGGTGACTCAACCATCTAAATTTATTTAGACACTAGCTAACTCTCAACAAGATCTATTGCCCCTATTATGGATTCTTCCTATTGATTTCCCATTATTGTACCACCCTATAATTTTCACTTATGTATGCTTTGCTCATTGATGTAGTCTCTTGGACATCAGATATTTCCCTTCCCTTGTGTTTCTTATAAGGGCAGTAACAAAGTGGATATTCCCTTTTGCAACACCACCATTTCAAATCCTTCCTCTTTGATTTACGTATTTCTATATTTCTAGTTATTGATCCATGTGTTTGGAGCTTAAATGGCATATCATTTTGTTGTTTTTTGTGAGAGAATTCACGAAATTTTTGTTCTTCTACACAACCCCAACATTCCAATGGCCTTTCTGTCTTCCAAGCCTTATGGGGTTTTACCTTAGCTTCTAACTGCTTATAGAAATGATTTTCCTTTTGAATGATGTCATCAAGAGTCTTGAGCTCCTATGAATTTATCTTATCTTGAAATGGTCTTGGTAATCCATTGGGAGAACAATATATTTTCATCTTTTCATCTTTGAGAAATGGAACATATTCCAACAGTGTTATGAATTGATTAGCATAGTCATCCAAGATGAGTTGTCCCATATTGATTTATGGAATTCCCTAATATTTTAATTATGATACCATTCTATATCTCCAGTGTTTGGTCCATGTTGCAACAACCCTTTCATGTATGGCAGGTTTTGTAGCAGTGTCGTTTTTAGCTTTATCTACTCTTCTTGTTCTCTAATGAGTATTTCATTATTTTCTTTACAACTCCTTAATTCAGCTCTCAAGCTCCTTAGAGTATGCATCTAATCAAGGTAATTTTATTCTAACCTTGTTCCAACTATGTCTTCTTCTTACTCATGATGGGTTCATTCCATACTATATTATACCACTCAGTTTCCTATTCCTCTAACTTTTATTGCAAATTGTGTGTTATGATGTGTTGTCACACACACACACACACAACTAATAGCTAAACCAAGCATGTACATATTAATTATAGCCTTGGAACGTCAACACTAAGCAATATGATATGAATATCTTCACACATCCCATGCCAATTACATATTCTAGGAAACAAATAGATGTATAAGAATTATATCAAAGTTAGCAGCCACAACAATTGCAAGTTTTCAAATCAACCTTCTTACAACACTCATATTATCATATTAAACTTTATCGTGTGTGTGAGTCTCATTAGGACCAGTGGTGAACCTTGGCTTTGATACCACTATGTAACACTTGCCACCCCCTTTATGCCATTTTGGGTGTGGGATTTCTAACATCTTGCATTGATACCACTTGGCTTTGATACCACTGTGTCACACCTCCCACCCCGTTATGCCATCTTGGGTTGTGGGAGTTCTACCATATTGCATTGATACCACTTTGTCACATACCTAGTTCTTAACACCTAATTAAGTAAACATGGTATATCATTTCTCAATTCCCACATTTTTTTATGTGATTCGCAGTCCCATTTTTAATAAAAAAGTTGCCATTTTTATCATGGCTGGCACAACATTCAATTTAATAAAAATTAAATGTAGGAATATGTTTAGATAAAAATTATGCTCCATGTCATTGTTATAATTGGAATTTATTAACAAAATTTGGTATTCATAATTTATATTATGTTGATCTTTGAAAAATATTTGCATTTGTCTAATGTAGTACACCTTGCTTGTGACAATGAGCAGTTGTAGAATTTTGTGTAATTTTCTTTATAGTGTTAATGGTTTAATGATAATTTATTTTAATATTGTTAACAATTTTCTAATGGCTTTGCACATTTGATCTTATCATTATGGAACATAATTTACAAAGAAATTTTCCTAACTACAAAACATCAAAAGATGGGATGATGATTGTATAGTGAAATGATATCTCAAGAGATTTAATCTCTCTCCGTGCTTATAGTTTTTACTTGATGTCTCAAATATACTAATTAGTGTTTTCTTTGCTAATTTTTTTTTTTATATAAATAAATTTAAATTATAATATATTAATATTAATTTATTTTGTAATTTTTGAAAAAAATATAATATATATTTACTATTATTATTTTCAGATGGAATTTAAACTTGAAAGTAATAAAAATTAATTGTTAACTTAAACTTAACTCAAGATAGTTTAAGTAACAGATGAAATAACTTTTTAGCTTTAAAGTGTTATAACTTTTACTTATTAATCCATTTATAATTATAGTGTTGAATTATAAACTTGTAAAGTAATAAAAATTAATTCTTAACTTAAACTTAATTCAACATAGTTTAAGTAATGGATGAAATAAAGTTTTAGCCTTGATAGTTAGCTTATTTAGCCAAGGTCTTGTTGCTAATTTACCTCCCTATTGAGAGATCATGGGTTCAATCCTTTTTTATGCCCTTGAGGTTAGGCTTTGATTTCATCTTGATTAAAAAAAGTGTCATAACTATTAATTATTAATCCATTTATAATTATAGTGTTGAATTCACTATATTGATATAAGAAATGTCATAACTTTTAATTATTAATCTATTTATAAATTATAGTGTTTAATTCTTGTTTTATTTATTCATTATTATTGAAATTCACTTATAAATTGAGATGCACATATTCATATATATTATTTACTATTTACTGTAATTATTGTTAAAGTGTTTAATGGGTCTCTCATTTACATTTATTTGAATTTATTAAATCATTAAATGTCATAATCTTTAATTATTAATCTATTTATAAATTATAGTGTTTAATTATTGATTTTTTTATTTATAATGGCGTAGTCTAACGTATAGACGAAATATGTTTCATTTTGGAATTTGAAAAAGAAAAGGACTGAAATGCAAAAGGGTAAAAAACAAAACTCATACTCATAGACTATTTTTAGACTCTAATGGCTTAGTCTAGCATAAATAGTCTTTTTCACCAGAATTCACCAAAATCTCGCAATTTCAATTTTTTTTGTTGTTTAAAAATCTTGCAATGAAATTTTAAGATTTTTTGTTGTTTAAAATACTTTATTTTGTGGTTTAAAATATTTTACTACCTCACTAGTAACTATTGAATTTGACTTATAAATTGAGATGGACATTTTCATTAAGTGTTTAATGGATTTCTCATATACATATATTTTCATTTATTAAATCATTAATATATAGTTATATTTTATATTAATTAATTTAATGGCCACCACATATAATTTGTATAATAAATTTGTTACTATGCTAAATTTTGTTCGTCAAATTTAAATACTATACACAAATATTAGTTATTTTTTATTAATCTTAATTTATTTTAAAATTATTATTAGATTATGAAGCTTTCAAATTTTATTAAATTATACCAGGGATGAAGAGGGATCAAGCCACCAATGTGTGGGGAAAAAAACACTAAGGGATCGAATTTACAAAAGCCATGTGAAAATTAGTAGAGACTACATAGAAGTTCATGTTGTTAAAGAAGTGACAATTGAACCACATGAGATTTTTTTCACTTGTTCAAATACCTCAATATGTGACATCAAATCACTTAACATATTGAAGTTATCAAAGGAACTAAGATGACCACTAGAGTAATAGGTGAAATTAAATCACTTAACATTTTGAAGTTCTCAAAGGAACTAAGATGGCCACTAGCGCGAGTATTGATGAATAATAGGTCTACTGTTGAACAATTTCATATTGAAGAAATAAAGATCTCTTTGTGAATTTATGGGAAAGGAGTTTGATAAATGAATTTCAACAGATGCCAATCTGTGTTTTTGAAAAATGGTTTGTAGTGTAGAAATATGTAGTTTAAATTGGGGTTCGTTTTGAGTTCTAATTAACGGTTCCTGTGAATTTAAGGATGGATGATTTAATATACATTAACAAGAGGCTCTTGGTTTTTCTAGAATAGGATATTCCCATGCTCTTCCTAGATTATATTTCCTTAGTGAATTCAAAGTCTAGAATTTTCTCACCAATGTGGTCTATTGTTAATGGAAGTTTGAGAAATGAAGTTCAACAAACTTCCATCCCGGTTTTAGAAAATTGGTTTATAGTCTAGAAAGATGTAGTTCAAAATGGGCTTTATCTTGAACTCAAGGGGTTATATAGAATTTAGTGAAAGACAAATGATATGAAATCCTTTAACAAAAAATTCTTGGGTTTTTAATATTAGTAGACTCTGAGGTTCTTGATTATAGTCCCTTACATATTCTTCCTTGGTTGTATTTCCTTTGAGAGTCTAGGAGTT
Organism: Pinus albicaulis; assembly: GCA_034641835.2. Taxonomy (NCBI): domain Eukaryota; kingdom Viridiplantae; phylum Streptophyta; class Pinopsida; order Pinales; family Pinaceae; genus Pinus; species Pinus albicaulis. Next base: position 787,543,312 of record CM076575.1, on the reverse strand, counting down.
CCTGAATAGTGTTGTGTTGGTATTTGGTATGATTTTAAAGATATATCCCTAAATAAAACATAGATGGATAAGATAATATGTTCAAATATGTAAGAGACAATCTAAAAGGATCATTTACATTCTGATAGTTGGTCAATGTAATAAAAAAACAAAGGAAAAATATGAATGCATATTGTTTTTGTGTACAATTTGTTACATTACAGGTCACGTGGAAAATAATTATCTGACCTTCAACAACTACAATATTCTCTTGAATAAGTTGATACAAGATGTAATCTAATAGGTCAAACATAAAGGCTTATTGGACTGGAGCAGTTTAGGTAGATTGTCTAACCTCTAATGAACCCCCATATTGGAGATGTTGGAGCTATGAAAAAGGTTAGGAAAGCCACTTCCACTAATCAATTTGAGGATCAATCATGGTGCAACAAAAGATAGCATGGAGACAATAGAGTCAGGGAAAGGTAGTGACATTAAGGGGATTCAATATTTAACAAGAATTCAATTGTGATATTATTGTATTAATGTTGAAGAGCATTCAAGACAACACCCTTTAGGAGAAGGTATGGATATGGATGAATCCAAGGTGTTCATTATGAGTACCTAGGAGTTACAACTAGAAGAAATTAGTATTTTGGGTCCAACGTATTGGAATCTATGAACACTTTATTTTAATGTGATGGAATTTAAATAATCATATTATGGCAAACATTTAGAAGTATTCATTTCAAAAACATGAAAGCCCATGCTAGTAGCTCTTTCTTAACATAGAAACTACAATAGTAAATTGGTGAAGATAAATCAGAAAGGATTAAGCTACTGCATCTCAATGTGTAACATATCATTGAAAATTTTCATTGTTATGTGCTCAGAAGAAAGAAGTACTAGATGATTAGAAGAATACTTAAATGCTACTAAACATTTGCCAATTTCTAGGATGCACATACAAGGGGTAGATTATATGGATATACCTTATTTATTAAATTGCCTATTCTTGATTTCGAATCCAACATTGAAATGTGGGAAAATATTTTTATGTACATGAAGGTACTCCTCCATGGCATTAAAAATTCAACACTTGCAACATGTAGTTTGAAAACCATTCGAAAGATGATCCATTCTTCAACTGATTTTATATTGACCTATAAATATAATCAAATAATTAAGTCTAAAACTATTATGTTTGTGTAAACATAAATTACAGATGGTTAGAAAATTAAGAGAAAATTTAATTAATATAATAATTAAAGACAAAAAAAGGTGACACGGGGCCATTGGTCTATTTATTGGAACACGAATTATAGAAACATAAAATGTCCCCATAAAAATCCTAAAATTGTTATGTTTTTGTAAAGATAAATTACAAATGGTTAGAAAATTAAGAGAAAATGTAATTAATATAATAATTAAAGAAAAAAAAGGAGACACGGGGCCATTGGTCTATTTATTGGAACATGAATTATAGAAACATAAAAGGTCCTCATAAAATCCTCCATAAGTTACTAGGAATGGCAGGAAATGTCCTTCCCTTGACTTTTATGATTTTTAGTGGAAGATTTAAAGTCCCAAGCCATATTAGTTTTGAAGACCCATACACAAAATTATTTGAATGAAGAAAGTGATATCACAACCAACACCATTGAATAATATTCTTCTACCAACCACTACTCGGATTTTCAATCTTTGCAAAACTGTTGAAAAGGTAGGTTAAATTGAACTAGCTTATCTTCAGACAAGCTGCTTCAAATTAAAAGATGTTACAAACAATGAGGAAGTGGAGAAAAACCACAATATATGAATATGAAGACATTTTTTATTCTCATAATAGTGAGTTAGTCTCATGTTTTTAGAAAATACTAATTGCAATAGATTCATGTAGACTTTGTTATAGTTTCTCTTTATACTGGACCTGCAAAATAAATATGTGTGTATCTTTATTGTCTCTCCTGCTCTATAGAGTCCATAATTTATATTGTCTTATTTTTTATACTTTAAATTTTATCAAATTTTAGAGTCAATCAATATGACATTGTCATTTACTGAATTCAATCCCTTGTCACAGATATCACAAATTTCCATGGAAGTCAATTTCATTATTAAAAATGAACACCAAAATGAAGAGGAAGAAGAATAAAGTGGACCTGCAACAACCAACACTAAATGAAAACATAACATAAAAGAAATTACTCTCTCTAACTAAAAAACACACTAATAAATGAAAACATGATCTAAACGAAATTACTCTCTCTAATTGAACCAATTTTAGTGAGTTAATGAAGACAAGCATGTTATGCCCTCAATGGTGGAAGAAATCATCCACTTGCAGAAAAGTTAAAGATAAGAACCTTGGCATTTGGAAAGTTCATATGAAACCAATCCTTCTCCTCCATGATTTTTTATATGTCAAGATTCTTCTCAAATTTATGCCTTACGACGTTCCCTTTGCAACATATGGTGCAATTGCTAGTTATATAAAGAAACATCTTGCACATTTTAGGATATATGTCATACATGTGTCTAAAATATAATTCATAACCTGCAAGGTTTCTAAAAAAGAACTAGTAGAGGGAAGAATTGTCTTTTAGTTTATGTATGGTGGTTTTTTTGCCTCATTAATTACAAGTACAACATGAATATATTTATATATCTCATCCATCGGTCAATTCTGATCAATACAAAAAAAGGCTACTTTTGTGAATCAACCTATTTATCCATTCATTCTCAATAATATTACTATCATTTTCTTCCATGGATCAACTTCTATTCTATCACCCTAACCATCTCTATTACAAATTGTAGCATTATTAATTCCAAGTATATTTGTTAATATAATTAGAATTAAAATATTATGTTAAAGCTTTAAAAAAATCATGATTTCTTTTACATTAAGGTAATATTTAGTTTCCCATTTCAAATGTTCATACTAGTTGTGATGCTTTTTAGTTGTTGACCTACTAATTATTCATTTTTTTGTTTTCATTTGGTGCTGGGGAACTAACATTTCAAATCACCAATTATAAGAATTTTGGGATGATTTTGAGATTTTTTTCACAATCATTTGTATGCAAAAAATAAATATATTAATCAAGATCAATTTCCATGATGAGAGAAAATGTTTCTTTGTTTACATCATCTATATAAGCCAATTGGTAAGATGCACCAGTATTATTCGATATTGTTTTATATTACAACAATATATTTACTTTTTCATTAGTATATATTCAAATAATTTCACAAATACATAATTTAAATTATGTTTAAAAATGTAACTAACAATAAAAAAATATACTGGATAAAAATTTACCTATAGCATTATGTCACATAATCACAACTCTTTAGAAAAAAGGAAAAAAAAATTCTTTCTTTCACACCATGTCTTTTAAAAGTCATTAAAAAACTTCTATCGATACACACGTAGAAAGTATAAACTACTCACCAATTAAAAAAATAAAAAATAAAATACCCACATATGTCAATTACCAATGTTTAATCAATGTACAACCCAAGATTATGTTTATGGAGACTTGATGTCGATTAAGGGGCATCTTAAGTGTCAATTTACCAATTCTTGTCAAGAACCAAAAATAATATATAAGACAAATTTCACCAATTTAAAAAATATGTATTTAATGTACAAATTAATTGTAGATTCAATGCTGCTAATGTAATTTTCTAAAACATAAGACTTAAATATACTCTACTCATCTGCGAAAAACAATTCACAATTGAGAAGCAATATCAAAAACATGCAGCATGAATCAATACACATAACACGAGGATATATCTAGGGGAAAGCCATTGCTATAAAACCCCTTCATATCCATATTTGCATTAGCTAGGAAATAGAGAATAAATACAATGTTTGTTCAAGCCTAGGCAATCTCTACACAAGTATAATCTATCTTACTGCCTCACAAGTTGACTCTAGCCAACACTTAGCCAATTTTGTTGCATTCCAAGCTCTTATTTCCTTGCATTATTGTTCAAGGAATAACCCCCTATAAATTAGAGAAATACACATCCTGAAGTGCACAATCCCTATAGGTCCTTTCACTGCATGTGTAATGTACGCTAATAATAATAAATATAATAAATAATAAATAAATAAATAAATAATATTATATTATTAAATAAATAGTAAATAAATAAGAAGTCAATAATAGTAAATAATAAACTGAAGTTCTAAATAAAATAGTAAATAATAAACTCGGGATCTAAATAAAAATATATAAAAATAAATTATAAAAACAAGTGAAGTTAATAAAAGTAAAAAGGAATAAAGTAAGAAAAAATTGAACTAAGAAAACTATAAAAATAGTAAAAATAAGTAAAGTTAACAAAAGGTAAAATGGAATAAAATAAGAAAGAGTTAAATTAAGAGAAACATTAAATTAAGTAAAACTTAAAATAAAGAAATAGAAGTTGCATGTTGACACAGGGAATGTGTGCATGCCGTTCCCTTCCATTGTTTGGTCTATTTAATAGACGTTATGGAAGATGAGATTCATCATTCCTTCATCCATTCTCTTGGGAGAAATGTATTGTGAGAAAAAGGACTCCTTGGCAGTAGTATGTTGATTGAGGGCTCAGAGATGGCAAGCTATAGATAGGTTACATGCAGTTGAGCCTACGGTTGGGTGGAGAGTCGTCCCCAAAAATTTGTTACGGTTAGCGGGATTCAAATAACTTTCAGCTTCGGAGTTTCAAGAAAGGAATATCATCGTTACAAGTAAGTCATATATGTTCATTCTTCTGACAATTATATGCTAATTATTTGAATAGTTTTTGTGTTGATTATTAATTGCATATTTGATATAATTAGTTGTATGTTTTTTTTTCTAAGTAATACTAAATCTATTAATATTTAACATATAAGTACAGGGCTACCACTGTCTCAGCTATGGAAGCCTGAGCACAGGGCCTGACGGCATGAAAATTCATAGTTTGGACTGCCCACCGAGGGGAAACCAATCCATTTAGATTTAAAATCGCCGCCCTCGAAAGGGAAACCGACGTTACATTCAAACTGTTTATCAAAAATTTCAAAAAAGTAGCATGCCACTCTGCAAGCAGAGGGATAGAAAGCTGGAAAACCAGATATATCATAAAGACTGTGCACCTGGAAAACAAAAAACCTTTGGAGCATCTTCAGCTTACTGTGCATCTGTGGATGATGGCGGTTCTTCAACAATTCTACAGCCGAACTCATCGCTGCATCTCCCGTCATCGACTGAAGAAGGCATCTTGTCTGTGTCCACTCTGTCCATATTCAGGTCCTGCATAGAGATGCTTGGGACCAAGTTTGAATGGGCCCGAGAATCCATAACGCAATCTGTAGGTGCGGAGCAAGGAATAGTGGGGTTGTGGAAAGTGACAGAGGGGCCAGGCATAACAGACTGAGAAGGCACCAAACGTGAAGAATCTTCACATATCGTGATCGTGACGTGAGCTATAAGGACCGGACGTTCAAACAGGCAATCAAAGGTAAACTCTGCGCGTTGAGAGGATTGACGAAGAGAGGGGGAGGAGAGTTGGCAAGGAATGGAGGGGGTTGCAGAGGAGTGGACCGGAGGAGCTGGGGGGAGGATGGAAGGGGATGGATGACGTGCAAAGGGAGACGTAGAGAGAGGGCCACGAGTTCTGCCCCTGCAACTACGAGAATTCGGGGAGTGGTGACTAGGAAAATCATCCAAAGAGGAAGCAGAGGCGGGAGACGAGGGAGAACGCTGAATCCTGCCACGACTGGAGCCTCTGCGGCTCCGCATGCGATGGCGAAGCCGAGGCATGGCGGAGGGAGAAGGAAAATGAGACGGGAAAAGGAGCAGAGACTGTGGCAGATCGAAAGAACTGTGCAGCGAATTTGAGAAGCAATATTGACTGTGCGAGAAATGGAAATCCGGAATGGTTTCCAAACAGCACAGCAATTCACACCTCCGCCCCGTCTGCGTTCGCTCGCTAGGCTTCGCGCAGGCAGACGGACAAGAGGCCCGGTGAAACACAGTAGCAGAGTGAGCAGGACAAACACCATGCAAATGCCTCCGAGCCATACCAAGAGTTGAGGTAAGACAAGTGAAAGGCGAGTTGCACCGACGTTTCCAGAGAGAGCAATTAAGGTGGCATGGGTTGGCATCTTGAATGCCGATGTTGATGCAAGTGTGGGAGGCCAGTTGGCCTACCCAGAAGAACCGCCTCGGGAGGTGCTGAGGGACAAGAGTCCCATCAAGATCTGGAGGCAACCGCATCCAAGATAATTAGTTGTATGTTAGATGTTGGGGTTGTTACAATTTATTTTCGATATATATGGTAAATTTCAATACTATGACAAATGTAAAATGGGGATATGAATGGAAAAGGGTAATAGAAAAACACTAAAAATGAGTAAGTAGAAGTTTCACAAAAACATGAGAAACTAGCCTATATGGGAGCATAATAGAAATATTTTGTGCCACGTAGTGGAAAATGGACATGGAATTACAAAAATATTTCATATAAAAATGTGATAAGGATCACTGTGAAGTCTAGATGAAGATGATTCCTACAAAGGAGAAAATATTTCCAATCCATGGATGATGTTAACTGATTAGGATATTGATAAAAGTCATCTCAAGGAAACTGCAAAAAAAAAAAATATGGTTATGTTGGGTTAAGGAAGTAATTAACCTTTTAGGGTCCTATAATTTATAGGATCTCAAGGTGATTGGATATTTAATATCACTTATTTGATATTGTAAATAGTTTTTTAATTTGTGGGTTTTTTAAAAAATGAATAAAGAGACAGAAGAAAAATAAAGAAAAACAGTGAAAAAGAATAAAAACAAAATGAGATGCCACAAAACAAAAAGAAAAATAAATAATATTGAAGTGCTCCAAATTTAAATGCCACTACTAATAGATAATTTCTTTCTGTCAGATAAAGTAAAGGTTATGTGTAGCTTGTTAAAATGCCACAATCAGTAGTCATTTGTTTAATCATACAACTTAATCATGGTTAAACAAGTTTAAATTTATGTTAATTAGACTAGAGAATAAGATTAGCCAAACTGTTTAATCTTAGCTAATGATTAGTTAGGTAGAAAATGGTATTGGTTCAATTGTTTAAGCAGAATCAATGGAAAAATAAGGTATAGAATAGAATAGGATTTTAGTTTTCATAAGAAGTAAAATAGGGGTTTACTAGTCTAAATGCACCCTTGGGAAGAAATTAAAAAAAAATGTTAGCTTAGTTCTATAAGAAAAATTGAAGTTAAAAGGGTAGAGGGGAATAATTTTATTTCAAAAAGACTCATCTTTGCATTTTAGCCTATGTTTCCAAAATATTATGTAAAAGTGAAAAAAGGCTAATGTTGGGGTTCATTGATGCTTTAAAACAAATTTTTTTTTTCATTTATATAGTCATTACATGAAAAAACAATCATGTCATGTTGTGGTTAAAGTGCGCACATTATTCAACTGCATGATCATCTGACGCAACAGTTCAAAGATGAAAGTTCAGTCCCCCCCCCCCCTCTCTATCCTATCTTTACTGTTGCGGGGGGGGTGTGTTTGAAAAGATGGTTTTCCCCCATTAGGTCCCACACTACGTGACAACATCCCCGCATTTTTCACCCCCTGCCTAATACCAGTAACTACCCTCGACCCCCTCCAAAAACCACTTCCCCCTCATCTCGTCCCCGATGTCCCTACCCCACTCCTTCCTCCATTTATTCCCTACCATATGTTCCTAACAATTACCCTATCAATCCCCTTCCTAGGAAATTACCGTTTATACATTAAATTCTCTCGGGTAACTGTTTGAATCTAACGGATCCACACCTACCTGCAACGAAAAACCCGCAAATGTTTTTTAAACCCTGAACCTATCCCCACTTCACCTTTTTGCTGCATAATTCTCTGCAAAAAAAAAATTAGTTTTCAAGTTTTCCAGTGTCTAATTAAGTTCTCTAGCTAATCAAACCTGTGTTCGAGCACCATCGTATTGTTTCCTTCTCCTTATTAGCTACATACCTGCAAACAGTCCCAGTAAACCATTCATCTTCCTCATCCCATATTCTGTTAAAATTATTCATTGATAAATATGCCTCCTAAGAAGAAAATCCAGGAGGGCTTTGTCAACCCCTTGGTTCATCCTCTAGTTGATATAGACCACATATCCTTAGCTAATCAAGACTATAAAATCTTCGAGATACAATGTGAGTTCAAACTCTTCGAACTCTAATGTTGGCTCGAAGACAAGTTTGTTGATAAAACATATGAAATTTGTTGAGATTCAACAAGAAATTTTTTTTGGCACCTATTGTAGCCTAATTTGACTCAGTTGAAAGTCAAGAGAGGTTCTGAGCAGTTCAAGGTTATTGAGGAATAGTTGTTAAAATTTCAAAAAGACTTGTAATATGCTCGAAAGGATAACCAAAATCTCAATGAGGATTCATCATCACAGGTGCACCAGAACCAAAATCAAGGAAGAAAATGGGGTAGCAAGCTAAGTGGGCTTGATTGTGGGGAAAAATCCACAGTTAAGTGTGCTCAAGCCAAAGGAGTTCTAGGATGGGTAACCTCTCAAGAAGTCATGGTTATTGGTGCAAGCCTTGGAAGTGATGATTGACGCTATGTGATTCAATTTCACTAGTTTCAATCCCACTTCTTCACCCCTATGAGCATCACCCAATGAAATGAGTGCTAAGTGGACTATTAAAAAATCATGAGAAATTAGTCAGTTACGACTACCTCTCATGGAAATGGTCATAGATGAATGACTTACTTAAATCAGTTGAATCCAAAAAATGATATCTAATATAATATTAATGTTATATTTATTTTAATTAGTCAAACCGATCAAAAGAGATCTTATATTAGACGTTGTTAGAGAAAAAATCCATTAATGGTGAAATTGAATGCTATGCAACAGTTATTTACCATTTGTAGGAAATTGGACAACACATTTTCAGATTGGATATATCATCGGATACTCGACATTAAAACAACTATCATCGAGTATTTGATGACAAGAAGGGTTATAGGAAAATGTCCAATAATCGACGGGATGGGGAATTTCATTGACTATTCAACTGGTAAAGAACTACCATCGGATATTTGATAGTAGTCAATATTTTAGAAAAACAAAAAACAAAAAAAAATATTTAACTTCTCACACTTTTTCTTATTTTAGCCATTCCATTGTTGAAATTTCTGCCCAAATGTACTAGTGATAAGATTATTCAACACTTGCAACATACTATATGTGAGAGGGAAGAAAGAAAAAAATTATTTGATTTTCAAGCTTGGTTGAAAGAGTTACATGCATTTTTTGATACTCTTCATGTTAATTGTGAGGGGTCATCCATGAAATATGCTTGTAGGATTTTTTTGTCATCGAGTTACATATAAATTTTCCAAACATGTCAAAACTATGTCAATAAATACTTACTATACCTGCAAGTAGAGTGGCATGTGAGAGAGGATTCTTAAGACAAAACATAATCAAGGATGTACGAAGAAAAAAAGTGATCATTGTCTACATTAAATTCCTTGATTGGAGTCTCACTAATAAGACTTAATTCATCAATGATTGACTTGGATAGGGCATATGAAATTTAGAAAGATTCTAAATAAATGTGAATCTTAAATAATTAAAAAATACATATTTTTTGTTCATCTTTTTAATGGTGTTGTATTCCTTACTACATATGACACATCAAATATTGTATATCAACTTTTTCAATTTGATGATATTATGTTAATTTCTGTCTACTAACTAAAGTTATTTTTATGTTTATGACAAAAATAAACAAAATTACATATAATATATATCATTCCAATTATGGGAAAAAATAAATATGGAATGTCACATGAAGGCATTGATTACCCTTTCTTAATTGATTTACCATGGACTTAATTATTCATTATTTACACCCAAGTCAAAATATCTAGAACACTTCCTCAAAACAATTATTAAGTAAATACTTCCTTTTGGCCCTACCTTATGTGGAGTAAGGGAAATTACCATTTACCTTCGCACATACTTTTACCTCCACACATGCCTTGGAATTAGTAATAATTTTCAAGTATAAGACTTATCACACAAAGCTATATGTTAGAAAATTATATATTACAGAGCAATGCAACACATAAAATATGCAGAAAGCAAAAGCACACAAAACACATAAAGCGAGAGAGACACAGATATATGTGGTTCACCCAGTTTGGGTTACGTCCACCCCCAATAGCCAGTCCTTCCTTTTTATTATCCAGCAAAATGAAGAGACACAACCTACAACAGATCCATTGTAATATCCTCTGTTCTCTCTCATAGTCTCTCTAGTAGTTTCTCTCTATAAGAATATGCGTATAATACACAGTTGCAATACAATACCCTCATACAAAATGAGGGGTTTCCTTCTAGGGAAAAGAACCCTAAATTAAACATAAATTCTACCGTCAGATCATCCACCTAATGAATAGCCTGGATTGACTAGAAATTACAATATGTTTACAAGGCAATTTCACATCTATTTTTAGCTTCGGGGGCGCTGCCCCCGAAACCCCCTACCAGGGGTGGGGGGCTCCATCGATTCATAGCCATCCCCCCTGGACTCCCCAGGCAACATAAAATTATGGGCAACGTTGTCACCCCATTAAGAACATGGGTCCAATGCTATGATACAAAATAAATAAGATAATCAGGCTCCACACCAAACAATCTCCCACTTGGAGATTGATTGTAGCAACTCCACCGTTGCTTCATTTACTAGACAATTACTCAAATTTGGACCTGGCTATTTCTCATCTTCATCGTCATACTTGAAGACCAATTGAAACTGAGCATAATCTCAGTTTCGCCCTGGTTACAAATTTTGTTAGCATATCTACAGGATTTCGGCTAGTGTGTATCTTTTCCAGCTTCAACTGTCCATCTTCCAACACTGACCGTATGAAATGGTACTTGAGCTATATGTGTTTAGTCCTAGAATGAAATGCTGATTTCTTTGCAAGATGAATGGCACTTTGGCTATCACTATATAACGTGCCCATATCATGCTTATTACCCAATTCATCCATAAACCTTTGTAGCCAAATCATTTCTTTACTAGCCTCTGTAGCAGCAACATACTCTATTATATTGTTGAAAGTGAAACAACACTTTGAATTTTTGAAACCCAACTGATAGTTGTTCCACCTATAGTAAATACATACCCTGTAGTGCTCCTTATGTTATCTCTGTCAGCTGCCATAGCCGCATCAACATATCCCTTTAGAGACATGTTTGAACCACCAAAGCATACTGCTTGATTTGTGGTACCTCTCAAATATATGAGAATCCATTTCATTGCCATCCAATGCTCTTTTCCTGGATTGTTCATGTAATTTCTTACAACTCCCATTGCATGTGAAATATCATGCCTTGTGCAGACCATTACATACGTTAAGCTTCCAACTACTGATGCATATGGAACTTTAGACATATAATCCGTTTCTTCTTGGGTCTTGGGGCACATCTCCTTACTAAGTTTGAAATGGATAGAAAAAGGTGTATTGCCTGGTTTGTCATTCTTCATATTAAATATTTTCAACACATTTTGTATGTACTCATTTAGGGACAATGTTAATTTATGAATTTTCTTGTCTCTAGTTATTCTCATATGAAGGATTTGTTTTGCAGCTCCCAAATCCTTCATTCCAAGAGAATTTGCCAATTTTATTTTGAGCACATTTATTTCCTGCATGTTATACCTTGCAACAAGCATGTCATCTACATACAATAATAATATAATATAACTACCATCATTTTGCTTTTTCAGATAAACACAATGATCAGAGTGACGTGTAGTATAACCTTGTTCAGACATAAACCTGTCAAATTTTAGATAGCACTGCCTTGGAGCCGGTTTTAAGCCATACAATATCTTCTTTAACCTACACACTAGTTTTTCTTTCCCTTTGACCTCATATCCTTTTGGTTGCTACATATAGATCTCTTATACAGGAATCAGTAACATATACAGGAATCAGTAACATTTTCAAAAGAAAGAGTCAAAGCATCTTGTAACACATCACCTGTTACATTTGCTTCATGATTGTTTTGTTGTTGTGCGTCTCCTTCTTTTCCCTTCTGAAATCTACAGTCTTTCTTCAGGTGTCCTTTCTTTCTGCATTTCCAGCACACTATCCCTGATCTGGACTTGGATCTGCCTTTCCTTGATTTACTGCGATATCCCGAGCTCTTTCCTCTTTCCATTTTTCTTCCCTGGGCCTCTGCACTCAAAGCATTACTCGATGTCTCATCGAAGTTTTTCCATTGCATTTCCTTGCTAAGGATAGCACCGACAACATTATCAAACTTTAAAGTACTAGATCTAAAGACAAAGTTACTAATGGCCATAAATAAACCATTCCAACTTTCTCGCAATGAGCACAGAAATAACAAAGCCCTAACTTCATCATCAAAGTTTACCCCTACATAAATTAACTTGTTGGTAACCATATTAAAATCATTTAAATGGTGTGCAATAGATCCACCTTCTGACATCTTCATATTAAATCAACGTTTCATAAGAAATACCTTGTTTGAGGCTGAGGGTTTTTCATATAGTTTCGATATCGCCTTAATCAAACACTATGTTGTCGTTTCCTTCGAAATATTGAAGGCTACTGATGCCGCGAGGCATAACCACACTATTCCAAGCGCCTCTCTATTGATAATCTCCCATTCTGCATCTATCATAGTCGTTGACTTCTTTTTTTTTCCGCTCAATGGTAGGTACATATCTTTCTGATACAGATAATCTTCCATTGGCATCTTCCACAACGGGAAGTTTTGGCCATTAAATTTCTCGACCCTAAAATACCATCTTCCACCATTGCTCCCACTCCAAACAGGAACCCTTCTTTCCTACGAGTTTATCAACCAAATAAACCTTCGACACCGATACCAGTTGTTAGAAAATTATATATTATAGAGAAATGAAACACATAAAATATGCGGAAAACACAAGCACACAAAACACATAAAACTAGAGAGACACAGAAATATGTGGTTCACCCAGTTTGGGCTACGTCGACCCTGAACAACTAGTCCTTCCTTTTTATTATATAGAAAAATGAAGAGACACAACCTACAGTAGATCTGCTGTAATATCCTCTGTTCTCTCTCATAGTCTTTATATAAGTTTCTTGCTTTGAGAATACACATACAATAAATAGCCGCAATACAATACCCTCATACAAAATGAGGGGTTGCCTTCCAGGGAAAAAAACCCTGAATTAAACATAACTTCTATCGTCAGATCATTCGCCTAATGAACGACCCATATTGACTAGAAATTACAATACTTTTACAAGGAAATTTTACATCTATTTTTAGCTTTGGGGGAACTTCCCCTGAAACCCCCTGCCAGGGGGGGGGCTCTATAAACTCGCAGCCACCCCCCCTGGACCCCCCCGGAAGAATAAAATTATGGGCAACATTTCCGCCCTATTAAGATCAGGGGTCCAATGTTGTGATACAAAATAAATAAGATAATCAGGCTCCACAACCAACACTATAAACATTAATCTACACACACATATATTCATTAATGAAATTAATAAATTTTATTTTTAGAAATTAAAATTTTTACCTCGTAAGTATAAAATCCTCCCCAATTCTTACCAAGTAAAAACAAGAAAATGATTTTTGGACATACTATATTTTTTGACACACTAGTTAACAATATCTCACCAAAAATATAAGGAAAACAGAAAATATTTCCACCAAATGAGGGAGAGTTTTTTTAGAGAATTTAGGCTTAAATTCGTCATAAATATTGTTTAAATCTTTCCACATAACCCCAAAAACAATTCTATGAATAGAGAAATCATATATCCATGGTATCTATTAATTCCTTAACATATCCATAATATGCCTTAACTTCTCCTAATAGGTTAGGTGTGAGACCAAATCAAAGTAAAATAAAACATAAAATATTTTGACATCTTCATGCTTCTGCAATATTACAAAGGAGTCAAGTGATTTGTCTGCACCCATGATATTGATAACCCATGATATTGGGCTCATATTCTATGCTCAATTATCACTAAATTCCATGAAATTAAATACGGATGATCATTCCCAGATTCGTGATCGTTCGACTCTTAATACTTATGATAGCTCAAAGGCTCTTTAAGCTTCCAAGTTGGAACATAAGTTACACTTCACGGTTGTACTCACAATTTCTCACCAATATTTATTTAACGGGATCTAAAGTTCCCAAATTAATTTTACTGCAAATGTATAAACTTCCACCTTAACACTAATTTTAAAATAATGCACAACAATATCATTTCACTAACAGCAAGATAATTTCACACTTATTAGGTTCATAGTAGCCTACTAGAAACTGAAGAAGGGACTTCCTCTCTCCACCGAACCATAGGCCAACTATACCATATATTTCTTACATTTGACCACCCCTAAGCCGAATCCAATTTATGTGTAGATGCTTGCTCAAATATTTCACACTAAATGTTTGATCAAAAACTCATAATATGAATTCCATTGTCGAGGTGGTTTATCAATTGGTCTAGAACAATAATCGCCAAGGTGGTCTATCAACTACTCTCTAACAACAATTACCAAGGAGTTCTATAAACTATTCTTAGCAGCAAGTACAATGAATCACTCTTTCCTCTGAGTTTGTTCATGGGGCTTCACCCAATTTATCAATAGTTCAAATCATACATAGAATTCAACAACCAAATCCACAATTTATTTGTCTTATACATTCATTACTCCACATCTCCTTACTTAGCTTTGAACATCATGTATTCTCTAGCAATAGAGATTGAGAGAGAAGTCTCAGACATAACTAACCCAAGAACAAAACAAAAAATATCAAAATATCAACCTGGGCTAGATGAAGAAGCCTCCTTTTCTCCTTTGTTATGCACACACAAACACACACACACACACACACACATAAATCCTCAAAATCTCATCATGCCCTTAAGAGAGCGCCAACTTATCTCTTTGACTTCTAGTGAATTGGGAATCGTCATGTATTTTAATTTTCTCTTAGATCTGTGAGGGGAAATGGGAACCATATTGTGCCATACCATACCAATCCAAACTCATAAATGACTTACAGATGGTTCACTCCACCCCAAATGTATTTCATTCCAAAATCTATAAGACAATTCAATTGGATTGCAACTAGTGGCTCGGTGATTTAATTTAGCTAGGTCTGTGGCTTTCGAGGCATGCAAGAAATTTTCCTTGAGAAAATGGATTTGTAAGGTAATACTTCATTCAATTGGTAGTTAATTAATTTTATTTTAAATTCTTATTCATTGTATTAGCTAGTCATGGTTCTCCATGTTGGAATTCTATTCATAATTAATATTATAGAAATAGGGGTAAAAGCAACGAATGTTACAACCCCCCCCCCTAAAGTAACATTTTCCGCAGTGTTCTTAACCAGAGAACAGAAACAGAAACTAATATTTAAAATTACATATTTTATATCAACAACATTTTCCATCTCTTGAGTTTCGACTTCAAGCAATTTCATTCATAATTCATGGTCTAGTCACCTTTATACCATTTGACATTCCAACTCATTCCTAATTGGTTTTCTATTACTCGTCAATATATCCACAAGTAAAAATTTAGCTCATTTTTTTCTTGGACACACCCAATGCATTGATGATGCCAATGATTATGTACATGAATCTTTGAAAACCAATTCATTTAAGTCTCCCCTTCCTTGAAGTCACACACCTTCCAAGTGCATACATCCCCTTCTCTACCCACATGAAGAGTCTCGATACTTATGGACCAAAACAAAACTTCTCATGTTTATGGTGTTTTTGTAATTCAATATAAAACTTGATTTTACCTTTTAAAAATCCTCCTATATTTATTTCATCAAGATTACTTAACATGCTATCATATGCAAAAAATTTAATTAGTGTCTTTCCTAAGGTATATAGCAACCTTAATATTCCAAAATATTTCTAAATATTTTAGGAGGAACCCTCCCACTTGCATTCCTATACAATTAAATTACCTGATCTATGTGTCATTAGTTATTAAATATTATAATCCTATCATGCACCTTTCATTATATTATAGGTATTTTGGGAATTCTCCCTCATTTCTCTTCAACTCATTACTAAAGGTGGGTGACTCGGCCTTCTAAATTTCTCTAGGCACTATCTAACTCTCAGCAAGACCTATTGCCACTACTAGGGATCCTTCCTATTGATTTCCCATTATTGTACCACCCTATAATTTTCACTTATGTATGCATTTTTCATTGATGTAGTCTCTTGGACATCAGATTTTTCCCTTCCCTTGTGTTGCTTATAAGGGCAGTAAGAAAGTGGGTATTCCTTTTTGCAACCCCATCATTTCAAATTCTTCCTCTTTGATTTACTTATTTCTATATTTCTATTTATTGATCCATGTTTCTGGAGTTTAAATGGGATATCATTCTTTTGTTTTTTGTGAGGGCATTCAAAAAATTGGTGTTCTCGTACACAACCCCAAAATTCCAATGGTGTTTCTATCTTCCAAGCCTTATGGGGTTTTAACTTAGTTTATTACTGCTTATAGAAATGTTTTTCCTTTTGAATTATGTCATCAAGTGTCTTGGGCTCCTATTAATTTATCTTATCTTGAAATGGTCTTGGTAATACATTGCGAAAATAATTTATTTTCATCTTTTCATCTTTTAGAAATGGCACATATTCCAACAATGTTATGAATTTATTAACATAGTCATCCAAGATAAGTTGTCCAATATTGATTTACAGAATTCATTGATCTTTTAATTATTATACCATTCAATATCTCCAATGCTTGTTCCATGTTGCAACAACCCTTTCATTTATGACAGGTTTTGTAGCAGTGTCGTTTTTAGCTTTGTCTACTCTTCTTGTTCTCTAATGAGTATTTAATTATCTGTTTTACAACTCCTTAATTAAGCTCTCAATCTCCTTAGAGTATCCATCTAATCAAGGGAATTTCCATCTTACTTCTTTCCAACTATGTCTTATTCTTAGTCATGATGGGTTCATTCCATACTATATTATACCATTTGATTTCCTATTCCTCTAACTTTTATTGCAAATTGTTTGTTATGATGTGTTGTCACACACACACACACACACACACACAACTACTAGATAAACCAAGCATGATCATATTAATTATAGTCTTGGAATATCAACACTATGCAAGATGATATGGAGCTCTTCACACATCTGAAACCCATGTGAATTACATATTCTAGGAAATAAATAGATGTGTAAGAATTATATCAAGGTTAGTCTCATTAGGACCAGTGTTGAACCTTGGCTGTGTAACACCTCTCACCCCTTATGCCATCTCAGGTTGAGGGAGTTCTATCATATTGATTTGATACCACTTTGTCACATACCTATTTCTTAATACCTAATTAAGTAAACATGGTATATCATTTCTTGATTCCCACATTTTTTATGTTGTTCACAGTCATATTTGTACGAGTTAGATCTACTCAAAAGGATCACTTCGTGTTGTATCAACAATAGAGCCTAGCCCCAATGGTGTCAAGAGAATTGAAACCATGACCTATCCATAGTAGGTGTGCTTTAACGACGGGGGCTTGACCAAGTGAGCTCATGGGTTCCCAATTCCCACATAACTTATGTCTATGTTTATTAACATGTGGCTATGGCTTAAAAGAAAATTATATTTACTAGGTAAATCCTTTAACTGAAACTATTGGCTTTCTTCCCATAATTGTGTTATTTTATTACTTCATATCCACTTTAAATAACCATGACAATTTCAATAGAACTTAAATAATCACCAATTACCCTTTCCTAATTTATTTACCACATATTTCATTATTCATTATTTAAGCCCAAGTCAAAATACATATACCACTTCCTCAAAATAATTATTAGCTAAATATTTCCTTCAAACCTATCTTATGGGGATGCATGCATGTATTAATGGCTTAGTAAGATTTTTCAAGTGCGAAGAATTATCACACCTATAAAAATTAATATATATACATATATATTTCCACTAATGAAATTAATGAATCTTATCTCCATAAATTAAATTTTTTACCTTGTATGTATAAATTCCTCTCTAGTTCTTACCAAGTAAAAACAAGAAAATTATATTTCCACATACTACTCTTTTTCATGCACTAAATAACTCTAGCCCACCAAAATTGTAGGGGAAATAGTCAATATTTTCACCAAATGAGGGAGAGTGCCTTTACAGAATTTAGGCTTAAATTTGACATTAATACTATTGAATTCTAGGATTCTAGAAAAAGAATTCTAGGAATCGAGAAATTATATAACCGTGATATTTATTAATTCCTTAACATATCCATAATATGCCTTAACTTCTCCCAATATGATAGGTATGAGATCAAATCAAAGTAAAATGAAACATAACATATTTTAAATTCTTTGAGCTTCTGGAATATTCTTCTGGTATTGGTAACTCACGATATTGTCCCATAGTATTTCTTCTAACTTAATTATCACTAGATACAATGAAATTAAATATGGATGATCATAGGGACGAAGGATACAATGAAATTAAATATGGATGATCATAGGGGAGATGGAAAGATTTCCCTCAAATGAGGGGGAGTGATATATTCTTCCTTGTATTGGTAACTCACGATATTTTCCCATAGTATTTGGTCTAACTTAATTATCACTAGATACAATGAATTTAAATATGGATGATCATAGGGGCGAAGGATACAATGAAATTAAATATGGATGATCATTTGGGGGAAGGAAATATTTCCCTCAAATGAGGGGGAGTGATTTTAGAGAATTTAGGCTTAAGTTTGATATGAATGCTATTTATTTTTTTCCAAGGGAATTCTATGACTAAAAAATCATATAAACACGATATTTATTAATTCCTTAACATATCCATAACATGCCATAAATTCTCCCATTATGTTAGGTGTGAGACCAATCAAAATAAAATAAAATTTAACATATTTTGACTTCGTGCTTATGAAATATTACAAAACGAGTCAGGTGATTTGTTCACACCCATGGTTTTGGGTCCATCTTAGATATCACTAGATACCATGAAGTTAAATACAGATGTTCATAGGGGAAAGGGGGAAAAGGAAATATTTCCACCAAATGAGGGAGAGTCTCTTTAGAGAATTTTGGCTTAAATTTGACATAAATACTATTTAAATATTTCCAAATTAACCCCAAAAAGGAATTCTATGGCTAGTTAAATCATATAACTATGATATTTATTAATTCCTTAAAATATCCATAATATGCCTTAACTTATCCCAGTATGTTAGGTCTGAGATCAAATCAAAGTAAAATCAAGCATAGCATATTTTGACTTATTTTTATTTATTCATCCTAAGGATTCAAGTGATTTGTTCATATCCATGGTATTGGTAACTCATGGAAAATTGGTATTGGTAACTCATGGTATTGTCCCATGATATTGGGCCCAGCTTAATTATCACTAGATACTATGAAATTAAATATGGATTATCATTTTGAGATTCATGATAGTCAAAATGGCTCTTAATATTTATGACAGTTGAAAGGATGTCTAAGCTTCTGAGATGGAACATAAGTTATACTTCATGGTTGTACCCACAATTATTCACCAACATTTATTTAACAGGTTTTGAAGGTCCCAAATTAGTTTTACCACAAAATTGCAAATTTCCAGTTTAACACTAGTTTTAAAATATTTCTCACCAATATCAATAAATTAATGGAAAGATCATTTCACACTTATCTCATTCATACTATCTTACTAGAAAATAAATAAGGAACTTTCACTCTACACCCAACCATAATCTAGTTACACCATCATTTCTTACACCTAACCACCCCCAAGCCAAAACCAATTTCTAAGGAGATGTTTGCTCAAGGATTTCACAACAAAGTCTTGGTTAAACACTCCGAAGATGGATCCACCATCCATGTGGTTTATCAATTTCTCCCTAACGAAAAGCACCAAGGTGGTTTATCAAATGTACCTAAAGTAAGGACCAACGTGGTTTACCAACTATTCTTAATATTGAACACCACAATGACTCATGCTTTAATCTCAGTCTGTTCATAAGGCCTCACCCAATTTCTCAACAGTTCAATTCAAACATAAGTTTCAGAAATCAACCCCAAAAATTGATCTATCTTCTACATTTATTTCTCCACACCTTCGCTCGAATTTGAACATCTATTATTCTCAAGTGAGAGAGATTGAGATATAAATATCATGCACAACCAACCCACCACAACCAACCAACCACTCTTTCCAATCGCATCACAATTTAAAATTTGTTAGAAACTATAATTGGTATGTAACTGGTGACTCGATGATTTAATTAGGCTAGGTTCATAGCTTTCAAGGCATGCAGGCAAGTTTCTTTCATATAATGGATCTGTAGGTAAATCATTCCTTCAATTGGTAGTTAATTAATTTTATTTTAAATGCTTAGTCATGGTATTAGCCAGCCATCGTTCTCCACATTCATATTTCAGTCATAATTTAATATTACAAAAACAATGGTAAAAGTGAGGGTTGTTACAATATGATGGTGGAAAAAGTGTTAAATGGAGGTTAAACATGCCAATAGTAGTATAATTTGGTAATATGTATCATAATATCAAGGAGGGAATGAGGGAATAAAATAAGATATTTTGGAATATGTAGGAATGAGGGAATAAAATACGAGTTTTTGGCATTATAATAAAAAAATTCAATGCAGATTTGTAACATATAGATATATTTTCAAATGGGTCTACCCCATGTGGTTATGGTATGGAGTGTTATCATACTCACCCAAGTTGAATTCCTATAATAAACATGATGAACTCATAATTAGTATATTTTCATTATGACTTCGAGCCATATTGTTGATTTATCCTTATGCCCCAGCAAATCTAGGGTTTGTTAAAAATTGCAACTAGGTTCAGTCTTCATAATAACCTAATTGTAATCATGACATTGCATATTATTTGCAAAGAAAGAAAAATAAGTAAAGAGAAATTATATTCTATTTTGGATTATGGATTTCATACTCAATTTTGAGTCAAAATCACGTTCTTTGTGTTTTTAGGGTTTCTAGGATAAAGAATATTAGTGTTCATGTGTCATAGTCCCATTGGACTCTTTGTAATAAATAAATAAATATATTTTATCAAGGAAAATCCATTTTTTATCCCAAGACCATGTCATCCCAACAAAAATACCAATTTTTCCTAAAGGAGGTTTATTCGACCCCTCACGAAGGCTATAAATAAAAAGGAGCTCAACCTCATTTGGACACTCAAGCAAGACAAGTTTGATTTGCAATAGAAAAGGAGAAGAAGAGCTAGAAGAACAAAGAAAGGAATAAAAGAGTGAAGTTTCTTGGGATAAGTCTCTCTCTCTCTCTCTCTCTCTCTCTCTCTCTCTCTCTCTCTCATATGCAAAGCTAGGGTTTCTATGAAGCTACAGTTACAGGAGGACGAAATTGCAAGGCCAAAATTCTAGGATGAAGTTGCAGTTGGTAAAAGTTTGGAAGTTGCTTCAGAGAATAGCTTGTTAGGGGATGACTTGGTGCTTGGTAGGGTTGTTGGATTTGGTCGTTGGGTCTTTGAAGTATCTTTGTAAGAAGGTTCTAAAGAAGAAGAGAAGTATTTTTCTAGATTTTCCCCTTGAAGGGGTTTTTCCCTGGCTTGGAGCTTATATATTGTGTACTCATTCTTGTTGTGATCTTCATTTCTATAGTAATTGTTTGATGAAGAAAAATATAAAAAAGTAATAAAAATCCAAAACACATAAAAATTAATTATCAAGTTAAGGAAAATCATCTATAATACACAAGTTTCCTAATTTTTCAACATGGAATCTGTTATGAAACCATCTCCAAAAATAGAAGAAAAGAGAGATCAACGCCTTAGAAATCAACCACTTCAAGGGGGCAGCCTCCAATACATTACATAAATGAAAAATTCTTGAATTATACAAAGGACCAAACCTCCTTTCTATATATAGGAGTCCATGGGGCCACAATGTAACCCTAGCCGACCTAACAATAATAATGTAATGGCACAATAATAAAAATATGGGGGTTACAAGGGTACAACAATAACAATAAGGAGGTTACACTAAGAACAATAAGGGACTATACTATTAATATAGGGACCTAACATGCTCCTCTCCTTCAAAAAGTGTTGTCCTCATGGCTTGAAGTAGCTCTAAGAACTTCTGCTTAAAATTCTCATCCTCCATGTAGAAGCCTTGATGGTTAAGTTCTTCCATTTGATGAAATGCTTTTGAAATTGATTGATTTCGGTAATTTATCGGAGTTCTTGTTTCCCGTGATTACTTCGGGTTCCAATATGGTTTTTCCTTGCTCATCAAGTTACGGCAATATTGTTTGGGCCCAGAGTTTATCCCCTATAACCTTCTTCAAGCATGGAAACATGGAAAGTTGGATGCACTCAAAGAAGAAGGAAGATCCAATTTGCCTTCACCTGCATTACCAATATTTTGCATCTGCCATAAGGACCATAGTACTTTGGCGATAATTTATTATCCTTCTTAGCTTGCTTGAGGGACATTTGTTTGTATAGTTGTAGCCGTAAAAATACCCAATCTCCTACATCAAAACTTCTCTCACTGCGATGTTGATCTGCCTGTTGTTTCATTCGATTTTGTGCCAAATTCAGGTTATCCTTTAAGAGTTGGAGAACTTCTTGCTGATGCTTGATGTGATCTTCCACTGCTTGAACCTTAGAATTTTCTCTTAAAGATGATGTGATGAATGGTGGATGATATCCATAAAGTGCCATAAATGGGTTCATTTTTGCTGCAGTATGGAAGGAAGTGTTATACCTTCGGTGGAGAGTACTTAACGACCCATCGATGGCACACTTTATAGGATATAAAACAACGAGATATACTTAAAATTTATTCCGCTCTCTCGGTTTGGCCACGGATTTAGGATAGTAAGAAGAGTACTGCAAACTGGTTGAGTACCCAAACAAGAAAATAACTCCGTCCAAAAATTTCCAGTAAAAATAGGATCTTTGTCGCTCACAATAACCCTTGGGCTTCCATGTAGCTTTTGAATTCTGTCCATAAATGTAGTAGCAACTGTACTTGCTTTAAATGGATGAGATAATGCACATAAGTGTGCATACTTGGTAAGTCTATCAACTACCACCATGATGACACTCTTTCCTTCGGACTTAGGTAAACCTGTGATAAAATCCATTGAAATCTCCTCCCAACGTTGACTTGGAATGGATAAGGGTTGTAGAAGTCCCGGGGTCTTAATTGTCTCAACTTTATTTTGCTGGCAAACCAAACATTCCGCCACAAACTTTTGAATATCAGATTTAAGGCCATCCCAAAAAAATTCTTTCTTCACCCTGTAGTAAGTTTTTAAAAATCCTGAGTGTCCTCCTAAAGGAGAAGTGTGCAATTCCAGAAGAATCTTTTGTTTTAGTTGGGAATTCTTACAAAGATATAAGCGATCTTTGTACCATAAGGAATCATTTTTCGAACTAAATGTATCAGATGTACTAGGATCTTGCTGCAACTTTTGAATGAGTGTCCATACTTCTTTGTCCTTCTTCCATTCATCTCTTGCTTCGGTTATCCAATCTGGTTGGATAATAGAAATGGCACAAAGAAATGCTTCCACCACTTCATTCTTTCTTGAGAGTGCATCTACAAAAACATTAAGCTTCCCTTTTTTGTATATTATTTCAAAGTGTATTAACATCTTTGTGACCCATTGTGTTTAAGACTATCAGCAGTCATTTTTACTTGATGTGTCTTCCCTTCGTAGGTTATATTTTTTAGTTCACTTAACAAACTATTTTGTATTTCCTTCTCAGAAATAGGTTTGTATAAATAATTTCCTTTTATTGAATGATTTTCAAAATAAATGCGTCTTCCTTCTTGCATAAAAAAATACACCAATTCCATTTTCTGAGGCATCACATTCCATAATAAAGGTTTTTGTGAAGTCTCGCGTAGCTAAGACTAGTTCTTAGCAAATTGCCTCTTTAAGATGTTCCAAGGCCTTGGTTGCTTCTGGAGTTTAATAAAATGCATCTTTCTTTATTAATGATGTTAGAGGTACTTCTATTCTCCCATAATTCTTAAAAAACTTGTGATAATACCCTGTCAACTTGAGAAATCCTTACACCTGCTTTATGGTTGTGGGGACTTTCCATTCCTTAATGGATTTAATTTTGTTAGGGTCTACCTTAACACCCTCGTGAGATACAATATGACCCAGATATTCCACCTCTTGTACTCCAAAGAAAAAATTGGATGTTTTTGCATATAATTGTTTCTCCTGCAATAGTTTGAGCACCCTGTCAACATGTTCAACATGATCCTTCCAAGACCTGCTGTAGATTAGTATATCATCAAAAAATACTAGCACAAATTTTCTAAGGAAGGGTTTGAAAGTGGAATTCATCAACCCTTGAAATGTAGAAGGTGCATTGGTAAGGCCAAAAGGCATGACCAAAAATTCATAATGACCCTCATGAGTTCGAAATGCTGTTTTTGGAATATCTTCAGTCTTCATTCTAATTTGATGATATCCTGAACAAAGATCCAACTTAGTAAAATAAATTGCTCCATGTAATTCATCCAATAATTCATCAATCATAGGAATGGGAAATTTATCTTTAATGGTGAGCTTATTGAGCTCCCTATAATCCGGACACATTCGCCATGATCCATCCTTCTTGTGTACCAATACTACAGGAGCAGAGAAAGAACTTTGACTAGGTTGAATTATACCCGCCTCTAACATTTCTGCAATCATACGTTCAATTTAGCTCTTTTGGAAGTAAGGATATCTATAAGGCCTGATGTTTGGAGGAACACTTCCTGGAATCAAATGAATAGCATGATCATGATCACGAATAGGTGGGAGTACTTTGGGAGTTTCAAACACCTTGGAATGATTGTCCAAGACTTGTTGGAGATCTGCCGAAATAGATGATTTTGATGTTGGAGCGTCTAGTGAGCATTTGCAATTGTGCCTGGGTTGTTTCTTTCTTGATCTTGTCGCGAAGTGGAGACTTCATTGAACTTAGTGAACAGGAAAAGGTATGAATTTACTATGTGTTTTCCCATTCTTTTACTTTAAACATAATTATTTTTACCTTAGAAAGATGGCTTATTACAAGAATTGTGGTAGAATTGTGAAGATTTATGTTTATTGTAAAATATGACTAAAAACTGCCTTTTACTGCTAAAAACAAGAATTAGGTGAGGTGAGCAGTTATACCAGAGGTGTGGCTAAAGTAAATGCAACTGCTGTTCCTCCAGCGTTAGACCAAATCCTACCAAAGACAAGGAAATCCGAACGCATCGCTAAGAAAAGGCAGGGGATGGCTCAGCTTCGGTTAAAGAAGATCAAGTGACAGCTAAATAAATAAGGGAATCGAATCCCTCAGGATCCTTCGATCTTGAGGGATCGTTGTTCAACCTCATCTTATTCCTTGTCTTGTCTATAAGAGTTTGATATATAAGGCAAATCCTTTAGTGATTGTAGGGGAGGAGATCCTTTGATTCAAAACATTTATTTTAATGACTCTCAGCTTTAGAGAGCGATCTCTGTAATACTTTTATGCTGGATTAATATAAAGGCACATTTCATTTCATCTTTCAAGCTCTAAAGTAACCCAACAGTGTTTCACTAGTGCTAAGGGCCCGACCCTGGTGGAATTACTCTGTTGTTTGTATTTCTATCCTTTGCTTACTGTCGTGTAATAATTGCATTTGGTTTCATTACAGTTACAGAGTTATTTAATTGCTGTTGATTTGAGTTCTGGTTTTTTGTGTGCGCCAATGAATTGCATCGACATTCTATTTTAGCAGGAATCATATTTACTGTCTTATTCATCTTGCTATCTCTTATAAAGCTTTTATGTTCTATACTTAATTATGTTTGATGTTCCACTGGATTATGGTTTGTTTCGATTGACTATTTCATAGTGTTGGCTGTCAACAAGGTTGGAGTTTAAGAAGACTTGTTACCTGATTGTGTTAAGTTTATATTTGTTGTTCAATTGATGTTTGTTGTTCAATTACTGTTTTTTGTTCATGTCTAATTCGTTAGGTTCAGATTTGTAGAGAGATTGTTTGCAGTTGTTGTGTACACATAGGAATTACGAATTGTTGTTCCTTTCCAATTCTTTCTATTAGAAGAAGTTCTTCTTAGTTATTTTCATCAGCAAGTAGTTCAATATCAGTTGCTCTTTGATTGATTGAAGAACAGGATTGTCAACTGTAGAGAACATTAGTTAATGCTTCCAAGTTCCCAGATTGATTGCCTTGTCTCAGTGTGATTTCAGTTGCATCGATTTCTAAGGGAAAGAGTTACTGCTACTATATCCGTGATTGATGTTTTGCAGAGTGAGTAGTTAATATTTCTGAGTATTTCCATTCATGTTACTGTAATTAGATTTCTTTACAAGAATCTGTTTACTCTTGTATTCAGAATACTATACTACATCTTTCATAGCATTACTCTTAGCTAAATTGCAGTCTCAAACAGAGTACATTCTTGAAATAAAAAGTTTCTCCTGGATTGATAATTAATGTAGGATAATTAGGTGTTTAAAAGATACCTTTTATGCCTCAACATTTTGGCGTCGTTTCCGGGGAGAGTGTATGCCATTTCGAAGGAGTGATGCACAATTTATTTTCTTATGCTCGCGAAGAATTGGGTATTAAAGACGGAAGGTAAGAACCTGCACACCGGGCAAGGAACATACTTTCTCACAGCCCGCTTCACAGAAAAATTAGGTAAGCTTCTTTCTTTAGGTAGGAATGAAGGCTTATTTTCTTGAATGAATAAACCAGCTAAGAAAAACAAAATTCCTCCTAAACCTGAAAAACCTAAGGGACCAGTGACCCTTGGACGAACAACTTTCATTGATGAAATCCTTAAAAATACTAAATCTCAGCCATCAGTAGGACCTAGGAAAGTTATCTCTAGACAGCCTACTAGTTCCCTTCAGGCTACAGAGTCACCATCTGAAGCCTTTGCTGAGATACATAGTCAAACAGTGGGAATTGAGCAAGATTCCCAAGAAATTGAGAATCCCTACCCAATTTCTCCACAAGAAGGGAACTCTAGTAATCTCCATGAAGGAGAAGGGGAAATAGGAGAAGTAGAAGAACCAAAATCTCCTCTTGAAATAGTCCAAACAGTAAGCATTTCAGATAAGGGAAGTGTTGTCAAACTTATTCAAAACCAAGGACCTGAATCTCCTCAAATAGTAGGCCAGCAAGGAATACTTATTTTTCCAGACCAGGGAAGTGTTGTCAAGGCCATTCCTACTCCTTCTAGTGAGCCTAGGAATTCCCTTGAGATTCTGGAAGGATATTGACACATATTTGATCAAATGGACCAAAACCATAACCAAAACCAGAACCAGCAAACCTCCACACTTCAATATCCTATAGTAGATACTGCAGTTAATGCACCTATGAAAGCCATTCCCCTTAAAAATATTCCCACATTTCATGGCTTAATATCAAAAGATCCAAATGCATTTTTTTTCGAATTTGATGTGTTATGCAGGGGGTATGACTATACCACCGATCCCCAAAAATTAAAACTATTTCCTTCCACATTAAAAGGAGCAGCCTTACGATGGTTTATGGGGCTAGGTGGGGGTTTCATAACTGATTGGGATCAAATGAAAGCTGCATTTTTAAAGAAACATCAAGACTATTGCAGGTCTCGGGAACTAAAAGACGAAATATTCCAAATGACAGCAAAACCGAATGAAACCCTGGAAGAATATGTGGAACGGTTTCAATACAATATTCATAGATATCCTTATGCATCCTTACCCTTACCTGATAATGTGTTGAAAACTACATTAATTAGGGGAACGAAGGATCAATGGGTTGAAACATTGAATATTATGGGAAAAGGTGATATATATCAGGAAATTTATGCTAACATCATTGATTTGTGTATCAAGAGTTCGAGGGGCAATACAAGGCTAAAATCAGCAGAGTGTGACATGATTACAAGGGATAATAAGACCTCCAATGAAGGTGTAACTCATGTAGAGATTGGCAACCTGCTGGAAGATTTTAAAATAGATATTCTAGGGACTCTAACAACGCAGTTCGACACTATGCAAGCCAAACAAAAGCAAGTAGAAGCAGAGCAAAGTTTGGCAGTATTTTGTCCTAGATGGAAGAAGAAACACAGCCACAAAGAGTGCCCGCTGGATGTAATCATATTTTGTGCCATTTGCATGAAATAACACCCCAAAGAAGGATGTCCCTCGCTTCTTGGCCTAAAATCAGTCTATAAGGAGGAAAAAGAAGAATCAGAAGTGGTATGTCTGCTTAATCAGCGCCGACAATGGCAGCCACGATATTCAGGTATGCCAACTGATCCATTTTCTTCTTTTCAGCCTCCTCAATACAATGCTCCGCAATATAATGGAATGTGGAAAAATCAACCACCTTTCCCCAATTGGTCACAAAATCCATTCCCTACATCATCATGGCCAAATCAAACAAATCAAATTAATTGTCCAAATTTTCCTTTCTTCCCACCATTTTGGAAAAACAATGCTTATCCAACACAATGTCCCCCCTCTACTTCTCAGAGTCAGGCCTGACAGTAAAACTGGAAAATACCTACAAATCAGCCAGCTGGAACAATTCTCCTTTCTCAACCTACACTGCGAGCTCCCTATACAAACCCCCAGACCAACTTAAGACTGCAACTCCCAACCCAGCCCAAACCAAACCCAAACAATAGGCCAGTTCAGTCTGTCCAAATAATGGAACCACTAGAATTAGAAACTGAACTGAGGGAGTGTAATGACCTTCAATTAAGGTCTGGGCGTATAGTAGAAACAAAGAGAGACAAAAATGTTCATATTGAAGATCTGTTACCTGTAGAACAAACATTGCAAAAAGAGAAAGAAGTTCAACAACAAAATAAACAACAAGAAACAACCTCTTCTCCACCATTCCTAGAACGATTAATCATACCTCACCCATTAGAACATCTTGATTTTGATCTTCTGGGAGAATTTAAAAAAAAATTGTATAAAAATCCCTCTCCTCCAAGCTATCCAAGACATCCCTATTTATGAAAAAACCATTAAGGAACTGTTTATAAAGAAGCCAAAGAGGAGAACAACCACCAACCCAACTGTCCAAATAGTCGATACTTTATCTGACTTATTATCAGGAATGGAAACACCTGTAAAATATGAAGACCCAGGAAATCCTATAGTGACGGTGCAAATCAATGGGCAATTATTCCCAAATGCCTTAGTTTATTTGGGAGCTGCAATTAATATCTTAACAACCACCACCTGTCAAAAACTTGGCATTGCATCACTAGAACCAACAACAACCTTATTGGAATTGGTTGACTAATCGGTAGTCAAACCAGAGGGTACACTGCAAGATGTAATGGTATCTGTAGATTCCTGGGAATACCCTATTGACTTCTTGGTTATCAATCCAAAGAACCAGTTAGATGGACACCCGTTAATCCTAGGTAGACCTTGGTCGGCAACTTTCGATGCTTATATTGGATGTCGACAAGGCAACATGACAATAACAAGGGGAAATTATGTCAAGAATTTAGCTTTATATCCCCCAGCCCAACCAAGCCTATCAATAATCAAAACAAAAAAATAACATGTATCATATCTTATGGAAAATATGAGATCACCTCTAACTATAGAAGATGCCCTTGATTTTAAAGACCAAACAGAGGATGATATCATTAATAGTTTTATTAATAAACCATAAATCAGATCCTATCTACAATGTCACATGATCAAGGTAGCATTTGATAATAAAGAAGAAGAAGATCCTCAGAAATACATCCCTGATCAAGTAATACCCACTACTTCTGTGTACAATAGCAATATTGTAGAGATTGATTCGGGAAAAACTCTAAACATTAACAAAAATCTGACTGTTGAACAAGAAGAGAAGTTGGTATAATTACTACGGAAATATAAAGCATCCTTTGCATGGGATTATCCAGACATGAAGGGAAATTACCCCCAATTATGCATACACCACATTTATACCAAAAAAGATGCGAAACCCATTCGCCAACCCCAAAGAATACTAAACCCTCACCTTAAAGATATTGTGAAATCTGAATTAAAAAAACTATTGGATGTCAATTTCATTTACCCAGTATCTGATAGTAAGTGGGTCTCTCCATTAGTAGTGGTACCAAAGAAGAACGGGAAGTGGAGAAAATGTGTATATTACTGAGAACTCAACAAGGCAACCCAGAAAGACCGCTTTCCCCTTCCTTTCATTGACCAAGTATTAGACACATTGGCAGGAAAGAAATTCTTTTCTTTCCTCGATGGCTTCATTGGGTACAATCAAATCCAGATTGCCCCTGAATACCAAGACAAAAATACTTTTACCTGTCCTTGGGGGACATTTGCCTACCAAGTCTTAACATTTGGCCTATGCAATGCCCCTGCCACATTTCAAAGGGCCATTCTCAACATCTTTTCCGATTTAATAAATGAAGGGCTCGAAGTATATATGGATGACTTCACACCTTACGGAGATGATTTTGAGCCAGCATTAGAAAATTTAGAAAAGGTGTTGCAAAGATGTATTGACACTAGGATTTTTTTAAGCCATGAAAAGTGTCATATGATGATGACCGAAGGAGTTATCTTAGGGCACTATATTTCAGCTATTGGAATTCAGGTGGATCGAGCCAAAATTCAGATAATTTTGTTAATACCCACACCTACCACACAAACAGAGGTACATATCTTTCTTGGATTTTCTGGTTATTATAGGAGATTTATAGAACAATATTCTCGAATAGCTACACCTTTATATGCACTAACAGGAAATGTTGATGTTGTTTGGACATATAAATGTGACAATGCCTTCAATGATCTAAAAAAAAAATTGTATCAATAGCCCCAGTGCCGAGGGGCCCAAATTGGAATTTTCCATTCCAAATTTCATCTGATGCCTCAGACATAGTGATTGGAGCAGTACTTGCGTAGGAGGAAGATAAAAAACCATATGCAATATATTGTATCAGCAAAAATCTATCTCCTGTTGAACTAAATTATTCTGTGACTGAGAAGGAATTTTTAGTTGTAGTACATGCTGTAAATAAATTTAGACATTATATAACTGGGTATCCTGTAGTTCTATATACTGATAACTCGGCCATTAAATTTTTAGAAAATAAACCTGTAACAAATGGGAGAGTGACAAGATGGTTGATTTTACTGCAAGAATTGGACATTACAATTAAAGATCAACCTGGAAAAGAGAACCTTGTAACTGATTTTCTGTTAAGAATTCTAAAGCCAACAGATACAGAAGCATTCAAAGACCACTTCCCAGATGAACATTTGTTCGTTGTTACTGTTAGAACCCCATGGTATGCTGATATAGAAAATTATTTGGCAATAGGTAAATTACCTAAACATCTAACCCTTAATGAACGAAAGCAGATAATACAGCGTAGTACCTGATTCTCTTGGATTGGGGGCTACCTGTTTCATACAGGGTCAGATATGAAAATTAGGAGATGTGTCCGGGAAGACGAGGTATTTGATATTTTGAAAGCATGCCATGATGGTTCGTGTGGCATAGATTTTGCAGATCTTAGAACCGCCCATAAATTTTTACAGACAGACTATTATTGGCCTACCATTTTTAAAGATGCCAAAAAAATTGTGCAGGCCTATGATACCTGCCAAAGGGCAGGTCGTCCTAGGTAGTCTAACGAAATGCCTTTGAACCCACAACTAGTAATTGAACCATTTGAACGATGGGCACTTGATTTTTTTGGCCCTATTAGCCCCCCATCAAACCAAAAAATATACATTCTAGTTGCAACTGAGTATGTCACTAAATTGGTAGAAGCAGAGGCACTTTCAAAAGCTACAGAGGACTCTGTAATACAATTTATTTTCCAAATATTTGTGCGATATGGCCTCCCAAGGGACATAATCACAGATGGAGGACCGTATTTTGTAGGTAATAAAGTCACTGAAACACTACAGAATTACCACATTCAGCACAATATTACAACCCCATACCACCCACAAGAAAACGGCCAAGTAGAGAGCACGAATAAAGTGATTGAGTCTATATTGACAAAAACTATTGCCTCACACAGACATGACTGGGCCTATAGATTTCCAGAAGCCTTGTGGGCATACCGAACAACATGGAGAGCCACTGTGGGATATTCACCATATCAATTGGTATTTGGAAAAGAGCCCATATTTCCAATAGAGTTTGAAATTCAAACACTGAGAACAATCCAAAAGGTGGGTCTAGATTTAAGTGAAGCCCGGGCCAAAAGACTGCAGCAAATTAATGAGTTAGATGAAATTAGGCTCTTTTCTCTTCAGCACACTGTATTAATTCAACAACAGAGAGAAATATGGCATGACGCCCTTATCAAAGAAAAGATCTTCCACGAAGGAGACTGGGCACTCCTATATGATTCCAAGTTTCAGGATTTTCCAGGAAAACTACAGACACGATGGCTCTGACCTTAGGAGATACAAAAAGTGAATGATAATGGCACCAGTACATTAACCACCATTGATGGATCTAGAAATTCCTTCAAAGTAAACGGTCATCGAGTATGATTGTATCATAAACCGCTTACTCGAGAATCCTTCTACCAGCAATTACGGGAAGATTCTACCATGCAAATTCTGGCTGAAGAGGATAACTCCTCCTCAACACCCATTCATTAAATCATTTCTTTCCTTTGAAATTTGTACATAAAAATTGTTCATTTATTTTGTTTGTTTGTTTTATGGAATTCTGTTTTATTTCACTTATTTTGAGTTTTTGTTGTTCCTTTCGAAAAGAACAGCAGCTTTGCTAAGAGTGTTTTTGTTTTTCCTTTTGAAAGGAATAGAAGTCGTGCTGCTTATTTTCACTGTTTTATAGATTGTTTTTTTGTTCCTTTCGAAAGGAATAGCAGTTTCGCTGATTCATTTTGTTGTTCCTTTCAAAAGGAACAACACTTTTCACAGATTGTTTTCTTGTTGTTCCTTTCCAAAGGAACAACATTTCCACAGATTGTTACTGTTGTTCCTTTCCAAAGGAACAACACCTTTTGAGTGGATTATTTTTTTGTCTTAGACCAGCATTTTGAGGATTTCTGATGACTCTTCTAAAGGCAAACATATTATTTATACAAAATCACACAAATTAAAGCTTACTGGAATCAGAAAATCAAAAGAAATTTTCATTTTTTAAGAAATTGTTTGGTAATGATCAGAAAAAGGAAAAAGGACATAATCAATAACATGAATTTGTTTTCTTGCTATCACTAGAATTAATATGATCGATTATCCTTATCATGTTGGTTCTTCCTCAAATCTTTCTAACTTTCTTTTATTTTTACTTATGGAGTAGGAATAAGGGCATATTATTTTCTATTGAGATGTTTAGACTTCTTCCACCATCCCTACTCTTAAGGAGGGTTGAGCCATCCTTTATATATAAGTAGGAAAGTGCTATATGAAAAAGAAAAAAATATTTATATATTTCACTAACAATTTTATGAGATGGTAGATGGAGGATAGGGGGTCTCATCAAGAGCCAGCCTACCATGATCATAAGGAAGCAAGTGAAGTGGCATTCCCATCATGGCCACCACACCAGGGATATGGTCCAATGGAAAATTGAAAGAAAAAAATACTAAGAATTCCTTGGAACAGGAGGTCTCATCACGAGCCGTCCTGCCCACTTTTCACTTCTTCCTGGTGAATGGCATTGTGATTCATCTGGTCCCCAAGCCAGCACAATGGTCTCCGTTATGACATTCAACAAGCACTTCCTAGGCATAAATAAAGGACAATGGTTCCAAGGGTGAGAAAGAAACTTTGTCAAGGTTATGGACACCTGTGGGCAACAGAGCTCTACTGATGGTATTAGAGTCACAATTGTACACATCAATAGTAATATTAAACCCTTTTTCCTATATCTCTATCTAAGTATCAAATGAAATTATGAATCTTAAACCATTGATTTCGAACCTATTATACATGAAAATCATCATAAATTGATCACATTAGTTTGAGTGGGTAATAAATGCATTTGTACTTTTGTTCATCTTAGCTGTCCCTTCTCCTTATCTTTAAATCATTACAAACGTTTCTATATCTATTGATGATTTAATCACACACATCGATTTCAGTAAATGCAATAATTTGATTGATTGTATCATAAGTATGCATGCTTTTTCCTGTTGTACAACTGTTGTGCAGTACTTTCCTCTCTTATTTGATGGTCGAGGACGACCTATCATCCTCTAGGGGGGGCGCAGATGCGTCTTAATCATTGCATGCAGATCAAATCCCTATTTTACCTGTACACAAATCAAATCCCTACATTAGCCAGACTCCAAAAGGAGTTGGCACAGGCTCGACTGGAAAGGGAGAAACTGGAAGAAGATACTGTTCCTAGAAGGAAATATCAAGAATTGCAGCAGCAGATGAAGATCATCCATGAAGCAGACGCTAAAGCCCATGAGAAGTTTCGAAAGGCAGAGGAAAAGGTTGAAAAGGTAATGAATCAATTAAAATTAGCCTAGAATCGAATGGACACTCTCTGCTCATTATACACAGATGTTTTAGCTTGTAGATGCCCTGCCAAAAATTATGATTTATTTTTATTAGAAATATATTTACAGCTAAAGATTAAGGCAGTTAGGGCAGGAAAATCTATAGAGTTAAAAACTATAGATGATTTTGTGACATGTTCCAAACTCTATGGGGTAAAGATACAGTGTCTCATATGTGAGTTCTATTTGCATAATCTCATAATGGAAAATGATAGTGAGACAAATCCTAGCCCTTTTGTCAGTGACATCCAATACTAGGTGTTTATTTCCTTTGTTGTTAATCAGTTAAAATGGCTTAAAGCCTATAATATTTTTCAAAGGAAGGAAAATGAATTAGATTTGTGGGTTAGAAGTGAACCTAAGCACCCGGTACAATTATGGGCTAGGCAGAAGAATTTGATGATAAGAGAGGGTGTTATCCAGGCATTGGGGCCTGTCCATAAATCAATTGTCTTGAATGGGATAGACTATTTTCTATCTATTAGAAACCAGGCTTACATAGCAGCTAAGGTCCAATGGGGAATTTTCAATCAGAATGTTCAAAATAGAGAACCATTTAACTATAAAAAATTTGGATTAGTTGTAGACCGCTTGGTTTCCTATAGCAACCTCATTTTCAGGGAAGGAATATTCTAGCGAGGGTGTAGGTTTCAAAACCCCATTGCATGGTATCCTGCTACAGATTACAAAGCCACTTATGAAATACCCGAAGGACAGACAGGGCATGTCTTCGAAGCATTAGCTGCAATGCATGGTTTTAGGCCTTTTGATGAAAAACCTTCTCCAGCTTATTCTTTAACTGCTCTGCATGTGAACTATAGTTTTCATGAGGACATGAAAAAGGGTAAGCAGGGGGGTATGTTGAGTAGTGGAAAAGGTATGAACTTACTATGTGTTTTCCCATTCTTTTACTTTAAACATAATTCTTTTTACCTTAGAAACATGGCTTATTACAAGAATTGTGGTAGAATTGTGAAGATTTATGTTATTGTAAAATATGAATAAAAACTGCCTTTTACTTCTAAAAATAGGAATTAGGCAAGGTGAGCAGCTATACCAGAGGCATGGCTAAAGTAAATGCAATTTTTTTTCCTCCAGCGTTAGACCAAATCCTGCCAAAGACAAGGAAAGCCGAACGCATCGCTAAGAAAAGGCAGGGGACAGCTCGGCTTCGTTTAAAGGAGATCAAGTGAGAGATAAAGAAAGAATGGAAGCCAATCCCTCAAGATCCTTCGATCCTGAGGGATCGTTGTTCAACATCATCTTATTCCTTGTCTTGTTCGTCAGAGTTTGATATATAAGGCAATGACTTTAGTGATTGTAGGGGAGGAGATCCTTTGATTCAAAACATTTCTTTTGTAATATTACATTTTATTGACTCTCGGCTTTAGAGAGCGATCTCTGTAATACTTTTATGCTCGATTAATATAAAGGCGCATTTCATTTCATCTTTCAAGCTCTGAAGTAACCCAGCAATGTTTCACTGGTGCTAAGGGCCCGGTCCTGGTGGAATTACTCTGTTGTTTTTATTTCTATCCTTTTTCTTACTATCATGTAATAATTGCATTTGGTTTCCTTACAGTTATAGAGTTATTTAATTGTTGTTGAGTTGAGTTCTGTGTGCGCTAATGAATTGCATCGCAATTCTATTTTAGTAGGAATCATATTTACTGTCTTATTCATCTTGTTATCTCTTATAAAGCTTTTTTGTTCTATACTTAATTCTGTTTGTTGTTCCATTGGATTATGGTTCATTTCGATTGACTATTTCATAGTGTTTGTTGTCGACAGGGTTGGAGTTTAAGAAGACTTGTTACTTGATTGCATTAAGTTTATATTTGTTGTTCAATTGATTTGTGTTGTTCAATTACTGTTTGTTGTTCATTTCTAATTCATTAGGTTCAGATTTGTAGAGAGATTGTTTACAGTTGATGTGTACACATAGGAATTATGGATTGTTGTTCCTTTCCAATTCTTGCAATTAGAAGACGTTCTTCTTAGTTATTTTCATCAACAAGTAGTTCAATATCAGTTGCTCTTTGATTGATTGAAGAACGGGACTGTCAACTGTAGACAACATTGGTTAATGCTTCCAAGTTCCCAGATTGATTGCCTTGTCTCAGTGTGATTTCAGTTGCATCGATTTCTAAGGGAAAGAGTTATTGCTACTGTATCCTTGACTGATGTTTTGCAGAGTGAGTAGTTAAGATTTCAGATTATTTCCATTCATGTTACTGTAATTAGATTTCTTTACAAGAATCTGTTTACTCTTGTATTTAGAATACTATACTACATCTTTCATAGCATTACTCTTAGCTAAATTGCAGTCTCAAACAGATTACAATCTTGAAATAAAAAGTCACTCCCGGATTGATAATTAATGTAGGATAATTAGGTGTTTAAAAGATACCTTTTATGCCTCAACGACAAGGTACTTGATGTCTTGAAAAAAGAGAAATTGTTTTTAAATATGCTAAAGTGTGAGTTTGGAAAGAATTCTTTGGTGTATTTGGAACACATTTTTGGAGGAGGTGAGTTGAATATAGACCCTTTTGAAGTATAATTCATTCTAAATTGGCCCAAGCCCAATAAAAATACAGAGGTAAGAAGCTTTCTTGGGGAAGCACAGTATTGGAGGAAATTCATTGCTATTTTTTCTTCCATTGCATCTTTTCTACATGCATTGACAAGTGTCAAGAAAGTATTCCATTAGGGAGATCTACAACAAAAATAGTTTGATGCTTTAAATCAAAAGACAAGTTTAGCACTGGTATTAGCACTTCCAGATATTAGATAGCCATTTGAGATCCAAACAGATGCAAGTGATTATGCTATGGGAGTAGTGCTCATGCAGCATAGTAAGCCTATTTCGTTTCATTCTGAAATTTTTAATGGAGTTGTGACTAATTATACCACCTATGATAAAGAGTTATATGCATTGGTACAAAGTGTAAAGAAATGGAAGCACTATTTGATGAGGAATAATACCATTATCCATACTGACCATCAGCCATTGCAGTACTTACAATCACAATCAAAGTTGCAGCAATCATGACATTTCAGATGGAAGGTATTTCTACAAAAAAATCATTTGGTTATCAGGTACAAAAAGGGAATCTACAATAAGGTAGCTTATATGCTCTATAGGAATATTGTAAATTCATCTATTATACTCAAGCACAATTAAATTATGCATGAAATTTACATTGAACAATATGCATATGATAGTTATTTTCAAGATGTGTATGAAAGCTTGAGTTAAAGAAACCAAAATGAAGAGTTAGATTATCATGTGCATAATAGTTTGTTGTATCACTTGGGCAAGTTATGTATACCACAGGGAAAAAGAAACAGTATCATAAGGGAGGCACAGACGTCATTGATTGCTGGACATTTCAGTGTAGGAAAGGTAGTAGCGAATCTCCAAAGATATTTTTATTAGCCATGCATGATTGATAGTGTATCTCGTTTTATTAGAGGATTTTATTTATGTGCAACAAGTAAGCCTAGCAATAGTAAACTTGGATTGTACACTCAACTTCTAGTTCCTTCACATGCTTGGGAGAGTATCTCAATGGATTTTGTAGGTGGTCCTCCTATGTCAAGGAAAGGTCATGATTACTTGTATGTTGTGGTAGATAGATTCAAAAAAATGTGTCTTTTGATGCCTTGTAAGAAAACAATTACATTTGAAAAAACCGTTAATATTTTTTTTCAAAATGTATGGGTTCATTTTTGTCTCCCTACCTCTATTGTAAGTGATTAGGATTCTTGGTTTGTTGGGAATTTTGGTCAAAATTATGGGACATAATGGACACAAAGTTGAAGAAGAGTACAACATTTCATTCGAAAATAGATGGTAAAACTGAGGTGGTAAACAGGACAGTTATTCATCTTCTTAGAGGTTATTCTAGTAAGCATCCCAAGTTGTGGGATGAACAGTTGCATTACATTCAGCATGCATATAACAGGGCAAAGCATTCTTACACAAACACATCGCCATTTGAGGCATGTTATGGTTACTTGCCAAGATTGCATTTGGATTTCATATTTAAGAAAGATGTTGCTATAGATATTCATAGTGAAATAGATAAGGCAAGAAATTTCATTGAGAAAATTCAGTTGATACATCAGACAGTGAAAGAGAAACTTGAAAAGAGTTAAAGAAGCTACAAGGAAAGGCATGAAAAACACCGTGTTGATCACAAATTCTAGATTGAAGATGAATTTTGGTTGCATATCAACAAATAAATATTGCAAGGGGAAGGTAAAACTCTCAAGACAATCCATTATGTTCCATTTAAAATTCTGGGAAAGATTGGTACTAATGCAATTAAGCTAGATTTGCCTCCTTATATGCAAATATATTATGTCGTTAATGTTGAGAATTTGAGATTGTTTGAGCCTCCTTTGATTGATGATCAAGGAGAGCATGTTCAGATACCACAAATATATGATTTCTCACCAGCATATCTAGATGAACTTCAGCAAGATCTCATGCTTGACAGAATAATCAGAACTTCAAGAAGAGGTAATGTCAAATACCTTAGAGTGGGACTCAAGGGACAAAATCCTTTAAAGGCCAAATGGATGGAGAGTAAAAGGGTGAGGGAGTTGCACCCTCACATGTTGAACAATGGATAGTATCTTTTGTGCTCCAAAAGGCTTCTAGTGGGGAGGAATGATTAGGAGCTCAGTATTTAGCCAAAAATTGAAATTGCTCAGAAATGCTTCAAACTAGAATGACTAGATAGAGCTCATCATCGGGATTCCAATGCAACTTGTTTCATCAAAATCAGAGTTTGTACGAGTGATTTATGATATTTTGTTCATTTTCCCAAAAAGGTAAAAATTGTGCAGAACAATGACAGACTAATGACTTGGAAGTCTAGTCAACACCTCAGGAATATTTAGGGAATATTCTCTAGTTTTTCAGCCAGTGACACTATGACAAGTGTCATCTCTAGATTCACCAATGTTTCTTTGGGAAGTTGAAATTTTCTCCTATTTACTAAGTATAGAATTATTACTATGGTGGATTATTTTATTGGTGTAATTTATAGGCCAATGGGAAAGGGCTACATGCTGCAACCGAGAGCCAAAGAAATTCGCCAGATAATCTTCAGTTGGTGGCATGTATATGCGTAACCATCTAATCCTACACTTCAAAACTTTAATAAACCATATAATTAGTCACTGCATTCAACCATTTCACAATGGTAGTTTAGGAGTGAAAGACATAAGACAACAACAATGATTTTCGATTTTTGATTGCGCGGTAAGTGATGTGGTGATAAGGTGGGTCCCACCAATCGCATCGGGGATTTTTATGAGCAGGAAACATAAAGCGTTAACAAGGTGGTGAAATTCCAATGCAATATATCGCATCAGGGTATCACAATCGCAAGACAGAGTAGGAATCATAGAATGATTTATAGCGGGGCTACGCCGCGATCTATGATCTACAGAGATTTAAATATGTTAAGTAGTGTATTGATACAATAATTTGTGGTTATGTTATGTTAATTTGACATTAAAAGATAAGTGTGGGTTAGCACTAAATGCACTTAACCCCACTTAAACACCACTTATCTTAACATTAATCGCATACTTGTCTTGGCAGTGCCTTTGGCAGACCTTCTAGATTTGGCGGACATCCACATTTAGTGGAGTTAACTGGCAGACATCCAGATTTAATGGAGAAAAACTAGGAAAAAATGGTTTTTTCATAACTTTGGCAATTTTCGGCCAAAATTGGCTTAGGAGAAGTCATTCTTGGTAGATTTTGATGTTTTGAAGCCATTGGAGCAGGTTGCGGAGGCAACAGGATACTGTAAGAAAAAATTTTGCACAATTGAATATAATACAAAGGCCCACACTATGAAGTTGGACCAAGGAGATGTAGCCCAGGAGGGGTGAACTCCTTCATCAAAAACTTGTGTATTTGTCTCTATTATTTGTGCTTGTTGTGTTTTATTATGTTTTTGTTTAGCATTGAGTTTCTGTGCTTTTAAGTTCATGAAATACACTTAATCTCACAAAGTTCAATGAATTTTCAATCATAAACACATGTATAAACCCTTGTATGGTAAGCAAACCAAAGCATTTTCATGTTAATTCTGACACTGATATTAGTAAAACATTAACTGACAATCAATTTCACATCAGGAAATGTGCTTCGGTATGGTTACTTCATATTCCTTTATCTGATTCCTTCCAAATTATTGGCTTGCGGGTTACACTCATGCTAGATTGATGTGGGATGCATTAATTCCTTCCTTCCAATAGATATTTTCCCATAAAATATAGCTCATTGCTCTGCGAAAAAGATCAAGAGTCATTTTTTAGCACCTATCGGTCTAATTTATGAAGGTGAATTACAAAATTTGTTTTAATATCAATCCATTTTGGTAAACTTAGAAGCAGGCACAAAGTATATGGATCTTAGATTTAACTAGTGTAGGAAGTAGTCTTTTAGATTAAAACAATGGAAATAAATATTACAAATGGAAATTCATATTACAAATATAATATATTTATTGTAAATAAAGCATAAAATTCTAATCTATAAGCATGAACAAGTGAATAATGATTTTATTTGAATCATAGTCAACAAGGAAGAGACTCTTCTCTTAGAGATCGTGGTTGTCCTTCCTTATGATTTCTGTTTCAAAAATAATAATTTCACCATAAAGCATAACACACCTGATTTAAGAAAGCAAGAAAGGAGGAATGCATAAACACAAATTCTATTCCAATTCTTAGTTCACAAGGAAGAGGCTCCAACTTGGAGACCTGGGTTGTCCTTCCTTATTCAAACTAGTCACTGAAAGGAGATCAATTCTAAAATTTGAATGGTCATGACATACTAATAATTTTATATAGAAAATATTCACAAGAGATTATGATAGAAATATACAGAAAACTAAAATGCTAACATATTCACAATTATGCACATCAATTAACAATATAGCGTTCTTAGCTTAAAATGGGGGCCCTCCACCTTTTCTTGGTACACCTCTAAGAAAATCAGCTACATTAATTCACCATTCACATCCCACAGCAATTATGCATAAGAAATATAAATCAAGTCTTCAAATGCATTCATAAAGAGATCAATCACAATGATAATAATAGTATGTTCATAGTTGATGAATAATTGTGCTTAAATAGGCTTAAAGTATAACAAAATCAACTATAATGGTTGTAACAACTAGAAAGAGTCCTATTCCACTTAGTAGGGTCAAACTCATCCTTTTTTGCACAAAATTTGGAAAGATTCCATAAAATCAGAAAACTTCCCCTAAATCAAGGGATTTTCTGAATGATTGGTCAAGTTTGATCAGCTTTGGCCCGGCTTGTTCTTACTCATTTGGAGTGTGCCAATAGGAGTCTCTCCATGCTTTGTTCATGTAATTATTGAATCTATATTTATTTTATGACCAAGTGTCCTGCACATATGACTTAAATGGAGCCATTATGTGAAATTATGTTTCTACCAAAAATAATTTATAATACCCAATTTTTACTAAAAGTTCCAAAAATTGAATGACATAATTATTTTACCTTAAAGTGAAAAAAGAGGAAAAAATATGACAAATATGATCCTGATATGATGGTAAGGGATGATATAAAGGTGTAATATGCATGGTTAAAAAGGGTCAAAATTGAGGGCCAACATCTCCCCCTTGTTGATCCACAAGCATGCCCTCATCATTGTCTTTGTCTTTTGGACCTCCTACCCCTGCATGTTGGTCTTCCTCTTGTTCTGCATGTGGATCTACCCCCTAATATAGAATCTTCTAACTGATCGGATTGCAAAATTATGTCAATACCTGCTTGTCCTTTTTTTTCACCCTTGTAGATTGGACTCTTTACCTTATGTTTCTCATATTTTTACTACCTGTGTTTCTTCTCTTTTAACCATCTGTATGCTTGTTTTGAAATGAGGATGTTCTTTGTTTCTAGTTTCTTCATTTTCTTATTCAACCTATTGTTTTCTTTTACAATATTAATGTTTTTCTCCTTGTACATTTCACTTTCCTTCTTTATATTTATTTCCATGATTTCATTTACCCAGAACTTTGTGTTTAATTCTTTCATCTTCTTGGCATGCTCCTCATAATGAATCTCTTTGGAAACCTCTTTGATATTATTTGTGTTATATTCTTTTTGAGTCTTTGATGGTTCACCATGAACCTCTTCAGGATTTCCTTTGATCTTCTTTCCATATGACTAAGATGATGATCCATAAATCCAATAATCATCAAAATAAGAATATTTTTCTAGCTCTCTAAGCTCTTATTGGGCTTCCCATTCTAACTCTTCAATGATCTCACAATGTGATTGTTGAGGTGTACTAAGAGGAACTTCTTATAATATTTATACATCAATGTATTTATCTCCCTTAGAAGGCTCTTATATCACCTTATTCCTTGAATTATTTGGGTAAGATACAAAATATCTCTCCCTTTCAATGGTTATGCCCTCTTGCTTCTTTTTGGATCTATTTCTTGGAAACAATGGTGATTGCATAACAT
Source organism: Pinus albicaulis (assembly GCA_034641835.2). Lineage (NCBI taxonomy): Eukaryota > Viridiplantae > Streptophyta > Pinopsida > Pinales > Pinaceae > Pinus > Pinus albicaulis. The sequence goes on along the minus strand of CM076575.1, from coordinate 787,500,111 downwards.
CTCTGGAAAGATGCAATTGTTCAAGTGCTTCCTCATTTCCAACTGGTTCTTCCTCCCTTTGAAATTCTACAAAATGATTTTTATCCAAGAATATTTCCCATGTCTCACCTTTGTTTTTCAAATAATATTAATTAAGGGTTTTTATTAAATCTTGATGAAATTACTAGTTTCTTTGCTTCGAGTCTTATGTTTCAGTCCTTCAACCATTTTCAATAAAATTCTAGAAAATAAATAAGGGAATTTTAGTTTACAGTCACCTTTTAGATTTTGAACGAATTTGATATGATATAGATGTATTATGCTATAACTCCCATCACAGGTGAAGTATTTCTGAATAATAAGAACCAATTCTAGCCATGGTTCTCTCAACCATTCCCTTGGAATCCCTTTGGTTTTGTCAAATCTTCATTTTATTTTCTTTTCTAGAAATTAGTTCCATCCCTTCTCTTTAAAATGTTTCCCTTTATAATGTTCTTCCCTTGTCATTGATAGATTTGTGGCTTGAGAAAGGTACTCTAGTGTGATTGGAATAAGAATGCCTCCTACCATGGTTTTATCATTATCATAGTTAGACACCAACATCTCTGTCAAATTTTCATTGTGCCCATTAAATTTTCTAAGAAACTCTAATAAGCCTGCTTGATATAGTTTATATAGTCTCCTTATTCCAATTTTATATTTGAAATCATGTGGGCTCGATTATGCTTCCCATATTAAATTCTGAATGGCTCTATTATTTCTTGTTTTGGTCTTTGTACCAATTTAAATAACCTTGAATAGTGGATAATATCATGGACAAGGTGATGACTCTATTTTAAAGAGAATAATTTCATTTGCAGTCTTAAATAACAAAGAAAATACTTTTGTATTTTGAAGAGAAATTCAGCTTGTAGATGTATTCGAAGAAAAACAATTTTTTTTTATAATAACACAGAGGTGTCACTTACCATGACTCTGGTCTGAATGTTGTTTATAAGAACAAGGAGAAATTTCTGATTGTTGAATACCCACGAAGATGAGGAGGAATTAAAATACCAAATTCTGGATTGTTATGCAAATTCTTGGTCACTGAAAATAAGGGGCAATTTCTGAACTTGTAATGTCAAATTCCTGGGCTGAGATGAAAAATTTCCCAATGTTGAATATCCATAAGAAGCAACCTATGTCTTTTAACACTTTGAAATTTTTATTTCTGGGAAATAAGAAGCAATATTTGTGTTGTAATTCCTCCAAAAATCGACTTCTGAACAAAATCTATGCACTCTTACGGTCTTCTGGCACCTTTTTCTTCTCTGGCAACTACCACTCCGTTTTCAAAATGCCATCTACAATTTTAGCACTGTCATGTAGTCATCAACACTTCGGCTTTGGTTTTTTAACACCACTTGACACCACCATGCACTAGCTATGTTCTAAGGTTTGTGTAGATAATTTTAGTGAATTTCAGTCACTAGTGATCAAATTATGCTCTTTCATGTGGTTGATAGGGTCCTAGGGTAAAGTTGTATAGTTTCAATAGGTTATCAAATAAAAAATTGATCATTGGTTAGTCTACCAAGGTTTTTACTACTCCTTTAGGCCCATGGTCAATAAACATCATCATGGTCACGTCACTACTTTTTCAAGAGTCTCTTGGTCATCTTGGTCATCAATCATCTCATCCTTCCATGTAGTTTCATCATTAGGTCATAGGGTCAAAATCATGAAAATATGTCATTTAACAATCAAGGTCACCATTAAGAGGAGTAGTAATAGGGAAAAGTATCTATAATGATATCAAGAAATGTATTTTTATATTTATCATGACGTAATATATGTAAAAAGGTTCCAAATTTGCAGTACACAAGAAATGAAATCAAATGGTTAAAAGACAAGGTGGGGCCACATTATCACCGAAGAGAAAAAAATCAATTTCCAACCATTTAAAAGACGAACCAAGCATGGAATTTGCTCATTTCACCTTCATGAGACATCATTCTATCAGCAAGGAGCTTTCCACCCTCTGAAAAAATATTTCTTGCCTTGGGAAGCTAAGTTTCCTTGCTGTGTTACGCATTTCACTCGTTGCGCTACACTTTTCTCAAGACTGCTGCGCTTTTATTAAGGAAGGGAAATTCCTCATCTACAGTGGTTGCTTCATCAAGGAAAGGTTCCATCACACCAAATAAATTAAGTGGGTTACTATACACCTCTTTTTCAATTCATTCCATGCTTGAAGGCTGATAAATCCTCTCTCTTAGGGTTTTTTGTGTTTTTTTTCAAGCAAGTCTCTTTGGTCTATTTTTCTGAGAAAAAGCCTTGAATTCATGCTCACTCACCCTCCCCCACCTTTCATATACCATCACTGACGCTCCCCATCATTCCTTACCCACATTTTCATCATTTCCCTACAAACCCTAGCCTACATTACACTTTCCTAGGCTAGGACTATTTCTTTCCCTTTTGCACCCCTTCCCCTCATTCATTTCCTAATATTCCACCTCCCTACACTCCCTAGCATCTATCCCTACTCCCATAAATTTTCCCAAGAATTTAGACACCCTTAAACTCTTTCATTCCCTTCCATTCCTAAAACAGCCCAAAATCCCTTGTTTTCCTACACTAAAACCTTAATTTCCCTTCCTAATGAGCTACTAGGGTTTCTCATGGATTCAAAGAATACATAGAAAAGGAGGCATAAGGGAGGTTATATCATCTGGTATGAACCCACTACAATACAAGACATCATGGCTTCACTATTTCTTAAGAAGTCATTCCAAGATGTGGGTTGCCTAGGTTTCTGTGAGAAAATTCAAGAAGTTGGTTTCAATGACAAGTTAGCAAGCCTATTTTCCACCAACTTGGTGAGATACGAAGCCAAAATAGTAGGGATAGGCTTCATCATATCATTAGAGGTGATTGGCATAAATTTTAGGGTTTTGAGGTCATTTGTCACACATAGGGACAGTATTACTTCAAAATTAGTTCTGAAGTAAGGAATATGAATTTGGAAAAAGTGAAAGAGGTTTTCTTCCATCATAGACAAATGAAAAAAATTTCCTTTAGTCTATACATAGGTGTTATTAATTTATACAATTTCCCAAATTACAGTTGCTACAGGAGGTTTTATGCACTTTTGGACAACTTGACTTCAAGTCAGTTTTTCAGGGGTCTGGAGAAGGTGTTTGCAGTGTGTTATGACTCTATTGTGTATCAAACATCCTAATATTTCCAAAACTACCAATTTTAGCCCAAAAATCCTCTAGGAATGCCTCCAAACCACCCTCCAAACATTTTTCTACGATTTTCTCATAATTTTCTACTTTTTTCCAATTTTTAGCGACAAACTTCAAACATGGATTCTGGAAAAATGGGAAAGTTTTTTTGAAAGCTAGAGGATTTTGGGTTCATAACATGCCAGAGAACATAAAACTCTCTCTGTTCTATAAATATTTTTATGGTTATATAGATATAGCCCCATATTTGAGCCTTATTTTTGTAGAAAACCCATAAATTTTGGCAATTTCATGGTGCTAAAAGCACAGTGCCTTGGCACTATGCTTTTCCCTCAGAGGTCCAAATCACCTAGACTATATATCAATAAATATATTATTACCTACATATTTAATTTATCTACTTTTTTCCATGTCAGTAAATAGGTTGGGAGAAAAATGCAAAAAATAGGCTAAAAAACCACTTTCTTCCACTGTTTTGACTGAGGCGCTGCGCTTTTGGAGTAACCTTGGGAGAATGCATTTTTCTTAGCCTTGGAGAAGACATTTTTCTTTATTAAGTAATCTCTTGACAACTAGACATCCTATTATTTACAATGGTACCTTCAGATCTACATTTGGAGCTCAAGAAGGCAACCAAAATTTGCCTACAAGATGGCGCTGTGTTTTTCCTTGTTGGTGCTGCGCTTTTCCCTATTGGTGCTACGCTTTTCCCTGTTAGTCATTTTTTCGATTTTCTTCAGTGAAATTTGGTTTTCCATGATGTAAATATTATTTTTTTTAGTTGACCCGGTGTATATGAATGTAAATAGGCTTTTAATGTCAATTTTTTGTAATTATGAAGGTCATTTATGATGGGTAGGTCAGTCAAAGGCTAAAAGGAGAGTTCTTTTTAACCTCCCTAGTCTTGGGTTTTGGTTGGAGAAATTTGTGTAAAATGATCCTATCTTGAGGGATTCGACCCCTCAGAGAGGGTAAGATGGTTTCTAGCTTCATAATCAAGGTTTGACATTAGAAAGTAGAAGGCTTGGAGTCTTGTGTACAATTGACATTTTCATAAATATAAGTTCAGTTGCAGCATATTTATAGGAATTCATGTGGTATGATTTTGTGGCATATTTTTTCTATTGTAATTCACTTTTATGAATGCTTGATTCTTCTGCTTTCCATATCTATGATTTTCAGTGACTTTCCTATAATATGATGAACAAAATTCTCTATGCTTATGCTCTATTTTGGTAGCAATTTCATGTTTATGTAGCTCATCTTCTGATAAATGAATTCATGTTAGTCATGCTCATTTTGATCCTCTGCTTTCCACCCTACACTACAATTGACAATCCTAAAGTTCCATTGAACATTCCTACTAGCCCCTTTGTATCCCTGCAACTATCATCTTTTGGATGTGACCTATTTTCCTTGGTCTCTCCTCCTGATCCAGCAAAAACCCTAAATTTTCAAAACCTTAGAGCTGAACATACCTAGCCTAAAATCCTTTCTTTCTCCAGGAAAACATTGGTTGTGATCATAGAGAGATCCTTCTTTGGTTTGGTAGGGCTACCTGCCAAACTAAAAGGTTGGTTTGAGGTTACCTCCATTGATTTCCATTCTCAACCTTGGGATATTGCGGAGGATAACATTTTTTGCGTCGTTGTCAAGTAATGAAGGATAAATCTTCCCTGGGAAAGAACGACAAAGATTAGCCCTGATTGTTGATGGTGAACAGTGTTCAGGCACAAGAAGGTTGTGCATCTTTCCCCTGGCGACTCTAGTTTTGACGAATCCAAAAGTTTATAATTTTTATGGTGAATCTACTATTCGAAAACTGATAACTTGAAGAAAATCTTGGTGACTTCACTATCTTCAATATGAATTTAGTTGTTAGAAGGTATGCTCCTATGAATCGTGCTCATATTCCTAGTTTTCCAAATTGAATACCTTGCATAGACTGGAAAACTTATCTTCCTAAATTCATAGATGGAAAGGAGGATGAACCTATTCTGCATCTAATAAAATTTCATTGGCATACATAAGGTTGAGATTATTTTTCCTAAGGATTGTTTAATGAAACTTTTTATGGCTACCTTGGAAGGGAAAGCAAGATCATGGCATGAAGGGTTGAAGCCAGGTAGCTTATTATCTTTTAAATTTTTCCACACAACATTCTTTGAGTTTTATGGAAAATATCATCATTCATTCTTATTGTTAGAAGATTGTTGTGAATCCTATGAATATCTCATTCAATACCTTGAAGAGGCTTTTGGTGATGAAGAGTGTCTAGATGATGATATCATAGAAGCCCTTCATCAATTTTCTTCCCAACAGAAATTAACAAAGATTAGCTACCTTGATATAAAGGATCATTCACGGTACACATTACCTCCTTCTTTTCTTGAATATGAAATAGATCTACATCCTAATAGTCTGGAAGAAATTGGTCCAAGTCAGAACTCTAAAATTTCATGTATAAAAAACTTAACCAGTGAACCATCTTATGGTGATGATCATGTACTTTTGCAAGGAAAAGAGGAAATAGATAGTACATTGGTTCATTCATCTTCTGGGTCAATGATTGAGGAAAGGTAGATTACAAACCCTTTTGAAAATTCTCATTTTCATCAGTATGAGATTGCACCCCAAGATGATGGGATAAAGGGGATATGTGACATAAAGTTGCATCATGTTGTACCAATTATGCAAGAATGTATTGAAGGTAATATTTTCCAAATATTTGATGAATCAAATTCTCTAGAAACTCTTAATTCAGATTCACATCAAGGATTACTCATGAATTCATTTTCTGAAAGAGATATGCATGTAGCTTCATATTTTGAAGATGTTGGGCTTCAAATTCACCATCCTAAGTTACAAGAAAGTAGTGGAAAGGAAGAGTTTGTTTTAGAGTCTCTTGGGGAGGAAAATATTCTTTCAGGTTCATAAGAGTCTGTTGAAGAAGAGGAGTTTGTACCAGATCTCATGGATGTGAACACTTATGTTGGTGAGAAGGTGGCTACCTCAAATGTAGATTTTTAAGAAAACACTTTCCCTGATGCAAGTGAAAAACTAAATGAGAATATTGTCTTTTTTAATTTAGACAAATATTTTGCATTGGAAAATGAGAGCAGTGCTTGTATTTCTGTTGGATTTCAAGACAAGGTAAAATTTCATACTTTTGAGGATCCTTACACTAATTCTCTACAGTCAATAGGGATGATGTATTTTCTTGTATTTATGGATCATGAGCACATCTTCAGTGGACACTCGAAGTTGCCTATATTTTGTTTTTTCTGCCTGCTTAAGGAAATTGTGAGCATGATTCAAGTAAGTAGCCATTTGTTGGATTGGTTACGCTTGAGGGATCATTTCACATGATTGTATATATATCTTCAGCAGGCAGGTGGTTATCATCAAGAATTGAAGCCCTCAAATCTTGATGGTTTGCTTCCATAAATAATATAGTTAGTGGCCATTTCAGTTTGTCAGTCATTTCAATTTGTTGAGTTATTTCAGTTTCGAGTCCTACTTTTATTTTTTGACTCCATGCCCAACATGTTATGGCCTAAATCAACCTCAGGCTGAAAAAGGCAGAATCTAGGGTAACATCAAACAACGCTCAGCCTTGTAGCTAGCCTTACAAGGACAGGAGAGGGCTCTCTCCGTGAAAATAAACACAATAATGATCTGATATTAGGCTAGGTAAAATGATGGGGAAAAGGCTTTTAATAAAATAAATTAATTTTTCAGGGACGTGTGGGATAAAAGGGATAGTTGAAACTGGGAATTAAATCAGGACACAAGGTGTTTCATGGGGCAAGATGGGCAGGAAAATTAGAAAATAAAATTTAATGAGGATGGGATGGAAAGACTAGTGAGGAGCTAAAAGGGCACAATAAATGGATCCTTTTCAAACAGAAGAAAAATACAGAGTATGAATGATTTCCCAAGGCAGAGCATATAAAATGGATTCTACCTTTCTATCTTGAAATCATTTAAAAAGAAATGTTTATGAATGAGAGGTGAAACATAACAATTTACATATGAAACCAAAAGAGAGAACAAATGCTAAATCTCATACCACATGGATCCCATAAATCAGAGTTGCATCTTTTATTAATCCCTGTCAAACTGTACAATGGAGCGTAAAAAATGTTCTTCCACACTTGAATTCTCAAACTCCTCATTTTTCAAATGATTTAAAATTACAATAAATAAACTGAACTGTGGAACCATAGATCCATGAAAAGATCAGTTGTTCTAACAGTTGAAGAACAGAAAACTAAAGATAGAAAACAAGAGCCAATAATCTTTCCGAAAGGAAGAGCTGTGTTACATTATGCCACTCGAAATTTGCTGATAACCAATGAGGAGGAAAAACCTGTAGCGAAGATTCCTTTCAATCGTTACTGAGGAAAAAATAGGCAATCCGATCCTATTTCTTTGTTGTTGTAGATATCTCTATTTTATTTTAGGCTCTCGGCCTTTGATTGTTCGCTTTCCATTTGCTGTTTGAATAAAACCAATTTTTTTAATAAACATTCCTTTGAAATGAAACTCTGCCTCTAGTGAAGGAAAAATTTATTTTAAATGGGAAAAGGGAAGGGAAATGGGCGGTACCCGCATATAAATCGCAATTGGAATGGACGGACAGAGGGACATAACATATTAAAATACAAGTGTAATCGCAATCGGAATTAGGGAGCGGAGTAGGTGGAGTGATATAATAAAACACATTAAATATGATAAAACATATTGTAATATGTTTTAAATTTGGCGCCATCGAAATTGGAATCGAGATCAAAACAGGTGGAATTTTATTTGAAACAACATTTCCGATGAGATGGGAAGAACCCTTTGTACTATAAATTAAAACCAAAATTTGGGTTTAACAAAGGAAAAGGCCCTTTATTATATGAACGGGTGGAAGTACTATATGGTGGGCCCGGGGATTAATCGCAATCAGAAATTGGAGGGGAGCGAAGTGTAACATATATGGGAATGCCGATTGCGATGGCGCGATTGAATGTGAGCCATCTGATCGGTGGGGAAGATCGACGGTGCTAGATCAATCGAGGGTTGTTAATCGGGGGGAAGTCCATGGAGGCACTGATTTAATTTTGGGTCGTCCGATCGGATGGGCAGATCGATGGCCTACAAGTAATCGAGCGGAGTCAATCGGAGGCAGGGTTTAAGCGGTGCGATTGGATCGGGGAGAGCCTTATGTAAGTTCCGATTGCGATGGCCCGATCGCTTATGAGCCGTCCAATCGGCGATCGGATCAACGATCGAGATCTTGTCAGGTGGGGCCAATTGGAGGAGCGGATCAGGAGATCAGAAGAGGAGTTACGATTAATCGCATCGGAGGAAGATGCGATTAATGGATCGGAAGCTGTTGCGATTGGCGGATCTTTGCGATTGCAATGAAAGGCGGGATATATATAATATAAAGTTTTGGACCTTTGATATAAGTTTTAAAGGCATGAAGGGGAAGTGGTTGGGAATGGTGGGGGGGAGTATACATATATATAGATATATATATATATATATATATATATATATATATATATATATATATATATATATATATATATATATATATATATACGGACTTTTAAAATGTTTACCATAAGGCTTTTTCAACAGGAGTGGAGGGGAAGTGGTTTGGGATCGGATTTAATATAATAATGCGATTTATAATTGGAAAGGGAGAAAAGGGATTTTTATTAAAGAAATATAAAACTTTAAACATAAAGCTAAAAGGGAACATGGGAAATAGGGGAGGTTTAGGGAATTTTACTTCACTTAAGCATAAATTTCAATCCAGAAGTCAGTTATGAGAGTGTAGTATACTGTTGGAAAACTCGCTCCGGGCTCTTTCTGATGGATCTACTTTGGAGGATGATTTTGTGCTGAACATGCTATAGAAAACTCTCTGAAGGCAGGGACATCACTTTGTGGAGATAAAAGCTTCTGAATTGTGACTTATTACACATGATGATATAGAATTACATAATGAATAATAATAAAGGAAAAATATCACATTTTCACCTCAAAACATGGTTTTGAGGTGAAAATTACATCAAACTGAATAAAATGTCTCTCTGATTCTTCCTGGTGCTGTGACTTTGAGCTTATTTTCTTCCTCATGACCTTGCTGATATTTATTGACGTTTGACTCATTAATTTGACCATGGTGACACCCTATAAACTAATTAGACCCATCCTATGACCTACTGATATGATTTTAGGAATGAAAGTGAATAATGACTGAAGACCATAGAAAGGAAAATCAGCAAGTACCTCATGAGGGAAAACTGATGAAGAATTACTACCATCAATGAATCCATGACCTAGCGGAACGGTGAAATTTATTCGATATGAGACACCTAATATGCAAATGCAAAAAGAGCAGTTTTGATCACTGGTGGCAGTATGACTAGTCTGACACTAACATTGGCTCCAATGGGGATAGTAGCTCCTTGGAGGTGCCAAGAACTATAGATTTCTGGGAGAGTAGGCAGTGCCTTCGTCCATTGGGCTATGGAATCCATAACTACGACAAACCAACACAAGAAATCTTGACTTATTTTATTGAATAAAAATTGACTCAATTTCGAAACCAAAATGACTGAAAGACCTGACTCGAAAAACTCAAACCAAAGTTGAAATAAATATTCAGAGTTATAGCCTTCACCTTGGGCCCCAAACTGAAGAAAAGATCACAGCACACACTTGCAATGAAACTGAAATAAACTGGTATGTACAGTGAGAATGTAAAATGGCAGAAAACATTTCAGAAATGATATCGTTTGAGCAGCCGACCATTGATGGGCCCTCCTGGACAATATTCCCCGTTCATCTCTTTCAGAAGAAAAACTTTCTGACCCCAATAAGCAACAATTTTGAAGGGTCCTTTCCTGAGATTTTCGAACTTACCATGCTTACCTTTTTCCTCGTTTCTTGCATCCCATTTCAGCACCACTTCTTCTAATTGGAACTTGTCTGCTTTTTCTTTTCTGTCATATATTTTCTTAATTCTCTCCTACAGCTTGAACGTGTTTTGTAAAACTTCTTCTCTAGTCTGCTGCAAATGGATCATTTGATTTATTCTTCTTTGCATATGATCATCTTCACTGCTAGCTTCCTGCAGAAGTTTTACCACTGGAACTGCGAGAGAGGTAGGAAATACCATGTCAACTCCATATACTAGCTCAAAGGGGGACATACCAATGGATTTCTTCTGACTCACTCTGTCTGCCCAAAGTGCATTGACCAACTTCTTATGCCAACTTTTCTTGTTTATTTCCAGCAGCTTTTTAATAATGTTGACCAAATATTTGTTCAAGTACTCATCCAATCCGTTGCCTTGTGGATGATAAGCATTTGAGTGTCCCAAAGTGATGTGATACTTGTTACAAAACTCAACCATTATTTTTGATTTGAAAGCTGCTGCATTATCAATAATTAACTTATTCGGGCAACCAAAGCGAGACAAAATATTATTCTCAAGAAACGAAATTATTACCACATCTGTGGCTTGCCTGGTGGGAATCGCTTCAATCCATTTCGTGAAATAATTTTTCGCTATGAGCATCCACTTATGCTGAGCTGAAGAAGCAGGATGAATCTTGCCAATGAAATCCAAACCCCACTGTTGAAAAGGAGCACTTGCTTCAGTGGGTTTAAGCAGCGAAGGCTGCAATTTCTTCCTCCCTTCAAAAATATGACATTCATGAAAGCTTTTAACAGTTTTGTACACATCAGCAAAAAAAGGTGGCCAATGATATCCCGCTCTCAAAAAAAATTTGGCCGTTGTTTTCCAAAAAAGGTGACCTCCACAATTTCCCTTATGAAAATCCTCCATAACCTTCTTTGCTTCTTCCTCCACCAAACAATTTAGCAAAAAACCACCGGGATCTTTCCAATAGAGTGCATTGTTCAAAATACAAAACTTAGCAGCCTTCAATTTTAGAGTTCTACTTTTGTTTTTAGCCATTCCTGGTGATGGTGACAAGTTTTGGAGCACATATACAATATCCGAACACCAAGGAGAAAGAAAAAATATTTCTGATACCTGAATTAGCGAACTCTCTTCATTTTCCTCAAACATAGCAGCAATGAGATTAATGTCCAAGGAATGTAAATTCGACTCAGCCATTAGCTTAGCCAGCCCTTGTCCTTTGATAAGCTTTGTAGGCTTTATCTCCACATCATACTCCAACAAGGCAGCAATCCATTTGCCTCGTCTCCCTTCTGGATCTGTTTGCACTAAAACATCCTTAACAACAACATTAGGAACATAAGCAAGAATGTGAGAATGCAGAATATATACTCGAAAATATTTGAATGCTTTCACTAAGGCAAGAGCTTGCTTTTCAATAATGTTATACTTTAAGGCTGCATCCCTTATGGTTCGGCTGAAAAAAGCAATTGGTTTTTCATGCTGATCTCTTTTTTGCATCAATAATGCTGCCATAGTATGATCAAAGGCAAATGAAAACAAAAGAAAATCCTGAGTATAGTCTAGGCTGATCAAAACTGGAGCTGAAGAAAGAGCCAATTTCACTAAATTGAAAGACTTTACGGCCTCCTCAATCCATTTCACTACGCTATCTTTCTTAAGCATGTTTGTAATCTCCCTTAAATGTTATGCAAGATTAGGCACAAAGCGACGCAAAAAATTCATCTTACCATTGAATGATTGGATCTCCTTTTTGTTTCGGGGAAGATTAATTTGCTGAATAGCTTCTACTCAAGCTGGATCAATGCGAATGCCATCTTTCGAGATAATATGACCAAGAAGCTTGCCCTCATCCATGGCAAACAAAATTTTCTTCGGATTGAGTGACACACCATATTTTCTACACCACTGAAAAGCAATCTTCAAATGGTAAAGGTGCTCTTCATCTGAATTGGAAAATACTATCAAATCATCAAGATACACAACTATAAAAACATCTTTCTCATTTGCAAATACCATATCCATTGCGCGCTAAAAGGTTGCACCAGCATTCTTCAAACCGAAAGGCATTTTAGCATAATGAAAGGATCCCCACAGAGTGGTGAACGCTGATTTATCTCTATCATCCTCATGGAACAGAATTTGGTTATAACCAAAATAACCATCGAGTAGCGACATACGAGATGCTCCAACTACTCACTGAAGTATGTGATCCATTTTGGGAAATGGATAATTATCTTTCAAAGAAACCTTATTCAGATTCCTAAAATCAATGCACAAATGAATCTCACCTATTTTCTTGCGTACGGGCACCAAATTAGAAATCCAATCTGAAAATCTTATGGGAACAATGATACCAACCTTGTACAATCGATTCAGTTCCTTCTCAATTAAGGGCAGCAACTTCGTATTTATTCTTCTCAACTTCTGCCTGAAGGGTTTTTGATTTGGCTTGATCGGAATGGTGTGCTGAATTATGTTTGTATCGTATCTCTTCAAATCTGAATAGTCCCAAGAAAATACATTATAAAAATATGACAACAAACTAATATAATTTTATTTTACCTCTGGTGGCGATTCTTTGGACAATTTCACCATTTGTGGATTCTCAGCTGATCCAATGTCTACATCTTCAACTCCATTTTCAGTTGGTCGCAAGGTTGGTTTTCTAGCCACGTCATATTGATCGAAAAGATCCTCTAAAGGTATTAGACCTTTAGGAATGACATTATCCTTCAGCTGCAATACTTCCATCTAATTTACTTACACATCAGCCCCACCATCATCATGCTCCACATCAATGGAAGTGTCTTTGAATTTACCTTCATTTTGCAGAAATTTGTCAATATCTTCATCATCTTGAAATACTTGCCAATACCTTTGATTTTCCGGGACAGTCGGACAATGCTTCACATGAATTTCAAATTTGTTACTTGAGTTCATCGGAATTTTCAAATTACTTGCTACCTTCTCAAGTGCATCTGCAATACCATTCTAAATACGAGGGACACAAGTCAAAGTATAGTCTGAAAACAATTTCAAGATATCAAGAACTAAATTTCGGTAAGCCCACATTCGAGGATGCTTAGCTTGGTATTCACCTTTCACTTGCTTGATTACTAACTCGGAGTCGCCATACACTGCAATCCTCTTAGCATTCAACTTTCTAAGAATTTTCAGACCAGCAATTAAAGCTTCATATTCAACCTCATTGTTTGAACAATCAAAAGCCAATTTATAAGAACAGACCCTTACATTACTCTGCACTTTGTTTGGGACGGAAAAAGGGCTTCGTACCCAAATGCCAATTCTAGCACCATCACTTCCTACTGCACCATCAAAATCCATGGTCCATAAACCATCTTCATCTTCTTCCAAGTGTTGAAATTCTGTTTTCTTTGTTATTTCTGCTTGTTGTCCATCAACTTTTTGCTACTATTGGAAGGTTGATTGCTCAGCGGAACTTTCAAGCTTTTGTCTCTCTTTCTTTAAGACCTCTCTGAAATTCTCGATGATTTACGGAATGTCTTATACTTCAACTAATTGGCTATTTACATCATTAAAACTATCTGAATACAAAAAAAATGATTCTAAATCTGTATGTACATAGTTGATTGGATGATTTACTGGTTTCTCCTTGCTGGTGATCATATACTTCATTTTTTTCTCCCGATATAATTTCCTCATCTGACCAAACACAGGAATGGTAGCATAGGAGAAATAAAGCTGCAATGTTCCCTTTAGTTTTGCTCCCCAAGATCTGGAAAGAAGCATGCCAAATCTAGGAGGAATATCTTCCACAACTACATCCATCAAAAGATTTTTAGTAGGAATCTGATCCAAGCTGACCACCAAATCTTTGATAAGCCCAATGCATCTTAATCTACTGGAATCAAAGAAATAAATATCATGATACTTTCTAGTGATATCCAATCCCAATTTCTCCATGATTTCCCTCGGCATGAGATTATGAGAGGCTCCGGAATCAAACATAGCATTGTGTAACACAAAATCATGCAATCTAAGGCTGATATAAAAAGGAGGAACATCACTATCTGGAGACTCACCATCCAATGCTGGACCAAAAATCAAATTAGGTTGATCATCTTCCACATTTAACATATAAGACAATGGATCTAAATTCAAAATCTTAGACACCTGACCCTTATAGCTGCTATTCTTCATCAATTCAGTCAAAGGAATGGATACTTTTAACTTAGCAATTTCATTTTCTAAGTTAAAAACTGAAACTTTCTCTACCTCTTTAGCTGGAAAATCCTTCTTTTCAGTTTTCTCCTTTGATACAATTGGCTGATTGGATCTTTCATTTGCTAATGGGGATTTTCTAGTAGTGGGATCAGCTATCTCTTTTCCCTTCTTCTGCGCCATGGGTGAATCATTCTTTGGTGCTGAAACTTCCTTTCTCTTTTGAATTGGATTAATAGGGACATCTCTATTTCTGAGTGAATATTGTCACTACTGGGCTATCAAGTCATTCATGTATCCCCTCTGATACTCATCAGATTCTTCTTCAAGAGATGTCTCATTTTCCAAGATGAAATCCTCGTCTTTTTGTACAGCTGAGTTTTTTGCATACTCCTCATCTTCAGTGATAAAAATTGGCATATCATCAGGTGTAAATAAATGATTCTCTTCTCCTATTACATTCTCTTCATCATCTAATTCTGGACCAACAAAATTATGCTGTAAGGGTGTCTTCACTTGTTGTTGTGCCACCGGTTCTTGTGCTCGCTGTTCTCTTTGCTTGATTTTGAATTGCGGTTGCTGCTAGCCACGGAAGTTAGGATTTCTGATCTATAGTTTAGGTTTATCAAGTGTTAATATTTCAAACATCTTTTCCATCTTCCAAAGCATTTGATCTGATGTGGAAACCTCTTCCTTTATTGCTACTTTCTTTTCAGCTCTCATTCTAGCTCTTCTGGCATTCAAATTAGCTTCTACACTGACTGCAATTTTCTGCATATCCTCTAAATTGGCCGGACTTCTTTCTCTCAATTGATAAGCCATGTCAGGATCGAATCCATCTGGAAATTTAATCAAAGCTAACCCCGTAGGTGGCTTTATATCATCAGGAATTGCATTGTAAACAGAATTGAATCTAATACAATAATCTTGAACTGACTCACCAACATTTCGCTTGATATTGTCATATTCGAAAAGGATTGAAAGAGGATGTTTCTACACTTCCCATCGATCCAAGAATTTTCTCTAAATATTAGCCAATGTAGTAATACTTCTAGCCAGCAAAGCTCTGAACCACTTTCTGACTTATCCTCCAAAGGTTTGAACATACAATCTCATTGTTACATTTTCTGCATCAATCTCATGGAGGTCAAAGAAATCTACCATTCTATCCACATGTTGCTGAGTAGTGACACTTTGAGGAGTGCTATCAAACAATGGAATTTTGCTTTGATAATTTGCGAGCATGTCATCTAAGTTCTGAGGCAACATGAGAGGTGCAAATCGGGTAGCCATTGCTCTAGGTGGATTTACAACCGGTATCGGAGATATAGGAGGAGTTGGAGCAATTTTTGTATGAGGTGTATGTGGTGTGGATGGAGGCGATACTACTTTAGATTGTTGATCAGAATGAGATGGTTGCACGGGAATGGTAGGAATGAAAGTAAGCTCGGTAGGAATTTGTGAACCAGATGTAACTGCGGATGACCCAAGAGTTGCAGATGCAGACTCTATGAACTCAGGAATATTTGTTGCCACAATGGAATTCTGAATATTTAAAATGTGATTGTCAATGGATCTATTAGCCTGTTCAATTTCAAGGTACTTGACAAACTCTGGATTTATGACAGTAGAACCAATAGCACTTTCAGACTTAGTCTCAAATAATGACAACTCAAATTGTTCGTCAAACTCAAGATCTTCAAGGTACTCAAAAACAGCGGGACATGAATTAGATTTAAATAGAGGAATCACAGGACTTTCTCGACGAAGGATTCTTGAAATAAGATGGGGATTTTTATACACAGGAGGTGGATCGTGATCCGGATTTTCTCTGGTATGTCGTCTGGAAGCCAGTGTGTTGAATTATTTTCAAAAATCAAAGGGAAAAAACAAACTTGTTCATCCTATCAAATTATAAACTCATCATCCAAAGTCTAGAACAATCTGATGTACCGGGGCAATTTACAAGTTAGATGTTACGTTTACAAACTAGACCAGAGATTGAGTGAAGCAGCGTTTATCTACTTTTGATAATGCAAAGCAAGAGCATTTCGAAGGCTACCTGGCATAACTTCAGGCTCCGTATGTAGCTTATAAAACTAATAATACTAACAAGAAAACCATTTTTTCCCTAGTATGGTCGCCACTATTCTATAGCCTAAATCTACCTCAGGCTGAAAAAGGCAGAATCTAGGGTAACATCAAACCACGCTCAACCTTGTAGCTAGCTCTACAAGGACAGGAGAGGGCTCTCTCCATGAAAATAAACACAATAATGATCTAATATTAGGCTAGGTAAAATGATGGGGAAAAGGCTTTTAATAAAATAAATGAATTTTCCAGGGACGTGTGGGATAAAAGGGACAGTTGAAACCGGGAATTAAATCAAGACATAGGGTGTTTCATGGGGAAAGATAGGCAGGAAATTTAGCAAATAAAATTTAATGAGGATGGGATGGAAATACTCGTGAGGAGCTGAAAAGGGCACAATAAATGGATCCTTTTCAAACAGAAGAAAAATACAGAGTATGAATGATTTCCCAAGGCAGAGCATATAAAATGGATTATACCTTTCTATCTTGAAAGCATTTAAAAGGAAATGTTTATGAATGAGAGGTGAAACATAACAATTTACATATGAAACCAAAAGACAGAACAAATGCTAAATCTCATACCACATGGATCCCACAAATCAGAGCTGCATCTTTTATTAATCCCTGTCAAACTGTACAATGGAACGCAAAAAATGTTCTTCCACACTTGATTTCTCAGACTCCTCCTTTTTCAAATTATTTACAATTACAATAAATAAATTGAACTATGGAACCATAGATCCGTGAAAAGAGGAGCTATTCTAACAGTTGAAGAACAAAAAACTAAAGATAGAAAGCAAGAGCCAATAATCTTTCCAAAAGGAAGAGTTGTGTTACATTATGCCACTCGAAATTTTCTAATAACCAATGAGGAGGAAAAACCTGTAGAGAAGATTCCTTTGAATCGTTACTGAGGAAAAAATAGGCAATCCGATCCTATTTCTTTGATGTTGTAGATATCTCTATTTTATTTTAGGCTCTCGGCCTTTGACTGTTCGCTTTCCATTTTTTGTTTGAATAAAACCAAATTTTTTAATAAACA
This sequence comes from Pinus albicaulis, assembly GCA_034641835.2. Lineage (NCBI taxonomy): Eukaryota > Viridiplantae > Streptophyta > Pinopsida > Pinales > Pinaceae > Pinus > Pinus albicaulis. Next base: position 787,482,600 of record CM076575.1, on the reverse strand, counting down.
TTCCTTTGAAATGAAATTTTTCCTTTAGTGAAGGGAATATTTATTTTAAATGGGAAAAGGGAAGGGAAATGGGCAGTACCTGCATATAAATCGCAATCAGAATGGAAAGGCGGAGGGACATAACATATTAAAATACAAGTGTAATCGCAATCGGAATCGGGGAGCGGAGTAGGCGGAGTGATATAATAAAACACATTAAATATGATAAAACATATTGTAATATGTTTTAAAGTTGGCGCCATCGAAATCGGAATCGAGATCGGAGCAGGCGGAATGTTATTTGAAACAATATTTCCGATGCGATGGGAAGAACCCTTTGTATTATAAATTAAAACCAAAATTGGGGTTTAACAAAGGAAAAGGCCCTTTATTATATGAACGAGCAGAAGTATTGTATGGTGGGCCCAGGGATTAATCGCAATCGAAAATCGGAGGGGAGCGAAGTGTAACATATATGGGAATGCCGATTGCGATGGGGCAATTGAATGTCAGTCGTCCTATCGGCAGGGAAGATCGACGGTGCTGGATCAATCGAGGGTTGTTAATCGGGGGGAAGTCCATGGAGGCGCTGATTTAAGTTTGGGTCGTCCGATCAGATGGGCAGATCGATGGCCTACAATTAATCGGGTGGAGTCAATCGGAGGTAGGGTTTAAGTGGTGCGATTGGATCGGGGAGAGCCTTATGTAAGTTCTGATTGCAATGGCCTGATCGCGTATGAACCGTCCAATCGGCGATCGGATCAACGGTCAAGATCTCGTTGGGTGGGGCCAATCGGAGGAGCGGATCAAGAGATCAGAAGAAGAGTTGTGATTAATCGCATCGGAGGAAGATAGAATTAATGGATTGGAAGCTGTTGTGATTGGCGGATCTTTGCGATTGCGATGAAAGGTGGGATATATATAATATAAAGTTCTGGAACTTTGATATAAGTTTTAAAGGCATGAAGGGGAAGTGGTTGGGAACTGCGGGGGGGTTTATATATATATATATATATATATATATATATATATATATATATACGGACTTTTAAAATGTTTACCATAAAGTTTTTTCAACATGAAAGGAGGGGAAGTGGTTATGAGGGTGGGGAATTTATAATATAAAGTTTTTTATTATAAAGTTCTACGAGAAATGGAGGGGAAGTGGTTTGGGATCGGATTTAATATAATAATGAGATTTATAATTGGAAAGGGGGAAAAGGGATTTTTATTAAAGAAATATAAAACTTTAAACATAAAGTTAAAGGAAAAATATCAAAACATGGTAAGTTGGGGAGCGAAGTCGAATAGAGCGTCTAGGGTTTGTTGCGTGGCTCTTCTAGTCTGCACCAGCTCAGCTTCACTAAGAGCTGGGCGCCTGCTGCTCCTGCGCCGAAATGCAGACTTGAGTCTGTAGGATTACAAGTTTTTGCTCAGGGCCTTCCACGGAAAAGACGATGCCGCCATCTGGGCGGCTGCCTTCCCTCCAGACTGCTTCAATGTTGCCGCTTTCACAGCTGTTCACAGTGCAAATCAATCTTTCTCTGAAGATCCCACACATATCACCTCAGCAGCAGGCTTGCAGCAGTTCCGCCACTCGAACCTGCCAGATCTGCCTGCGGAGGTAACAATACTGGCAACTCACATCATCTGGGTTGCAGAGGTGAAGTGGCAGGTTAGCAAGCTTCGGCACAGAGCTTTCTTTGGCATAGATGATGCCGCCGTCTGGGAGGTAGCACTATGTGCAAATGTTCTAGATGGCTTCAATGTCGCTGTCTTTACAGCTATCCACATCGCGAACAAGATCCACCCTAAAGCTCCCTTAGATTTCTTCTCTACCGTAAGCAAGTAGCGGCTCTGCTTCTTGAACTCGCCAGTGTTGCTTTCAGTGGAGAACCCCCCTCCCTATCACCGCCATGGAATATTTTCTCTCGGACGCACAAGAGGCACTGGCACTGCGTCTAGGCACCTCTTTGAATCCTTTCAGATCCAACTTTCTCAACCTACAGGCAGTACCATCCTGCAATGGGTCAGTCCTTCAGATTTGGTGCTGGATCTCAAGCTGGATCTAGAACGACGAATTGGAATCCCTTCAGGCCTTCAGAGACTTCTCTTTCAAGGTAAACAACTTGAATACCTCCTTCCCCTCTCTTCTTACAGCATTACCAGAAACAGCTCTGTGGTGTTAACACTTCGTTTGAGAGGAGGTGCAGCAGGACAGTATTCATCTACTCCTCCTTTCTCTTACAAAGATGCAGTTCACTCTGACAACCCCAAACCCTCGGAAGCCCTTAAACCTAAGCCTTTTTTGGTTGAAAAGATAGAGGAAGTTCCCTCTGTTGAACTCACCCATGAAGGGCTTGCAAACCAGCTTCAAGAATTTGCAGAAAGGGCCATCATTTGCAGATTTAATGGACTGTGGCCATGATCTTAGGATCTCTATGCATGGATCCATGCAAACTGGAGTCATCATTATAAGATCAGTTTCTGTTCAAAAAGATACTTCATTGTTTTGTTTGAAGATAGAAAGCATTATGAAAAGGCGTTAGAAGAAGGCCCTTGGTTCATGGGCACTGCAGGGATTTTCTTGACTCCTTGGTTCCCAGATTTTGATCCAACAACTACAGTCATTACCAAGACACCTGTCTGGATCAGGCTTCCAAACTTACCAGCCCAATTATGGCATTTTGCAGTCTATAAAGCTATAGGCAACACCTTGGGCAGTTTCATTATGGCAGACTACGAGCGGGAAACCAAAGGTCTCTACACATATGCCAGAATATGTGCGGAGTTAGATTTGAGCAAAGGGCTTCCAGACCAAATCAATCTCAAGATAATCGACTTTGTATGGACCCAGACACTAGATTACGAAAATACTGCATTCCGTTGATACCATTACCACCAATCAGGGCATCTGCTGAACACCTGCCCTTCTCTCCCGGCAAAAAAGAAAAAGGACAACCTCTCCAAGGCCAAGTCCAAACAATGGGCTCCTTGCTCTCCACCTCCAGTTGTGGATTCTGATTCCTCTAGCTCTGAAGATGAAGATAGTGATGTAGAATTGGATCATTCACCTCATTCCGTGGTCCCTCCCACCGATGGTCTGGTGCTTTCATCCGATACAGCCACCACTCAGAAACGCATCCACATTTCCTCCTCCTCCTCTGATTCAGAAAAGGAGGCCCCCCTGTGGTGAACTCAGATCTTCAAGTTGTTATTGCGCATTCACCCCAGGACGGTTGGGTCGAAGTCAAAAAAAGGAAAGGGAAAAAGCTTCGTGTTGAGGCTTTTGCCCATTCTGGGTAGAAGTCAGTCTTTTTTTCCTCCTGCCATATGTTGTAGCTCCTGCTTGTCTCACACCTTCTCTGAAACCGAGGTTGATAGTCCTATCATTTCCGGTTGCCGATTTTTTGTCTCTCTTGATTGTATCATCTTGTACCATATTTTTGATGAATAGAATTAGTCCAATTCAGAAAAAAAAAACAACATAAATTTAAAGGGGAACATGGGAAATAGGGGAGGTTTAGGGAATTTTACTTCACTTAAGCATAAATTTCAATCCAGAAGTCAGTTTTGAGAGTGTAGTATACCGTTGGAAAGCTCGCTCCGGGATTTTTTTGATGGATCTACTTTGGAGGATGATTTGGTGCTAAAAATGCTGTGGAAAACTCTCTGAAGGTAGGGACATCACTTTGTGGAGATAAAATCTTCTGAATTGTGACTTATTACACATGATGATATAGAATTACCTAATGAATAATAATAAAGGAAAAATATCATTTTTTCACCTCAAAACATGGTTTTGAGGCGAAAATTACATCAAACTGAATAAAATGTCTCTCTGATTCTTCCTGGTGCTATGACTTTGAGCTTATTGGCGTCCTCATGACCTTGCTGATATTTATTGATGTTTGACTCATTAATTTGACCATGGTGAGACCCTAGAAACTAATGAGACCCATCCTATGACCTACTGATATGATTTTAGGAATGAAAGTGAATAATGAATGAAGACCATAGAAAGGAAAATCAGCAAGTACCTCATGAGGAAAAATAGATGAAGAATTACTACCATCAATGAATCCATGACCTAGTGGAATGGTGAAATTTATTAGATATGAGACACCTAATATGCAAATGCAAAAAGAGCAGTTTTGATCACTGATGGCAGTATGACTAGACTGACACTAACACAACATATAAGGCTACTTGGTCTACGATGTTCTTGACACCTCTTAAGGAGCTTCCATCCCTAGCTGGAGCCAATGTTAGTGTCTGTCAGTACTGTCAGTCACCAGTGATCAAATTATGCTCTTTCATATGGTTGATAGGGTCCTAGCGTAAATTTTTATAGTTTCAATAGGTTTTAAAATAGAAATTTGATCATTGGTTAATCTACTTAGGTCATTACTACTCCTTTAGTCCCATGGTCAATAAACATCATAATGGTCAGGTAATTATTTTTTGCAAGATTTTCTTGGTCATCTTCGTCATCATTCATCTCATCCTTCCATATAGTGTCATCATTAGTTCATGGGGTCAAAATCATGAAAATAGGTCATTTCACCACCAAGGTCACCATTAAGAGGATTAGTAATAAGGAAAAGTATCTATAATGATCTCAAGAAATGTATTTTTATCTTTATCATGATATAATATATTTAAAAATGTTTCAAAGCTACAGTACACAAGAAATCAAATCAAATGGTGAAAAGACAAGGTGGGGCCACATTATCACCAAAGAGAAAAAATCGATTTCCAACCATTTAGAGGACCAACCAAGCATGGAATTTTCTCATTTCACCTTCATGAGACATCATTCTATCACCAAGGAGCCTTGGGAAGCTAAGTTTCCTTGTTGTGTTGCGCATTTCACTCGTTGCCCTACACTTTTCTCAAGACTGTTGCACTTTTCTTAAGGAAGGGAAATTCCTCATCTACAGTGGTTTCTTCATCAAGGACAGGTTACAGCACACCAAAGAAAGTAATTTGGTCACTATATACCTATTTTTCAATTCCTTCCATGCTTGAAGGCTCATAAATCCTCTCTCCTAGGGTTTGTTGTGTTTTTTTTTCAAGCAAGTCTCTTTGGTCTAATTTTCTGATAAAAAGCCTTAAATTCATGCTCACTCACCCTCCCCCACCTTTCATATACCATAGTTGACACTCCCCCTCATTCCTTACCAAAATTTTCATCATTTCCCTACAAACCGTAGCTTACACTACACTTTCCTAGTCTAGGGCAGTTGTTTTCCATTTTTCATCCCTTCCCCTCATTAATTTCCTAAAATTCCACCTCCCTAAACACCCTAACATCTATCCCTACCCCCCTAAATTTTCCCAATAATTTAGACGCCCTTAAAATCCTTCAATCCCCTCCATTCCTAAAACAAACCAAAATCCCATGTTTTCCTACACTAAGCCCATAATTTCCCTTCCTATTGAGGTAGGGTTTCTCATGGATTTAGAGACTACAGAGAAAAGGATGCATAAGGGAGGTCATATCATCAGGTATGAACCCACTACAGTACAAGACATCATGGCTTCACCATTTCTGAAGAAGTCATTCCAACATGTGGGCTACTTAGGTTTCTGTGAGAAAATTAAAGAAGTTGGTTTCAATGATAATTTGACAAGCCTCTTTGCAACCAAATTGAAGATATACGAAGCCAAAATAGCATGGATAGACTTCATCATATCAGCAGGGGTGATTGGCATAATGTTTAGGGTTTTAAGGTCTTTTGTCACACATAGGGACAGTCTTACTTAAAAATTAGTTTCTAAAGTAAGGAAGATGAATTTGGAAAATGTGAAACAGTTTTTTATACATCATAGACCAAGGCATAAAAACCTCCTTCATTTTATGCACATGTGTTATTATTGGAGAGAAATTCCCAAATTACAATCTCTACAGGAGGTTTTCTGCACTTTTGGACAACTTGACTTTAAGTCAGTTTTTCAAGAGTTTGGAGAAGGTGTTTGGAGTGCTTGATGACTCTATTGTGTAGGAGACATCCTCAAATTTCCAACCATACCACTTTTAGCCCAAAAATCCTCTGGGAAGGCCTCCAAATCACTCTCCAAACCTTTGTTGTGCTTTTCTCAGAATTTGCTGCACTTTTCCAATTTTTAGTGACCAACTCTAAACTTGTATTATAAAAAAATGGGAAGGTATTTATGAAAAAACTAGGATTTTTTTTGTTCATAACATTCCAAATAACACAAAAATCTCTCAGTTTTTCTAACAGGTTTATGGTTAGAGAGGTATAGCCCCATCTTTGAGCCCTATGTTTGCGGAAAACCATAATTTTTTGGCAATTTCAGGGTACCAAAAGCGTAGTGCCTTGGTGCTACGCTTTTACCTCAGAGGTAAAAATCACTTAAAATATTAAAAAATGGATATATTATGACCTTCATATCTCAGCTATATACTTTTTTTCCCATGTCATCAAACATATTGGTAGAAAAGTGCAAAAAATAGGCTAAAAACACACTTTTTGCCACCTTTTTGACCCAGGTGTTCGCTTTTCGAGTAACCTTGGGAGAATTCATTTTTCTCAGTCTTGGAGAGGCCATTTTTATTTCTTAAGGATTCTATTGACAACTAGACATCCTATTATTTCCAATTATACCTTCAGATATTTATTTGGAGCTAAATAAGGAAGTCAAGCGTGCCTTGCAAGATGGCATTTCGCTTTTCCCTATTGGTCAATATTTCGAGTTTCTTTAGTCAAATTTGGTTTTTCATGATGTAAATCCTCTTGTTTTGAGTTGAAATGATGTAGATGAATGTAAACAGGCTTTTTAATGTCATTTTTATGTAATTATGAAGGTCTTTTATGATGGGTATATCATTCAAAGGCTAAAAAGAGAGTTTGTTTTAACCTCCGTAGTCTTGGGTTTTGGTTGGAGAAATCTGTGTAGACTGATCCTATCTTGAGGGATTCGACTACTGAGAGAGGATAATATGGTTTTTGGATATTTTTATATATTTTTCATTCAGAATCAAGGTTTCACATCAGAGAGTACAAGGCTTGAAGTCTTGTGTACATTTGACATTTTCAGAAAATTTACAAGTTCAGTTGCAACATATATATTGGGATTCATGTGGTATGGTTTTGTGGCATATTTTTTCTAGTGTAATTCACTTTTATGAATTCTTGATTCATATTATTTACATCTCTATTCTTTTCAGTGACTTTCCTATAATATGTTAAATGAAATTCTCTATGCTTATGCTCTATTTTGATAGGAATTTCAAGTTTTTGTAGTTCATCTTCTAATAAATGAATTCACGTTTGTCATGCTCATTTTTATCCTCTACTTTTCCACCCTACACAAAAATTGACAACCCTAAAGCTCCATTGAACATGCCTATAATTCCCTTTTGTATCCCTACAACCTTCATCTTTTTTATCCAACCTAGTTTCCTTGGCCTCTCCAATTGATCCAGCAAAAACCCTAAATTTTAAAAACCCTAGAGTTGAACATACCTAGCCTAAAATCCTTTCTTCCTCTAGTCAAACATTGGTTTTTATTATAGAGAGAGACCTCTCTAGTTTGGTAGGCTTATATACCAAACTAAAAGTTTGGTTTGAGGTTACCTCCATCGATTTCCATTCTCACTAATGTACGTCACCCCATCTACTTGCCTCTTCCTCGATCTGCGTTGTCACCCGGGACATCTTCCTTCCTGCAGAAAAATTTATATTCTTCTCTTCACTGATGGCTTCATCTCTACCTGATCTGCAACAACTTTGATACCATGTGAAAATTTCTAAATCTAAACCAGAAACCCTAATGCAGTAAATCTCATTTACTTCTCCTACTTGTTTTTCTTTAATTAACAAGTTATTTTTTGAATAACTTAGGAAAAAAAAAATTAAATACACTTCAGCCTGCACAATTATACATATAAACTTCTAAAAAATAAGTAAAGCACAAAGAGAAAGGACACACAAATTTTTCAGACAAATGTCCCCGAAAAACCCAATGCGTGAAAATGGCTGCAACAGTTTTGAGGGTTTATATTATTAAGCAGTAATATTCTGAGTACATCTAGGATGCCATAATCTTGCTCACCAAATAGAGAAAACCTAAAAAAGAAAAGATAAATCGTGATTTTTACCTCACTCTGCAAGTCCCAGCAGATCTGGATCAGATAGTGGTGAAACCCCAGCTACCTTTGTGCATTCTCTACACTACCACTGCATAAGTCTCCATGGGTCTGGTTGATAGACTACGTCACCCTTCCTTTATGTTGATATTCCTCTCTATAAATCGAGTTCCAACCCTGTCGGCTTAGAAACTTCGATCTCTAGTTGATTCTATATTGGCCCTGTGTGAGCCTTATATGGGCCTACATCACCTATCTTGGTGGTTGTGTTGCTTCCTCTGTGTCTCTGTTACCCTTACTCTGTAATGAACTCTTGGTCCTCCGACCAATTACTACATCTTCCCTTCACTTCTTCTCTGAATCACTTATATCTTATCTTCGTCCGAGAACTTCTCCATCAGAATAATTTGTTCTATTAGATCCATTGTGTGTATTCTCCAACTAGCCAAAAGCCTTCCTTTAATATTTTTCCAATTTATGAATCAACGGTTGTGATCTCAACTCTAATCAATGACTAAGATTAGAAAATACTTGATCATCATCACTTAGAACATTCTCACCCACATGTTAAATTAATTCACTTTAATCATTTAATTTCCCTATGTTTAGACTTAGGGTCCCAAGTAAAATAATTAATTATTTGAATAACTTAAACTTCGGGTGAAATTTCTCCACACGATTTCTAGGTCTTGGATATCTCATGTGTTATATGCCCTCCAAAAATTTTCAGAGCTAGAGCACATCTAATTCTACCAAAAAAATCAACAGTTACAAACCCTGATCAAATTTACCTCTATATATACATACATATATATATATATATATATATATATATATATATATATATATATGACTGCTATGAAGCATACTTGTGTATATATTTGTTTCCTGTGCATAAATCCTTTATATAGATCTCAACTCACTGATTACTAAAGCATTGTCGAACTAAATAACTTTACTGAAATACTGAGTCACGGAAACAACTAATCACAAAGATATCAATATTGAATCATTGAATACCCAATCACGATATTGTAGCATCATCACTAACCAATATACCAAGCCAAAACCAAATCAATCCAGTCCACATTGTCAAATACATATCATTATGATCAGGACATCATTGACAAATAATACAGACTTCATCAAATATTAACACCAAGAATCAATTAAAAACCCTAGAATGCATATGTGACCTCTATTAAAAGGATTTGTGTATATATGCATTTATCATGAATAAGACTCGCGTACATATTTCAAATCACCAATAAATTCTTAACCAATTCATTATGTTCAAGCCAATCACATCTATAATCATCATACTCATCATTCAACATCAAATCAACTAATATCAATCCAGATCAATTAGTAATATAAATGCATATTATCTCAGAAAATATACGCAGCTATACTAAAGCATATTTGGGTATGTATGCGGTGTTAATGAAGAAATCTTGCATACAAATCTTAAATTATTGAATCAAACCTTCACTAAAACCAAAAAATACCTTTTTCATCTTTCACTATCAAAATCACATATCACTGCAAATACATTCAAATCATACCATCACCATAACCACGGATCTAACATTTTTTTTTATACAAAAATAAACAAATCAAGCAAGTACATCCATTAGTTTTCAATACACTTTCAGATCTATCAGATATGGGTCTTCTCCTTTCTCCCCGGTGCACACCTGTTCCAAATCATATATCACATGAATAATCCATTACATTTCACATATAATTCCTTGATCTCCTTCTTCTCGAAAACATTTTTTCCTTTCCAATACCAAAGGAAAATCCGTTGGAAATTTTGTTGGTATTCGTTTGACAGGATCAAATAGGCGTTCTCGTCACTATACTATGGGAATTTACAATGGTAATGACTCCTAGTTTTTGTTTTCCATGAGTAGGTATTTTGCACGCGAATTTTGTTCATAGAACTTGCGTATGAATGTGATTATTATTCACAAGGGTCACGTAGACTTTTCAAACTTCACACTTTCATCTTTTCTCAAAGAAAATGTCTGACAAAATTCTTAACATACTTCTTCATTTTTGCAATACTTGTACCATTATTCATGTTATCTGCATTAATTCCATAATCATCATATTATAACCAGGTTAACATCAAGGACACATTTGACATGTAGGTTTCCATCAAGGACAACACATTCATCACAATGCCAATAGTTTCTTTCTTAAAGAGGGTAATTGGTGACAAAATTATAGTCCAAACTATTTTACCATATATGAATGAAGAACGAAAAATCCTACTATAAATAGAAACAATCTTAGAAACAAAGATTAAGAAACTAAGAAATTGAGAAATAATTGAGTACATCATAAATTTGAAGGAATAATCTACTAATGGAAGAGGTTATATGGGAAGACGGGTAGTGCATTCAAAAACACACACATGTAATCAAGTGTTGAGGAAAACACTTATTTGAATGGGAGGGGTGTGTTAAGCCCTATATAACCCCCATGTTAATCATAAAACCCTTTATTAAGCCCTATATATTGAGTGATTATATTTCTATTTTTGTATTTTTGTGTAGGTTATAACCTTTCATTATACCATTTTATTATAATTGTACCCTTTGTATCCTCTATATATAATAACTAGATCTAGTCATAGGATCATAAAATATTTTCTTATAAACAATATTCATTGTAAAAAGAGGTTTCCCCATCGAAGTGGATTGCAATTATTTGTTTCTTATTAAGGTGAAAGATTCATAAAATCATCATAAGACCAAGTAAATACATCGTGTAATTCCTTATATAATTCAATTTCTTTAGGAGAACAATTTGTCTCGGTGAGTATATTTTACACAATTCCTAGTTTCATAGAGATGTTGATAAATGTCATTTTGGAATTTTTTTTCCAAATTCCATTATGAATATACATATGCATCAGGTTAGGAAATTGGGGAAAATCCATCGTAGCAATCGAAATTATGTATTGAATTTTTACCTTCACCAATACATATGATGGATAATGGATGATTAATAATGCAAGTCTCCCCAAATATAACAAAATAAATCCATATACTTCATGGTGGCCTCATCAAATGGTATAAAATAATCCTAGAAGTTATGTTATTGTGGAAAAGTGATATCCTACGTGGGAAAAGGATATTGACATGGATCCATGTCTTGTTGCATCATTAAGACGGGTTCAATTCATGTTAATAGGATTTCTTCATAAGTAATATTGGCTAGAATAGACATTTGGATGTCAAAAAATATTTTATCTTGGTAGAGTTTGGAACCACCTAAGGATTGTAATATTTTATAGATCCATTACTACTAAATGAGATCATGTTGATGAAATAAACTATCTTCGACAGGTTTGATCAAGGAAAAAGGAATGTAACCATTAATGAGGACTTTTCAAACATCCCCGTGTCAATATTCTCATATGTATCCATATAGTCACCCATTAATGTTATGTTAATGGTAGAGTTATATCTCAAATTAGGTGTGCAATACATAAGTTGTTATATTATGACAATCTTTCCTTTATGGAGGAAGTGAAGAATATGAAATATTGATGAGACCACAACCATCATAACATACAACCAACTTCAGCTGAGTAAATGATTGTATTCTAAGATACCATCAACCAACTTGACTTCCAACAAGATGTTATTTCCCCACCAATTTTTTGAGCAAAGTGTTCTCAATGATGTCAAAGGATTACTCATTGATGTCAATTAGTTTCATATTCAGAGGGAGCTTATTGGAGATTGTTGACCAGTATGATATTTGGTTGTCATTGATGTCAAGTAAGCAGTGTTTATGTGTTTTTGGTGTTTTAGAGGCCCATATTGATTTCAAATTGATATGTATGATCTAATATCCTATCTTTGAATGAATTTTGTCTATAGTTGATTAGCTCAAATTCTCTTGAAAAGTGTATAGTTGGATAGTATTCTCATATACCTTTCTAACAATATTTGGAACTTTGAAAAAATCCTAATGGCTTAGGAGTTATCCTAGTTTTAATTTCAGAAAGATTACATAGGTCTTATCATTGGTCAAACGCATATCATAAAACATTTGGAATGACTGACTAAAGTCAATCCGATAGGCTAGAAACTTTTTCAATAGGTTTGAAATGAAGGGATATTTGCATCTAACTATCTTTCCTTCAAAAGTATGAATAGTGATTGCTAAGCAACAAATTAGAGGCCTATTGTTTCAACTATTTACCTTTCAATAGTTCCCTGACAACGACTCCAAAATGTTTGGTAAAATCAATTTTTTTCAATAAACCGTTGTTGGGCCAAAACTGTGAATTACGGATAAATCACACTTCCCTAGATAGGTGCTAGTCTAGAACAACAGGTGAAAGACTATACGACTATTTTTCCTAACTTAGAATAGATACATAGAGAGGATTGTTGGGAAAAATACTGAGAGGGGGGGTGAATCAGTATTTACAACATATTCAAAACTTTTGCTTTTCTTTACTTCAAAACCCATACGCTACTTTCCTGAAGCATACTAGCGTATATACGCGGATACCCTTTATTAAAATCACGTATACTCAGAGAATTAATTATGTCATTAATTCTTCACTTAAATCATTCCCTTATTTATTCATCAGATATTCAATGAACAGTAAACATGTGCAGAAAGAACAGAATAAACCATCACACAAAGCATCACACATGAACACCAGGATTTTTAGGTGGAAACCCAAATCGGGAGAAAACCACCGCTGCAGTTGCTCAGCCTTTAATATTTTATTATAGAGAAAACATCTTACAACATATGTGCTGGCGCAGACTTGACCAGCACGCAGGCACCCACCTGCGCTCGTTTACCAGCCTCTCCTGGAAGGGAGCTCCAACCCCCTGACTCGTTTACCAGCCTCTCCTGGAAGGGAGCTACGACCCTCCGATCTCGTTTACCAGCCTCTCCTGGAAGGGAGCTACAACCCCCTGACTGAAGGCTACAACCCTCAGCACCACCTTGGACCACGTTTCATCAATTTTCACACTGGATCCAACCACTTCAATAGAACAACACTTGCAGGCCACGTTTCATCATATTTTCAGACTGGACCCTTTCCATTCTTTTAAGCACAAACATGCATCACCAACAGATACTTATCAACACAGATCAGATAGCAGAACAGATCAGATATTTCATACCCCTTGCTTCAGCAAACCCTAGTTTGCATACGCGCTTTCCCTTTACTGATGTCGCGTATATACGCGCTTCCGTCCACACAAACCAGCGTATACCTCAGTGTATATTTTATTGCACATACGCGCTTTCTCTTCGCTGAAGCTGCGTATATACGCGCTTCCTCCGCGGCGAAGTAGCGTATAGATCTTCAATCATTACAGAGCAGCATACTTCATCAGATCAGATATTCGGTTCAGATCTACCCTTTTGCTTCAGACAGATGTTCGCCTAGATGCTCGCCTCATCACAGATCTAAGCCTTCCATAATCAGATCTAGCAAATACAAGAGCAATTCGGATCTAGATCCCCTTCTTCATCATTGGTGCATCATACATTCAGATTTATCATTCAAGTGTAACCCTTTCCATTCAGATATACTTCAGAGAGAAGTATTCATTCAAGCTCAGACATCTTGCACCCACACCTATGATTTGCACAATGAATTTCTTCTCCTTATATAGGTTTTCCTTTTTCAATACCATGAGCCCCTTTTTTTAATACCATGGGCCAAAACAAAACCATGAGCCCAAAACTACCTGGACGGGGTCAATTAGGCGGATCATTACCCAATACAATGGGTCAATACCATGGTGGTTACCCTTGGTTTTGCACTTTTTGAGCGCTTTAGCCCATACGCGACTTGGCACGTTCTTTTCCGCGTGCATACGTGACTTCCCCTAGTTCATTCAAGTGTAACGCTTTCCATTCAGATCTACTTCAGAGAGAAGTATTCATTTAAGCTCAGACATCTTGCACCCACACATCTAATTTGCACAATGAATTTCTTCTCCTTATATAGGTTTATCCTTTTTCAATACCATGAGCCCCTTTTTCAATACCATGGACCAAAACAATACCATAAGCCCAAAACTACCTGGACGGGGTCAATTAGGCGGATCATTACCTAATACAATGGGTCAATACCATGGTGATTACCCTTGGATTTGCACTTTTTGAGCGCTTTAGCCCATACGCGACTTGTAACGTTCCTTTCCGCGTGCATACGCGACTTCCCCTAGGCCAATCCGCGTATATCAAGAGACATACTCTTTTTCATCATTCTCTGAGTACATTCTGAAATCCTTTCTTCATTGCCTTCTGTAAATACTGTAGATACATCAGATTTCCTTCATCAAGGACATATTCTATCAAACACAACTTCATCAAGAAAGTTGTCATCATCTTCATCAAGTGGGTTTCCTTTCAAGTACAACACTCAACATCATATCATCAACAATCATCATATCACTTCAGATTTACATCATTTAACAAGTCCATCAAGTCAAGCATAACTTCATCGGGTGGATTGCCATCAAGGACAATACATGTCAACAGTCGCACGTCTTCATCTTCATTCAGTGGGTTGCCATCAAGGACAACACTCTGCATCATATTTCCAACAATCTCCCCCTTTGGACTTGATGGCAACCACAATGGTGTTTGGTTACCATAGCAGATAGATACCATGTCACTCTCCCAAATATGTCACATCATTACCTTCTCTTTATTCAAACACCATGTCACTCTCCCCCTTTGACATCAAGGGCAAAGGGCGGATCAAAAACCAACATTCTCCCCCTTTTCTCCTCATGTGGAAGAAACATTCTGCAGATCTGATAAGTGCTGAAGTGGCCAAGCTCCCCCTGAGTTCATGCTGAATCTTCAAACATATTTTTCAATAAAGTACATGACTCTTCCTATCACCAAAGACTCATACTTACATCAATTATCCATCCAAGTGGATTTACATATGAGACTCAACTACCCAACCAAGTGGGTTTACAAATTTGACTCAGCTACCCAACCACGTGGGTTTACAAAATTTGACTCAGCTACCCAACCAAGTGGGTTTACAAAAATGACAAGTCCTTACATGACTGAATATTACAATTTTACAACATGAGTCTCAACAAGGTCTTTTCATCAAACTACAAATATGACTTTTCATGACCAATACCAAGAAGACCTCAAGAGAGATCATAGAACCATCATAGTGCCAACAATGCATTATACTCAGCAACGCTAATGCTCCCCCTGAATCTGTGCAACCAAGCAATCTTTCCAAAGACTAAGGCTCCCCCTTAGTTTGTGCATCCTGAAAACTTCCACCAACAAATCTTCATCAAAACATTAGAAATAGAATTATGAGAACAGGAACACCACCACAGATACCAAACAGTATCAGAGATATCAAACAGCACTGCAGCTGTGCTGAAGAATGCTGAACCAACCAAAAAATTGTCAGCAACCAAACATATGCGGTTTTATGTGCAGGAACTCGCGTACATACGCGACTGTGTTTCAGGCAACCCGCGTATCCCAAGCCATCTTCTAAAAATTAAGCAGATTTTTTCTTTTGACTGGCAGAGAACACTCCCAGCTTCTGTCTTAGATGCTCGAACGCTTCCTTGGGCAGAGGTTTGGTAAAGATGTCAGCAGCTTGTTCTTTGGAGGTAACATACTCCAACTTCACCTTTTGTTCAAGCACTTGTTCACGTAAGAAATGATACTTGATGGGAATGTGTTTGGTCTTTGAATGCATAACATGATTCTTTGAGATACTGATGGCACTTGTATTATCACACATAATGGAGATAGGAGTTGCACATTTGATTTGAAAATCTTGCAAGGTTTGCATCATCCATAGGAGTTGAGTGCAACAAGATGCGGCAGCTACATACTCTGCTTCAGCTGTTGATAAGGCAATAGAATTTTTCTTCTTGTTGAACCAAGATACTAACCGGGGCCCCATGTAAAATGCACCACCACTAGTGCTTTTCCGATCATCAACACTTCCGGCCCAATCTGCATCAGTGTAAGCATGAAGAGTAAGATCAGCATCCTTTGGATACCATAGACCAAAGTCTTGAGTTCCTTGTAGATATTTGAATATCCTTTTGACGGCCTGAAGGTGAGACTCTTTTGGATTAGCTTGGAATCGTCCAACAATCCCAACGGCATGCATAATGTCTGGTCTGGTCCCAGTGAGATAAAGTAGACTTCCAATCATCGATCTGTATTCTGGTTGATTCACAGTGGGAGAATCATCATTAGAACTGAGACTGCATCCAGTTATCATTGGTGTACTTACAGGTTTGCATTCTTCCATGCCATACTTCTTGAGAATTTGCTTAAGATATTTTGCTTGTGATAGAAATATACCGTCTGCAGATTGATGCACTTGCAAGCCAAGAAAGAATGTTAGTTCCCCAAGTAAAGACATTTCAAATTCTTGCTGCATGACAGAAGAAAATTTTTGACTCATAGATTCTTCGTTACTCCCAAAAATGATATCATCAACATATACAACTACAATCAATAGTTTATCATTTTCAACTTTTGTGTACAAGTTGCTATCAGCAGACCCCTTTGAAAATCCTTGTTGATGAAGATATTTGTCAAGACGATAATACCAAGCCCTTGGAGCTTGTTTGAGTCCATACAGAGCCTTTTTAAGTCTACACACAAGATTTGCATCATTTCCCAAAATGAATCCTTCCGGTTGTTCTATATATACTTCTTCTTCTAGGTCACCATTAAGAAAAGCAGACTTAACATCCATTTGATAAACTTTGATTCATTGATAGCTTGAGAAAGCAAGAAACATTCTTATGGCTTCAAGTCTAGCTACAGGAGCAAAAGTTTCTTCAAAGTCTATACCTTCTTGTTGAGTATACCCTTTGCAAACCAGTCTAGCTTTGTTTCTTACAACATCCCCATTCTCATTTAACTTGTTCTTGAAGATCCATTTCGTTCCAATGACATTTTTATCATGAGGTCTTGGTACCAAATCCCAAGTGTCATTCTTTTCAATTTGCTCAATTTCTTCATCCATGGCATTATTCCAACATTCATATTTGCTAGCTTCATTGACATTGTGTGGTTCAATTGTGGATAGAAGTGCTTGATGACTAGAAGATCCCACAAGAGTTCTCCTTGTTCGTACACCTGCTTCCTTGTCTCCCAAAATCTGAGATTCAGGATGATTCTTTTGAACGTATCTGGATGGAGCTTTTTCCGATAGATCATTTTCAGGTTCTTCATTTGATTCACTGTCTATATCATTTCCATATGATGTAGAAGGCCATATGTCATCATCATCTTCTTCTGTTGTTTGTTTTTCTTCTTTAGGAGCTGCAGGAGACTCGTCAATAACAACATCAATACATTCAACAACCTTTTGAAGCCTCTTATTGTAACATGTGAATGCTTTGCTTGAAGATGTGTAGCCAAGAAGTATCCCTTCATCTGATCTAGGGTCAAACTTGCCAAGTTTTTCATCATTATTTTTGACTGGTTTGTCTAGGAGAGGTGAACCACTATCTCTATTTGGGGCTAGGCGAGGTGGCCAGTCTGTTGCCAGCCCACAATTAGAGTTTTGTAATGATGAATCCAATCCCAGAGACAAACAGATTGACATTAAAACTATATCCGTCCCAAATTAAAAGTGATTGCTTTTATCATTGTCAATTTGTGCGGAAGTGCAGATTTGCATGTAGCTACTGGATCTCAGATGCAGATTGCAAAATATTGTTTCCGAGGCACCATATTCAACTGGTGCGAGGCAGTGTTGGAAAATGTGAAAGGCCAACTTACCAAAGAAAACAATGGGAAGTTAAACAAGTTCGGATATGGATATATTGTAGTCACTTTTTCTCTAGAGAGGATCCCTATGTTAGCCCCACAACATATTCCTGTTGATGCTGGTCGACCTCGAGAGCCTAGGATGGTTCGTTGGGTTGCTTTGATGGCTTGCCACAGCGAGGGTGGGGAGATTGTTCGATTTCCCTCAACTTATTTTCGTTGGCTAGAACGCCAACTTTTCGTGATAAAGGATTTTCCTTATACGGGCATGGATTTTCGTGGCGACTGGGATATGCCCCTTCCTCCAGGAGCTTAGTGGGATGAGTCAGGTAAAAAATCTCTTTTGACATGTTTTAATTTCTATTTTTTTTTTTTTTAAATCATCCAAAACTGATAACAAAAATTTCAAATGCAGATGTGGGTCCGAGTCGACCAGCCATTCTCCACCCCTTTGACCGGAGGCAAAGGGATGCAACAGCAACACCACCACCCCCACAGGATCAGACTGCAGAGATCCTAACTGATTTAGAACACCATTTGGAGCGGCTCACTATGGATATTCCTGAGACTACCATAGATGACATCCCACTCCGTCTACAAAGATACGTCATTGGTGTTCCTGGACCATTCAAGATATTTTTTACTAGGGTGGCACAAGCAGTAGTGTATTATCGTGATCAACACCACGGATAGTGGATGATTGACTTGCAAACTCATTTTTTGTATCACTTTTTTCCGATCATAAGGCATTTTGAACCTATGATCGAAGACGATGTACTATTTTTTGAACACTACATCTATACTATGATATACTATTATTTCTAGTTACCTGTTCAATCATGTTATCGAATGTTGATTTATTACTTTTTTATTGTAAATGTCTATTTATAACATTAGAAGCTATTGCATCTGCTAATGTATTTAAATTTCTTGGAATGTGTTGATATTCAATATAATCTAACTCTCGTTCCAAGAGACGAACCCTTAAAAATAATCTTAATAATACTGGGTTTCTAATGGCATATACTTGGTTTAACTGTAATACAACAAGCTCAGAATCTAACCTAACGATCAAACTCCGAATTTCAAACGAAATGGATTCCGATAATAATTCAATAACTGCACTATATTAAGCAATATCGTTCGTTGTTTGACTGAGGATTACCCCATGCATAGATACAAACTCGTTAGTGGGTGAATAAATAACCCAAGCTATGGAAGAGATGTTCCGTGTACTACGACAAGTGCCATCAGCAAAACCAATATATGTTTGAAAGGACGTCGACATCTGCAATATCAAAAGTAATCCATATAAGCAGGAAATAGTAGCAAAATCACACTTAAGCTAGGCACATGTTTCTAATCTATAGCACAGTAGCTAAAAAGTAACTAATATACATAAAATATCTCCACACAAAAATCAAGCATAATATCTCTTTAGATAAAGTCCATTTCTAGGTTTACCTAAAGAGACCCCGTCAAAATCAATCAATTCATAGGCCCCTTTTGCAAGCTGTCGCTTGACAATATAAGGACCATGCCACATGGGTTCAAATTTCCCAGACCCTAGTTTATCGTTGGCTTGATCATAAATCAAAACTAGGTCTCCTTCTGAAAAATTAAGAGGGGTAACACTTCTATCATAATGAGCTTTCATTCTTTTCGCATGAGTCTCGGTAGCTAATGTAGCGGTGCGTCGATTCTCATCTAATTAAGCCAAGTATAAAAAACGTTTCTCCTCTTCAGAAGTGGCTAGTAGTAACTCTATGGCTAGTTGGAGTGACGGTATCTCGCATTCAATGGGTAATACCGCTTCTAAACCGTAAACTAGTTGAAAAGGGGTAAAACCTGTCGATGTTTTTGTTGAGGTTTGATATGCCCAAAGTGCTAAAAAGAGCATGGTATGCCAATTTGACTTATGAATTCCAATGATTCGTTTGATCATGGTGAATAAAACTTTATTAATTGCTTCAACTAAACCATTAGCCTGTGGATAATATGGTGTAGAACTGTCATGGCGTAGGCCAAGTTGGTCTGTTAACTCGGTCATCATGCTATTCCGAAAATGGCTCCCATGATCAGTAATTATCGCTTGGGGTACACCGAAATGAGAAATCACATGATTGAATACGAAAGTAGCTGCAGTTTTGCCATCTGCCGCAAATGTAGGCATCACCTTGGCCCATTTGGTAAAATAATCTACTGCTAGAATAATATACCCATGCCCCCCAACTGAGTGAGGGTTCCATGTAATGAAGTCAACGCCCCATTTTGCAAAAGCACTGACAACAATTATAGGGTGAAGAGGAGCAGGTGGTGCATGCATTTTTCGATCGAATATTTGACAATTATGACATTTTTGGACCGCGTAAATACAATCTTTAAATAAAGACGACCAGAAATAACCTGCGCGCAATATCTTTTGGGCTGTGGCGTACTCAAACATATGACTGCCACATGCTCCAGAGTGGCAGTAATTTAAAACCTTTTCAGCTTGGTCATGAGTTAGACAACGTCGAAAAACTGAGTCCACACTACGATGGTATAGTGTGTCACCAACAATATGATATTGTTGAGACTGGAAACGAATTTTTCATCGTTGTGATCATGAAAGCTCACGCTGAAAATATTGGGTCTGAAGATAAACAATGATATCTCCATACCAAGGATCAATGGTACTAATAAGAAACAAGGATTGATCCGCAATTGGCTGTTCCGCCACAGTTTCTGTATTAGTACGTGGGAAATCACACATAAGTTTAGAAAATATCAATGATTTCTTGGATTTGGATTTTTCAAACTCCAAATCAAACCCCTTCAGGATAAAAATCAATTTAGAGTATTTGGCCCCTAGCAACCGTTTAGTCAAGATGTACATGATAGGGTTACAATGAGAGATCACTGTTGTTTTGCGTAAAATTATCTAGTGACGAAAACGTTGGACAACTTGAACAGTTTCCAATGCCAATTTCTGCACATGTGAATATTTGATCTTAGTTGGATGCAAATTCCTACTAAGATACTAAATCACATGTTCACCATGGAATTCATCTTCTTGAACTAAAACCATCCCTATCGTGGAATCTGAAGGGGCGAGGTAAAAAAAGTAATCTTGGTTGTAATTGGGAGGATGCAGTAACGATGCATGGGTCAAGGAGTTTTTTAGAGCATCAAAAGATCTATCAGCGACCTCGTCCCAAAAGAAAGGAATATTCTGTTTCAACAACCTAGTGAAACCTTTCATTAAATCGGCATAGTTAGGAATGAATCAACGTAAAAAGTTTGCTTTCCCTTGCAAAATTTGGAGTTGGTGAAGAGTAGAAGGAGGAGGTAAATTGATGATTGCCTTAACCTTCGATGGAGCAACACGAATGCCTGCCTTTGAGACAATAAATCCCAACAATCGTCTGGATTGTACGCAAAAAACACATTTGTGAGGATTCAGACGAATCTTATAATGCCTACATCGTATAAAGATGGCTTGTAAATGAGTAATATGATCTACTCTGCGTGAATAATGAGCAGGAAAATCATCGAGGTAGGGTTGCAAAATGTGCTTAATGTCATGAAATGCATAAGACATAGCTCTTTGAAAAGTGGGGCTAGTATTCTTAAGGCCAAAAGGTAGTTTTCGATAAGCAAAAGTTCCCCATGGACAAATGAAAGTTATTTTAGGTTGATCTGTAGGGAGTATGTTGATTTGATTGTAGCAGGAAAAACCATCCATGAACGAGAACATTTCACTTCCAGCACAATCATCAATGATTTGATCGATGTAAGGGGTTGGATAATTGTATTTTGGACAAGCTCGATTTATATCCCTATAGTAGATACATATTCATATTGTTCCTTGTTTTTTATTGACCGGAACAATATTAGATACCTAGTCCATTAACGGGATCGGATAAATAAAACCTGCATGAAGTAATTTTTCAACTTCTGCTTTGATAGCGGCAGCTTTTCTCGGATGTATCTGATGTAATATCTGTCTAACGTGTTTAGCATCTGGGTATGTCTTAATTTCATGAAAAACAATCGATGGATCGATTCCTGGCATTTCTTCATATGACCAGGCAAAAATGTCATGGAATTCCTAAAATAGGGCTTTATATGCCTGAATTTCATCAGGAGTACAAGAAGCACCTATGCGAATGTTTTCAACAATTCCAGGTTTTACTGAAATGTCAAGAGGAACCGTTGTAGAAATATTTTCTAAATTCAATTCAGAATCGATATGTGAGAGAGGATTTTGGGGTTCTTTGACGTAATCAGTGGTAAAAATGGAGGGAAAATAGTTCTCAAAATGATCGAGATCAGGTAAAAACAAAGACCTATAATGAATATCTTCCCATGGTAACTCATCTACCGACAAGATTTCATGAATATGTTCATTATTATTGAATACTTGTTGAGCGGGATCCGAAATTGGTGTCAAAGCTAAGCTCGATATTGAAAATGACTCCTGATTGATCACATTCACTAGATCATACTCAGTTGAAGGAGTATCAGAAAATGACTGTACATTTTGATATGCTAACTCAAATGGATACAAAGGCATCGGGCCATCGAAAGAATCCAATTCTGATTCTGAAGGTACTATCCAAGGATCATTAAAGGACATAGTACTTGACGAAATCATATTGATATTAGCAATAGGAAGATGTACATTGGGAGCGGGCAGGGAAAAATTTCCCAATAAAGCGGTATCTTTAATCAAACCTACTCCGACATCCTTATAAGGGATAGTCGATTTGCTGATACTGTGGATGCTATCAGTAGAGGCTGGGTCGGATGAATAATATGAGAGTTGATCTATTTTAACGATATTTCCTTTATGAGGAAACATGATGAAACGAAAGATCGATGATACAAAAACAGTCATGGCATAAGACAAACCACGACCCAAGAGAAGGTTGTAATCCAGAGGGGCATCAACCACCTCCACATCTAGATTAACCATTTTGCCTTCGACCTCTATTGGTAGATCTTGTAAGATACGATATGGCTGAAAACCTCTTCTATCAAAAGCTTTGAGAATAGTTGGTGATTGGTTAATAGTTGGAGAACCAAGTGATTTCCAACATTTTAACGACATAATACACGTAGAAGCCCCTTCATCAACAACAATATGAAAGATACTTTTGTTTTTTACTATTACTGGAATCTGAAAAGCAATTTGATGGGGTAGGTAGGGTGTAAAATTCTCTAAATAGAAGATCATGAGGTTCAAAACCTGGAGATATATGGCTCCTAAGGCTGACAAAAGTAATTTTCTTTGGGCTGGGCATGATTGCAATACTTCCAAAGCCGACATTTCTGAAGGGGAAATTGCCAAATCTTCAACAATATTGTAATTCTGAGCAGCTTTCGCATGTGGATTGAAATTTGATTTACGAAGTACACCTTTTGCAGGTGGTTTAATCACTAAGTTAGGATTTTGTTTCTCGATCTATAATGGATTAGAAACTGAGGGAGATGTAGTCGATGCAGAATTGGATGTTTCTGCTTCTTTACCAATATTTTTATTACCATAATCTTGCGATCGCGTCACAACCATCAAGATATCCTCAACCGTATTGGAGGAAGATCCAACCATGTTACTATCTTGAGCGGGAAAGGGATCCTTCAAGACAGCAGGTATAGGTGAACCCTTAATGAATTTTGATACCTCAGCTCTATGCGGGCACTCTTTTGTAAAATGATCCTGATCACAGATGAGACAAGGATATCGAGGTTTGCATTTTTTGTCAGTCGGTTCAGTTGTCTCATTTTTATATTTTGAAGTTTTTTTCTTTTTATTCTTACCTTTATTCTTACCACCAGTTTTAGATTTGGTCGTAGATGTTTCTACAACATGAATATCGGCAAAATTTTTTAGGGAAGAATCTCCTTTGGGTGAATCAGGTAAAGTGATAATAGGAGAAGTAGTCTTGGAAGACTTCTTCTTACTTTTACCAGTACTAACAGAACCAATTACACCATCAACGGCATGAGAGCCAGAAGGAGTTGTAGTTAATTGAACAGGTCTTGGTAATTCGGGGATTTTATCATATAGAGTACCTGACTGAGTATATACAAGGTCAAGGTACTGAGCCTGAGCAATGACTTTCTCTTCTGTAACAATGCCTCCTTTGGCCACATCTTCATTAATTTTGGGCAATAATTATTTAATAAACCATTCGGCCAAAATTTGATCCGGAATAAAAACTTTCATTAAACGCCTTCTACGTCTCCATTCATGAATATGATCAGATATGTACATAGACGTAGACTATTTTAATGAAGTCAGCAATTCTGTGTCATTGTCGTATCTGATAGGAAACTGAAAATGGGTTAAGAAAGAAGTAGCTAGCACATTAAAATTATTAAAAGAACCGCGTGGTAACTCAATGTACCATTTGGAAGCTAGACCAATGAGAGTTCTCTGAAAAATATGCAATCAAATTGAATCATCAACTAGTGAATTGGATGCACACTAGAGGTGATAAGTCATAACGTGATTAGACGGGTCCTCTCCTATTCAAATTTCGGAATATCACTGGGCAACTTGTTAGGCATTGGCGGCCAATATGGAAGATAAAAAATGGGATCGTTCGTAAAGCGCGATAGATCCGGTAAATCTAAATTTGCTATGAATGGAAACTGATGGCTAGGGTCTTGATAACCTTGTGTGATAAAACCAGTGCCAGGAGGAGGATATCCAAGATACCCTGGAATTGGATGCGCATTTGGAATCATGAAACCTCCTGGGTAACCAGAATTAACTGGACCATACTAGGGTTGTTGAGGTACTTGATAAGTATACCTAGGGTACGGCTAATACGGATATACTGGATTTTGTGTAGTCTGACCAAATTGATACTATCCCTGGTATGGTTGATAAGTAAACAGTGGTTGACTAGAGACAATCGTACTAGTACCAGCTTGTCCTGTAGGCATCTGGACCATAGTCTAAATTGTAGAACCTGGCTGTGGTATAGAGGCTTGAGGGATTTTCACTGACGGAGGGATAGAAGAAACCGGAGCTATAGATACTCCAGAAACAGGTGTTGTAGGTTGAACAGAAGTTGTAGTAGCTGCAGCGGTTTGAGGCGGAGTCTGAGGTGTACTAAGCCTGGGCTGCTGAACAGAACCAGGTGCAGGGACTTGAACAGTAGGCTGGACAGGTTGCTGGGTTGGACCAAAAACTAAAGGTTGTCCAGGTTGATTAGGTAATTTCACATTAGGTTGCATAGTCTGTTGAATTTGAGATGGATTCCACACCATGTTCATTCCGGGGTATTGACCCGTAGAAGGTTGTGCATATGAAGGACCATAACCTGGTTGAACATAGGGTTGATAATTAAGTGGTAAATTTCCAGCTCCTTGTAAAAATGACTGACCGGAAGGTGGTTGTAAAACTTGAGTTGGGTACTGACCTTGAGGTTGATAACCTCGAGGCATGTACTGAATCTGGGGTTGATAAGGACCCTGAGGAATATACTAAATCTGGGGTTGACTTTGGGGTATGTATTGTCCTTGAGGTTGTTCTCCAAGTAAATAATATTGTCCTACAATTTGTCCTGGTAAAACATTACCTTGAGGTTGCCCCCCAGGTGGTAACTGACTACCTTGAGGTTGTCCCCCAGGCGGTAACTGACTACCTTGAGGTTGAGGATTTGGAATATTACCAGACATCATAAAAATTTTCTCTGTGTTCAACGTTTCAGTTTTAGTTCCATTTGTACCAGTTGATAACACTTGTTCAGTTGGTCCAGGAGTTGCTCCTGAGAAAGTACCCGAGAGTGACTAGTACCCCGAAGGAACAGAAGGACCACTATATAGAAATGTTTCCGGTGATTGGGAAAACATAGATGACTCACTTGACATAAGTTATGAAGGATATTAACCTCTTGGTGTAGGATGAAAAGGAACTCAGAGTGGTGAAAAAATAAGACTCGGGTTTTCTAAAAAATCTGTCAATGATAAATACCAAGCGTCACTTCTAAAAGGATTGTAGAATATTGATTCACGCTCCCTAAGATTCAAATTTTGTTGGGTTTCGAGAAGAGTTATGTCTTCGTCTAGACCGACAAGTTCTTCAATAGATATGAGGTCAGAAGGAAGATTTTTAGTAATGATATGTCTTACCCTAGGTGAACCAGGATCACTAGAAGTCGGAGTAACAAATCCTGAAGATGGTTCCAATACAGCAGGTTCAGTGTCAGGCTTAGAAATTTCAGGTTCTTCAGCTAATTCACTAGAAGGATAAATACTACGAGTAACTTCGGGAACTGAAATCGGCTCTTGAATATGCTCTGTTGTTTGTAATTGAAAATCAGGATGAACAACTATAGATGACTCTCCTTCTTCTGTTGATCTAATTCTACTGTCACTAGGCAATACTAGAGCTCGCAACCCTTCAAGTTGGCTTGTTGTATACTCAGGGGGCTTCCCCTGAAGTCTACGCGATTGTCTTGCTAATTCAACCATGATTAAAAATTATTAATCACACGCAATCAAATAAAATTTCAATGAAAACTCCTAGAGTCACTAAGGAAACAAACAAATAAATGACACGCCTAAAAATCTAGGAGATGAAACCACACATAAACAGTAACTTCACACACTAAAAACACTAGTTAGTGATGAAATCCAACATCGTAGTATTTAATGTAGAAAGGGCGGTTGGAATAGTTACCCCAAAAACCTGCTTAATGAAACAGACCGGTGCAAGTTTATCCACTTAAACCATCTCGAGTGAAGATAATCCTCTAGAGAGTCCAAGTGAGTCTAGTCGATGTCTGCTCCAGGTACAGTGGGATCTTTCCTCCACCGTCACCTTAGGAAAAAACCATAAGATTATAGTCACTATGGTTACCAACAGAAACTAATATACCTGGGGGAACAATCTATGGTCCAACATACGCACAAGGGCAGAGTAACAAAGCTCAATCCCCTTGAAGGCTCCTTGACATAACCCAAGGTATACCGACAAGTGACCCCAGGCTCCTCGATTATGGTCTATCCGAGGTTTACTGTTGTTAATACGCACATATCTTCTATCGTTCCCAATGAGATAGAATTGATTATCCCACTAGTTCAGATATGACCTCGTGCTTGAGTCCTTTAAGAGGAGCTTCCCAGAGCATACAAGCGACTATCGGATTTTTTCCTACTGCAATATCAACTATTTTTTTGTTTTAATTGTCTTGGAGAGTTAATTACCCCCTACTCCAAGACACTAGCCTAAGCTATGTTGGTGGAAAGAGCCCTAAAAATATAAAATTACTAGATTGATTTTAATTTAAGCGTTGATTTTAAAAGTTGTTTCTTGGTACAATAGGTGTGAAAGTGAAACTGATGATATGTAGTGACCCGAATCAAAACAAACTAAAAATGCATCTATTATGAGAAACAATTCGTTTTCTTTGAATGAATTATATCTAAAGGAAGAGTTGAGAAATGCAATATTTTAAAAACAAATCTTTCCTTCAAACAAGAATAAATGAAAAGAAATCTAATTTCAATGAGAACTTAAAATGATCTATTTCTCAGTAGGAAATCCCTTTATAATTCAAGATCGAAACTACAAACCAAGATTTTCTTCAAAAGAACACTACAATTTCTAGAAATAACACTCAAAGCTAAAAACACTAATATTGAGATTTAAAAATTATAAAGACTAAATCTGAATTAAAACTTCAAATATTTTGAGGATGTATTACTTAGCTAGTTATCTAACTAATAAATTCTTTGCTTAAATCAACAAGAACTCAAAAACATCCAATTTTGGTTTTTTAAGTGAAATTCCAAACTTATCAACAAAATTTTTGTAAAGATTCGCAAATAAGAAAAATGGTATATAAATATCACAAAACAATTTCTGCTATGATGTCAGACTCAGCAAGAAAGCAAGGAAATACCAGTGATATAAAGTTATACCAAGGTTTATAATCTTTGAGCGGGATAAAGACAAAGAAAAAATCATTAAAACATGCAGATCTTTCAGAAAATCATTCAAAACTAAAAATGCTGAAATAAACTCTTAACCAAGGCTTCCTGACAGAAGATACAGGTCGAGGTATTCACTGAGAATCTAACAAACTAATCCGGAAAAGAGGATTTTAAGATTTTTCAAAAATTTTCATAGGGTCTACAGGATTCAGTGCAAACCAGTGCGGTCCCGCACTGTGGGTACAGGAAAAGTGTGGAACTACCCGCACTATCTATTAAAGAAAAGAGTAGACATAAGAAAACTAAAGAAAAAAAATAAAAAACTCTTAATCATTTCTCAGGGATTCTACAGGGATAAACTACCCAAGCCAGTATCAATAAATCAAAATCAGAAAACATAAATTCACAAGTCAAAAATAAAAGAAATCAAAGTTGAAAATCCAATCCCCAGAGGAGTCGCCATTTTGTTGGATAGATAAGTCGTTCTTGCGGACAAGACAGACCTCCAAAGTGTCCTACGGAAAACTAGCAACAAATGGACAATTAAATCTATCTTTCTCTAGATATATTGTGATTCATAATTAAATGCTATAAAGCCTTTACGATCTTACCTTTGATCCAACGCTTGTTTGTAGTAGTCGTCCTTCAGTCGCTCGAAAGAGTTTCCTTCGAAGATCTGCAATTACAAACAAACAAACATCAAATAACATCTGCATAGCATATATTCATAAATCATATCTATTATGGTGATCAAGGAATCCATAAAATAAAGAAATCAATTGACATCTTATTGAGAAAAACAGACTTGTTTGTATTAACTTAAATAAGAAGAGCCTTACAACCGTGCCTGCCTTGATGTCATATAGGCCTTCCTGGGGTCCGGAACAGGCATTTCCTTTACTTTTATCAGCCTTGCACTCTTCCAACCGAGATACATACAAGTATGTAATCTTTCCCACATGAAATCTCAGCTAAAAGGGTATAAGTTTCAACAGCACTTCACCTCCAATAATACTAAAGCTTGAACTCCTCAATTGTAACCCCTTGAGGCTGTCCTATGCCTCTTTTTATAGTGAAAGAGAGGAAGTTATAGCTCCATACAAGAAGGGATAGAATCCTCCTTCAAAAGGATTAGTTCCTTACATCAAGGGGTTAGCTCCTTAATGGATGGGATACATGAACCTGAAAAGAGCAGACTTTCCACCGCAGGAATGTTTCTAGAAGCTTCCATAAATGACTCAAACTAAGCTTCTAGATTTTACTTGCGCATTTTCTTATCTTTTACAGGGGTCTGTATCTTTAATAAACAGAAAGTGTGTTTAGCTCCGCATGATTTAGAGCAATAAAGTGCGGCACCGCAGGCAATACTAAGAGAAAGTGCGGTACAAGATCTTTTAAGACTTTTATGAGCTTTTCTCTTAATTTCAAGGCTTGAATTTAGGAACTTTGATATTGTAGAATTATAAGGGAGTACTTAAAATGTCATGATGACAAATTTCAGTGTAACATTCTTGCTGGATCAATCTTCACCCCTTGATTTGAAACTATATGTCCTAATAACTTTCCTTCGTCCAAGGCAAACATGGATTTTTTTGGATTCAAAGACAACCCAAACTTTCTACATTTCAGGAAGGCCTTCTAAAAATGCTCCAATTTTTCCTCATCTGAACCTAAAAAATGGTCACATCATCTAAATATATCACTACAAACTTATCAACCACAAATTCTATGTCCATTTCCCTTTGAAAAGTGGCACCTACGTTCATAAGACCGAATGGAATCATAACATACATGAACATTACCAAGGTGTGGTAAAATTTGTTTTCTTATGATCTTCCTTTTCAACAGCTACTTGGTTGTACCTAGAGAAACCATCAACCATAGACAATCTATATGCTCCAGTCACTTTCTGTAAAAGATAGTCCATCTTAGGCAAAAGAAAATTGTCTTTAAGTGATGCTCTGTTTAAATTCCTGAAGTCAACACATAGCCTTATCTCTCCATTCTTTTTCCTCACAGGAACTAGGTTAGAAACCAAGTCTGAATATATGAGTGGTACTATAAGTTTTTCTTGCAAAAATTTCTTAACTTCTTTTTCAATTGGAGCAAGGAGCAATAGATTGATCTGCCTAAGTTTCTGTCTGTGAGGCTTGACCCAATCCTTCAATGGTATCTTGTGTTGAATAATATCTAGATCATATGCTTTCAAATCCTCATAGGACCATGCAAATACATCCATATATTTTTGGAAAAGATCAATGTACATTTCTTTATAATTCTCAGGGACTCCTTTGAATAACTTGATAATCTTGGGCTCCTGCTGAGCTCCTAGATTACAATCTTCTATCTCACCCTCTTGAGGTACCTTCTTTTGATCTAGTGCTACATTAATTGAATAAAAAAATATTTCAAGAGGAACTAATCCTCTGGGAAATATATTGTCTTTCAACTGAATTATCTTCTTATCACCTATTTATTGCTTAATATTTTTCAAGTCTTCATTCTGATCAGTCTGTTCACTTTCTTGATCTATTTCACTATCTTCAAAGTTTTCAATCATTTTCAGGGAATGATTTATTTTCTCATCATCTTCAAAGACGTGCTAGTGCTTAACATTATCAAGGATTGAGTTTCTATGCCTCAACTCAATCTCATAACTCAGTTTCAGATTAATAGGTGGCTTGAAGGTACTGGCTGCAAATGCCAGTGAATCTGCCATTCTATTTTATTCTCTTGGAATGAATTGATGATTCAAAGCTTCAAAATCATTTTCAATCAGGTCCCATACTTCATTCCTATATGATCTCAACCTTGGATGTTTGGTTTGACACAAATTTTTAATCTGTCTTATAATCAACTCAGAATCACAAAAAATGGAAATACATTGAAATCCCATTTGTTTAGCAGTTTGAAGACGAAAAATTAATGCCTTATACTCAGCTACATTATTTCTTGATTCAAATTCAATCTTAAAAGAAAAAGGCAGAATATTACCTTCTGGAGATATCAGTAAAAATCTAGCTCCTGTGCCACCCTTTGAATAGGCACCATCAAAATAACACTTCCAAATTTTGTTTGAACCCAAATCATTATGTACAACTGCTGAAGAGAGCTGCTTCTCTGAGTCTTTAGCAAATTTTTTATCTTCATGCAACATAAAACAAGAGAGATCTTCCTTCTCTTGGCCATAGATAGGGGAATTTCCTGCATCTTTCTTTGTGGTAGTTTTAACAAATCTTGTTTCTATGTATAACCTTCTATCTTCCCCATCGAACATAGGAATAATAGCATATGTGAAGTCTAGTTTTAAAACACCTCTAAGCTTCGCTCCCCAAGATCTGGACAAAAACCTAACAAATCTAGCCGGAATATCTGCAACCACTACATCCATCATAATACTTTTGGCTAGAATTTCATATAGGGATACAACCATTTCTTTGATAAGCCCAACACACTTCACCCTTTTTGAATCAAATGAATATAAGTCTCTGTAGGGTTTAGTAATTTTTAAATTCAATTGTTTAATTACAAATAATGGCATGATATTATGTGAAGCACCAGAGTCCAACGTACAATTATGAAGAACGAAATCATGAAGAAGAAATGATATATAAAATGGGGGAACAAAGGAATCTACCTCCTCCACATGTCTACCAAAGGTGACCACTGGTTTTTCCTCTTGCAAATTCACAGTATCACCAATATCATTAGACTGAGAAAGATTAATGAATTCTGCAATCTCCTTCTTGTAACCTGGTGTCTTAGCTAGCTCAAGAAGGGGTACTTGGATTTTGATCTTTTCTAGCTCTTTTGATAGATTGAAAGATTCATTTTGTTTGAAAATATTCTCAAGTTCTTCGTGATTTCTACTAGGATTAGCAATCTTTTTAGGCACAGTAACAAACTTCTCCAAATTATTAGTATCAATAGACTTATTTTGGGAAGTCTCAGCCTATTGTTTTTCAGTTCCACCTATTGGATTTATAGGTTGTTTCCCCTTATATGATTGCTTTACTGAGTTCTTTGATTACGGAGTCGCCATTGGAGAAGGAACTGACTCTTGCTCTTTCTCTTCATCATTGTTGGCTCAGGGGCTCATGACCCAGGTTCGGAGGTTAAGGTTTGCCAACAAACCCCTATACTATTGGCCCTTTCGGCAGTGACCTACTTGCACAGGCCAAAGTCTCACCCGAAGCAGTATGGATGGGTGTTGAAACTAGGATTCCACACCCTGAGAGAGAGAGCAGGTAAGTCAAACCGTTCGACAACTATCAGATCTACACAGTCAGAGGTCATTCACAAGACTTTCAATGATTAACCAAAGTACATTTTTACCAGATTTAAATAATAGGTTTGCATCCACGTGTAGACAACCAAGTATAAGTATAAAACAACATATTTGCAGCAGACTTAATTAGATTGCAGATATAGTCATCATAACACAGATAATTTGCAGCTCATAAACACATATCATTCACAGCTCATAAGAGAATCACATATAATTTGAGTCCACAATAACCATAAACAGATAGATCAAACAGCATCAGATATCTACAATACTTCGCATATATTACTTATCAAAAAGTCTCTTACATACCCCAAAACCCACCTGCGCACACAGCCAGCAAGGTCCGCACACAACTGGACAGAGGATCTCTGTGCACACAACTAGCAAGAGTCCTAACCCAATAACCCAATCCCAGGTCAAATAGTTCGCACTTAGCATCAATCTATATTCATTCCTAACTATCAACTCAAAAAGGTTTAGCTATTTATAGTACTTTAACCTACGCATCCAATGGTCCGCAAACCATGGTTTATAGACTCTTGGTCTACCCTTGGCCCACTTACAATGTATTAGGGGCTTTCACCCGCCCCAAAACCCCTACGCTTGACTAAATATAATAAAAAATATACAAAATGGACCAAATTTGTGGCTTACAGGAGACCCTGTTCCAACAGTCCCCCAACACAATCTTGTGACTTGTCCCGAGTCACTGCGTTGGTGGGGCCTCCACCTGCACGCACAGATCATTGATGGTTGTGACTAGAGGGGGCAGCACTTATAGACTTTGAGTAGCAGCGCTATGCGTGATATCCACAAGCTTCTGTTATTTCGGTCCTTCGTTCGCAACAATGACGCTCTCTAGTGTCTAATTTAGTCACTTAACAACAACACCAACATCCTATGATAGTTGGAGGGCTGCGACAACCCAAGGCTCCAAGCATTCTCTAATGATGTGCTTCTTATGCCAGAGCTCCTCAATCTCATCTTGGAGGGTGCTTCTAGTCTTCAATCATGCCAACCGTTGTGCAGGAACCAAGGTGGGTAATGTAGCCTCAATATGTTCGAAATCTTCTTCCTTCTGCCGCAAGTCCTTATTTAGTCATCGAAGGATTAGATCAGTTTGGAAC
Organism: Pinus albicaulis; assembly: GCA_034641835.2. NCBI lineage: Eukaryota > Viridiplantae > Streptophyta > Pinopsida > Pinales > Pinaceae > Pinus > Pinus albicaulis. The sequence continues at coordinate 787,449,362 of CM076575.1, read as the reverse complement.
TTGGTCCATAACTGCATGGTTGTCTCAAGCAGCAGGGCACCCTCAGCGATCTGTCCTGTAATGGTGTTTTTAGCCTCGGTCACCAAGGTAGCACGCTGGGCTCGTACGTCCGGGGGTGTCTCGGGCTACACACTAGCACATTTGGTCCAATCTCTAACGACCAATTCGTCGCTATTCCGATACATAGGTGTCACAAGAGCGATAGTTTGAGGTGGGGAAAAAAGTGGTTAGCCATTACGTCGCAATTCCGACACTTCAATAACGTGTCAAAATAGCGACACATTTTCCAATGTTTCCAAACGTCCGTCACTCTTCCGAATTTATCCCGATCATCGCTATTCCGACGTCACCAAAGGCGTCGCTATTCCGACATTAGCCAAACCGTCGGTCTATCGACGTTATCAAAATCGTCGCTAATCCAACATCAGTTAAACCATCGGTCTTCCGACGATCCATAATTGTTGGTCTTCCGATGTTCCATAACGATCCATAATCGTCATTCTTCCGATGAGCCATAACTGTCGGTCTTTCGACGTTTATCAGGTTTTCAAAATAATGTCACAATTTCGACATAAGCTCTTCCGATGTTTAAAGCGTCGCTCTTCCGACGGTTTTGGCGTCGCTCTTCCAACAGATATAGAAACTCTCTTCCTACATTTATGCTGTTGCTCTTCCTACGAAACCTGAATTTCGCTCTTCTGACGAAAACTAAAAATTATTTAGATAAATCCCACCTTCTTGAGTTGCAGTTTCGCTCAAGATTTCTCAAGCAGCAATCGCACGATATTTTCTAAGTTATCATGATTTTGGAGTAAACATGTTATATGGGTTTCTTATAGAGTACTTCAAGACTTACATCTTTACCATGCATTCCAACATTCTCACTCCTGCCATTGTTAACATTCTCATCCTCTGTTCTTAAACCAACACTAAACACTACCAACAGGCTCCGTAGAAAATGCAGGGATGGTTCATTGAAGGAAACATTGGGAATTTACATGAAATAATCCATCAAGGTCTACCAATTGATCCCGATACTTACGCTACTCTTTTGCAAGCCTGTGTGGATATCCGTGCGTTATCAAAAATCAAACAAGTTCATGCCCACATCCTGATAAATGGATTTGAGGAAAATAAGTTTTTAGGATTCAAACTTGTGTTTGAAAAAATACAGGAATGAGGTGTGATTATATGGAATGCCATCATCAGAGAATATGCCAGGAAAGGGCTATGTGAGGAGGTCCTAAAGATGTATTGTCAAATGCAACAAGAAGGGATAAAGCCAGACAATTTCACCTTTCCTATTGTGCTCAAGGCATGTGTTGTGTTATCAGCTCTACAAGAGGGCAAAGAGATTCATCATCATATCATCAGAAATCGCTTTGAGTTTGATGTTTATGTGTGCACTACCCTGGTTGACATGTACTCCAAGTGTGACTGTGTAGTAGCAACATGCCAAGTCTTTGACAAAACGTTTAAAAGGGATGTGGTTTCATGGAGTGCAATGATTTCTGGGTTAGCCCAGAATGTATTTTCCAATGAAGCTTTAAGTATTTTTCAGCAAATGCAGCTGGCAGACATCAAACCCAATGTAATTACCACGGTTAGTGTGTTATCAGCATGTGCCCATTTAGTAGATGTACAACAAGGTAAGTGGATCCATGATTATATTATTAGGACTGGTTTTGAACTGAACTTTTCACCCATATGCAACAGGTAGGAATAAATCTAGACCATGCCACCTTCATTAATATCTTATCTGCATGCAGTCATGCACGCTTGGTGGATGAGGGCCTTTGATACTTCGAATGCATGAGTCAAGATTATGGCATTGTGCCTACCCTGGAGCACTGGGCTTGCACACTTGATCTTCTTGGTCAAGCTAGGCACATGAAAGAGGCGCTCACCTTTATCAGGAAAATGCAAATAGAACTTGATGCTAGTGTGTGGGGGGCACTGCTTGGTGCCTACAAAATTCACCACAATATTAAGCAAGGAAAATATGTTGCAAAACATCTTATTAAATTAGAGCCTGATAATGCTACAAACTATGTACTGTTGTCAAACATATATGCTATGGCTAGAAGGTGGGATGAAGTGATGAAGGTGAGAGCAATGATTAAAGACACTAAATTGAAAAAGAGCCCAGGATGCAGCTAGATCGAGGTCAAGAACATAGTCCATTCATTTTTTGTTGGAGAAAGATCACACAAACAATCAGAGCGGATATATTCAATGGTGGATTTATTGGCTGGGAAGATGAAAGATTCAGGGTATATGCCTGATAGGAGTTTTGTGCTTCATAATGTTGAGGAAGAAGAGAAGGAAGATTTTCTTTCTACCCACAGCGAGAAGCTAGCCATCGCATTTGGGCTTATTAGCACAAGCTATGGGACACCTATATAGATTACCAAGAACCTCCGTGTGTGTGGTGACTACCATATGGCCATTAAATTTATGTCCAAGATTGTTGAACGAGAACTTATTGTGAGGGATACAATTCGCTTCCATCATTTTAGAGATGAATTATGTTCCTGTGGAGATTATTGATAGTGTTGATATAAATGAAAGCATATAAGCATGTGAAACTAGAGACTTTGCATATGACTGAGTTGGTAGCCCTGTTACCCTTTTATATTTATTATATTATAATGCCATAATTGGAGGTCAGGGTATAAAAGTTTCAAAACAAAAGCGAAATTATCTCTTGGTCTATACATAGAAAATTAATATGGAAATCTTGATAGGGCAAGAAAATCAATGCCATGTTCCCACCATCCTCCCCAACAGAGAGATAGAGAGAGAGAGCATTTAGTAAAAGGTTTTGGTCAATGTTTATAAACAAGAACCTGCCTTAGCATGTCAGGTTATTGTTTGTATGGCATTGTTTTATAACTTCATTTAGATAAGAAACTCTGACAGATTAGTGTATCTCATATCCCAATCATCTCTAAATGAAATCTAAGTGGAAAGATTTTCGTATCCTGCATCTGAGCTCAGAACCTGCAAAACATCTTGTTCCAGAACTGACAATTCTTTCTTTATTCCACAAATATGCCTCATAGAACCACGAATTTTGACACTCTTGCTGCCTCTATCACATGGCCCAGTTGCGAGTTCAGATTTAGCGACCATGAAATTTGGATAAAATTTGAATTGTTTGATGAAATTTGGATAAATTTTGGCATTACCTTTTTCTATATATAAATTTCAAAATATTGAATATCTATCTATCTATCTATCTGTATATACACACCAAATCTCAAATAAATAAATAAAGAAATTCGTTGGGTTCACTGAATTTCAAAGGCAAACCTCAAGGCTAATTTGAGAAAATCCTTACTTTAAAGGAAAACCTCATTACCTTACTTTTGATTCTATTAAATATTTTATTGCACAAACCTATCAGAAACTTCACAAAGGCCATAACGAGAAAATGTAGAAAACCACAAAGACAACAAATATTGGTAGCCAATGTTTTGCTAGTATCTTTAGCCTCCTCACCACACCCCTGACACTTTTTTTACTTCATAAGAAAATATTACTTACAAGGCTAATGCCACACAATTGGTTTACAAAAATAAAAAATCAAATTTAGCAGTGCATCTCCTCTTCACATCCTTACTTCGCTCCATCCACACCCATTGATTACAAAGCCATGATATTCACACATAATAACTATTTATTTCACTAAAAACATTTATTGAAATAAATCCATTATAATTTCGATGAAATTTTGTGACTTAACCATTTACAAATTCCAATGAAGGCAGGTGAGGAAGTAGCGGGTCAATTTTTTGACTGGTAGCCACTTGGTAAGTCCTACACTCAATAGTCTTAGCCAATAGGGAAGCTCCTACCACATGAAAATAACACGCGAGTGGAAGCACGACCTATCTCAACAAGTATCTGGATCAATGGTACAATGGGGATGAGGTTTTCATAATCTCACCTGGTTAACCAAACAAAATGTCAATTAAGTGGTTGTGTTATGTATCTTGCACTCAGCCATGCACAAAAACTTTAGTTTTCATTCACAGAGCTAAAGGATTCACGATATGGATACTTCTTCTTCTCACATCTTCATTTACTATGCTTACAGGTTTACCCTTAAGAATTATGAAAGAACTCAATTGGAATATTGTATGCTGATACCAGTCATGGAATCAATGAATATAATTTATGCTTATGGTTTCTATGCATTGTTGATGCATCCTAGGACAAAATAGATGTTCTTAAGCTCAAATTTAGAGTATTTCATGAAAGGTCAAGTCATTCCACCAAATCACAGTCAGTTTTAATTGGAAATGGCTAGAAATAAGGGATAGGAAATTCAAATAACTTTAGTAGTACAAGAAAAGCAAGTTTTCTTCTGAAATAAAGTTTGGTTGGGCATGACTTTGTTGATTGAGAGTATTTTCCACAAATAGTTTGAACATTATTTTTTATGTAGGGTTATCAATTTGACAGAAAGGGTTGATGAGTTCAGGATCTCTTTGTGTTACCTCATGCATTCCAAAGAGATCACTTCTCAGTGACTCTATTTCAATGGAATTTCCTTCAATAATGCTTATTAATTATGATTGTGATGTAAAATTAAATTGGCCAAAACAAAATCCCTTCTCTGGGCTGACTGTGTCATACATAGCATAATGATCATATGTTTGTATTAATTATCAATCATCGTTCATTTGAGCTGAAAGGATGAAAAAGAACCACAATAGACTAATGATCCATTAGCTAAGAGTTTTTGTTCTTCAGAAACTCTTCTAAGTCCTTCCCATCAAGCGTTGAAGCAATCTTAAGGCTTACCTTGAACAATTTCTCATCTATGCTACTAGCTCCTCCTTGACAATCAAAACCAGGAAATTGAAGCCCTCCAGCATTAAAGGTAAAAAGGCTTTTGGCAGATTTTATAGGCAAAGAAACAATAAATTCCATTTTCTCCTTCTGAAATTCAGCAACACTGTATAAGCTCTTTCGACCATGAAAAGTAGGGAGAGCATTGGATAGAAGAACATAATTCTCTTGAACTAATTTGCGTTTCAGACACCTAGCCACCTCCTTGGATGGATGTGGAGAAATATCCATGTCATAGTGGAAGATTTGCTGTGAAGGTTCGAATTGAACAAGGAAATGATTAGCAAGAAGTTGGATCAGAGCCCCTTATTTTCCTCCAGAATCAGGCCTCCCTACAGCCACGAGAGGCACATGATTTCTAGAAAAATCCTTATCTACTTCTTCACATGGTACAAGTTTTGGGAGGACAGGAATAACCATAAAATCAGTCAAGGAAGAAGTATCGGCTCCTGGGACCAACTCCATGTTCTCCACTAGGGAAACCAAACACTCCGGAGCTGAAAAGACATCAAAACCCAAAAGGCCATTGGAGCAAATGCCAAGAAAAAAAAACATCAAAACCCTATGGGTAAACTAAAACACATCGAAACCAAATAGCCATTGCTATAGATGCAAACTAAAACTTCTCGCAAATATAAGGGCAAAGTAACCAAATGAGCATATCAACTAATGTAAACACATTGAAACCAAATACACGTTGCTGCACGATGCAAACCAAAACTTCCTAGTTACATGTGAAAGATTAACCAAATGGGCATATCAGCAAACTAAAACAAAGAGAAACCAAAAAACCATTACCGCGGATGCAAACAAGAAATTCTTAGAATAACATAGAAAAAATAACCAAATGGGCATATCAGCAAACCAAAACATATAGAAATGAAATAGCCATTGCCGCAGAAGCCAACCAAAAATTCTCATAGCTAATAAAATGCACCATAACCAAATGGGCAGAAGTAAAAAGTAACAAAACCAAATGGGCAAACAGATAACCAAAGAAACGTAAAGGGCATTGCATTATCATTGGATAAACACAGAAACTTAACGAAAAGCACTGCATATTTAGGGAAATCCATTACAACAATAAATATTTCAATGGGACTATTGAATAAATACATGGATTACCTTGTCTGGGGCATTTGAAATCATGTTCTTCAGAGTTCACCACTTTTTGTTGACTTTTATTTCTCCAAATCCCACTACTCTGGGGCTAAATGAAGGGCCTTTGAATCCGTGGGGTAGGTATTGATGTTTGTATACAAGGCACAAGACTATTATGATAATTTTTGTTGATCATCGAACCAAAGGCAATTGGGATCTGATGTATCAGAGAAGATTCTTTCTATAGAAGGAAATAAATTATCGGACTTCAACCAAATGTATCAGAGCAGGCCTGCAACAGGAACTCGGGATCAATTTCTTTACTTACCGCATCCTTCCTCCAAACCTGTGATGGTATGGCTGCATCCTTCCTCCAAACCTGCAATAGTATGGCTGCATCCTTCCTCCAAACCGGCGACAGTATGGCCGCATCCTCCCTCCTTCCTTGGACAAACCATGCAACCAGAGGGAAATGAACGAGGGAAATTAAAACTTTTGATATTTCAAAATTTTTGACATTTTGAAATGAAATACGTGTGTTTTTTTAAGGCCACTCAAATTCCATTAAATAAAATGTGTGAGAATTTTCTTGGGGTTAATAAGGGGTTTGGGTAAATAAGTGGTATTGTTGATTATAAATAATTATTAATGAGGTTAGATCTAAGACATTTATTTAAATTATTAATTATATAAAATTGTTGAATTTTTATTTCATAAACTAGGGATTTTGGTTGATTTTTTAATCTAATTATGTGATATTAAAGATGAATTATGGTAACTTAAAAATAAGTTTTATGTGGTTAAAATGGAAGTAGTAATGTTATGGTATGAATGATTATTTTCAATGAAATTTTTGGTTTAGTCTATGGACATTTTCCATGATTTTTAAGACAGAGTCAATATAGGAAAGGTGATACTTAAAGGACTCCCACATGCTTTAGAAATTTTATATCTATTTGTTTATAAACATTAGAGGTGGAAAAATATCCTAAGCTCTAGAGCTAAGTTTGTTCCAACTTAGCTATATCTTGAACAACAAATTGTTAACGTCAAGGATATGACAGAAATTTGGTGGGTTGTAGGGTATTCTTGTCATGAAATAAATGTAATGTAGTAACTAGGTAGGTAGGGGGAACCATTTTGGTGGAACTTGGCCATAAATGGGACATCTATCCATGCATATTTTTTTAAGTACAAATACACCTAGTGGATTATCATTGTACGGGAATCACTTTAGGATCTAGGCTACTATGCACACACTAACTAAAGGGATATTAGTGAAACCCACAAACGTATTATAGGTGCTTTTATATAAATAGGTGTTCTTGTGTTCTCATTGGTTAGTTATGGGCAAATGACAATAAAGTAAGAGAATTTATAGGTGCTTTTATAGAAATAGGTGTTCTTGTGCTCTCATTGGTTAGGTATGGGCAAATGACAATAAAGTAAGAGAACGATTTGACTACTGGACAATTAGAGGAATGATTCCACACAAAACCAAGCATGGTGTTGCAACACTTTCTAGGCTAAGGGATTTTGAAGGGGTTCCCCCACCATATGACCGGAAGAAGAGAATGGTCATTCCAGATGCTCTGAAAGTGTTGAGGCTTCAGCCAGGTCACAAGTATTGTCTGCTAGGAAGGCTTTCCAAAGAATTTGGCTGGCATCACTATGACACTATTATGGAACTAGAAGGGAAGAGAAAGGCAAAGGCTTAGGTATCATATGAGAGAAGGAAGCAATTGGAAAAATTGAGATCAAAAGTAGTGGAGTTAGCCGAAAAGTAGTTTGCCCCAGGGATGGAGCTCTTAGCTTCAATAAAGTATTAGATAAGCTGCATGTTGTGCTCAATGAAGCAATCAATTTTGAAAATGATAAGAAAATATTTTTGAATATGAGGTTTTTGACTAGAAATATATAATAACTCAGAAATAATTACATTGTTTATACAATAATAATATAATCCGAAAATAGCCTTCTCACATTCATGATCTGAGTATATAGTGAATTAGACAGAAGTAAGAACCTGATAAGTAGCAAGGAAATGAATGATTTAGGTGCATTTAGGGGTTAGGGTCGAATAATGAGTTAGTAGTTAACGGATTAGGGATTGGGGGCTCAGGGGGCTCGACCCGAACCCATTTGGGTAGGCGCACTCAACCAAAATGACCCAACCCGAACGGGTTTGGGCGGGCGCCCTCAAATGAAACGACACGGCGTGCCCGACCGAACCAAGGCACAAGGGAGAAAACGAAAAATGGGCTACACAAACATGCACAAGGCACCTGTGCAGTCACAACTTAGAAAATTTAATATGGCCGCCCTCAAACGAAACGACCCAACCTGAACGCATTTGAGCGGGAACCCTCACACGGTGCGACATGGCGCACACGATCGAACGAAGGCACAAGAGAGAAAATGGGCTGCACGAACGTGCAAAAGGCACCGTGTGATCACAACTTAGGAAGTTTGATATGGCCACCCTCAAATGAAATGACCCGACCCGACTTGAACGCATTTGGGTGGGCGCCCTCACATGGCGCGCTTGACCAAAGAAAGGCACAAGGGGCCAAAAAGAAAACAGGCCGCACGGACATGCACAAGGCACCCATGCGGTCACAGCTTAGAAAATTTGATACGACCGCCCTCAAACAAAACGTCCTGACCTGAACACGCTTGGGCAGGTGCCCTCACACGGCGCACATGACCGAATGAAGGGACAAGGGATAAAACGGAAAACTAGCCGCACGAATGTGCAAAAGGCACCTGTGCAGTCACAACTTAGAAAATTTGATATGGTCGCCCTCAAACAAAACAACCTAACCCAACTTGAACGCATTTGGGCGGGCACCCTCACACGAAGCGCCCAACCGAACGAAGGCACAAGAGGGAAAATGACAAACGAGCCACACAAACGTGCATAAGGCACCGCTGCGATCAAAACCTAGAAAATTTGATACAGTCGCCCTCAAACGAAACGACCTGACCCGAATGCATTTGCGCGGGCGCCCTCACATGGCGCGACATGATGCGCACGACCGAACGAAGGCACAAGGGAGCAACCGGCAAACAGGCCGCACGAACGTGCAAAGGGAACTCGTGCAATCACAACTTAGCAAATTTGATATGGGCGCCCTCAATCTCAACGACCCAACCTAAACGCGTTTCGGTGGGCACCCTCAACTGAAACGACCTGACCCAAATGATTCTGGGCGGGCACCCTCAACCGAAAGGACCCGACCCGAATGGGTTTGGACGAGCACCCTCAAACGAAATGACGCAGCACGCCCGACCGAACAAAGGCACAAGGGAGCAAACGAAAAACGGGCTGCATGAACATGCACAAGGCACCCATGCAGACAGAACTTAGCAAATTTGATACGACTGCCCTCAAACAAAACGACCTAAACCGAACGCGTTTAGGCGGGTGCCATCACATAGCGCAACACGACGTGCACAACCGAATGAAGGCACAAGGGAGAAAACGGAAAATGGGCCACACAAACGTGCAAAAGGCACCCGTGTAGTCACAACTTAGAAAATTTGATACGGTCACCCTCAAACGAAATGACTTGACCCGACCCGAATGCGTTTGGGTGGGCGCCCTCACATGGCGCGCCCGACCGAACAAAGGCACAAGGGAGAAAATGGAAAACAAGCCTCACGAACGTGCACAGGGCACCCGTGCGGTCACAATATTCTTGAAGGTACAATATGTATTAGGGACTAAATTGATGTAACAGATTTGGTGGATGCATACGTGAAGCCTTAGTTTATAATGTTCTTCCTAGTGAAGTAGAGTTATATAACGTTGGCCCGGGAAAGGGTATGTAAGCTATAAATATAGTTTTTGCATATTGTTTTTATTATGTTGAGTCTAATTTGTTTTAGACATTTTTCTTACCTATGCCATTTTGATGTGGACAAGAGGTACTTAAGGAGTGTTTGAAAAGTAATAACGAAATTTAATATTAGATTTTGATTGAAAATTTATACATTAATATTGGTCTAAATGGCAATAATGGGGACGTGGACATAAACTTGTACTGTCTTGTGCAACTTGAGGCAGAAGAATAATAATCTTTATTCCCCATAAGGGACATAAATCGAGTGTTGGAGCACAAAATTAGAAACAAAGTGTGATTTGATACCACAAATAGGGAGCCAAAAGAGCTTGGAAATAGAGGGGGAGAGGTTTGAGCTAGGGGAGCTGCCTACACAAGGAGGAGACCCAAAATTTATCGAAACATGGAAAGAAACAAGCTGGAAGAAATGGAGGGAGTTGTCCAACTAAGAAAAAAAAGAAAAATAGAACTAAGGGTACCAAAGAAGTTAGTATTTATGCAGGGAAAATTGTGCATATGAAAATTGTGCAAGACTTGGGATGCATGAAGCTACACCAGTGATGGTGCCCTCAACACAGTAACACCTATTTCCATGGAAAATGTTGCAGGATGCACACAGGGTGGTGAAGAAGCTTGAAATTCGAAGATGAGAAATTCAACACCCACTGGAAAAAATTCCAACTTGACTTCTTGAGATTTACAAAAATCCATTGACAACCTGGAGGGGAAATTTTCCCAACTTCTTACTGCATAGGAGGAAATTGAGCCAAGAAAATAAAAGAGAATTCCCCATGTTTTTGCTTTGAATGAGATGAGCGAGACAACTTTCACAACACCAAGCAAGAGACACATAATATTGAAATAATTCTTAGCATCGATGGAGTTTACAAAGGTGTGGAGATCGCACCAACTAGAAGAAGGGTTGTCTTGACTCTCAAGGGCACACCCTTGAAATGATACTTTCTGCCTTATCATATTAACACCAACCATGAATTCCACGTTTAGACTAGTGAACTCCCATGCCCGAGGGATCAAATCAACCACGAAATTCATTAACTCTCCCCACCCTGTATCCATCAATGAACTTGGTACGAAGGCAAAGGAGGGAATTAAGGGTTGTCAAACTTCATAAGACTCTACATGTGAGGGGTAAATGGGCGCGTGGCCAACACCCCCACAAACCACCACCTCAACCTTAATGATGAGATCCTGACACCAAATGTTATGCGTGATGCGAATATGTGCATATATAGGAGGAGACATGGGGGGAATAGAAAGGAGGGCTTTGAAAATCTTCAAAAAATAATTCTCATAGTGCATATATCCAACTAGAAAAACAAGAGAGAGGGACAATTATATTGAGTGGAATTATTCATGGAATATCTTTCCAACCTGACATGTCATTGATCTCATACTAACCCGCTTCCTTTATGAAAGAAGGCTTGATTCGTTTGTGTATCCACCTCTTTGTTTTGGCTTCTTAAAATTTGGTAATAAGCCTTTCGAGAGAATGATTTTAGGGTACTATTGATTTTTCTAAGGAGGAGGGATAAATTGTTGTTCTTCAGGAGAAAACCTTTTTGAAGGTGTTGAGTAGCGATAAGGGAATCCCCCAAGATCACTAACCTAGAGACATGTCGATCATTAGCCAATTGGAGACCTGGAAGAATCCCATACCTTTATGTGAGATTGTTAATTCTTTGGACTAGCCCCCATAAGTACTTTATTTTTCATATTCCATCGAGATTTAGGAGAATCTATCCCCCTCCCCCTCCTGCCACCCTACCTATTTAAATTTTATATTTTACTGAACTATTATGCTTCTATTATAACTCTTTATAAATGTATAAATTTATATAATTTAAATGTATGTGGTATAAAAAAAACTTAACATATTAGAATCGTGAAGATAAAGATAAAAAAATAGGAACTAAGAATATTATTAAAAAAAAGTGGTGTTCTATGTAAATTAACAACATAACTTCCAACATGATCCTCATAAAACTAACTTAACCCATATTGTTCTACTGTCAAGTTTGATATTTCAATAAATTTTTAGATGATTTTCATGAAATTATTAGACTTTTTGTTTAGCTGGTTTAAATTTGACTTGAGATTTGTGAACCTCATGAAATTAATTTAACAAAAAAGAAATTAGACACAATTAAAATGTAATTAATTTTATTCACCAATCTAATAACTTATTTCAAAACTATATAAAAAAATATATTTAAAATATAATTTTTAATATATTTGAAATGCAGTGTGAATTCTATAATAATTTTAGATATTTATTTTTCAAAATTTTTATTCTGTTTTATATTTATATATAAAAGTAAGTTAAAACTCTATTTAAAAAATATATTTGAATGTGAAATTATTTATGTGATGTTTATTTTGAAACTATATTATAACATTATATGTAAAAATAAATTTATATTTATATATTAATGAGAAAAAATATATTTAAATGTGAAATTATATTAATATAATTTGCATTTTAAATTAAAATTTGAGCTAATTATATGTATGTGTTTGAATTATAGTTTAACAATATGGAGTATTTTTAGATACATAATTTGTTATATATATTTTTACATAGAAATAATTCAAAACTATATACAAAAATGTTTGAATGAACTATTAATGCATTAACGACATTTGCTCCAAACCGTCGCAATACCGACGCATATTTTAGAAACGTCGGAAACGCGACGTTTCTAAAATATGCGTCGGTATTGCGACGGTTTGGAGCAAAACGTCGCCGATGCAAGACCGACGCATAGTTTAGAAATGTCGCATTTCCAAAATTTTCTCCAAACCGTCACAATATCGACATATATTTTAGAAACGTTGCATTTTTGACGTTGTGTCCCAAAAACATCATAATATGGATGCATAGTTTATAACGTCGCATTTCCGATGACATTCATAAATTTCGAAAAGGGACGATATCCCTAAAGGTCGGTATAGTGACGGTTGTTGGCAGGATTTGAAAAATTGATAAAAATTGGGGAAATTTCCGAAAATTCGACAAAAGTGTCAGAACTAAAGTGTCAAAATTTTGACCAAATGCACTAGTGGTAGTTTGGCCTGTAAGTCAGTAATTTTATGCTCTAGCTGCATATTAACGAGTTGCCTTTCCGTCCTGGAAGCCTTCAAGGCTACAACCAAGCCTTCAACTTTAGCCCGTGGAGTGGCTGTGGCCGGGATTTCCTCTGTAACTTTCGTATAGAGCTTGTTGATGAGGGTTTCGAGTTTTTCTTGTTGCGCAACAGCAAGAAGCACTTCCGCATTTGGCTATGTGATGGTCTGCTCTACCGCACTAAGTTGTTGGTGTACTTGTTGGTCCCGATGGTGAACCTCTTGAAACACAGCGGTGTGGAGACCCTGTAATGCTTCGTGGGGCAGCTTGGCTAGATTCAACTACACCCCTGTATCTGCTTGAAGTTGCATTCCCTGGTCTGGTGGAATGATCACCAGGGTGGCACTAGGTAATGCACAGAGACGACTTTCCTCTGTCACTAGTGCTGAACTGCTAGACGTCAAGGGAATCCAGCCCGGAACCATGTTGGTCTATAGCGTATATGTCTTTAACTGTAGGGAGCAAAGCTCGGCCTGGATGGTGTTGATCACAGCTTTATGTTGGTCCTCTGAAGCTAGCCATTTTTCTTCTGTGGCCAGCGTGACTACATCTGCTATTTGTTCAAGATCTCCCTCAGTTAACGTAACTGTCTCATCTCAGTCCTTCTGTTGGGCGCGCTACTTCTTTCGAGCCCCCTTGATAGGCTCGCCTGTCCACTTCGTACTCTGGGGGGAGGTGGTACCTTTGATATGTACTTCCTGTGTGCCCAGGTCCGGCTGTGAGTCATTCTTCATGGCTGTGGCTGAATCCTTCCCTGTACCCTTGCTCAGGCCTCCAGTATCGTTGGTTTTGAAGCCTATCCTCCAAGCAGGAGGCCATAGCGCGACCACATTATCAGTCTCCTCATCTACCACCATATAAGGAAGTGATGTCCATGTTTTTCCCTTAAGACCGTGGATCTGAATGTTATGCAGGGTAACCTGGAATTCTTTACTCTTGTATTTTTCGTAGACTGTCGGGGATAGTCAAGGTCGAGAGTTGATGGCTGCTACCACACTACTCTGGAATTGGACCCAGAAGACTTGGTTATCTTCTATGCACTGTGCATACTTGGAATCCCACAAATGGGCATACCATGCTCCTTCACACATATTAGGGGTGAGCTCGAGAATGACAGACTCCATAGGTGCCTCCTAGGTGACTAGGACTATAAGGAACAAGAGCCAGGAATAGCAGAAGGCTTTTACCTGCTCCTATGATTCGCGGATGTTGACCAGGAATTCATCGCATAAGCATTGAGCCCAATTGAGGAAATCCCCCTTCGCACACTAAATTGCTAGTCGAATGACATAAGCAGGGACGGTTGTGACCTAAAACTTTCACATTAGCTTGCAGGCTAGTAACATGGTGCCCATTTGTGTAGCAGGGTCACTGATAGATTGGATGACGAAGCCCCGTGTATTTCTTTCCACATGGTAGGTCTGACGCACGTATTCATTTGTTTCTCCTTCATATTTCTTGCCCACCCGCTCCAGAGGGTGCGACCCATTCATGGGAAGGCCTGTAATTCTATGAATCATCGCAGCGTTAATGGGGAATCTGTCCCGAATCCATAGGCAGCCATTGTGAATTAAGGCGAGAAACTGTTGGGCTAGCCGATCCATGATGTTGTAGTGGCCAAAGTGGGGCATCTGCAGCAAGTTAAAGAGCCCGGATCTAGCCAATCCATATTCCCAGCGTTGAGGAATGACTGTGACCCCATCGTTCACATAAATCATGTCAAATTACAATGTGGGGGCCAGCTTAGGGAAGGCTTCATAGATTTCTAGGTCGTGGCTGTCAAATTTGACCTTGTGGATTCTGCCGCAAGGGTCACCGAGGACAGGGACTTCTCTTGAGGTTAGTGGCATCTGGAGATAAGTAATCAAGTCGTCAAGGTTCTTTGGTATGCGTGTCGAGGGCCTGCACGGTTTGATGAAGGGAGGTAACCAGTTGATCGGATTGGTGGGCTGGGCTTCCTCCTACGCATCCTGAGTCTAATGCGTTGCTCACGGAGACTTGAAATGCCTTGGGGAAGTCCTCGGCTTCCCCGCAGCCCATTTCGTAGCTTTCGAAGACTTCCCTAAGCCCTGTGCCTTCTCTTTCCCTTTCCTCGTGACCGGCGTCGAGAGCACTTCTTCGTCCTCAGACCCAATCTCCATTACTTCCTCAATTGTTGGGTCTATAGGTGTCGAGTGTTATGCATGGTTAGTGGCCGTCATCTTAGCGTGGAATATGAATCCCAATCCGGGGTGGCTATTGTCAGAAGGGGAAGGTGGATCAGACATGAAAATAACTCAAAAAATCTTATAGCTCAAGGTCATTTGAGACAAGTTTGATAAGTACAAGCTAAGAAAGTGAGAGGGAACCCTTATTTGAGTTATCCTACACTCTTTATAGTGCCTATGGTCGTCCAACGGTAGGATACACTTCATTGGAAACTTTTCATCAGGTAAACAGTAAAAAATCCCCAAGATTTTCCTCATTAAATACCAGTGGGCCACTCCTTTTAACGGTAAGTTATGCTTTTCACCAGTTGTGACTGTGCTAATGACTAGTTTTCGCACCTCCTATGCACTCAACTTACCTGCTATGCTCGGGTTAAACACCTGTGCCTCCTGTGCATCTTCCCCCAACACAGGATTTATCCCTAGGTGCTTCACAAAAAATAGGTTTGCATGACCTATATCATTCCCACGGAACTGGGCCTCCTGCATAAGCAAGTCTTTCGGGGGTGATATGACCAGGGCATATCTTTGAACAAAATTTCTACAATATCCTGTGTGGGCATGAATTGAGCACAATTGTTCCATTGTTGTAGGAGTTTCTGGATATGTGATAACTCTGCCTCCCACTCCCACATTCCCAATCTTAGCCAATGTGGGGTGTGTCTTGATGCCATTTGTTCGCAGCCTGAGTGGTTCGATGGCTGCACATGTCTCGTCCCATTCTAATTTGGAAATAACTTGTGGATCATCCTTATCGTCTGTTGGTGCTAGGCTGCAGTAGTTGGCCAAACTTGGTATCCGTGTTTCCCTCGTGGGTACTTCGGGTACGACAGACAGTTGCGATTCACCCCATGTCACTATGTCAATATTTTGTAGAGTTACATTCAGCGCCTCTAGCCAGCCGATTAACCCAAATGTTCCTAGAAATTCATCCTTCAAGGTCTCCCAATGGCGGGTGCACTGATGGATCTTAGCATCTAAGTACCAAGCTATGGGATTTGGTCCCAGGGCATGAATAAACAGATGAACCCACACTTTGGCAGTTCTGTCGCACCACTGTTCTATCCAAGCGAACAAATATCCACTTCGCTTTTCTGGCCGAAGGAACGTCTTGATTCGTATGTCAGTGGGGGCCTCAAATCGTAAGATCATCATATCCTGGCACTCCTCCCAATCCTGGCAACAGAACCAAGTTTGGCTCAAGGGGTCCTGACCCAGGTTCAGAGGTTAAGGTTTTGCAACAAACCCCTATAATACTGGCCCTTTCGGCAGTGACTTGCTTGCACAGGACAAAGTCTCACTTGAAGCATTATGGGTGGGTGTTGGAACCAGGGTTCCACACCCTGAGAGAGAGAGATCAGGTAAGTCAAACCGTTCGGAAACTATCAGATCTGTGCAGTCAGAGGTCGTTCGTAGGACTTTCAATGATTAACTAGAGTATAGTTTTACAAGATTTAAATAATAGGTTCGCATCCACGTGTAGATAGCCAAGTGTAAGCATAAAACAATATATTTGCAGCAGACTTAATCAGATTGTAGATACAGTTATCATAACATAGATAATTCACAGCTCATAAACACATACCATCCGCAGCTCGTAACATAATCACATATAATTCGAGTCCACAATAACCATAACCATATAGATCAAACAACATCAGATATCCACAATACTTCGCATATATTACTTATCAAAAAGTCTCTTAGATACCCAAAAACCCACCTGTGCACATAACAGTAGGGTCCGCACACATCAGGACTAAGGATCTCCACGCACATAGCTAGCAGGAGTCCTTCCCCAATAACCCAATCCCAGATCTAACAGTTCACACTTAGCATCAATCTCTATTCATTCCTACCTATCGACTCAAAAAGGTTCTACTACTTATACTATTTTAGCCTACGCATCCAATGGTCCGCAACCCGTGGTTTGCAGATTCTTGGTCTACCCTTGACCCTCTTACAATGAATTAGGGGCTTTGACCCACCCCAAAACCCTTGTGTTAGACCAAATATAATAAAAAATATACAAAATGGACCAGATTCGTAGCTTTGTAGGAGACCCTATTCCAACAGTCCCCCAACACAATCTTCTGACTCGTCCCGAGTCATTAAGGTGGTGGGGTCTCCACCTGCGCCTATAATAGCTTGATTTCTTCAACTAATGGGGGCAGTACAACTTCGCTTTCAACAGTAGCATTCTAGGAAATGTCGACCAATTTCTGTGATATCGGGCCCTCTGTCGCAGCGGTGACACTTTCCAGAGTTTGGTTGAGCTGCTTTATGGCTACATCAGCATCCTGCGACAATTGAAGGGTGTCAGCAGTCCAAGGCTTCAGACGGTTGGTGAAGGCCTTATTCTTCTGTTGGAGTAATTCTATTTCAACTTGGAGGTCCTGGCTGGCCCACAATCGTGACAAGCGCTGAGCGGGAACCAACGTGGCCAGGGTGGCTTCCAGTGTTGGAACAGGGTCTCCTGCAAGCTGAGAATCTGGTCCATTTTGTATATTTTTTATTATATTTAGTCTAGCACAAGGGTTTTGTGGCGGGTCAAAGCCCCTAATACATTATAAGCGGGCCAAGGGTAGACCAAGAGTCTGTAAACCACAGTTTGTGGACCATTGGATGCGTAGTCCAAAGTACTATAAATAATTGAAAATTTTTGAGTCGATAGGTAGGAATGAATAGAGATTGATGCTAAGTGTGAATTGTTAGATCTGGGATTGGGTTATTGGGTTAGGACTCCTGTTGGATGTGTGTGTGGAGATCCTCTGTCTGGCTGTGTGTGGAACCTGCTGGTTGTGTGCATAGGTGGGTTTTGGGGTATGTAAAAAACTTTTTCAGAAGTAGTATATGCGAAGTATTACCGATATCTGATGATGTTTGATCTATCTGGTTATGGTTATTGTGGACTCAAATTATATGTGATTCTATTATGAGTTGTGAATGATATGTGTTTATGAGCTGCGAATTATCTGTGTTATGATGACTATATCTGCAATCTGATTAAGTCTGCTGTGAATATATTATTTTATGCTTATACTTGGTTGTCCGCACGTGGATGAAAACCTGTTATTTAAATCTGGTAAAACTGTACTCTGGTTAATCATTGAAATTCCTGCGAATTACCTCTGATTGCGTAGATTTGATAGTTTCCAAACGGTTCGACTTACCTGCTCTCTCTCTTAGGGTGCAGAAATCTGGTTCCAGCACCCACCCATATTTCTTCGGGTGAGACTTTGGCCTGCGCAAGGGATCTCTTTCTTGATCTGAAATCACACTTCTTATGTAGCTTTGCTTGCATAAATTCTGTGAATTACTTACAATACTCATCCATTTCTTCCTGGTCAAATGACACCTCAACTTCAGTGCATTCTTCTTAACATTCTTATTCTTCCTCATCATATTCCATATAAGCAATAGATATATGATCTTCAACTTCTTCTTTTATCATCTTCAGCAGAATTTGAAGGTGCTGCCTCTATATACAGCTGTGCCTGAACTTGGTCTTGATCTCTTCTCTCCCTCTGCAAAATTTGTAAGGGATGCTTTCTAAATTGAGGATTGAAAAATCCTCTTCTTTGTTGTGCAGGCATTTGGGAGTTTTTACTATCTAGCTCCACCTTCACTAATTTATTTGACAAGTTCTTGATAACCTCTGTCATGTCATCAGTCCTCCGATACTGTGGTGATTCCTCTTAGGCCTTACCTTTATCTTGAACTGATTGCTTTTCGTGTGTCTTCCCAGCAGTAGTCATATTTGCTTCAATCTCCAAAGCATCAACTTGGATTTGTTCAAGAGTAGGAGATCTCCTTTCTCTTAAAGTGAAACTAAAATCTGACTCAAAAGCTCCAGCAAAAACAACCCTTGCTCCAACAAGAGGAGGTTTCATTTATGCGGGTAAACTACTATACAATTTATTGAATATTTTAACAAACCCATTCATGTTTTCATTAGGCTTTTTCTTGATTTCATTAAACTCAGTTAATGAATAACCATGATCTCTTTTTTCACCCCATCTTTGGGTGAAATGTGTCTCTAATTCTTCCCAATTATTGGTTGAGCCATTTGGAAAAAATTTAAACCATTTTCTTGCCTCTCCATTCAGATACAGTAGAAAAAGTCTCATCACTACATCAAGATGTTCAACATTTCAATTCTCAGCAAAAGTGAAAAAAAATGACAAGTGTTGTTCTGCAGTCACTTCATCTTCGCCAGTAAAACGAGGAAGTAACTTCAGGTACTCTTGGGGCATGGCATTCATAGGTTGTGGAAGATTTAACGGTGCATATCCATTCATCAATAAAGCAGGGGTTTCCATGTTTATGCCCTTATTAACTACTCCTTAAGTAGGTGGGGATTGTGAACCAGTTGAGGATGTGGATGAATGGGGTGGAACACCTGATATAGGAAGGGGTTGATGAATGATAGTAGAAGAGCCAACAAATACATTCGGTTCAGTTGAGCTTCTGTAAATGTGAATGAAACAAAATCAAAACATTGTTCTTCTAATTGTGGTTCTTGAAAATTAACTGGTGGGGCAAAGGATTATTGTTCCGAGAAAATGAGTTTCCAGGAAATATCCTTGGATGAGGAATTTTTTGAACTACTTCCAGGTGTAGGTAGTGTAGCATCAGGTGTATAAAACTTCTTTGGCTTCTGAGCTTTTCTAGAAACCAATTTCTTAGGATCTAACAAAATTGATGCTTTTTGTTGCGAGGTGTCCGACCTCGTATGTGGCCTTTTATACGCCAGAATTTTGGTATAAAGCACAGCCTGATATTTCCTCCTCTCTGAACAACCAGAAGAAATATGATAAAAACCTAGAGAATGAACTTCACTTCTTAGGTCCCCTGCAATGGCTTCAAAAAACGTTGTATCGTAAGAAACAATCTCTTAGTTGTGGTAAGGAATCAATGCTCAAGACATATATATATATATGTCATAGAAATATTATGCCAAATGGTATTTTCTTAATCACCTTCAGATATTTTTTATTAAACCCTCAAGAATCAAATGCAATGAATGCCTCACAATGCCATTATCTGTTGATATAAAATGGAATGATAAGAAGAACATGAAGGAAGGAAGCCCAAACTAATATGCTGATAAACAAAATCTATCACTTCAAACTTCAGAATAATTATAAGACACTGGAATAGTTAAAATGAAGGAGCGCCCATTAATAATTTTTAACTCTTATTCACATATGTAAAAAGAGACCTACAACTTCATTACTTAATTTTATTCATATAAAGAAAGTATAGAATGGAAACTGGAAAACATATCAATACCAACAGATGCAAGAATCTTGGTCTTCATTCATTAATCATTTGAAAATTATGTACAAAATTTGCATTAGTCTGAATGTCCAAAACTCGGAACCTTTTCCTCTAACTTGTTTTTCTTTAAATACAATGTAAAGTAGTTTGTAACTACTGAAACTACTCCCAACTGTTGAAACTACTTTAAAATTATTAAACTACGTATTACATATCATTGAAATGTCTTATTACAATTACATTCTCTTAAAAGAGGTAAAATAAAACTTAAATCCTAATATATTTGCTGAATATGGACTAGTCCCGCTGCTGTTGTATTCTCTTGGTTTGCTGACTTGTCTTTTGAAGTTAAAGGATCTTTAGCCAAAACAGTCATCCAAGCTCTGCATTTCTTCCACACATCAATGTTTGTCTTAGGTGAATGAAATAGCCTGCGATATTCCAATATAAAGGGAGCGATTATGTTGAATGATGGTCTCTCTGTAAATAAGGTCTTCACTAACCATAATAACTGAAAGTGCATCTGGAGAAAGTTAATAACATTTTCCCCTTTCAAAATCTGATTCTTCTCGTGAGTGTTATCCACTTTGATTTTTTCCAATTCGAGTAGTGGTTCATAAGAATCTCATGATAAAAGGCTGCCTCCAAGGCCCCAGCATGATGGCAATCCTGCCCTGGGTCTTTTGTCATACAAATTGCCAAATTTGCTTACTGCTTCCTTAATGTCTATCAACTTTTTCTTTGTGGACTTCCTGAAATCATTTTTAACAATCAATTTGCTAATCTATACAACATATGAAATCATGTCTTTAATCTCATTCTCCTCCAACTCTTGCTCAGTCTTGGAATCAATGAAATCAATAAACTTCCTTGCCCAAATAGATATGTTAATTTCTTTTGCTTGTCTGTCATGACCTATTCCTCAAAATCTCTGATAATGCTTCTTTATTCTAATACAATAGTCAGAAAACCCCAAATTTATTTCATCTCTTCAATGATATCATTCTCGATTATGTCCTTAGCATGTATCAGGGATATATTTCCCTTCAATTTCTCCTTTATAATTTTAATCTCAGCATCAGCAGTTTGGCAATCTGTTCTGTATTTAATGATTTCCCCTCTTTGGCTTGTATTATATTTGTTACTGTTTCCAAATCATTTTGTGTCCTTTTGAGATCTCTTTATGCCATCTTTAGCTCAGTACTCAATTGAGCTATCTATGATGCTGGGTCTTCATTTCCAGATGGAAAAATAATAGTGCAGGAATGAGAATCAATCTGATTCTGTAATGACAACACACATTCTTTCAACTTGTTAATTTCTTCATCTTTTGGCAAGAGCTTCTAAAGAAGGTTGTCTTGCTCATTTTCCACTTCTGCTACCTCTGCTGCCATAGAATTCTCCCCTGTGGGTAACTTCAACTTTTTCTTCAACACAAAAATCTTTGATTCTGCACTTTGTAGCAACTTCTGCACATTAGACCTTTCATTTGGATCTACTCCAATCTTTACAATTATCTTCTTAAGTTCTTAATTCTTTGTTGATAAGGCCCTGGATTTTCCTTTTTCCAATTTCAACTTCTTGATGACCTTCCCTAGCATGTTCTCAGCTTTAAGGGCCATTGCATTATTTTTGGTCAAATCATTCACTATCAGTTAACCAGTTTTCACATGTAAATTTACTTTATCAAGCAGAGGAATATTTCTTACATCAACAGTTATATTTACAGTATTGGAATTATTAGATGACCCTATAGTCATATCAGAGGGATGAGAAAGAGAAATCTTAAACTGATATTTTTCAAGATCCGAGGTAGTAAACAATCTTGTTTCATCTGGAGTTAGTTGATACTCAGCCTGTGCCTCCATGCTAGCCTTCATATTTTGATTTCTTTCAGCAATCTAACAAAATACTTGTTTAATCAAGGATACTTGCTCCTGAGCATCTTCTTGTCTTTTTGGTGAGGCTGGGAATTTTTTCTCATCTCCCAATTGTAGTGAGAAATCAGGTTGAGCACCTGCTAAGTCTTCATTGAGATTTGTTCTCTTTTCAGCTCTCTTCTCTTCATCTTCTGAATAAATCACTGCTTCTTTACTCCTCTTGTTATATTTCTCAGATATGACAGGGGTTTGTCTATTTGAGCCAACAGAACCTGAAAAAGCCTTATTTGATAGCTTCTCTATATCAGGTATGCATTCATGAACAAATGTTGAATATCCATTTTCAAATATCCTATTTGAAATCACTTTATGGGGGTCATAAGCCCACTTATCTCCTAACAGAAAATGCATTCCATCTAAATTCATAGTGACTTCATCAGTTGCCTGTCTTGTTTTGACTATAAATGGACCCAAAGACATTGGTAGCTTAAACATATGACCCTTTTTCATAGGCACAAATGTATTTGGTCAACATTTAATCTTTTCCTAATGAAATCCAAAGCAAATAATCTCATAGGCACAAATACAGGAAGCCTATTTGGTTCTACACCAGCCCCATAAATTTTAATTTAAGAATAATCTTCAAAAACATACCAATCACCAAACTTACAATTTGTTCATAGCTACAAGAACTCTTGAGCCTTTGGCAGGAAGAATGGGGGAGAAACCCCATTCAGAATTTTATATGCAGTAGACATAAAATTATTTTCAAAATCAAACATACCCTCCTCATTCTGTTCTTTTCTTACTATGTTAGTCCAAACCACTACTGAGTGCCTCTTTTTATTTACATGCATGATATTTAAACCCAAATCCAAGAATTCCTCTACATTTTGAAATAAAAAGAGGTAAATAATAAGAGAAGGGAACCTGAATGACCCAGTGAGAGATAAACTCATGAGTTGAGTATTGACCACTTCTTTCCAATAAGAAGGAATATCCAGCACTACCCCTGGCTTCATCATCAGTGAAAACATTACCATTTAACGAATTTGTCAATTTTGTTGTCTTTTTCTTTTCCCAATACCTTTGAAAAACACCTCAGCACCGGTCAGATTTTTGTGTCAAAAACTTCCATGGAGAATTCTTTGTTGTCAGGAACAAATTGCTTCGTATCTGGCTTCAGAAAAAAACAAACTGATTGAATTCTTGACTTGCAAGACTATCATAATGTCCTATCAATGAATCATCAGTGAATTGGACATGGGATTCTGACTCAGGGTAACACAAAGCTTGACGAATAAATAGGGCTTGAGACTTGCAAGACATTCTCTCCTTGAGAATTCATTACAAAACACTTGCCATGGTACATGAAAAACACTAGCAATTACATAAAATCGGGAAGAAGGTGCGTTCTTGGAATGCATATAGATAGTACACCTATTTTTACCATGGCGGAGAAAATTAGAGAGGCTTTATCATTCAAACAGACCTGTTGATAGAATTGGAGGTGATCTAAAGAAAATACAATGTCTTGAATATCCCTCCTGGTGTCCATGAGAGGAATATGATTGGATGAACCTAAAATATACGAATGCTTGGCCATAATTCTACTTGAGGTAGCTAAAAATGACAAGGTGGTGAACAACCAAGGAAGACGGAAGCACAGACAAATTAACAAATATAGAGAAGCAACAATAACCTTGTGAAAATAGGAACAAATTTTAAATAGGTGGTGCACGGCTTGTGAATTAAATGTTGAGTTGATGCGCCAAAAGAATGTTTAAACGATAGCATGATGTGGTGGGTAACTATCGTGAACCAGCAGCTTACATCATTCCGAAGGCCTCAAATGTACGGAGAGTGCGTCAGGGTCATGCCCCCGCAGTTAATCTAGGTTGTAGATTTTGATCGGCCCCGTAGTCAACGAGGTCAACAGCGGAGGCACCCTTCTCGTTAACCCGTGTGCTGAATCTGCCTGTGGGTTGCTGCTTTTATCTCCTACCAATCAAATCTTTCGATCATACTCATGAAGTTGCTCATTTTTTAACTGAGTGCTTGGACCCACCTTCATGAACCTTTTAAAACTCTAAACTTTAAACATATAAAAATATTACATCTTTATGTTAAAGTATGATAAACATGTACTTTAACATATATTTTTATATTTTTTCATTTTATTTTATTTTTTGAAAAATTAAAACAAAAAATATTTCAAATGAGCCACGACATCTGGCTCCACCCGGGGATAGTGTTTTTTTCCAAAAAACACTAAGAACTAAAGATTAGTTCCTTAACTTCGAGCATGGAGTCAAATGTTGTTTGATGAAATATGAACAATGAGAAAACCGAATATGTACAATGGTGAACCATATAATCTTAATGCTAGAAATAATGTTTCAAATACTTCCCAATCACAGGCATCTCCACTGTTTCTCCCTCAAGATTCTCCAACATGAATGTGTTATTTGATCTAGCTTCAACAATCTTGTATGGGCCATAACAAAGTGGCTCAAACTTACCATGCTTTCCCTTCTCTTCTCTTCTGGTATCCCATCTTAACACCAAATCTCCAATTTGAAAAATAATCTCTTTTGATTTTCTATCAAAAATGGACTTCATCTTTTCTTGGTAGGCGATCAAATTTTCTCTAACTTTGTTCCTTCTCTCACTTGATTCTATAACCTTGTTTAACCTTCTCACCAATGCATTACGTTCTTCTTGTGCTTCTTGAAGAAAAGAAATAACTGGTCTAGCCAATTGAGTAGGAAATAAAGCTTGAGTACCATAAACTAGTTCATAAGGAGACTTACCTATAGATCTTCTAGTAGTCACTGTTATTGCCCAAAGAGGAAATTTCAATTTTGAATCCCAATTTTTCTGATTTTCACTAATTGTCTTCTTCAAGATCTTAACCAATGCCTTGTTGGAGGATTCAGCTAGCCCATTCCCTTGAGGATGATATGTTATAGAATGAGACATAATGACATTATATGTTTGACAAAAATTAATGAATCTGTCTGAATTGAATACCTGTGCATTCTCAATTTCAATCTTGATTGGACACCCAAACCTGCTGAAGATGTTTTCTTCCAGAAACTTCATTACTACCAGATCATTTGTCTTTCTGGTAGGTATTTCCTCCACCCACTTTGTGAAATAATAAGTGGCAGTCAAGATCCATTTGAACTGCCCACTTGATGGTGGATTTATCTCCCCACTAAAATCTAATCTCCATAGTTTAAAGGTTTCTTCAAAAAACATAGGGAGAAGAGGTAGAGGAGCTAACCTTTTATTTTCTTCAAACAATTGACATTTCTGGCTACTACTAACTAATCGGTATACATCAGCAAACAAAGAGGGCCAGTAAAACCCTGACTTGAGGATTTTATGAACAGTAAAATTCCAAATATAATGGCCTCCACATATATTTTCATGATATTCTTTTATAACTTCCATTGATTCTCCTTCTGTCAAGCACAACAACAAAATGCCTGTAGGATCTTTCCAATAAAACTTATAATCAATTACAACATAAGGTTGAGATTTGAGCTTAAGGGCTCTGTATTTTGTTTAGTTTAGTGTAGTTGGGAAAGAGAAAAAACATAAGTAATGAACAATATTCTTATACCAAACAGAACATAGGAACTTGTATTTAATTTCTCTCTTTGTACTTCTCTGACTACTTTCATCAGTACCTTTGTAGGTTTTAACCCTGTACAAAAATTATCTGCAAACGAATCTTAAAAACAGAAAATAAACAATAGCGAGAGCATAAAAACATAAAGCATATATACATAAATATTTTCCCCTGGATCCCAAATCAGGATGACTAGCTTGATTTTTCATTATATTATTTTTAGTGTTACAACACATATATATATACATGCCAAAGCATACATAAAAGCCAATCCATTAACCCTAGATTAGAACATAATCATAGTTCCCTTGACCGAATCTACAAAATACCAAGGGCAGAAAACCATCATGCCCCAAAACCATGTGCAAACCCATGCAAAAAACCATGGGCGGGTCCGCCCACCGGAAAATAAGGTCCAATTTTTTTTTCCCTGGGCAATGCCCCGGACCCCAAATAGGGGGGGCTGCCACCCCCCCTGTGACCCCCCCGCGTGTCACTATTCATGGAAAGAATATAACATATACCCAACATTCTCCCACTTGTTGTTTGCTTTCCGTAGGGGGCCATAGGAGAGCTTAGTCATTAGCCCAGTTCTGCAACACCCATGGTTTCTCTACACCAAGAGAACTTATGAGTGCTCACAGACTTCATCAATGCGTCTGTAAAATTCTTTAAGGTGTCCACCTTTACCAGCAACACCCTTTTAGCCTCAACTATATCTCTCACAAAGTGATATTTAACATGAATGTGCTTTGTCTTTGAATGATAAGCAGGGTTCTTAGCCAATAAAATTGCACTTTGGCTATCACAATCTATCCTTATAACTTGCTACACCAACCACATACTTGAACACAATCTCTGCAACCAAATTGTTTCCTTGCTTGCATGAGTGGATGCTATGTATTTTGCCTCTGTAGTTGAAAGAGCCAGTACAAACTGTCTTTTACTCATCCAACTGACTGCACCTCCAATAGGCTAAAAACATACCCACTTGTAGATCTTCTTTGTTCCAGATCTCCAGCCCAGTATGCATCAACAAAACCACGGATGTCCAACACTCTTTCCAATCCTAGTCTTCCCTGGTAGCACAAGCCACAATCACTAGTGCCACACAAATATCTGAAAACCCGCTTCACTGTTGTCTAATGCTCCTTCACAGGGTTTGACATAAACCTGCTCAATACTCCCATTGCATGTGCAATGTCTGCTCTAGTACAGACCATTTCGTACATCGGGCTACCCACTGCACTTGAGTATGGAACATGGGACATATCATCCTCTTCTTCTTGTGCCTTGGGACACTGTTCAACAAACAAATTTACACCTATAGGAATCAAAACATTCACCGGTTTACTATCCTACATATTGAACCTCTGTAATATAGTCTCGACATACTTCCTCTGGTTTAACTAGAGCTTCCTCTTTGCCAGATCTCCCTTAATTTCCATGCCCAAAATATAGTTTGCAGCACCAATATCCTTCATGTCGAATTTGGAGAACATTTGGGTCTTTAAATCTTGGATAATTTCTTTTTCATTTCCAATCAACAAAATATCATCCACATACAAGACCAAATAAATAACACGGTCACCAATTAATTTAAAATAAACACAGTGATCCTCCTTGCTTCTAGTGAAG